>JAHRHZ010000077.1:15815410-15907028 GCA_024137785.1 Ginglymostoma cirratum | reverse complement strand
CTCTACACCTTGTTATCTCTTGATCAGAAAGAAAGCAGTTTCCAAGGAAACCTGAAGTGAACTGCTACAAATTGAAAATCTCATTTTTTTTTCTCATGAGCATAACAGTTTGATTCTTCAAAAATTGCTGAGAGAAAATACAGACCTTCATTGTATGAGCGATTGAATGCACTATCCACCTCTTCCTGAATTAATTGTATTGAAGGAGTGAATTTTTAGATGAGACAAATTGATATGAGTAAAGAGCACAACTGCCCATAAGATGTACAATACTGTTCTTTTGCAGGGAGATGTTGGAGATAATGGATTGCCAGGGCCTCCAGGACCCCCAGGTCAGCCGGGAAAGCCAGGACCCCAAGGTCCACCTGGTCTTCCAGGACCTCCTGGGCCACCCATCAGCGGGGGATATAACTTTGAATTTGAGGTAATTCATCATGTTGCTAATGTTAGTTTCTAATGTTGATGGGCTGGTGACTAATTCAAAAAAATGTATTGATATTCAAATTGACTAAATTGACTAACTCAAGTTGACTAATTCAAGGTCAACTCCGGAAAACGTAAGGAAATGGCTAAAAGGTTAGAAAGGAAAGAATAGTTATTGGATAAATTACAAGTATGGTGTTTGGGTGTGTGGAAAATCTACAAGAAATATTGTTAGTTTTAGAGTTGCCTCCACTGCTGTTTCTGACTGACCAGGTGCCAGAGTCCCTGCCTTTCACTACCCAACAGGAAAGTCAGAGACAAGCTTTATCCATGCTCCAGTGGTTTATCCCTCAGGAATTTAACACCTGAAGGGGCATCAGTTTCTCTGAGGTGAGACTTGTTCGCCTTTTCTGAACAGGAAGTCTCACCTCTGGGAACTGTGGGTAGTCAAATGACAGGCAGCTCTCCAGTCATGGCAGTGTTACTGGGAATGGTAAGCTGTGTGCCATACTGGAACAGTACCCACATCCTGATGCTGAGGAACTGGGGTGTGAGCTAACTGGGGGACGATGTTTTGCATCAAGGCAATTAGAGAGAGGAGAGCCAGGGTAGATGGGTGAAGGGGAGGGTGAAACTAAGGTAGGGGAGACTTGTAGTGGGGTTGGTGGTGTGTGGTGATGTTGGGGTGGGGGAGAGGAGGGGTCCCAGGACCAAATAAGAAGCACCTCCACCTATGTCCATCACCACCCCATACAAAACTGCCAGGTAGGACTTTCTTGTTGCTGCTTAAATCTCAGCAGCAGTGGGAAGAGGTCCTTAACTGGTCATTAATTGGTGGTTTAATGACCTCAACTGGCCCACAGGCAAGAGGGACACTTGTAATCCTCTTCTCCTCCCGTCACTACCACGGGTAAAATTGCAACGGACCAGCAGGCTGTTGATAGGCAAGTTGCCTATAGCGTTTTACAGCACCACCCCCTCTTTTTTTAAATGACTAAGGATGAAAATGAATGAGCTTTAGGAGTCTATAAGGAGACTCAGCACTCAATATGTCCAACTAAAACTCAGCAAAAATCAACAAAGCCAAGAGGATGTTGAACTGCGTAGTCAGAGAAAGTGGTGGCCATATTGTACAGTGCTTTGGTAAAACTGCTCCTTGACTACTGTGTGCTACTGTGGTCGCATCAAAAGGGAAATATTCAAGTGTGGTTCTGAAGGCTGACCAAAAGAATCCTCAGAGAAAGTTGTAGTCCTCTGTTATCAACATTTTTTTAATCTCAATACTGAACTTGGCAGCGAAGACCTTATCAGGGCCTCATTTTACTTTCGCCAACAAGCTATGACAGTTCACTCCAGTGCTGAAAAATGATACAATGCCCATTAGCCATTTGGTTGATATTGATGCTCAGAATTTAGTTTAAATTTGTTGCATTTTCTTTCCTGGTGTAAAAGTCCAATGTCATCCCATCTGTACTCATTGTATAATCTCCCCTCCAACTCCCCCAACTAAAACTACAGGAAAAGGGTTTCTGTTTGAGATTGATGTTCCTGTTTGGTCGTAACGGTGACATATGCAGGAATAGGGCAGCCAGCCTTCCAAATTGCGTTATCTGGACAGGCAGCTGAGCTTTTGGAGTTAAGGAGACCTTACTGAGGTGAACCATGACAGCCCACATGGCTGAAGAAACAAAAAATCGGAGAGGCTTAGTTTTAAAAAAAAAATAAATTGCCTGTTTGCCTAAAGCAATCATTTTCCTCACAAATTAATTTCAGTGGCAAATTATTATTTAAATATTAAGCTTCAATCCGTTTCCTTAAAGCCAGCAATGCTGACTGCAGTTAGAGCATCAATGACCCTACTGTATCTTTTATGTCTTATTATAACAGCAGTCCACCTTGAGCAGACATATTGGTGTCATATTCTGTAGGAAATTCTGGAAGTGATGCTGAATAATGAGGCAGTAGATCAGCTCCCTTTTCCCCTGTCTCCTCCTCTTGCACACTGGCAGTACATCAGCCTAGTCGCTGAAGCTTAGCCTGCTGAAACTTTGATTTCCATTGAGAATAAAATCAAAATGTGCAAGGAAAACTGTCCAAATGCTAGGAGGCTGCACATCAAATCATGGAATGTTTACTTCATGATTTATAATCAATAATCTAATCAAATTAGAACAAAAAAAAAGGCTAGTATTGCCGCAGTAGTACCATATGATGTAATTGTGAGCCAGGCTTAGTAAAAGTTCAGGGATGACTCTACCGCTATGCTGTATGAACAGGAGTTTTGGAAACTCAGGTCCAGATGTTTGTTCCCAGGTCAGGTGCACAGAAATTCCCAGCTTTGTGAACCTGATCTTTAGAAGTGGATGCACAACTGTCAGGTTTTCAGTCTGAAGTGTAGATTGCATCCCAGAAGATTGAGGAGGCTGCTCGGGCACAGGCAAGCGAGGGAGAAAGCCTGCCTTAGGAATCTGCTACTGTTATAATATTTATACATAAAGACTAAAGCGTAAATGATCGATAAATCCTTCACTACACCACCTCCTCCATGCCAACCCATACCAGCTCATGCCTCCCACTCACTTATCATAGCCCCTTTATACCCCTCAAACCACACTCTATAAAACAGATGGCTCCTCCATGCCAACATATGCCCCCCATACCCCTTTTATTATCCCTGTACCAAATTAATACCAGCACATGCTCTTACTTAAATCAAGTTTCAAACAAAATACCATATTTAGTGTCTCTTCTAGACTTCACTTTTTAAAAAAATATAGTCATTTATAAATCCACTAACTGGATTTATGTTCCTTCAAATAAATAAAGCTTAATACCAATAAACATTTAATTCCAGTACATAATCCCTTATAACAATGAATACTGGAAATCATAGTCCCACATCAAAGAATCTATAACCCCTTGTAGCTGGTAGGCATTATATTGTGATAATAGATGCTTGTGAATTCAGTCATGCAGCATCAATTCATTAATGGAAAACCATCAACTCAAATAGAGAGAGAGAGAGAAATAGCAAGTAATCTTATTTTTAATGTTTAAGCATTTTGTCCACGATTTAAAGGGCAGGAGTTTCAAATGCCTTGCAAGCTTGACAGCTCCCCTTCTTGACATTTTTAACAATTGATTTTCACAGACCTGTTGACATTTCCAATGAGATTGACATAATTGAGTGTACTCCTCATTCACATTTAGGGCTACTTGCATGATTTCCAAACAGTACCTGAACTCCATCAAAGATGCCCCAGGACGTATCCAAACAAATGAAAAACTTAAGGCTGATTTTTACCAGGCCTGCTCTGCAAACGTCAGGTTTTGCACTTCAAGGCCCATAAAATCTCATTTCAGTGGAGGCAGCTGATGATGTCATTAGGCAGAAATCGCAGTAAAATGCGCATATCCCAATCCAACCCTTTTCCTGCCAAGGTGAAAATGGAAATGCTGTTTTCAGGGGTGAAACTTGTGATTTTTTTGGGCTACTCCAGCACTTTTACCCTGCTGAGAGGCTCTTCATTGTGATGAAAATCCAGGCCTTGTGATTAAGAACTGGAAAACAAACAGGATTCGATACGCCTGAAAACCCAGATTTCTATGCCACAACTCTGCGACGTGCCATTAATAGTTAAGTTCAGTTAGTGTTAACAGACGTTAAATGTTAAAGTTAATTAATGCAGTTAATTAACAGATGGTAAGATTAACTGATATCTGTATTTTCTGAATACCAGCTGTTGTTTAAATGCACATAGCCAGACAAAAGTAAGCCTATTTGACACTTAGCAGCTGTTTGCTCATGCAGGATCTCACATGTTACATGATTTGACATTCCACTGGGAAAATCCACAGAGCTCTTTCTGCCTTGCTGTCATTAACAAGCAAGAAGTGCAACAGGCCCCTGTCACTGCATGTCAATGAAGTCTCCCTTCTAACAGCATTGGAACAACAGTGAGGAATTTGCTGTGCTTTGTTGGGATGAAACTGTTCTTGAGCAATTGTACAAAATCAGGAAATAGTGACTGTCTGATCTGTATTCTGTCTGATTTATTTTTCAACGGTGAATTCAATAACTGCATTTTTTGTCAATGAGTTCTTTGGATTATAGCTTCATAACTCAATAAATTCTATCAATTATTTTTGCCCCACATATTGTTACCCTCTCCTACACCTAAATATAGTTTCCATTTGTACAAGATGTCTGATGGGCTGGGATGAAAGTTAAAGATCAACTAAAAGTTAATGAAAGGGGACCAGGATTTTCCCTTTCTCCTTCCATGTTTTGGGCAGGTGTCCTTAAGAGCAAGATACCCTTGATCCTTCCAATGGGAAACCTGCCAGATCAAATACAACTCAGGTACTTGCGTAGTGATCTGAAGTGCTTCTGATCCCAAGTCAGTGATGCTCCCCTCCCCTTAATCTGCCGGCCAATTTCATGCCCGCAGTGTGAAGCATGACCTCGTCAAAGGCCCAGGCTCCTGGCTAAGCAACAGGGCTGGAGACAAAGAGCAGCAGCAATGTTTTATGGTTTCAAGGGGTCAGGGGTTGGCATTGTGGGGGACAAGGGCTTGGAGGTTCAGAGGCAAGATCAGAGGTTAACTTTCTGCAGTCCTGCCTTGCTTTCCTCTATGCCTCCAGATTTGGGAGCAACCATGATTCTGAAATACCCTCTTTCCTCTAATTTGGCTGACAGGCTACCCCTGCTGTAGCAGTTGAGAAGACTTTGGCGCAGTTGAGGTTCTTAGGTGGTTGTTAAAGAGTTATAGAAATGTACAGCACGGAAACAGACCTTTTAGTCCAACTCATCCGTGCTGATCAGATATCCTAAGTTAATTTAGTCCCATTTTCCTGTATTTGGCCCATATCCCTCTATACCCATTCAGATGCCTTTTAAATGTTGTAATTGTACCAGCCTCCACCACTTCCTCTGGCAGCTCATTCCATATATGCACCACCCTCTGTGTAAAAATGTTGCCCTTTAGGTCCCTCTCACCTTAAACCTATTCCCTCTAGTTTTGGGGAAAAGACTTCGGTTATTCACCATATCCATGCCCCTCATGATTTTATAAACCCCTGTAAGGTCACCCCTCAGCCTCCGATGCTCCGAGGACAATAGCCCCAACCTATTCAGCCTGTCCCCATAGCTCAGGTCCCCCATTTCTGGCAACATCCTTGTAAATCCTTTCTGAACCCTTTCAAGTTTAACAACATCTTTCCAACAGCAGAGAGACCAGAATTGAAAGCAGTATTCCAAAAGTGGCCTAATCAATGTTCTGTACAGCCTAATTGATTGCCAGCAGACTGGGGAAGTCAACCCTGGCCTTCCCAGTTCAAACTTAATTCCTAAAGTGCTGGGAAATGGGTGGTTATCTCCCTGACTCCAACCCACTGGATAATTTCCCCTTCCCCGCACCTCCACCACTACTTCTAGATCAAACAATTTCCAGCCAGGCTTTTCAAAACAAGATAAAGAAAATGTTTCGTTACAAAGTCGTAAAGTGAGGTATTCTTCCTGGATTGAATAAAATTGGTATTAAAGCTGAAAATCAGACCATGAAAGTATTCTTATGAATAATTTATTTGCAGCATTTGTTATATCCAACAGATTTCAATGAATAATTCACCCACACACTTTCTTTCACACTATATTTTAGTTAGGTTTAATGCTTTAAATATGAATTTCAGCACGTAAGTTCACATAGTATCATTATACTCAAATATTTTAACCCACAATATTTCAGTTCTCAATGAGTTTAATTTGCATTACTTGGATTGACTTTAATTATATCTATAACTGTAAGCGTATGATTTCTACCAATCAATCTCTACGACTTCAGTGTCACACTCAAAATACCGGAGACTAAAATCCATGTCTGCTCTTAATACCTCAATGTTTGTCAATACTTTGTGTCAGACAATCATCTTCAGTTTCAGACATTATCTGTAGTATCAGTCGAAACGGGAGGAATCTTCCCAGCTGCTGAACAACTTGGGCATTGCTGAGAAAGTTGGCAACCTGTGCTGAGGTTAACACGAGGGAGATTCTCGACATCGAGAGTGAGATGTCCCACTTTACAACCGAGCAAGACGAGAATCTTGCCAGAGTGGCGAGAGGCCTATTTTCATTTGTTGGTACGCCTTAACATCTCATCATCAGTTAGTCTCATCTCATTAATATGCATTTTCCCATTCTTTCACCCGCCGGGTAAAAACTAGACAGCAACCATTCCCGACATGAAAGTCAGAGCGGTTACCTGGCAACTCCAGCTCGCCACTTGCCCCTCCAGCCCTCCATCTTGGACACCAGTTACCAAGTCTCAGGGCACACTCTGTGGGAAGCATCTAAACCTGCATGCACAGATGTTGGCACATCACCAGCCTCACTGCACCCTCATGGCATTTCCGAACCACTTACTGTAAGGATCCACACTTCCATGTTGCATATTGGAGCACACCAGTTCATGCATTGGACCAGGCTGGATCTCAGGTCTCCCCATTGTTCTCTTTGCGCTCACTCACTCTGTTTTCTGAAGAAGGGTCTCGACCCGAAACGTCAGCTTTCCTGCTCCTCTGATGCTGCTTGGCCTGCTATGTTCATCCAGCTCTACACCTTGTTATCTCACTCTGTACCTACTTGGACGCTGAAATCATCCCTGTCTTGCCATTTGCTGCATTTGCCTTTCTGCACTGTGCCCTCTCAGTCAGAGATTAAAGGCTCATAGTATGTCTGTCAGGCTGTTTAGTACAGCACCTCAAAGCCAGTCAGCAGTGATCAGTCAAAGGGATGGACATGTTCCTTGCTACGTCAATCTCACAGCAGCCTCTGCAATAAAACACAGAGTATGTGCAGCTGCCAAATAGCCGTGTCCCGAAGTCTCAGCGGATTAATCCTCAGTAAAGTCTTCAGTCAAAGGCATTGTCTGCTACCAACCCAGACTGACATGGTCAGTCAGCACACCCAGAGCGGACAGGGTCAGGGAGTGTGTATCTCTACAGCACAGGGTGGGGGCGTAGGCAGTCATTAGTCCTGCAGGTTCAAGGAGTTAGTCGGAAAGCTGCACTAAGATCAGTCAGGAACCCAGCCACGCATCGGTCAGGGCTGTTCATCCGAGTTGGTCAGCTTGATGGGCGATTGTAAGCCCTGAGACTCAGCTCAATGAAAGTCGAGGGGATTTTATCTGGAGGCACCATCGTGGTATGGAAGTAGAGGAAAACAGTTCTGGGTATTGGCGGAATGCTGGGACAGAAAGAGGGATTTCTTGGCTTATAAATTGTGGAGCTGATTATGCATTACCAGTCGCCCACTGCCCTGGCCTCAGCAGGGATGCAGAGAGACCAGATAGTTTGCATGTCAAACTTGTAGGGCCAGGGCTCAGGGGTAAGACTGAGAGATGAAGTTATTATTCAAAGAGGAATAAGGAAATGTGTGGAATGGGCTTAACAAGGAGAATATTTCCTTCCCCAAAGGGGATTTTTATGATAACTGATGACAGTCTCACGCTTATGGTCCAGATTTATTAACTGAATTCAAACACCGTGATGGGTTTTGAGCCCATGTGCTCTAAGCATTTCTCCGGGCCTCTGGATTACAAGGCCAGTGACATTACCGTTAAGCCAGCATGGATGGTTAATGTTCGTTAAAACATGGCTAAGTTACAGTATCAGCATTGCATAGTGTATACAGGGCCCTAGAATTCCATTTCATAGGTGCAAAACCCCCAGTTGAAGGGTAGCTAGATGCCAACTTCCCTTTGACAAGTCCTGCCAAGTTTGGTTTGAGATTGGCCAAAGGTGTTAGAAAAGTTTGCCAACAAGCTAACAGACCACAGACATTTTGCTTTCATGTAGAGAGAGAATTGAAGAAAAGCTACTTGAGATCAATTTGCCTTCTGACCTTGATAAAGGACAACTAACCGGAAAGAAATCTCAATGAGAAAAGAGATTGTAAAAGAATGCTCCTAATGCTCAAGGCCCAAACTCTTTTCAGTGTAATGACATTTCTCAAGTCTCTCTAAAGTTTCTAATCAAAACACTCAAAGGTAAATTTCTTTTGTGTCAGATAAATACTTCATCAAAAGCTCTCAGACAATCCAAACTCAATAGCAGTATGTAGTAAGATGTGCATTATTTAGAATGCTCTCCATGACTACCATGTAAGCAGAGGTAACAGTTGAATGGAAATGATGTCTGCATTCTGGTGAAATTTACCTTTTAATGAAGTGAATAACGTGCACAATGTGCTAAAATCCGATTGTTAATGTGGAGAGTGTCCGTGTGAAAATAGAAGTGGAATTTGTTGAGGGGAGTGACTGTTGAGGACAGTGACTGTTGAGATGGTTTTACTCGGGTAGGCAGTATGGCTGACATTGGTACAAAGCTGATACAATTTCTGCTTCAAATGAAAAAGCTTCGAGAGTTGCATCCTTATTCTTATGCACACCACAGAGCAGTCTGTATCCTACTCAATGTCGTGGTACTCAAAGTTGAACAGATTTGGTTTGTCATTACTCAAGTACACAGAAAAATTTGCGCTCGTCATTTTAAAATTGCATGCTCATATTTTAAATTGATTATTTCTTTATAATCAGTTATATTTTAATTTGTTCAATTTTTCTTTCTATCCCAACAGGATATGGAAAGTTCTGGAGCTTTTGGACTACCTGGAATACCAGGAAAACCTGGACCCCCAGGACTGCCAGGATTCCCAGTAAGAATATTAACTACGTCCATGACTTATAATCAAGAAAACTGATTTTAGTATCATAAACTCAGGAGCAGTGGATTTAAAAAAATAACTGCTTGGTTGCCTACACTTACTTCAGTGAAAAAATGCATGGGTCTTTTACTTCGGTGAAATTTCTGTCCCTTTGCCTCCCTCACATACAGATGAAACATTGTAGTTGTTTGCAGTGGAAAAAATCAGCAAACTAACATTCATAAGTTGAAGGTTACCATTGTCAAGAAAGTAAGATGGACCAGACATACAAATACTGTGCCATACCAGGATAAATACTGTGGTGACAAGACCAAGTGAGAAGCTGGTGGTACTACAGCATGTAACTCATCTCTTGACTGCTCAGAGCCTGTCACCTATCTACACAATATACAAGTCAGGAGTGTGATGCAAGACTCCCCAGTTACCTGGATGGTAATGGCTCTTAACACACTCAAGAAACTTGATATCACCCAGAACGAGGCAGGCTGCTTGACTGGCACCCTATCCACCACCTTAAACATTCACTCCTTCAAACTCCGACGCACAGTGGTGGCAGTGCAATTACAAAATGCACTGACATAACTTACCAATGTCCTTTGACAGCACCTTCCAAACCTGTGACTTCTACCACCTAGAAGGAGAACAGCAGCAGATACATGAAAAAAGCCGCAACCTGTAAGTTTGTGCCATCCTGGAACTATATCACCATTCCTTTACTGTTGCTGAGTTAATGTCCTGAAATTCTTTTCCGGACAGCACTGTGGGTGTACCTATGGATTATAATGGTTCAAGAAGGCTGCTCACCACCACCACCATTTCAAGGCCTACTAGGGATAAATAACATTTGTTACAAGTGATACCTACATTCCATGAAAGAATAAAAATAAATAAATTGGGCTTGTTCCTCCAATTAGTTCAAAACCGGAGTGAAATAATTAATTGATTTTAACTTGCAATAAATCCACTGACTTACACTGTTGAAATCAGGCTAAATACAATCTTAAAATTACACAGATATATGTATATGTAGATTAAGAGAGTTAGGTGTTAAATTCTTTTTAACACCCAACAGATGATGAGTTTGTCATTAGTATCTTGTCATTAGACTGTAACTGACTGATTGTAACTGATGTAAAATCAGTATTGGTAGAACATCAAAAGTTGGAATGATAATGTTAAGGAACCCCAGCGGTCGCAACTTTAAATCTGATTGAACCAAGTTGTGGGTCTGAATGTAATAAATCTGGTCAATTATGAACTGGCACCAGAGAAAATAACCCTGAATGCTACCAAATTGTCAAACAGTTTCTATTAAAAAATAGAGGAAAATGACTGACCTCCACTAAATCATCACCCAGGGAAGAATGAATTGATCAAACCTGTGTAAAGGATTGCAAGCACGGACTCACGAAACAAGGCCCTTGAAAACTATGGAATTGGCTTTGCTGTCACGCAGTGGCAAAGTTGTTGTGACTCAGAAAACTGCTTTGCAGGCTATGTAGCTTCCTTGTGGCTGCAGGCCTCAAATATTTGTTCAACAAGTTGACTCGCTGTCTCTTTGTTTGTAGGGTTTAAAGGGCGAACCAGGTTCTCTGGGTGAACAAGTAAGTGCAACCTATTTAAGAGATCTTTTTAAACCCCATGTCTCTCTCATTGTGGCCTTTTGAGCAGAAAAGGTTGGACCTGCAGTGGGGGGTGGGGGCGACGGCGTTCTTGGGTTTCCAAAATATCAATGAAGTGCAAACTGACATTTCAAAATAGCAAAAATTACTGTGAGGTAAAGTTTTACAGTTTGAAGTGCAAGTGGATAACAGGTATACATATTTGGCATACACTTCCTCTCCGCAAACTTTGCTGCTTGTTTTCAGAACTCTAGGTCCATTTTTTATTGTATGTTTCCCGATCAATATTGCTATGGGAACCGTCACAATGTTACTGTACTCTCTGGCCATTATGTGGAACAAGTTTCTGAAGTCTCTGCTTCCATCTTGAATGTTTATAAAGAAAGTATATTATCTGACTGTGGGCAAAAGCTTTAGCAATTGCACTGCCTTTGGCTATTAGTGACACTTGCTGTTGATTCCACTAGCCTCCCTGATGTTAACTTTAGGCTGCGGTTTCGGAGTTGTGCTATAATGTCAAAGCCCAAACACAATCTCCATGCATGGACAGTGTCTTCTGCTACTGTCCATCTCTATATCTGTGTCCCCACCCCGAACGTCTCGTAGGACCAAATTACTGCAGATGCTGGAATCTGTACTGAAAGCAACAAATGTTGGAGATCACAGTGGATCAGGCAGCATCCGTGGAGAGACAGCAAGCTAATGTTGCATGTCGAGATGACTCTTCATCAGAGCTTGGTCTGGAAGTCTGGTTCGTGGCTTCATTATTTTAAGATTCCATTTTTCCAATGCTGCTATAGCTGATTTCACCCTTCTGTCAGCCATTCGAAACCTTGCATTGCACCTTCTCAATGACACACTCCCATTCACTACCATCCCCTCCAGTTTAGTGTGTGCTGGAATGGCAAACTGACTACACTGTTCTTGTTTTGCTGGCCTCAGCCATCAGAGCTGGGGACCTGCACACTTACTCTGTTCGACTAATACCGGGTTCTCCTTGGCTTCCTGCCTGTCTTCTAAACTGTTTATTCAGCTACTGTGCCCCTTCTCATGGCACCTCTACACCCCCGCTTTCACAAACTTTCTCAAAGATCTTCTTTGCATGTGCCTTCGAAAGCACTTTGAGACACCTGCCTGCAAGTTTAAAGAGCGGTAGAAAGGGAGGCTGGAAATTCTGTTCCTCAATTCCAGCTAAAATTGTGTGGGATTAATGACCCCTGGCCGTGCAGATGTGGGGTTAGTCAGGATCCTTTCTGATCCTGCAGTGGCATTCTCCAACTGATGTTTCCCTAGTTACACCTTCAGTTACTCACAGCCCTGGGTCTGCCTTCTGTGAAGAATGAGTCTGTGCCCAGCCAAATGGGGCTGGGATCAAATTCCTGCTTTACTGGGTTCTGCCTTGAAGAGAAGAATCTCCCTGACGTGTTGTTCAGAAAAGCAAACCTATCCTTTGCTAACAATAGACAACAGTGAAGATCTGGCAGAGCATCTGTACACCTTAGAATCCTGAAATGCTATGGGACTGGGGAAGGAGGTTGCTGGTCTGTCTCTACTACTTTTTCCAGACCAAGAGAACTACCATGGAATTTTCTTTTGAACTCTTGATAGTACAGAACAATGACACGAGAAACTTAGCAGTTGCCATTATGGTGTATTTATGCTCATTCAGCTGCCACCGTTCAGTTTAACAAGAGGATGGAAATGACTTTATATAGTACAGGTACTATGAGGAAGAGTGATCTCTGAATGAATTTGAATCATTGAAAAAGATTGAAGACAAATCTTCCCAATTTTTTTCACTGATTTATACCGATTGTGACCTCTCTCCCAGGAGGACACATGGTTTTTAGGTGTGATGAGAAAGGCATTTTTGATGTGGAAGGAATCATAGTTGTGTTAGATAAGCTGGATGGACCAATGAGTGTTTGCCTGTCCATCAGTATATGTACATCTGTGTAAAGCTGCCAAGCTCCAGTCATCTATCTCACCCTCCCTTGAGCTGGCTGTCAAGCAGAAGTGCGAACTGATGTTCCTTTGATTTCCTTCTCTGCTGCTCAGAAGTGTATGTATTAAGGACACAGCCTTGAATAAGAAAATCCTGTCGTTCAATATTAATGATGGAATCCTACCTGATATCTCATCTCATCTGAGAAATCAAAACCTTTCCCGTGTCTACAAGGTGAAAGTCAGGGGTCTGATGGAATATTCTTCATTTGCCTTAATGGATAGAACTGTAACAACAGTTAGGAGGCTCAACACTATCCACATTAAGCAGTCTGCTTCGATGTAGTTTCTTTGGAGGAAAACACCACTGACAAAATAATACACTCTGAGCTGCTTCCCTATATGTTAGCCCATGTAACATATACCACAACCACCAGGCTCTTGTTAAGACAGATACCTTGAAAGTTATTAACAACTCTAACTATGTACACAGTTGTGATATCTCAGAATAACATATAGTGTGCATTCTGTGCTTACGTACATTACTGTTATATTAGATACAGTGCTGACTGCCTGGAAATGTGGTGCAGGCAGGTTCAATTGAGGCATTCGAGAGGGCATTGGATGATATTTAAATAAAAGTAATGTGCAAAGGGTATGGGGATAACGCAGAAGATTGGCACTAGATAATGATGCTCATTAAATGAACTAGTGCAAGCTCAAGGGGCCGAGTGGTCTCTCCTGCCCCATAAATTTCATGGATTAATATAAAAACTATAAAAAAATGAAAGCATGAGTACTTAGGGTGATCAAAATAAATGACCGAGTCTGTGGTCTGATATTGTTGAATTTATCATGCAACGCTGAGTTCTGTGAAGTGCCTAAGTGGAAATTGAAGTGCTGCTCCTCTAACATTTATTCAGTAGAGACAAGCCCAGCCTAAGGAAGCATTCCTCATAAGACACCCTGCTCATTCCAGGTATTAATGCTGCAAACCCTCTCTGAACTGTCTCCAATACTTGTTTAATTAAGGAGACCAAAACTGTACGCAATATTCCAGATGTGTTTCACAAATCCCCGATATAATTGAAACATGTTATCTTTACTTTTATATTAAATCACTCCTATTATAAAAAGATATTATTTCATTTGCTTTCTTATCTTGTTGATATACTTGCATACTAAATTTTAGTAGCTCTCACACCAGAACATCTGGATCCCTCAGAATCCCTGCACTTCAGAATTCTGCAGTTGTTCCTCATTTCATACTTTGTTCTTTTATTCTTCCTTCAAAAATGAACAATCGAAAGTCCAAAAATGTGCAGGTATAGCTATGGTAAAAACCCCATGTGGGGTTACGGGAATGGAGTCAGGGGCTGGGTCTGAGTAGGCTGCTCTTTGGAGGGTCAGTGCTGAGACTATGGGCCGAATGGACACTTTCTGCGCTATAGAATTCTATGATTCTTACAATTGTGTGATTTTGAGATTAACAGACTAACTGACTGAATGCTTAAGTGAGAGTGAGGTGGAGACCTTTTATACTGGAGTGTTCTCGTGCCATGATGTCCTTTAGGTGTCTTAGTGCCTTTAAGACCTGTGCAATAATAATTCATTCTCAATACACATTCCATCCACCAACATTTTTGTCATATCCTGGTCGCTGTGAATTTCATCTACAATATGCATTGAGGCAGGTTGCTGTGATTTCTTTAACAGCACCACCGAAACATCTCATGTCCAACTCCTAGAAGGGCAAGAGTAACTATTACATGGCAATTATCATCCAATTCCTACAGTGCAGGGACAGGCCCTTCAGCCCAAGAAGTTCACACTGCCCCTCCGAAGAGCACCCCACCCAGACCCATTCCCATATCTAACCCAAACATCCCTGAACAATTTAGCATGGCCAATCCACCCAGCCTACACATCTTTGGACTGTGGGAGGAAACCCAGGCAGACACGGGGAGATTGTGCAAACTTCACACAGACAGTTGCCTGAGGGTGGAATCGAACCCAAGTCCCTGGTGCTGTGAGGCAGTAGTGCTAACCACTGAGCCACCATGCCAACCCTAATAGCAGCAGCTCCAGCAAATCACACATCTTTCACCCTTCCTTTGTCGTTGTTTGATCAAAACCCTGGAAGTCCCTCCCAAACAAAACATAGTTGGAAAAGGAGGCCTGTCAGCACCTGCTGAAGGGTGACTAGGAACAGGCAACAAATGCCAACTTTGCTGCCAATTTCCATATCCTCAGAATAGCAGTTTAAAAAAAAAGTTGAGCCTTTGCATTTTAGATTTCCATTCCAAGTACAGAATAAACTGGGCTCCCAGTGTGAAGTGACATTCTAATGCAATGCATATAAGTCACAGGCAGAGATCCCACAACTTCTTGACAACTGCTCTCTAGCAGCATTCAGTCAAGGACTTTTTAACCTGCCTATGATTACTACGGAGAAAAGGGCAGCCACTTGCCTTCCTCACAGGCTCTTACTTAATGTGCAAGGAAGTTCCAGCAGGACCTGCTCTTCTCCCATTTAGTCACAATAATATTCACTCTTCCTTTAAAAATTACTCTAAAATAATAACAGGAGATAAAACCCCAATGGCGTCTGACAACTGTGTCTTATTTGTTTTTAAGGGACTTCCAGGTATCCAAGGCCAACCTGGACCCATTGGACCAGCTGGATTACCAGGACCTGTGGTTAGTAGTTAATTACTTATTGAATTTATTGCCTGTATTTTTCCTATTTATTTCAACACCGTCACAGTCCACGGCAAGAGTAGACACTGAAACCAATGCGGCTGCATAGAAAAAGCAATTTCATTAGTTACTCCATCTCTGGGTATTTGTCAGTGTCCTGATTTGCTCCTGAGATCCTGTGGACTCGGGTTGACATTAGGACAGATCAGAACAATTCTGCAGGTGTTGCTTGTTTGCTCATCTTTTTTACATGGATGATTAATGCAAAAGTATTGAAAGAAAGATTTGCATTTATGCGGTGCCTGCCATGTCCTCAGATTGTCTCAAAGCAGTCTGCACCAGTACATTTGAAGTGTAGATATTGTTGTAATGTGGGAAATGCAGTGGCTAAATTACACACAGCAAAAGTCCACATGCAGCAAGGTGAATAGATAATACATTTATGTGATTTTTTAAAATTCATTCATGGGATGTGGGATTCACTGGCTGGTTCAATATTTATTGGTTATCCCTAATTGGACTCTTAAGAGTCAATCATATTGCTTTGGGTGTGAAATCACATGTAGACCATACCAGCTAAGGATGGCATTGCTGTGACATCAATTAGCCATGAATCTCACCATCTCCCCTTGATATTCAATGGCATGACTGATGCCAATTCTGTCGCCATCAATGTCCTGGAGGTTACCAAAGAACAGAAATTTAATTGAATGAGTCTCTTCAATTCTACACCTCCAAGAGCAGATCAGAAGCTGGGTATTCTGTGGTGAGTAACTTATCTCCTGACTCCCTGAAGTCTGGTTATTATTCACAAGGCTCAAGTCATGAATGTGATGGAATATTTTCCACCAACTTAGATGAGTACAGTCCCAAAAACACCCTAGAAGTCCAACACTATCCAGGACAAAGTGGCTCACTTGACTGGAAAACCGCCCATGAACTTAAACATTCACTCCCTCCACCACCAAAAGCACAGTGTCAGCCAACACATCAGATATACTACAGCAACTCACCAACACTCCTTCAATAATTTCTTCCAAACCCATGACTCCTACAACTTAGAAGGCACACAATAACATTTGCAAGTTCCTCTCAAAATTATACACCATGCCAATTTAGAATTATCATTGTTCCTTCACTGCCACTGTGTCAAAATCCTGGAACTCATTTCCTAACAGCTCTGTGGGTGTACCTACCCCACACAGACTACAGCAGTTTAAGATGGTAGCTCACCACCACCTTCTCAATGGCATTTCAGAAAGTGCAATAAATGCTGGCCTAGCCAACAACAGCCACAGCCAATGAATGATTGTTTCTAAAAATTGCCTGGGTTTGAGGCCACAGTGAAAGTCTTGACTAGTGCACTCATCACAGTCTAAGGATAAGGGGTAAGCCTTTTAGGACAGAGATGGGAAGAACTTTCTTTGATCAGGGAGTGGTGAGCCGGTAGATTTATTTACCACAGGAAACTGTTGAGGTCAAAACATTGAAGACTTCCAAGGAAGATTTAGATGTAGTTCTTAGTAGTAAAGGGATCAAAGGTTATGGGAAGGATGTGGGGAAGGGGTAATGATGGTTGGGAGTAATTCTATAAAGGGCACCTGTATGATCAATGTCTGTCTTTGCGTAATTTCAATCATTTGTGTAACTGTTTCAGCATTGCCCTTTGATATCATCAGTTAGGCAACATTTACTGTGCTGTATTTTTATTTGCCCAAGATTTTTTGGCACCATCCATAGGCCATGGAGATGTGGTTGAAGTAATCTACAGGTCAAGAGGTTAGACGGTACTTCAGATGTAGTTCCCACAATTCTCTGTGTACAGGAATAATCCAAACCTAATTTGACATATTGACCAAAGAATAAAGCAAATTCTAAAGTTGAATAGAACAGTGTTGTTTCCAACCTATCACAAAGAGAGGTTTTTAAAAATTCATTCATGGGATGTGGCCGTCACTGACTTGGCCAGAGTTTATGGCATTTATTCTTTAAGAATGAGTTGAGTTAGTCATCCTTTTTGAGTGTCCATTTCTCTCTCACACAAACCCTGACAAAAATAGTTTTATGAAGTGTTCAGCTCAACTCTAGGACATAACTTTATTAAAACAGAAAATTCCATTTCCATGCGCACAGCAGAAAGGCTTGCCTGCAGGAACTTTGGGAGAAATATCTTACATGGAGTATGTCAAAATTCCACACATCCTCACTCGATAACTTGAGGTTTCCCAGCATGATGTCACAAAATAACAGCTGTTCCTTTATTCATTGAATTGCTACCTTAAACGGTATCAGCCTTGGCTTAATCTCCAAAGTAAAACGAAGAACTGCAGACACCAGAAATCTGAAACAATAACTGACATTGCTAGAGAAACTCAGCGGGTCTGGCAGCATCTATGGAGAGAAAACAGAGTTAAGTTTCGAGTCCAGTGACCTTCAACACTGAGGCTTGCTGGAGCACTGCAGCAAGCCTGAGACGGAAATGTTGGCCAGGGAACACGGTGGTCTGTCGAAGTGACAGGCAACTGAAAGCTTGGGGTCATTTTTACAGACAGAAAACAGTTGTTCTGCAAAGCAGCCACCTAGTTTCCCATTGTAGAGAAGACGAAAACCAATAACCTCACGGCCTACTCTGTACCAGGTGTTGGATCCTGCCAGTTTTCAGTTAGGATGGGTTATTTTGGTTTGCATAGGATCAACAGTCTTTTGGAAAAGACTGCCCATGTGAAATCAACTACTAGTCCTCACCAATGCAGCACCTAAACAGCTGATTGGTTACCTTACCTATTTAATACAAATTAAATTTCATGTATATATAAAAGATGTACTGGTGTAGATGCTAGAAAATTATCTGCTTAACTCACTAGCATTACTGGAGCTTAAATACAATATAAAGAACTGCAAATGTATGTGCATACAAAACCTATTGGAAAATTGGATGAGATGCAAATCTGGCACAGCATCTGCCTGATAATTTTCACAAGGTGTCAGTTCATCAAGTAGAACCAATCACAAGGCCCACCCTGTGGCATTTGGCATGTCTGTTTTAAAAGATACAAGAATTGGGTAATGTAAAGGAAAGATTGGTGCTCAACAGTGGAATAAACTTACAAAAAAAAAATTCGTTTGGAAATAACTTTTTCAGTGACATTGATGTTTAAAGCAAACAGTTCAAAAATCAGACTGGGTTTTCAACTTACGTTTGCAAAATATGTTTAGTGTCACAGAGATATTGTTGGTTCTTTTCATACCTGGCACTACGTAATTTGAACTATTAAAAGATAACCTTCCAAGGACACATGCTGGCACTTCCTTATCCCATGTGAATGATCTCGAGTTTAATTTGATAGGCATTATCACCAGTATCTCCACTCCCCAGTCTCCCAACCACTGTAGGTTCAGGCCTGCCAAGATGGTTAACTAATCCTTGATGTACCTTCTTGTTAATCATCTAAAAATTCCAACGTACCTGTGATTATATTAACGTCAAATGTTACCTTGGAAATGAAGATGCTTTCCCCAGACTTTGAACTTTACAACAGTAGGAGATTGGGAGAAACCACCATGCACTGTCCCACACAAACCCCAACCCCAACACCAATCCATCTCCCAACAAAACCTCTTAGAAAGTCATGTGTGTGCAACAGATCATTGTACCCCTCTAGAAATTGCAAACTAGCCCGAGTAGAAAATGGGCAAACACATTTCACCAGTGTTAACAGATATTTTCTCAACAGCTACCATTATTCATTCATCGAGGAAGTAAGGCACTCACAATGGACTCACATAATGCCTCTTGCCACACTAATTTACCAACACATTCATGTTAAAATTGATATGCTCACACTGTTGTGAGTGTGGCAGTCACATGCAAAACAGCGTCTTACTCATCTATCATTTCTTAACTAGAAATGCATTTAACTGTATCTGGACTCCCAATTAACAACATCTGGATTGGAGTTGACTTCATGTGACTTGTGGTTAACCTACTTCGTGACACAGCTGGACCAAGCTCATGGATTGCAGTATTGCAATGGTAAAAGCCAATGGGCCGCAATACTTCAGTGTCAGAGTACCAGTCACCCTTTTGACTGTGTTCTGATCTCTTTGAATCCAGGGACTGTCCAGCAGAGTCAAAGAGATTTGAGGCAAAGAATATAAAGTGTGAGACTATTTGTTAAGTTTCCTCAACCAGCCATCACCAGTAATAAATATTTAAGTTGCCAACCATAGGAAGGTATCGTTTTCCAGCCTCAGTAAGACCGTCAGGCCATGTTGTAGTCTTAAGCTATGCAAAAGTTATTAATAGGCCTGTCATATCACACAACTTGTTTATTTGAAAACTGGCTCCATCTGTATTGTTGTTGTGTTATTTGGCGGTTGATTCTGGTCCTAAGGCATCAGGTAATCCTCCCACTAACCTGGCTGAATTAAGCCATTCAGCAAAATAGCCCCATCAGTGAAGGCATAGTCATCCCTGATGGTCCTGAAAATGTGGGACCCCCTCATCTGAAAAATCATCTGGATTTTCCCCATCACCAGCCCTCTTTCAGGGTTTTCGGGATATCCAGGAAACCATCTAGTCGACATGGGACAGATCAGTGGAAGTATCATTGCAGAGGCATAACCTGCCCCAATAATCATTGGGAAAGGAATGGGCCGTCTCCCCACTAACCTCCCACACTGCCCCCTATAGATCAGAGCCATACACCCTGACTATATTTTATTTAAGAATATCATTTTCAGACCACCTACTTCTCCTGACCCCACAACCTCACACCCTCCTGCAACGCCCCCCCCCCCCCACACCGCCACCCTCACCCCCACCCCCTGAATTGTGGCCCCTACTTATATCCACCTTGGTTTTTGAGACCACAATTTCTCCAGTTGGTCTGTGTTTTTTACATAGTAAGGAACTAGATTCACCCTGCCCAACTCCTCTCCCTCTTTCAGCTTTCAACATGGGACTGTGATAAGAGTCACTACTCATGATTTCTTTTCCACAGGGACCAACAGGTGAGAAAGGAGAACAAGGACTTAAGGTAAGACTTTGTCATTTATATCAGTTATAGACAGATTATTAAGAAGGAGGAAGGATTGCACCCAACCATCTACCCTAATGCTATAAAGGGTCTTCCTCAGTGAGCACTGACTCCTTTAAACAGTGATCATGTTTTAACACAACGGCATAGAAATTGGCATCTGCTCGACTCCTTTCAGAACATAAAAATAGATGCAAAATTTATACTTGGAATAGTGAATGTCTATTCTTTACAGGTTTTGTTCCCTGTGGTTCCTTATCTGAAGTGTCAGACCTTTTAATTATTTTTTAAAAAGGAGGCTAAATCCTATTGAAAGATTCCAAACAGAAATTAAACGTAAATGGCAAGGCGGGAGCTGTATCTGCCCAGCTCAGGGTACATCAGTGAGCCTGACAGCTGAATGTTGAACATGGACAGTGATGACTTTGTTTTTACATTAAAAATTTCAAATTGAGCAGGGAAAGCCGGGGTTGGATTTGAACCCAACCTCACTTTGAGGAGGGGGACAGAGAAATACCATGGAGGCCAGGCTGATCCTGTTGTGTGACAAAGCCAAGAGTGGTCCCATGAGTTGACAGGAAATTATGGGAGGTGTAGAGCTGGCGATGTAGAAGCAGGTTGAAATGGGCTGATTGGCCTATGGCACTCTCCTGCTGTAGCAGAGCAGCAGTAGTGGAACAGGAAGGAAGTTAGCGGCTGAGAGTGAGCAGTTAACCACTGGTGCCAGACCTTCAGTACATGTTTGCCATAGGCATCCCAGCAACAGAGGGATGCCTTAGCACCTAGTTGCCGATACAAATGCAAAACACTACAGGACGCTGGAAATCCGAGGTCAGCACAGAAAATGTTGGAAATACTCAACAGATCAGGCAGACTCTGTGGAGGGAGAAACAAACTCGACATTTACAGTCAATGACTCTCTGATTATTTTGACTAGCTGAGTAATTCCAGCATTTTCTGATTGTCTCCTAATCTGAAACCCAGTTCTCGGAGTACAGATTAATAATCTTATTCAGATATTCAACTTACTTTGAACAGTGATGCTGCTCTCTGCTATTTCATTTGAGTTTATTAAAATCTAATTTTCCAAGGACATGTGTTTGCATTTGGACGTCCACTGACATGGTCTGCTTGTCTCACTCATGATCTGGAGCTTCCAGGTAGAGTCTGCAGGAGTCAGAATGGCCGGTCCACCCAGCCCCATTGCCAGGTACAGCTTCTCCCCAGTACTTAACTGAGCAGCCAGATGCAAATTAATTCTTCATTCAGATAAAGTACTGTGGTACAGCGCCCAGTGACCCAAGGATCAACTTACATCGGCTCCTGGTTGGGCTATGGGTTCAAAAATGGGCCAGAGCCAGAATCAACAATCTTCATAGAATTCCTACAGTGTGGAAACAGGCCCTTTGGTCCAACAGGTCCACACCAACCCTTGGAGCATCCCACCCAGACCCATCCCCCTATAACCCACCTCAACTCAGCATATGGGCAATTTAGCATGGCCAATCCACCTAGCCTGTACATCTTTGGACTGTGGGAGGAAACCCACGCAGACACAGGTAGAATGTGCAAACTCCACACAGACAGTTGCCTAAGGGTGGAATTGAACCTGGGTCCCTGGTGCTGTGAGGTAGTAGTGCTAACCACTGAGCCACCATACACAGTCTTATATCAGAAAGAAACATCAAGGCTTCCATACATGGGAGTAAGGGCTTAACGGCTAGTAGAGAGGTTACTTTAACCAGAGAATACTGAGGACACACCAAGTGAAGTATTAAAGTTAGGTCAGGCAAGTATGGGATTTTAAACAAAACTATCAAAGGAGACCCGATCAACTTTAACCCACATAATCACATTAGTGTGCAGTGCTGAGGGCTTTAAAAATGAATTGCTCCTCAAATGTTACGTATCACATTATTTCACTGAGCAGTATTTATTTATTTTAATGTCACAGGGTGACCGTGGTGAAGATGCTGTTGGTAAGCCAGGCCCTCCAGGCCCTCCAGGTCCTGTTGTGTTACTACATGAGGTGAGCAATGTAATATCCAGTGAAAATCTTTGTTGGTTTTCTGCTTTTGGATGATCGTATTTCCCAGTCAACCATTCCACTGTCACTCAATATTCTAGTTACTGGTGAACGACACTGAAGGACGTTTCAATTTGAGTGGAATCCATCTACTTCCTGGATTGCCTGTGAGTGTTTTCTCCTCAAACTAATTATGTATTTTGGCTTCTTACATCTATTTGAGTCACACTGTAAACTTTAGCTTTAATTACAATTATTCTAATCTTGTACTTTAAACTCCTTATTTGAGAAAGTAACAATCACTAACCACTGAATTTCACATTTTCTCACACCATGATACCATATCAGTTTTAGAAATGGTGAGTATTGCAATCAGTTTATATTCACACCCCATGCCTGCAGTAGGTGTAAGCATTTGTCCAACAGCAAAGCTCACATTAGAAATCTTTGTGAGGATCTCGTAAGATAAACATTAAAAGTCGACGACATTTTGATTCCTGGGAAGGGGAGCTTTGTGGCTTTTTTAAAATCTTTTCACCAGACAAACGAAGACCAAATTTTCTCTAAGCATCTTGCCACCTCCCCTGGATAGCTGACAATGTGGGATTGTGAAAATACCGTGACCTGGTATGTCCAAATTTCCTTTTTAAAGAGCAGCCAGAGAGATCTCCAAGGTGAGTCAAAAATCCCTTCAGATTTGGTCAACAGAAAATTCCAGAACAAGCCCCATCCTCAGAGTATTCAGTTTGCCCTCTGTTTGGATCCTTAGGGTCAGAAAGGAGGTAACTTAAGGTCAGAGAACTGAGATCGATCCTTCCCAACTCAGTTTCCTAGTATTGCTGGGTCTGCACAGGATCTGGATCTATCCTACCCATTGTTAGGAATGTAACCTGCATTGTTTCCTCTTCACTGTACCTTAGAAGTAAGCATCCCTGATCTGAACACAGGAGCATTTGAACTGCCAGCTTCCTAAAAGTGGACATTGTGTTTTTTTTTTATATTGTGGAAATGCTGGTTACCTAAAAAATACACAAAATATTGTGACTGCATGTAGCGACTTCAACCCAAGCTGTTACAAAAAGATCAAGTAGTTTTATATTCATAGAATCCCTACAGTGTGGAAACAGGCCCTTCGGCCCAACAAGTCCACACCAAACCTCAGAGCATCCCACCCAGACCCTTCCCCCTATAACCCTCCTAACCTACACGTCCCTGAACACTACAGGCAATTTAGCCTGGCCAATCCACCTAACCTGCACATCTTTGGACTGTGGGAGGAAACCGGAGCACCTGGAGGAAATCCATGCAGACACAGGGACAATGTGCAAACTCCACACAGACAGTTGCCCAAATTGAACCCAGGTCCCTGGTGCTGTGAGGCAGATGTGCAAACCACTGTGCCACCCTTATATTTGTATTTAAATATAGAAATATAAACGTACACAACTAAATCCAGTGAGAAGAAGAATTGGTTTGGAATTTTATCCAAGAGTGCTAACCCTACTTGCGCAAAATTTTGATAACTTCACAGTGCTTTTGCTACCAGTTAGCTCTACTCAGTAAAATGCAGGTGTCAAAATCTCCGATAATAGGTGTACCTCTCTGGTTCCCAATACAGAGCTTGTCAGGCTGGCCAGTGAAAAGCACTAGCATGAGTTACATCAAACTTACCAAGATCAGGTATTGAATTCTTCAGTCTGTTGCAAATGCTTGGCACAATTCCAAATTTCCATCATCCACCATGAAGCCACCTTGAGTCCATTTATCATGCTCTTTCCCCTAACCTTTTTGGAGTACATTCGTTACCACTGAAACTTTAAAACTAGTTGGTAACTTTGTTTCAAAAAAGTACACAAAGGAAAATCAATTTATAAGTAAATGAAGCAAGCAATTTAAGGTTGGTCACATTGACCCAAATTAATAATAATATAATTGACTTGCATCATTGGTAAAGCAGGCAAATGAGTATTGATTGTGTTAGAATGCATGTGGCCATGACAGCATAGTGAGTTCAATTACTGCATTAATTGAACTGATTGAACTTAATATGTGACTTCTTTGTACTTTGGGCCTTTGTTCTGTTGACTGTCTCTGCTGGACACTGCTCCTAATCAGAAAGGTGAATTACATTAACCCAAAAAAAAGTTTGACCTGATTTTTAAATGGACTCTATTCAAGGGACGGCTTTGAAAATAAATGTCGAGATAACTAATCTGATTCTATTTCCTTAGATGGATATGTTTGAAGAGTGTAAATTGTGGAATGTTGGACACAAAATCAGGATCCCACAATTCCTTAGGCTAACCATGGAATTGGAATTTTACAATGGACTGCCAATAGAAGGGTTAAGGAACAAAAATCCCAACCATTGTGCTGGGCACGGGAAGAATATAATTTGCTTGCCCACAATTTGTATGTGAAAAAAACACTTTATGTAACACAATTTACATAATTTACATAACCCCAGTGCCAGGGTTTGACTTACCTTGTCAAAACTGGTAGCCGTTGAAACATTGCCTGCAGATATTGCTGACTTAGAGTGCTGCAAACTTCAGGGTTATGGGAGAGCCTTCCTCATACAGCAGTACACCACCAGTGGACCATAGGAAGGCCAAGGATGGGGACAGAGGATCACTTCCCAGTACTAGAGCTTAAGTAATTTTCCCGATTTGACCTTTGCTGCTAATCCCACCACAGAGTACAGGATTCAGAGGCAATCTTCTACTTTCTGTAGTTTTTCCAGTGCCTGATATGCTCAGGGTTTGATATGTCCAGGTATCTGCCACATTAGTGAGACCAAAGAGTCAGACTTGAGAGTGGCCAAATGGGAATGGTTAAGAATTCCATTCTACCTCATTTTTCAGCAGAGTCTAAATCACAGTCTGGGGAAGATGGGATTTGTCTTGATGTTTCAAACCTTGGTCGATTTTTAGTATTCTTGTAAACCGAACTAACAAGTAAATCTGATTGACCATTAATAGTCCTTAAGAGGATTGCTGTATGTTGTTTCTTTGGAGTTCTGGGAACTGCATCTTGGGATGGATATCGAACTTAGAAAGAGTTTTTTTTAAACAGATTTATCGTAAAGCTACCAGGGCTCTATTATAAAAGGAAGATACATAAGCCAGGCTTGTATTTCCTAGAATATAAATGGTTAAGAAGTAATGTCGTTGAGGTCTTTAGGACGTTGAAAGGAATTTTTAGGGTGGATAGAAAGAAACCTTTTCAACTGGTGAGGATGTACAGGTCATTCAGGAAAGACTTTAGGAAACATTTCTTCACACAATGGATCACAGATGTGGGGACTTCTTTCACAAAGATAAAGAAATATATGCTATTTTAATTAATAAATTTAACTTTGAGATAAATAGCTTTTTGTTAACCATGGAAATTTTGAGCAAGGAGTAAGGAAGTGAATCGAGTTAGGCCAGAGATCAGCTGTGTTCTTGTTGAATCAAAGAATATATTTGAGGGGCTGAATGGTTTACTCCCGTGCTTTACGCTATCAAGTGAACCAGTGAAGCTTCCAGGACAGGGAGTCCCTTTCCCTGGGCCACACCTAGTCATTGTCTTTGGTTTATGTTGGGGAGTGAACTAAGAAATAATTTTAAAACAAAGGGCAATAGATATCTGAAACTCGTCATCATCCCACCCCACTGACCAAACAGGCTGTAGATGCTGGGTCAATTTATTGAAATGTTCAAAACTGAAGTTTTGCTGGGTAAGGGCATTAGGGCATATGGAGCCAATATGAGATAAGAGAGTTAAGGTACAAATCAGCCATAATCTAATTGAATAACAGATGCCTAAGCTGTTTCTTATTGTTTCAAAATAGCTGCAATGAAATTTGGAAGAATATAAAGCATCCCAATGATTACATTGAGGGTGTCTCTCGTGTTTCCACTCAATATGTTCTGCACAGTCGTTTCCCACAACTGCATAAACTGTTTGTGATTTAGCCGCCCTACTTCAGTGCGTTAAAGTTTGTAGGATAATGAGCACAGAGGAAGAAAGCTTGAGACACGAGAGTGTGAAATGAAAAATTCATCTCCATCCAACTTCTGAGCTGAGGTGTGTTTTTCAGTGTTCTCAATTTATCTAAGAGCTTTCGAAAATTGCAGCAGTACACTGCAATCCCCGTTACCAGCAGAGCGAGTGCAAAAAGAAAATGGTTACAGCGTGAGTGCTGATGTTCTGAGCAGTAACCCTGGAATCTGAGTAAATCTAGTAACCTCTAGAAACCTCACCTTTCTGCTTAAGGCTTCTCTAACTGCAGCAGTCACCACATGATAGAAAGTAAAGGCATGAATTTCTTACATCTCCCTGAACTGTGTTTTTTTAAATAAATTGTCACAAAGCCTGGTTTGTAATGGTGAGTGGATCAAAGGATAATGTTGCTGCAGTGTGGTTTCATGCAATAGAGAAGGATGCTGAATGCTTCTGATTGTGACCCAATATCCTGAGCCAAAAAGAAGAATTTCTGGAGCAGAATTATAATCTTCAGCCCATGTCTCCTGTCACCCCTCACAGCATCTGTTATCTTCAGTGAGGTATTCCAAGTCACACACAGTATATGTGACTCTGCTGGTGCTGTGAAAAGAGTCATTTGATCCATTTGGATGCTGCACCTTGGTAACGTTCAGAGCTGTTTGTGATTTCAACAACACAGAACAGCTGCGTCGGGTGATTCCTGGGAGATTTTAACAAAGAATAGCTTGCAAGAGCCCTGAGCAGGATTACAAGCAATGTTTATTGTTAGAATTGTACTCCCAATACATACATATCAATTTCATACTTTCCAATTCATCCTCCATCTGTGCCTAATGTTTTTCCCTGTATAGTCCCTTCATTAAGTATTGACTAATCACACTTTACAAAGAAAAATTGTTCTCTACGATACAGTCACTGTCATATTTCTCTGCCAACTTTCCTTTCCGTTGCTGCAGGCAACAAAAATGTAAGATTAAAGAGAATTTTTCTCACCTTCTGGCTACCTTCCTGCCTCAAATCTGCTTCACTAGAACAAGCCGTTCACAACCCCCATATCTCTGGCTTGCTATTGAGTCCCACCCAGTCCGAAACCTGACCTGTCACCCGGCCACCCATGAGTCAATTTCCCTTTCACTCCATTATTGAAATTAGTGGCTAACAACGCAATGGCAGCAACAATGGATGGTTGATATAGGAGAATTGTCCGAGCACATAATATAGGCTGAAACCATGAAGTAACTGTTCTGGAGTACATGACGGCTTAGAAGGACAGAACCATGAATAGGGAGAACTTTATCAACCATTCAGTAATCATTCTTCATACATTTTTTTAACGTGGCTACACTTTTTTTCACAGATAAACATTATAAGGTAGAATGCATGGGTGTTTTGAGGAATAATATAGTAGAGTTAACTTTGTATTGTTTCCAAATCTTTCCACCATTGGGAGTTTTCTTTTGTCATGCCTGGATCTGTTGGGGACTAATTCACAGAGGCTGATTGCTACGATGAGTCAACGAGCATATCAATCATTGTGTAGTGAGGTCACCATGATGATAGAATGCGACTCATTGAATTCTCTACCACAGGAGGTTGTGGATGTTCAGCATTTGACAGTGTTCAAGATTGAAATTGATAGATTCATGGCACTGAGGGGGTCGAGGGAAATTGTGTTGATGTCGAAGTTCAGCCAGGATTTTATAAAGGAGCTGAGAGGTCTGATGGTCCGTATGGGGTTCTGCTATGTCTCTTTATTACCCTCGCCTTTTCTCACCTAACAAATCTATAATGTGGTGCAAGCTTAATGTCTTTAATTCTGACTGTAAGGGCAAAGCTTGCATATATTACTTTAAGTACCAAAGCCCGCAATCTTCCAAAAAAAAATCCCACAACATACGCCAACTGAATAATTGATCAATTGTGCAGTTTAATTGGTCGCAGCTAGCTGCTCACCTTTGCAGGGGACTGAGGTTTGTGTGAGGTGAGCATCATTTAAAACAAAAACCAAAAGAACTGCGGATGCTGTAAATCAAGAACAAAAACAGAAGTTGCTGGTGAAGCCGAAAAAACAGAATTAACATTTCGGGTCTGGTGACCGTTCCTCA
The DNA here is from genome assembly GCA_024137785.1 of Ginglymostoma cirratum. NCBI lineage: Eukaryota > Metazoa > Chordata > Chondrichthyes > Orectolobiformes > Ginglymostomatidae > Ginglymostoma > Ginglymostoma cirratum. Next base: position 15,878,457 of record JAHRHZ010000077.1, on the reverse strand, counting down.
GAACACCTCAGAGCTTTTCCCTTCACAGATGCTGCCAGACCTGCTGGGCTTTTCCAGCAACTTTGTTTTTCTTCATCATTTAAAGCAAGACTGAATAACATAAAGGGAAAGTGTATTGTCCTTTTACCAGGTTCCTAAAATACTTGGAAAAGAGCATCTGATGTGGAAGAAGAATGTAGATACCATCACAGGAAGACAGATAATGCTTTTAATGTTCATCTGCAGGGACAGGCCCAATGCTGTACTGAAAGAAATCATGAATCACTTTTAAGTTTGTTGCTGTGTGATTTCTACTGGCTCTGCCTGAGTGTGCAGAAAGGTGCTTGCAGCTGCAAAGCTTCATGAATTCCATGGAGGTGCTCTGTGATTTGAGGAAGGTTACTAGCCTGTGGAAGTCACATATGCTGCCTCCCCCCACCCCAGTTCTCTGTTCATAGAGAAAGGCATGTATTCGCCCCTCCCTTGCACAAGCGACATCAGGCATCTCTCCTGTACCGCGGTGGATCCTGAGATGTTGCCTGCTCCAGCCTGGAATGATCTGAGCAAAGAACTCCACGCTGGCCTCACCCTGTTCTGAGGCTGCAACAGATTTCAGCCAGCATCTCCTTCAGAAAATGGAAATACTCACACACTGTTCCTGGCTTACTTTGAGGTAAAGGAAATGCACCTACTGCTGCGCACCCCTCTCCCTATCTTGCCCCTGCCTCGGTGAGCAGTCTGTCCTTCTCTAAGTTGTCTCTGCTTGTTCTCCTTGTCAGGCTGCAGGCCATGGGGGAAAGGTAAGTACAGCAGTCATGTGTGGGAGTAGGTGGTCAGTCCACAACACTTGAAGTCAAAGCCGGTGCCATCACCACATTCAGCACAACCCCCTGTCAGTTTCACCAAGTGTACACTGCATGAGAAAGGCTCAATATTTTTATACACATAAACAGAGATGGTGGAAATCGTTCAGCAACAAACTTGAAAGTCGCTCATGTTTATTCCTTCAATATCACACAGGAGCTCTCTCAGCAGATGAATATTTGTTCTGCTATGTGTGTTTAAGAAATGATATTAACTGGAGAGGTAAGGCCACAAATAGAAGCACTGGCATTATGTCAGCGTTATGCAATGACCAGTGCCAGTATGTGCCAACTCTATTTATTCTTGCACAGTCTCCTGACACTCCAGCTAACACTCATCAAAATGACACGTGGTGTGAGCTGCACTTGAAATGTGTGCACTCCATTCCAAAGCAAAATGACACCCTGTATCACTGAAGAGAGCTGAGGTTTGTGGCCAATGTATTTACAGCAAATTATAGTATGCAAAGAAATGTCTTAATTCCCTTGGAAAACACAACAGGAAGGAATAATGCACTGGAGAGTGTTGATTATTTGAAACATGTCTGAGTTTCTTGATAAAAAGAACCAACCGTACTGTATTGCACATTGTCGGCACTTCCTATGCCTTGGATCGATAACATGCACCTACTTACCCTGACTTTGACCAGGTACAGCTGTTAGAACGCAAAGCGTTCAAGATTTCCTCAGGTTGCTTGATCTGCAAGTATGTTGGCAAACAGGCCATTACCATCAACATGAATAGTAAATATTTCATTCACCGGCCCACCCGCTAGGTTACCAAGCATTGGAGATGAACTCTCGTCCCACCATGAGTGTCATCACCAAATGGTTTGTAGTGTACCCAGTAAAGTCGTCATAAATGCAGGCTAACAATCCAGCCCATGAGTTGGAATTCAGAAATGCATAGTGGTCTTTGAAAGGAACTAACTGTAGCTTGTAAAAAGCAAAACACATATGCATTGCATGTTACTGCTGTTACTTGGAAGCCCAGTCCCTTTTGTTTTTGGTATGGAATGCTCAGAGTTGCTGTTTGAGCTTCAGTTGTTTTGCATGCTATATTTCTTTCTTCTTGTTTTTGCATCAGGGAGCAGAAGGTATTCCTGGTCAAGCTGGATTTCCTGTAAGACCCTTTTAATTTTATTTGCATCTTAACGGTCTCTAGCACTGAGTAAATGACCAAGATGGTTCCATCTTGGCGACACACTGATGTTTGGATTGCCAGTTAACACTTTGCATGTTCACGACTGAAATGAAAAGAGACTTGCAGGTACGGTGTGCAGATCCTTTCATGACCCCAGATTGTCCCAATCTGCAATGAAGCAACGGTAGCCAATTTGTGCACAGCGAGCTCCCACAAACACCAATGATGTAAATGACTAGGGCAGAGGTCTTATTCCAATATGGTTTGGAAGCAAGCACACTAGCAATATCTTATTATTCGCCAGGGTCAGTCTGCCAAAATGTTCCCACCTCTTCAGGGAAACAGTTTCTGAGAAAGTGGGAGGTAATGGTCAATTGGGTCAATTCATGACAATTGAGGACATTCTTCCCACACCCCCATGTGCCCCCCAGCTGATTCCCGAAGTTGAACTGATGACAGCCTCCCATCAGCAGGCAAAGGAGCCAAAAGTGCATCCTGCCAAGCATCTCAGTATGGATCTACATGGACCATGCAGTGGCAGTGTGCGATCCTTTGAAGGGGCTACCTCTCCACAGTGGTGGCTTGGCAGCTGTGGCCACAGTACATTTTATTCCATCTACAAGCTTTCAGAGAGCACCTATACTTTGAAGCACCCTTGCAGTTCCCACCTACACACTGCTGTCCATGGGGTTGGAAAATCAATCCACCCTCACCCCTCTGCCCTGCCCCTTCCAGAACCAGGCAATCCTGTGGACTGGAGGGGATAGCAGGAATTGCAGATGCCGGAGAATCTGAGATAACAAGGTGCAGAGCTGGATGAACACAGCAGGCCAAGCAGCATCAGAGGAGCATGAAGACTGACGTTTCAGGCCTACACCCTTCTTCAGAAATCCTGTGGACTCTCCCTGTTTCACACCCCACCCTCAGTTTTTATATGGACAATGTTCCAGAATTTTCAACCCAGGACTCTGCAACTAAAATTCAACTTCAGGCCTCCTGTTGGTCAACAACTTGGTGCAAACTACTTTGTCCTTCTTGAGTTAGAGCCATCGGGGTCTTTTACAGCTAGCTGAGAGGGTAGATGAAGCCTCATTTTACATCTCCTCAACGTTAGGCAGCTCCAACAATGTAGTACTTCCTCAATGTTGCACTGATTTATCACCCTGGATTATATACCCAAGGCTGTGGTCGTGGATTTGACCCCATAACCTTTTGACTCAGAGAGAAGAACACTAGTTCTGAGGCAAGGCTGACATACACATTCCTGGAGTTTCCATTTCTAGCTATGACAATACTGATTGGAGACTTGATTGTTGTTCAGTTTTAACCAAGTGCTGACTACCTATCCTGGTAGTAGTTTTGAGGGTTTTCACTAAGGGACTGTACTGTACTCACAATAAACTGTTCACTACAGTATTGACAAAACATGATGTCGACAACAGCATGTAGCGTATTTAATGTTGAGAAACATTTACAAGTTATGTTCCACAAATGATATAGAACACTGAACCAAAAATAAATGATGTTTAGAAAGGTTGGGCAAGCTCTTGGTCATATCAGTGTGTTTTAAAATAGTTGCAAATGAAGGGTGCTGATTGACGGTGAAGTAGAAAGATGGCAAGGGCCCAAGGAGAAAACTTAACATCAGGGCCCTAAGCAGCTGAAAGAATGATCAGCAATGGAGGAGCAAAAGGTAGATGGGCTGAAGAAGTGACAAAATTAATCAACTAGACAAATGAGACAGTCAATGCCAGGATATAATCCTTAGACTGCATTCCCCTTTTCTTCCAGGAATGCATAGCAATACTCTTCCTCACTCCCGGCTACATCTCTCTCCTTCAAAAGTCTCCGTATAACCTATGTGTTTGACTGTGCCTTCAATCGCCTCCTTCTAATCCTTATTCTACAGAATAATTGGAAGAGTGAAGCAAGAACTTGGCTCACCCCAGTGCTGCCCTGCTGACCACTCACTTAAATTGAACTGATGGGAAATCTTTGGCATTCAGTTGATCCCATGCCGTGCTTCAAACCCCACACTTCATACTTTTGATACTTACAGACTTGATTCTTCCCATTTATTCTGGAGCCTTTTGCAATATCAGGATGACCTGAAACTTTTTCTAGCCAATGAAGTGCTTTTGAAATGTGGACGTTACTGTAACACAGACAACACAACAGCCAATTTGCCCAAATAAATGTGCGAATGAGCAGGATACATTTATGCCAAAGGATCTTTTTAAGTGCAGCTGAGTAAACAGATGGGGCTCCAGTTTAAAGTCGTAGCTGAAAGACAGCACATCTGAGAGACCATCCTCTGTGCTAAGTCTCAAAGGAATTTGAATCCACAGGGAGTACTTCAGAATCAGAAGCAACAAGGAGCACCAATAAGCCAAGGCTAGCACACAATTATATTGTACAGATTTGATAGCGTAGAATTGAAATAAGCACATGAGCATTAAAATAAAGTTTATTGATTAACAATAAATATCATGTTTTTTTTAACAGACGTAACACCATGGAGCTCGAGTAACAACAGCAGGCCAGGCAGCATCAGAGGAGCAGGAAAGCTGACGTCTCAGGTCGGGACCTTTTTCAGCTTTTCTGAGGAAGGGTCCCAACCCGAAACGTCAACTTTCCTGCTCCTCTGATGCTGCTTGGCCTGCTCCATTCCTCCAGCTGCACACTGTAGTATCTCTGACTCCAACATCAGCAATTCTTACTATGTCTGAGAAGGTTTTTTAACAGTTTTATCTTACTTCTTCAGGGCCCTAGAGGACCCAAAGGTGACCTTGGAATACCAGGTTTTCCAGGAATAAAGGTATGTCAATCAAACTACTTAGTTTTTTTTAAAGTTATTTATCATAACAGATGTTGAGAGCTTTGTGATATTAAGGGCGACAATCTTGAATGTACTTTGGTGACTTAAAAATCTTGATCTTTCTCAGCCGTTGGCTTGGTTTGGGTGCGTCACTGTGGCTGTTTCCGTTGCAATGCATTTTGAAACTACTCCACACATAATGTCAAGAAAACAAACATGTTTTTGAAGCTTTCCACCGAGTACTCATCAAGACAAATACAAGAATACCAAATTTCGAAAGGAATAACAATTTATACCTCATGAGAAAAGAATTGATGTGTCAACACTGATTAGTCAAGGCATTGGCATGGAGAATGTGTCAGAGAACTGTTGTTCCTATCACTTTGTTTTAAGCCCAAAAAGGCACAATGCCTCAATATGTTCTACATGCAGAGAACAGGTCCCTTCATAGGAATATATGGGGCTTGTAGCAAATGTAAATGAGCCATATCGTGAGTTGAGTGGCCTACTCCTCATAATTCATCTAGTTGTATAACTCACACCTCAGTTTCGTAACATTTGTCCTCATTCATCTTTGTTCTTTCTCATATCCACATTAAATTCAATAGAAATATGATCACTGCCATCAAAGTGCTCTCCTACAGATTGCCCTTCCACCTAGCTCACTTCATGTGGCATGGTGGCCCAGTGGTTAGCACTGCTGCCTCACAGCACTAGGGACCTGGGTTCAATTCCAGTCTCAGGTGACTCTCTGTGGTGTTTGCACACAATGCATGCCTTTGCTCCAGGTGCTCTGGTTTCCTTCCATGGTTCAAAGATTAGATGGATTGGCCATAGAAAGCGTAAAGTTATGGGGGAGCTGTGAGTGTGGTGCTTTTTGAATGTTTGGTGTGGACTTGATGGACAGAATGGCCTGCTTCCACACTGTAGGAATTCTGTGTGCTAAACCTACATCCACTATTGCTCCTGTCTCTTCTCAGACCAGCTATGTATGAGCTAAATGTTTCTCCTGAGTACATTTTAAGCTCCCTTTATACATTTCACATGATTTTACTCCAGTTAATATGATCGTAGTTGAACCCTCCTGCTACTGCTGTTGTATTGCTTCTGAAAAAGTATTAAAAGTCATATAAGTCAGTGTCCTTTATCCAAAGTTCGAAAACCAAAAACACCCTTTGGAAGCAGATCCAAACAGACCTGTAGACGTGCTGAGCTCAGGCCCTTTGGGGGAAAAAATGTCACTTTTAGGTCCATTTGGACCTGAACAGCCCTGGACGGACCTAAAAGCAAAGTTTTATTCCCAAAAGGCCTGAACGGACCTATAACAGTTAACAAATCTGAAAACCAAGAATATCTTTTATCCCAAATTTCAGATTGAAGATCCCCAACCTGGAGTGGTTCTGGGGGTTTCTGCACTTCTCCATAATTTGTGTCTGTATTTGTTCTTCTATTGCTCTCTGACTAATCGAGGGTCAATTGTCCCAGTACTGTGATGTTTCCTCTTTGTTCCTCGGTTCAACAAGACCTCATTTAGTGATTGTTCTAGCCTGTCATCCTTCCTCATAACTGTGCTGTTCCTTTAACAATATTACACAACACCGTCTCCTTTTTTCCTCCTCTTTCTTCCATCCTTTACTGAACACTCTGTCACCAGCAAGTTGAATTGCAGTTCTTCAACGCATCTTTCAATAATAACTATATCATACTTCAAGAATCTGTCCTCCCAGCTCATCTACTGAAGTCACTACACTCTCTGCATAGAAGGGTGCACTTTTAATTACTGAAAAATTCTTCTGTTGTCTACTTTGTAATCTGTACTATTCCTGCCTTCAATAACTTAGGAAATTTTTTCCGACCACTTGCAGCTTTACTTTTGACCCTTTTGATAGTCAACATCCCAACCCCTGCCAATTCCCCCGCTGCAGTGTCGGCCTCAGTCTGTTTAGGGGCAACCTAGCTGGATTTTGCAAGCGCCATTTCTTCCAGACTGACTCCACTGAGCCCCCATCCAGTGCCATTTCTCCAGTTTTACAATCATTTGCACTCTGTATTGCTATTTCATGTGTGCGGCACTGGAAGCTCCTCTTTTGTAAACTCCTTCCTAACTCTGCCTCCAGGACTTTTCTCCATATGTGATTAGTATAGCTTTGACTATGCACCGTCCAGTCCTTTCCCTGAGTGCTCTGCAGCCGTTCAATAACATCCTTGATCCTGGCACCATGGAAGCAACATATTGATCTGGAGTCATGCCTGAGATTGCAGAAATGCCTGTTTGTTCCTTTAATTATTAAATCGCCTGTATAGCTGAGATGCTGTGACCACCCTGGCTTTTGCTATATTTCCCAGAGAAGCCACAGCCCTCCCAGTATTTAGAACTGCAGTCAGTCACGGTGCGAAGGCAGCCAATTTAAATTTTAAATTCACACCCTCCAACCTTCAAGGCCTTGGCAAAGCAGCAAGCCAGGGTTGCACAGATACGTCTGCCATGGCTCAAATGACAGAAACTATCTTGTATGATTTGTTTGCCTTCTCAGCGTGTTACAATAGGACCTGCCACATGTGCAGCTGGTGCTGGGACACTGGTGCATTTTGTAACCATCCCCCTGTACAATTGAACTTTCAATGGCAAAGGAAAGGGGTGAGCTCACACCCCAAATTCCACCTCACCTTGCATCCCCAGACTATTAGTAAGTAATTACCGAGTAATTCAGGGACTAGGCCCTTATATTTGGTTGCTTTAAATTTTCAGTATTGTTTCATTCAAATGTACAAACCTAGAAATTCTGGTTTATGATGTCAGTTGGTGAACATTTAATACTGGCATTTAGCATTCTACTTTCTAATGTAAATAGCATAGAGAGAGAAGCAATATAAAATTGCTAGGTATTTGAGCTCTATTATTAACTCTAATTCTTAACTATTAATACATTACCCCAACGACACTCAAGAAGCTTGACACCATCCAGGACAAAGCAGCCCGCTTGGTTGGCACTACATCCACAAGCATTCACACCCTCCACCACCACCGATGCTCAGTAGCAGCAGTGTGTACTATCTACAAGATGCACTGCAGAAATTTACCAAAGATCCTCAGACAGCACCTTCCAAACCCACGACCACTTACATCTAGAAGGACAGGGAAACAGACATATGGGAACACCACCACCTCCATGTTCCCCTTCAAGCCACTCACCATCCTGACTTGGAATTATATCATCGTTCCTTCACTGTCGCTGGGTCAAAATCCTGGAATTCCCTCCCTAACGGTATTGTGGGTCAACCCACAGCAGGGGGACTGCAGTGGTTCGAGAAGGCTACTCACCACCACCTTCTCAACGGCAACTAGGGATGGGCAAGAAATGCTGGCCAGCCAGCGATGCCCACATCCCACAAATGAATAGACTGTTTTTCTAAGCTCTAGAGGGAGTGGCTTCACCCCACAGACTCCAATGATTTGGGGAGGCACCCCACCATCTTCTCAAGAGAAACAAGGGATGAACAATAAATAAAAACCAAAAGAACTGCAGATGCTGTAAATCAGGAAAAAAAACAAAGTTGCTGGAAAAGCTCAGCAGGTCTGGCAGCATCTGTGAAGGAGAAAACAGAGTTAACATTTTGCATCCAGTGATCCTTCCTCAGAACTCAGAACAATAAATGTTGGCTTTCTTAGTGATGCCCATATCACAAAAATAAATATACATTTTTTAAAAGACAGTTCTTTTAATCTTTAAATTTGCAAAATCTGTTCAAGTGCCAGTAGATTAATTTGAGTTCCAATAAAATCCAAAAGATGGTGATTTATCAGCATCTCTGCCCTTAGTGCACAACATTGCTTAACATGTGAATGATGAGAGAGTTAGAAATGGAAAGCAGGATCTGCATTGCACCAATTGTGATGTTCTGATCATTAACACTGAGCAGTGTCCACATCCCACCTTCAATCCATAATCCCACTGAGCAAAATTCTGCAAAGTCTCTGGACAGTTACCAAATGATGGTAAATTCATTAAACATTCACTCAGAATTGCAGATTGTTAAGGCTTATGCCTTGCAGAGCGTAACAGTGTACTCCACTAAGAGCCAAGTCAGTTCCTGCTCCCTAAAGAACCAACAAGATGTGATGCTCCTTAAGGTCTCAAGTTAATTGCATCTATATGTAGATACGTACAAATAATATACAATTTTTAAAAATTCAAAATGGTAAGCTTTTTAAAAAGTCTACACTCTTTTTGAATATCCACCTTTGCATGTCCAATGAATCTGAATATACACTGTGGATATGTATATCTGTGTGTACTGTGGAATTTAACACGCACCATAAGTCTGAATGTATACAGTTAGTAGGATAATGGACTTTGATTTGAATATACATGGTGAATCTTAATATGCCATGTGTGTCTTATACATTGTGGAGTTGAACATACTCCCTGGATTGAAAGGTTGTATTATGAGGACAGGTTAAGCAAGTTTGGCCTATATTCATCGGAGTTTAGAAGAGGCAAGAGTGATATTACTCAAGAATATAATATTCTTAGGGGACTAGATTGGATAGATGCTGATGAGAGAATCTAGAACTGGTATTGGGGGGGAGAGGGGCTACAATTTAAAATAAACAGACTTCCATTTAAGACGGAAATGAGAAAGATTTTCTTTCAGAGGAATTTTTAAATTCTGTTCCACAAACAGCTGTGGAGACTGCCTTATTGAATTTATTCAAAGCTGAGCTGGATAGATTTTTAACTAAGGGGTTCAAAGAATATGGTCAGCTATGTGTGCGGTGTCAGGGTCTGAAAGGGTAAATGCTAAGAAGTGCCTTAGGCACAACCGACTATGATGATGTGGCACTAAGATACTGAGGGATAGAACTTATTCACATTTGGAAGTGAATGGACTTGTTCAGTGATAGGTAGCATGGGTTTGTGTGGGGATGGTCGTTTCTCACCAACTTGATGGAGTTTTTTTTGAGGAGGTGACAAAAATGATTGATGAGGGAAGGGCAGTGGATGTTGTCTACATGGATTTTAATAAGGCATTTGATAGTGTATCTCATAGCAGGCTGATACAAAAGGTAGAGTCTCATGGGATCCGGGGTGAGCTGGCTAGATGGATGTGAAACTGGCTTGGTCAAAGAAGACAGACAGTAGCGGTGGAAGAGTGCTTTTCAAAATGGAGATCAGTAACTAGCGGTGTTCCACAGGAATCAATGCTTGTACCTTTGTTGTTTTAATATATATAAATGATCTGGAGGAAAATGTAGGTGGTCTGATTAGTAAGTTTCCAGATAACAATAAAATTGTTGTGAAAAGTGAGGAAGATTGTTAAAGGATACAGTGGAATACTGATAGATTGCAGATTTGGGCAGAGAAATGGCAGATGGATTTTAATCCGGACAAATGTGAGGTGATGCATTTTGGAAGGTCAAATTCAGTTGCGAATTGTGAAGTAAATGGCAGAACCCTTAGGAGAACTGACATATAAAAGTTGGCAATTTATGATACAACTGTGTAAAACTTTAGTTAGGTCACATTTGGAATATTACGCGTAGCTCTGCTCGCCATACTACCAGAAGGCCGCGGACGTTTTAGAAAGGGTGCACAGAAGGTTTACCAAGATGGTCCCTGCTCTGGAGGGTTTTTAGTTATCTGGAGTTTGGATAAATTTGGATTGTTTTCACTGGAAAGACGGAGACTTGAGGGGCGACCTGAAAGTGGTCTACAAAATTAAGAGAGGCAGAGATAGGATGCATAGTCAGAGGTTTTTTTTCCCAGGTTGCAAAGGTCAATTGCAAGAGGGCACAGGTTCAAGGTAAGAGGGGGAAAGTTTAGGGGAGAAGTGGAGGGAAATTTTTCACATAGAGGGTGACGGGAGCCTGGAATGCACTGCCAGTGGAGGTGGTAGAAGTGGCATGATAGCAACTTTTAAGGCATATCTTGATAGACACATAAACAAGAGGCGAACAGAGGGATAGAAACTGCATATGGGCAATAAATAGTGGCACAAGGATGCTTTTTGGAATGGAGATCAATAAATGAAAAGGATTAGGAATCGGCACAGGTTTGGTGGACCGAAGGGACTATTCCTATTATATTTTATTGTATTGTATTATGTCATATGGACTTAGTGGATGAACAGCTAAGGATCTCAAAGAGATAATTCCTACCATCCGGGTCTTCCTCGTAGACTCTGTAATAAGACCCTCTTCCGAGCACTTTCCCTCCCGTACACTATGCCATACCGGCCCTGAAAGTTCCCAACAGGAAAGAGAGTGGTGACACAAATCTACTAGAGAGCAGATACAAAATGATGAACAGTGGTAGCAATTCACCCTACAACTTGGCAGACAGCAGTTGGATTTAAGATCAGAATCAGACCAGCTCCGATCTTATTGAGTGGCACATCAGTCTTGGTGGGCTGAATGGCCTACCACTGGTCCCACTTGTATCATCCAATAATCTTTTTATGACTTGAATAGGATACCATTGGCCTGAATATAAAATATGCATATACTCTGCAACACTGAACGTATCTTGTGGCTCTTTACCATAATATACACATGGCAACAGAAAAAAAAACTGGAAGCAGATCTGGAGAGAAGCGTTGAGCTGTTCAAGTTGATGACCTTCCATCAAAAAGGTGATGAAAAGTTCTTGACTTGAATCATTAGCTCCCATTCCCTCCACAGATACTATCTGACCAGTGGAGTTTTTCCAGGCTTTTCTTTTTATCTTATTTCAGATTTCCAGCATCTGCAGTATTTTGCTTTTGTATAGTTCTGAGTGTGGTGTACCATGGATTTGCAAGACCCTTTTGATCTGACTATGGACCTGATTTTCAGATAGATCATGTGGATCTCAATATTTCTACTGAACTAATGTAGATTTGTAGATCTGAAGATTACTATGAATCCAACTAAATATATGAAGTTGAATTGATACAATTCAGGTTGTACCTGAAGCACCATAAAACTAAATGTACAAACTGGATTTGAATATGTACAGTACAAACGGATTAACTCATTTTGAATTGTTAGGATGTGAGGGAGTTTTCAGCAAAGTACTATTTGAGGAGCTTCTAGCTCAGACAAAACAAAGACTCACCAAAATCGCTTGCATGAGCTTATAAATAATAACTGCATCCTGAAGCCTGGCTACTATCGAGTAACATTCTGAGGTGCCTCACTACATTGTCGATTCTGTTTATTTAACAACACACACCCTTAGAGATACACAGCTGAGGGGTATTACAGTTTCCAGTCCCATGATGGACTAAAGCTGAAAGGCCTTAAATAGTGACGTTAGAGGGGGGCGATGGCCTAGTGGTATTATCACTGGACTGTTAATCCAGAGACCCAGATAAAGTTCTGGAGACCCGGGTTTGAAACCTGCCATGGCAGATGGTGGAATTTGAATTCAATAAAATGTCTGGAATTAAAGGTCTAACACTGATTGTGAATCCATTGTTGATTGTTGGAAAACCCACCTGGTTCGCTAATGTTCTTTAGGGAAGGAAGCTGCCATCCTTACCTGGTGTGGCCGACATGTGACTCCAGACCCACAGCAATGTGGTTGACTCTTACCTGCCCTCTGGGGAATTAGGGATGGGCAATAAATGCTGCCTAACCAGCAATGCCCTCATCCTGTGAACGAGTAAAGAGGAAAAAAAATTCCCCATTGCACCAGCAGCCACCCCACACTTTGCTGCATATTTCAGCATGTAGTCCTGGATTAGCTCTGGACATTGGAATGTGTCAGTCTGCAACGCTCAGCTTAGGATGACTACTTGTATTGGGAGACCAGCAAGTTTCGGGCGGACCAAACAACATTTTTTTTTACCAATTTGACAGTCCTTCAGGTGCAGTTGATATTTGTCTTGGTGTCTGTCCATGGGGACAGTCTGTGGAGCACAGAGCCCTGTGTTATAGGGCTGCTCACAACGAGCTTCAACAAAACACATTGCATCTCTTCCCACACCTTCTTTGCAATGGCACATCCCACAGCGGGGGCGGACATTAATTTCTTCCCCAACATAGACACCTTGAGGAGATTGTGCAGAGGGGGTGAGACTCTGTGTAAGAGGTGTGTAAGAAAGATTTGACAGAAACCAGGTTTCATCTTGATGTTTGTTTGTAAGTGCTGGCAATGTTTCAAAAATGTAATGAGACATCTCAGAATGAAACATGTGTAGAGGACTCTATATCGATTGCACTATTTGTAATTTAAAATATCTCGTCCTCAGGCTGCATACTTAATGTGGAAAGTATTTGCAAAAATGAAGACTGTTACAACCATATAAGTCAATTTTCTTGCAAGCTCTGTGTTAAGTTGAAATGTTTATGTTTGCAAATTTTTAGAACAGAAGTATAGTTAAAGGGAAAAAGACAAATGCCAAGTAATATTTAAAAATAAGTATCTAAGTAATTGGATAAGTTATAAAGCTGTGGTGGTGTTTAATGTGCACAAAGTCAAAGGCACAATGCCAATTCCATAAGACAAGCAATTTCATGGTAAGGTAGTCTTTATTTCCAGAAAGTACTGGAGAAACTCAGCAGCATCTGTAGAGAGAGGAGCAGAGTTAACGTTTTGAGTCTACAATGACTTTCTTCAGAATAGAGTTCAGAGATTCTAAAGAAGTGTTATGTCAGACTCAAAACATTAGCTCTATTTCTGTCTCCACAGAAACCACCGGACCTGCTGACTTTCTCCAACACTTTCTATTTTCATTTCAAATTTCCAGCTTTCATAATATTTTGCTTTTACTCCTTCTATTTCCTTCTGCTTTGATCTGCCAGTGCGTTTTGTCCCTATCTCGTTTTCCTGCTAACTGCCTTTAACCTCCTTTGGATGGGAATTTGGATTCCACAAACTAAACACAGGCAGCACTTTTGCACTCAGCTGATAAACTACACACAACATTGTATGTTGCTGTCTCTGCAGGGTGAAAAGGGTGAGCCTGGAGCTGTTGTTGGCGCAGATGGATCTCTGATGGCCATAAGTTCAAAAGGTCAAAAGGTAGGTATGAGGAAAAGGAGGAAGACATTTTTAATTGTACGATTACTAATTCTGCATGCAAGATTTCTTAATACCTTGAAATTCTAATTATTGCCCAAATAACTAGAATCCATCCTTTCCTACAGGGTGAACCGGGTCCACTGGGACCTCCTGGACCTCAGGTAGGAAGTGTTTTGTCTTTAGGCATTGTTTTGCTGCATACATCAACATATTTTACTAAACTTTGGAGCTGTTGCTCCTACGTGGCACTTCACATGAATTAGGAGAGTTAGATGAAATGCAGAAGCGTATTACCAAAATAGTACTGAGGATGTGGGACATCAGTTACGTGAAGAGATTAGGGAAGCTAGCATTGCCCTCCTTCAAACGTAGGTTTAGTGGAGAAGTAATAGAGGTGTTCAAAACTATGAAGCGTTTTGATAGAGGAATTAGAGAAATCTATTTCCACCAGTTAGGAGGGCTGGTAACCAAAGACATTACTTTAAAAGGATTGGCAAATTTGAGATGATGGGAAAATGTTTTTACATGGTGAGATGTTTTCATTTTCATTTTGTTCATGGGATATGAACCTTGCTGGCTGGGACAGCATTTATTGGCCTTCGCTAGTTGCCTTCAAGAAGGTAGGGGTGAGCTGCCTTCTTGAATTGCTGTAGATCCTCAATGCTGTTGTGTCGGAAGTATTCAGGAATTTGACTCCGTGAATGCTAAAGGACATTAGTAAACCAAGTGGGTTTTTATAACAACCATTTTATGGACACCATTCAACTTTTAATTCCAGATATTCATTGAATTCAATTCCAATTGAATGGCTGTTGTGGGATTTGAACCTGAGACCCCAGAAGACATGGGATTCTGAATTATTTGTCCAATGAGAATACTACTAAGCCATTACCTTCCTTATGATTGGATATGCCCCACCTGAAAGAGTGGTGGAATCATATTCAATAGTTATTTCAAGAGAGAGCTAGATATATCATTGAAAAAAATAACATTTACCGGATTATGGAGAATGTGCAGATTGATGGATAGTTCTTTCAGAATCAGCATTGACACAATGGGCTTAATGGCCCCCTTCTGTCTTGTTTATTTCTCATTTTTTTTGTTTCCTTTCCATTATCTCTTATACTTACAATCAGAATCTATCTCCTGTTGCGTTCTGAAATGGCTTTGTATTAGATCTCAGGGCAGATGCATGTTATTTCACAGCTGGTCTGTCTTGTTGTAATTCACAATCATGAGGCATAGTGGTAATATCATTGTACTAGTAATCCAGAATGCCAGGCTAATGTTCTGGGGCCATAGATTCAAATCCTTTTGTGGCAAATTTGAATACAATAAAAAAGTCTTGAGTTAACAGCTGGTCTAATGGCGACCATGTATCCACTGTTGATGGCTGTGAAAACTCATCTAGCTCACTGATACCTTTCAGGGAAGGGAAATCTGCCATCATTATCTGGCCTGGCAAATGTAATCCAAACCCACAGTGTCGTGTTGACTCTCAACCACTGCCTGAAGTGGCTTAGCAAATCACTCAGTTACATCAAGCATTATCTGTGTCCCTACTCCAAAAGGCTGCAACTGTTCAAGAACATGGCTTACCATAACCTTCTCTGGGGCAATTATGGATGGGCAATAAATGGCACCCAAATTCCATGCACAATATTTTTAAAAGACACAATTGATACTACATGTTTGATTACACAGAGAGTGGTGGGTGTGTGAAATGCGCTGCCAGCAGTGGTAGTGGAGCCAGATACTTTAGAGACTTTTAAGCGACTCTTGGATAGGCACATAGAGGACAGTAAAATGTAAGGTATGCAGGGTAGATTGTTCTTAGTAGGATAATAGGTCGGCACAACATCGTGGGCCGAAGGGCCTGTACTGTGCTGTACTGTTCTCTGTTCTATGTACTCTTTATGCCAGACATTCAACATGGCAAGTTTAGAATTCAGTAAATGCTTCACAGGTTTCAGTTAGATTTACCCTACCATCTTCCAGAGTGAAGACACTTTGGAACAGCTGCTAGTTAATCCTGTCCACAGAGTCACCAGATGCTCATCAACATGAACAGTGTACTGCTGGCACAGTACAGTATCAAATGTGAGACTGTGAATGATTAAAATTTAGTTTAGGTATTTCCTCCTTTACTGAACAAAATGGATTAACAACAACAACAATAGAAATTGCTGGAAAAGCCCAACAGGTCTGGTGGCATCTGTGAAGAGAAATATCTTAATGTTTCAGGTGGAGTGACCCTCAGAACTGAAATGGAATAACAGTTCTGATAACAACCAGTCTGGACATGTGTAGCAAGCAATGATATAGTTGTGCAATTGATTATTAGTCCAGGGACATGAGAATTAAAGAATTTGTGTTCCATTTTAAAAATCTAGAAATACGTAATTAGGTATGTATAAAAAATGACCACAATGCAAAGGAGAGTGAACCCAGCAGATTCCCATTTCCTACAAGGAAGATTTGTATACTGTTTGTCCTATATGTAACTCCCGTGCCAAAATCATAATAGAATCCCTACAGTGTGGAAACAGGCCCTTTGGCCCAACAAGTCCACATTGACCCTGAGAGCATCCCAC
This sequence comes from Ginglymostoma cirratum, assembly GCA_024137785.1. Classification (NCBI taxonomy): domain Eukaryota; kingdom Metazoa; phylum Chordata; class Chondrichthyes; order Orectolobiformes; family Ginglymostomatidae; genus Ginglymostoma; species Ginglymostoma cirratum. The sequence goes on along the minus strand of JAHRHZ010000077.1, from coordinate 15,862,051 downwards.
CCAGACCCATCGCCCTATAACCCACCTAATCTACACATGTCTGAACACTACAGACAATTTAGCATAACCAATCCACCTAGCCTGCATATCTTTGGACTGTGGGAGGAAACTAGGGCTCCCAGAGGGAACCCACACAGACACAAGGAGAATGCGCAAACTCCACACAGACAGTGACCCAAGGGTGGAATTGAACCCGGGTCCCTGGTGCTAACCGCTGAGCCACCGTGCCACCCTGACATGGCACCTTCAACGTAAGGCGTTATAAAGAACAAAGAACAAAGAAAACTTACAGCCCAGGAACAGGCCCTTCGGCCCTCCAAGCCTGTGCCGATCCAAATCCACTGTCTAAACCTATCGCCCAATTCCTAAGGATCTGTATCCCTCTGCTCCCCACCTACTCATGCATCTGTCCAGACGCACCTTAAATGAATCTACCATGCCTGCCTCTACTACCTCTGCTGGCAACGCGTTCCAGGCACCTACCACCCTCTGTGTAAAGTACTTTCCGCGTGTATCCCCCTTAAACTTTTCTCCTCTCACCTTGAACGCGTGACCCCTCGTTATTGAATCCCTCACCCCAGGAAAAAGCTTATCTCTATCAACCCTGTCTATACACTTCATGATTTTGAAGACCTCAATCAGGTCCCCCCTCAATCTCCTTTTTTCTAATGAAAACAATCCTAACCTACTCAACCTCTCTTCATAGCTAGCACCTTCTATACCAGGCAACATCCTTGTAAACCTTCTCTGTACCCTCTCCAAAGCTTCCACATTCTTTTGGTAATGTGGCGACCAGAACTGTACACAGTATTCTAAATGCGGCCGAACCAAAGTCTTGTACAATTTTAACATGACCTGCCAGCTCTGATACTCAATATCTCGTCCGATGAAGGCAAGCATACCATATGCCTTCTTGACCACTCTATCCACCTGTGCAGCCACCTTCAGGGTACAATGGACCTGAACTCCCAGATGTCTTTGCTCATCAACTTTTCCCAAGGCTCTTCCGTTTACAGTATAGTTCCTTCTAGAATTAGACCTCCCAAAATGCATCACCTCACACTTGCCCGGATTGAACTCCATCTGCCACTTCTCCGGCCAACTCTCCAGTCTATCTATATTCTCCTGTATTCTTTGACAATCCCCTATGCTTTCTGCTACTCCCCCAATCTTCGTGTCATCTGTTATGGTTGACTCTTAACTGAACACTGAAGTTGCTGCAGAGAATGATTCATAAGAAAACCTTTTCTGGTTTGTCAAGTGTGGGTAAACATTGTCCAAGTAAATGGCTAAAAGTAGATTGATTGAAGGGCTTAAACTGGGTAAAACTGAGACTAAGATGATGCGTACTGTATCTTGATTTAACTAATCTGAACCAAAAGTAGATAGTTGTCCATTTTAAGGATCAGCATTCAAGTGCTTGGATCAATAAATGTCAGTCCCACTTCAAAACATAACTCACTGTGATCCCACTTCACTACGGTATTCACAAATGTTACAGGGTCAGAGATACCATCTTTAGTTTTAGATTATTGCTTGCTCAAGTAAGAACAAGGATCACAGGGAATAAGCATGGGGCTGGATGAACACAGCAAGTCAAGCAGCATCATAGGAGCAGGAAAACTTGACGTTTCGGGCCGAGACCCTTCATCAGAAATGGGGGAGGGGAAGAGGGTTCTGAAATAAATAGGGAAGGAGGGGGAGGCGGATAGAGGATGGACAGAGGAGAGGATAGGTGGAGAGGGGGCAGACAAGTCGAAGAGGCGGGGATGGAGCCAGTAAAGGTGAGCGTAGGTGGGGGGGGTAGGGAGGAGATAGGTCAGTGCAGGGAGGACGGACAGGTCAAGGGAGCGGGATGATGTTAGTAGATAGGAGATAGGGGTGGGGCTTGAGGTGGGAGGAGGGGATAGGTGAGAGGAAGAACAGGTTAGGGAGGCGGGGACGAGCTGGGCTGGTTTTGGGATGCGGTTGGGGGAGGGGAGATTTTGAAGCTTGTGAAATCCACATTGATACCATTGGGCTGCAGGGTTCCCAGGCTGAATATGAGTTGCTGTTCCTGCAGCCTTTGGGTGGCATCACTGTGGCATTGCAGGACGCCCAGGATGGACATGTTGTCTGAGGAATGGGAGGGGGAGTTGAAATGGTTCGCGACTGGGAGGTGCAGTTGTTTAGTGCGAACTGAGCGCAGGTGTTCTGCAAAGCGGTCAAGCCTCTGCTTGGTTTCCCCAATGTAGAGGAAGCCACAATGGGTACAGCGGATGCAGTATACCACATTGGCAGATGTGCAGGTGAACATCTGCCTGATGTGGAAAGTTTTCTTGGGGCCTGGGATTGGGGTGAGGGAGGAAGGTGTGGGGGCAGGTGTAGCACTTCCTGCGGTTGCAGGGAAAAGTGCCGGGTGTGGTGGGGCTGGAGGGGAGTGTGGAGCGGACAAGGGAGTCGCGGAGGGAGTGGTCGCTCCGGAAGGCAGATAAGGGTGGGGAGGGAGAAATGTCTTTGGTGGTGGGGTCTGATTGCAGATGGCGGAAGTGTCAGAGGATGATGCGTTGGATCCGGAGGTTGGTGGGGTGGTACGTGAGGACGAGGGGGATTCTTTTTTGGTTATTATTGCGGGGACGGGGCGTGAGGGATGTGTTCCGGGAAATGTGGGAGACACGGTCGAGGGCGTTCTCGACCACTGTGGGGGGGAAGTTGCGGTCCTTGAAGAATGAGGACATCTGAGATGTACGGGAGTGGAATGTCTCATCCTGGGAGCAGATGCAGCGGAGGCAAAGGAATTGGGAATAGGGGATGGCATTTTTGCAGGAGGGTGGGTGGGAGGAGGTGTATTCCAGGTAGCTGTGGGAGTCAGTGGGCTTGAAATGGACATCGGTTTCTAGGTGGTTACCCGAGATGGAGACAGAGAGGTCCAGGAAGGAGAGAGAAGTGTTGGAGATGGTCCAGGTGAACTTCAGGTTGGGGTGGAAAGTGTTGGTGAAGTGGATGAACTGTTCGAGCTCCTCGTGGGAGCACGAGGCGGCGCCGATGCAGTCATCAATGTAACGGAGGAAGAGGTGGGGTTTAGGGCCAGTGTAGGTACGGAAGAGGGATTGTTCCACGTAACCTACAAAGAGGCAGGCATAGCTTGGGCCCATGCGGGTACCCATGGCCACCCCCTTTGTCTGTAGGAAGTGGGAGGAATTGAAAGAGAAGTTGTTGAGGGTGAGGATGAGTTCGGCTAAGCGGATGAGGGTGTCGGTGGAGGGGGATTGGTCCGTTCTGCGGGACAGGAAGAAGCGGAGGGCCTTTAGGATACAAGGATCCCAGGCTTTGAATTAAGTACAGGGAATTACTTGGCATATTTCCTAAATGTGGGATATAGATGAAGGCAACAGTTTTTGGCCTTTGCAAAGGTGTTTTGGAGCTATTCGGGCACCTATAGTTTCTTTATTAAATAAAGGCATTTATGACAATAGTAAATTGTTTTTGCAGTTTAACGTAAAACAAAGGGGCATGTGGATCAATGTTGCTCAGAAATTTCATAATTATAAATTTCTTTTCAGGGTCCGCTGGGACATCAAGGACCTAAAGGTGAATTTGGCCTTCCTGGTAGACATGTAAGTTTATTCATACTGCAGAACAGGAAACCAAGATTAATCGTTACATCGTCTAAATCCATTGTTGTTTCTTTGCAGGGTCGTCCAGGAATAAATGGCAGAAAGGGTCAGAAAGGTGAACCTGCAGCAACACCCCTGGTATGTGCACTCTGGTGAAATCTTAGTATTGTGCAAATTATTTTCTATTAAAATTATACTGCCTTTCCAAACGGTCCTTGAGCATTCTACACCCATTAGAGTTGTCACCCCTCCCAAGGTGGCTGGGGTGTACTGGAATTGGTATCAATGACAAGAGAAAGTATTCCAGGAGATTTTAGAGCCATATTTTAAATATATCAGTCTCACAATTTGTTTTTAGTAGTCACGAGAAAGAAAAGAAAGACCTCAACTATGAAGCATTACCCCACAGTGACTTAGGGCTAAAAGGATGAAAGAGTTTGGGGAGAAAGCGGGAACAGGGGCCTAAGGTGGATGATCAGCCATGATCATATAAAATGGCAGAGCAGGCTTAACAGGCCGAATGGCCTACTCCTGCTCCTATTTTTCTATGTTTCAATGTTTCACTGTGACGTCACATCCAGCACAGCGTCTACCAATCAGATTCAAGCATTAAACCAAACAAAAAATTTCTAGGAAGGTTTTAATTGGGTGGGACTTTGGCAGGCTGCGATTGGTTTGATTTCAGGGATCAGACACCCTAAGCAGTGAAGTGTTAGTGTGTATGTGAGATCAGCAATGTGCAAGGGTTCAGTGAGGTCAGGGTCAGGCTTAACTGTGATATTTCCACTCAGAGGAATGCAAGGGAGCTGTTTGAAGAGTTGAAATCAGACACACATACTTATCAAAACCGAAAGAACTGCGGGTGCTGTAAATCAGGAAAAAAAACAGAAGCTGCCGGAAAAGCTCAGCAGGTCTGGCAGCATCTGTGAACAGAAAATCAGAGTTAACGTTTTGGGTTCTGAGGAAGGATCACCAGACCCAAAATGTTAACTCTAATTTTCTCTGCACAGATGCTGCCAGACCTGCTGAGCTTTTCCAGCAACTTCTGTTTCTGTCCAAGCATGCTTAGCCATTGACATTTCCTTCTTGCTTAGTGTCCCCTGTCATTTTAACCGCATGCATTTCGCAGTTCATTGAAGCTCCTGTTACAGGCAGGCAGGAAGAATGGATGTCAAGTGTCTTCTTAGCACTCTCTATTGAGGATTAGCCTTGAAAAGTTGCCATTCGAATAAGGAAAGGAGAGCTCCTCTTCCCACAATTGAAACAAATGTCAAAAAACTTTGGGATGTGCTGGGGGCAGAGATTCATGTGGTTCAGATGTGGCTGATTTGGTAGAGCACAATCAGAGGGACATAAATTCAAAACAACTCAAATGGGACATCAAAAGCTAAATAAGCAAACTATTTGCAGTCTGTTTTGGCAAAATTCTGATATTCAGATCTGTCTTATCTCAAAGTGATGGGAAGTGGTCTGAACCAGCCCCTTAACCACTGCCTTTCTGTGATGTCGCTTTCACCAGCATCTCTTGGACTATGAGCAGACACAGTTGGCAATCCCAATTATCCAAGTGGATGTTTAATTTGTACAATATCAGCCAGTTTAATGCACTGCTCTGAGAAAGCTGAAGGTCAGCAGCTTGTTCCTTTTTTCACCTTATCCACTGGCCTTGATTGTTCAGCTTCGGACAGGATATGCTTCTCAATCATGAATGCTACCAGACAATGTCTTCCCTTACCTTGGTCCTTTGTCTATGGATATTCTTAGTCCCAACATCCATTGCTTGCAGCTCTGACGTTTCCTCCAAAGTTGTCTCTATAATATGCTGAAGCAACTCACCAATGCCTCTTCTCCCGGACTTTTCCAACCCTGGACCTTCAGCACCTAGAAGGACTAAAAGCATCAGGCTCACTAGGAGCTCTACAATCTCCAAGTCAGACAGTATCCAGCCTGGGACACACATTGCTCAGTTTTTCCATTCTTATTGTTGTGTCCAAATCCCGGAACTCCTGACCAAACTTTCACTGCACATACTGCATCAGCTCAAGAAGGCCTGTCACCTCCTCAGGGGGAAGTTGAAATCTGCAATAAATGCTGATAATCAATACTTTCTGTTTAGTTTATTGATAATTGAATGAAACCCAAGGACCCCAACAACATTGTAGACACTTCAGCAAGAAGTGAGGGGTAAGTTATACTCGTAGGAAAAGTCACAGGTCAAAAGCATCACTGAATAATCAATGATCTATGTCTGTTTTCAGAGTCCTGCTGGATTACCAGGACTTCCTGGACCTCCAGGGCCTCCTGGGCCTCCTGGTCGAATCCTCAATATAAAAGGGGTAAGTTGTTTATATGTAATGTGGGTCGCTCATCATTCTTTAAATACTTTTCCTTTGCCTTTGTAATCTTTTACTTTTTTTTATTATCCATATATGTTTTGCTATGTGCTTGTTTTTATTTACAATTCATTTTCCTCCAACTCTGAATAGACAGTTTTTCCAGTTCCTCCCAGACCTCACTGCAAAATGCCTGTAAGTTAAATAAACAATGACCCGATCACGTACTGTCACTTGAAAGCTGGTCTTTAAAATCCCATTTGACAAATGGAAACTCAACAGTTGATAACTCAGCTGTGACCTTGTGCTTTCTTCCCTGTTTAATGTAACTGCCTTGAAGTATCCCTCCTTATGCCTGCGCTTGTCTTGAATGTATTGCTTAAACTTCTAACGCTTTGAAAGTAAGTTTGTTTTCCTTATTAAAAATTACCCCGAGCCTTAAATAAGCAGTTGCGGTGAACTGACCTCGATGTCTTGTGCTTTAACATAATATTGAAGAATTGAACAACCTAGGGTAATCTTTATCTTGTATTGCCGGTGGCACAGTCTCAAAATTGAACCCTCAGGGGATTGTGATCTGGGCGTTGTGCCTCATATTTCCCAGTCCAGACTAGCAGTTTCTGTCATGCGCTGTCATTGATAATACATACATAAATCTGTCACCTAACATTCTGGTTTTCTGACGTCAGCCAAAACGGGTTGTTGCAGAACAGATTCTGACACAAAATGTTGAGCTCATAAACCTTTGTAGGTCCAGTGACTGGGTTGGCATCATTTTGAGCTGAGCGAGAAAGTGCCTTGCACCTTCTGCCGTCTTTCCAAAACTTGTACAGCACAGAAGTGTACAATTCAGCTCATTGGGTTGAATTTAATGACCTTGGTGACTTTGGAGGAGGAGGGGAAGGCGTGTTGAATTTGCCAGGAGGGTGGAGGCTGAGGATTCTGCGATCTTTCTGCCTCTGCCTTGATTAGGTCAGTGCAGGAAGGCTCTTGGATGGCCCCCACCACCAATTGAAGCCCTCAGGACCGCCACACCACCTCGGGTAGTCAGCTCACAGTGAGCAGCAAGCAGTTACCACGTGGCTAGTCTAATGACCAAATGCTATCAGGGCTGCCTGCTGTTTCCCAGGTGGGGATTCCTTGTTTAAGGGAACTGCAGTGGAGGGGATCCACCACTGACCTTAATACTGGCCCTCCTTTCCCACAGCTCCCTTTCCCCAATCTCCATCCAGCCCTCACTCACTTGTGGCCTGGGTCTTTTGGTGAACCTATTCATGTCCCTGAGTACATTGCTGACAGCTCCTCCAATATCCCAGAGACGGATCTTGTAGTGACAGCTTGGGAAGGAAGGATATCTGTCCCTGGCATCCTTAATCCAAAGGAGGGCCCAGTCAAGAGGCTCTTAATTAAACAGGCCATCCCAAAGGGAGGTGATATAGGGCTCTCGCTGGCTCCCTAGGTGACATTGAGTTCCCATTGCCTCCATTAAATACAGTCCCGATGTACCCCCGGCAGCTCTTAGAGACCTATCCAATTAGTCCCATTCCTTCTGTTCTATGTCCTTCAGCCTGAAAATCGATTGTTCTCTAATTGGGACAAACAAAGGATCATTTGAGCTCACTCTTAATTCAGTGGTGTTGTAACCCAGAGACTCACTATCACAAAGTGTTCACAATGTATTCACTGCAATCTTCATGTTGATGCAATTCAGCGTGAGACAGAACAAGAGCAATTTTCAAAGGCTGTTTTATCAGAAATGTGAAAAATCTTGTCAATGGACCTTGAAAAAGAGCATGAAATGTTAAAAAAAAAGATATTTTTGGCATGGTGCATGGCATTGGCATGGTGGTTTATTGTTTTGTGTGATATGATGACTGATTCCACACCCTAGCTGAATCATGGTGCAAGCTGTGTATTGTAAACTTTCTTGTACATAGAAAAGTCTCATACAGCAGAGTCTGGATAAACACAGACTTAGTCTCAAAATTCCCCAGTGCTTCCTACTGCACAGAAGTTCTCAATTAAAAGAAGTATTTCTCAATACCCTGAGTGTTTATAAAGACTCAACTGTATGATCCTAAAGTTGCATATGAAAATAATTTGTCCTTGTTTTTTATTTCCATTTATAAAATCTTATAATCAAGTCAGTGCCAAATACAATGCAGGTTATTTTGTTAACGCAGAGCTTAGATTCTTTAAAGAAAGGGAGAGGGAATTAAGTAAAGCATCCATTAAAAATGGGAACATGATTTTCCAGTGGTGTTTCTAAACTGGTCTTGTGGCATGATACAGTTTGTTTTCATTGGTATCTTCTCTCTTTCCCTCCATTTCTTATCAGATAAATGGTCAGTTGAATCAGCAAGTGGACTATAATTTCCTGGGTAAGCTGTTGTCCTCACCTCTGCAATAAAAGTGTTAAATTGACTCCAGTGGATTTTATGGCATTTAATTTAGTCAATAGCAAACATATTTGGTCCTCTCTTATTCATTCAAACTGTACATACAATTGACCAGACTGCTAGCTAACAGAGAGGAATACCAATGATACTGTCTTTTCAAGAATATCACCCATCCTAATCATGCGCTTTCCCCATCCATACAGTATACAGTTTGCTAGCCTGGAGAATCTTTTTATTGTTGAGTACACCTATTATCACCAATACTTAATTCCATTGTACTTATTCTTATACAGTCTCAGTTTTCTATTTGCCTCATCCCCCACTTTGTCCCTAGGTATGAATGGAGTTGAAACGCTTACTAAGCTCAGACTCCAAGCCTCAAAACTACAGGTCTTATAGAGGGATCAAGTGTGCTGCAATCATTGGTAGGATAAAGTGGCTAAGATATACAATAGATTCCAAGGAATGGTAGTTATTTGGAGGTCAATTAGCATCCTTGAATAGGGAACTGTTGAGAATGGTGTCTTGCAGGTTCTAGAGGGATGCATTTTGTTGACAGAATTAGAAAATTAGAGGCACAGGCTTCAACAAGGGTGTGAGAATATTAGCAGGGTGACTTTTAACATGAGAGATGGAGTATTGGAGACAAGAAGTTTGGTAGGTGACTAGAGATTCTATATTAATGGATTTTGAGGGGAGAGATGGGGTACCGGAAGGATAGGCTTAGTGATGCTTCTTTTCATTAACCATCCTTGTAATCTTATGAGACAAATGCTTCTTTTCTTACAAAGTGAAAATAAAATAATTACTAATTTAGGTGACTGGAATAATCTGATTTCAAACGGGAGAGATCAGTCAGTCACAGATGTGCCTTTCATTCTATCCTTTGGAAGAAAGCATCTTGGGCTGAAAGTTTTGCTTAACTCAGAGATCAGAAAACAGTCTGTTGGACCATAATCTGCAGGGTAACAGACCGGGAGTAACTAACATACATTTAACAGCCATGAATGTGTGTTTCAGTCATCCACGATGACAAGGACTGTGGCGCAGCTGTGATTCAGGGTGCCTTTATCATTCAGATTAGAAGGCTCTCTCCTACAATACTTGTTACCATTTTGATACAGCACTGGTATGTGGAAAATGAAAGAGTGAAAAGGGATGGTTAATTCCACTGGTGTATGCATGGTCTGCTTATGCCTTGAATACAGGACTTGAACAAACTTGTCCATCTGTTCTCTTTCTCACATGCTAGGTTACTGGGTCTTGTGATCATTCTCAGACAGATAGGGATGGCTATGCAGGCAGCCACGGCACAATGTTCTTAAAGTGACAGTGCTCCTAGGGCTTTACTTACTCTTCAGTGAATTTGATTGTGAAGCTTTGCAACATTTCATAAATTAGGATGGTTACATTTAGGAAATGTTAATTATTTCAGCAATTTGATGAAATTAATATGAAAAATATTCTGCATGAAACAAATTACATAAGTTATGGATTATGGATTATTATCATTATGGATAATTATTATTATTGTGGATAATTAGCTCAAATAGGGGAGTGCTTTGTTTTCCAATAAAATGTAGGGCTGGACAGTTTCAGTATGAACAAAGTCTTTACTTATTTAAAAGGCAACCAAAAATTTGGCTGGAAGTTGAATTAGCTGCTTTTTGGGTGAGTGGTCACATTTTGTAACTTATCTGTGTCTTTTCAGTTCGACAAAGCAGGTCTGAATAATTGCAGCATTGAGCAGTGCACACACCTCTCCTTAATGCTGCTGGCAGCTTCAAATGCTCAGGGTACAGGGCTGGGGGTTGGGGGTGTTAAGGTGGCCAGTGGTATTGTTTGGAATCGAGATGGTGCAGTTAGCTTGCTGTTCTTAAATGCAGCATGTCCTTACTAAAGGAAACTGAACTAAACAGTATCATTGCAATTTCAAATGTAGCAAACCAAACACCATGGCTCAGAGTCATTCCATTGTGATGGATGAACCACTGGAGGTATTAGCAATGTAGGTGAGCAGGAGGAAATATGATGTAATTTCGTATGGGGTACCAGGAGACTCTCAAATACCACCATTAGCAGAGCGTGAAAGCAAATGTTAAGGCACATCTACTCCGAAACCCAAGGAACCTGGCAGCAGTGCCGCAAGAACAGCGAGTGGTCAGTATCCATCAGTACATTTCCCATGATATATCCCACCAACAAGACCACCCCTGTCTTTCTTGCTGCTCAATATAATACATCCCTATCACTCACCCAGCAGCATTCTGTAGTTCTCAGGGCTGTCGACTGCCAGCCAGATACTCCACTTCATGCTCAAATATCTTCCAGCCTCACAAGCATCTCCCACTGCATTTATACATCAGCTACTCAGCGTTGCAAGGCACATCATGCAAACACAATGCCATACAGCCATTGACATCCTGCCCTCTCTCTAGCAGGACAAGGAGGTTGTAGCAGGACAAAACTGGTCAAGAACATCTCGATCTCCTGGGCCATATGGAGGAGCTGATGCTCCACATAAGGAGCCAGCTGCAGCTGATCCTGCAGTTGCCAATGTAGCTGAGAATCTACTCTTCCGGGACAAGCAGCCCATTTGATTGGCACAACATCAACAAACATGTACCCTCTTCACACTGACACTCAGTAGCAACAGTGTGTATTATTGTACAAGACGCACTTCAGAAATTCACCGACGCTCCTTAGGTAGCACCTTCCAAACCCACAACCACTACCATTGAGAAGGACAGAGACACATGGGAACACCATCACCTGCAAGTTCCCCACCAAGCCACTCACCATCCTGATTTGGAAATACATCGCTGTTCCTTCCCTGTCACTGGGTGAAAATCCTGGAATTCTTTCCCTAATGTAGAAACATAGAAAATAGGAACAGGCTCTTTGAGCCTGTTCTCCCATTCAATATGATCATGACTGATCATCCAAATGGGTACCGCGTTCCCACATTCGCCCCTTGTCCTTTCTTTCCCTTAGCCTTAAGAACTATATCTACACCTTCTTGAAAACATTCAATGTTTTGGCCTCAAACACTTTCTGTGGCAGAGAATTCCAGAGGTTCACCACTCTCTGGGTTAAGAAATTTCTCCTCATCCCAGTCCTAAATGGTCTGCTCCATATCCTTCAACTGTGACCCCTGGCTTTGGACTTCCTGATGATTGGGAACAACCTAACTGTGTAATCCCTGTTCAAACTTTATAGGTATCAATGAGATATCCCACACCTCATTCTTCCAATATATTTGTGGATCTAGCTACAGCACATGGACTGTAATGGTTCAAAAAGGAAGCTCACCACCACCTTCTCAAGGCTAACTAGGGATGGGCATTAAATGCTGACACCCACATTCTATGAGTGAATAGAAAAAAAATCCTAATACTTGCCGTGATGAGCAAGCTGCAAGTCGTGTGACCATAGACCTCATGTTTCCCTCACATCAACTTTCCCCTTTGAGTTCCTATTGTTGTACACCTAAGAACTGCCTTCAATCCATCTACAGCAACAGCAGCAGGACGAAAGAGAACAACAGCACAGCACTCGATCTGTCACGTGCTACTTGTAGCCACTAGCGCAGATAGAGCATTGCCTGGGAGTCGAAATCATCATGTAGTGTATGATTCTGGAATGCATGAACTACAGCCAGGTCCAGGTGGAGGGTTTGTGGTTGACGGCAGGTGGAGTTATAGACAAGTTCTGTTGCAGAGACTTCAGATAAAGATCTTGATGAGACACTGAGATGCAGGATACATTGGTTGTTCTGCCAGGAAACCTCCTGAAAATATCAAGGAGCAGAGAGAAGTTCAGCTCCAACTCAGCAGAGAGCATAGTGTGGGGCATGCCTCTCTCCACAGCCTCTGCTTCATCTCCTTGCCATACTGCAGATCCAGAGAGGCCACCATGCATGTCGTAGCCTTGGTGTGGACAGGGTATTGACTCCTTTGCCCTTTCGCAGGTAGGCCACTTCTCAAGCCCTTTGGACACGAGAATGCAACGACACTCTCTAGCACATCCAGAAACTCACCTCCACACCTCCCAAACCACTGCAGTCCAGTCTTACTTTGTGAGACAAAAGATAGATTACCCTGCCTGCAATTTCAGTAATCCTAGCAGAGGGTCCATCTTCACAGCTGATCACTGAAGAGTGGTGAACAAATACACACACAGGATGGGTAAAAATGTGCTAACAGGTGTCACATTAGCAGCTGATTCCCTGACATCTGGATCGTGTCAATTCAGAGCCTTCCTGCTCCAACCCTCCTGCACTGCACCTGAGAAACACAGTAAGGCTGCAGTAATAATGCTTGAGACAGCATTGCGCAACTAAATGTTTTGCTCCATTTTCTAATGACTTATTCTAAAGTTGAAATCAACATTATCAGTGTGGCAACATCCAAAACAATTGAATAGTATAGTTGAAATTCTCAAAGGCTGAGCAGATTACCTCTGTAAAACTTGTTAGAGCAAGTATAGCAGTGAGTCTGCTGTCATATAATAGCTTCAGACCTCAGGAATGTCATTAAGCAGCAGCAGCAGGAGTTTCTTCGATCATCTTTTAATCTTTCGTGCAGAGTAGCAGCTTGTTGTAACATGTCAAGGTACAAGAATCAGCAAGAACACAGCTGCACAACTCAAAGGGACGACTGATCTGCTACCTGTCGGAAGAGGAGACAAGGTGGACTGGTTCCTGTCTGGCTCACATGATATATTAAAATTCCATAGATGCTAAAGTCAACAGGGACATCAGATGTTTTTCTGGAATGCAGTCCCCTAGTTTGCACAAAGCTACCCCCTTCAGCAAACTTTCTTTCAAAATGTGCTTCCCTTAAAATTGTATCCGTAAGCCTTGCCCTTACACATCACTAATTATAGTTATGTGAATAATATTGCACCATCTGGTTTTTAAATGAAGGGGTAAACAAACTTGCAGCAGTTTAGCGATAATTGCCTATGTGCTTTCTGAAACATATCATAAACAATCATTCATTTCCCAAAGGGCTGAAGGGAGAGAAAGGTTCTTTCGGATTATTTGGACCAGTCGGCAGTAAAGGTGAAAAGGGGGAGCAAGGTACCCCAGGATTGCCAGGTAATGTCCTTTTCTTTTATGTTGACATTTTTATTTTCGTTGTTTTCTGTGTAAAGCATCACAACCTGTTTTTAACGGGAGAGGTTTTAATGACCACTATGTGGGTGTAATTTTACTGTGGCAGATATTATGCAACCTTAATGCAACAAAAAACATCTCACTTTGCGTCAGAGCTACTGAGTTCCCATCCTCCACAGCTGGCAAGCTGTCTGTGATTATTAATGTATCATTCACTTTGTACTGGCAGGGGGCATGGAAAGAAGCCATAGTCCCAAATACTTCTCCTGTTTATACGTTCCTTATACTCCACCTGTTTCCCACTTCCTACAACCTTCAACCCTCCCTTTTCTATCCTTCAGAGTTGGAACACAGGCTAAAATAATTTTCTTTCTCAAAGGCTCTTAGAATCCTTACAGTGTGGAAACAGGCCCTTCGGCCCAACAAGTCCACACTGAACCTCAGAGCATCCCACCCAGACCCATTCCCCTATAACCCACCTAATCTACACATCCCTGAACACTAGAGGCAATTTAGCATGGCCAATCCACCTAACCTGCACATCTTTGGACTGTGGGAGGAAATCCTCGCAGACACAGGGAGAATGTGCAAACTCCACACAGACAGTCACCCAAGGCAGGAATTGAACCTGGGTCCCTGGTCCCTGTGAGGCAGCAGTGCTAACCACTAAGAGCTTTTATTTCGGGCTTTTTTTTTCATTTTCGGGAAAACATATTGCTTTTTAAGTTTTTTTTTCATTCTCAGCCACTCAGTTGAATTACAAATGCTACAAAGCCTAAAGAGTCAACGAGGAAGTTACAGAGTTTATACCGTACAAAGAAACGCCCTCCGGTCCATCATGTCCACATTGGTCTTCAATTTCCATCTATTCTAATCTTATTTTCCAGCACTTGTTGTCTTGTGTGTTATGGTATTTCAAGTGTTCATCTAAATAGTGCTTAAATGACAAGGATTCCCACTTCTATCACCCTTTTGGGAAGTGTGTTCCAAATACTCACCATGTTCTGGGTGAAAAATGTTTTGCTCCAACCCTCTTTAAATCTTCTGCTCCTTACTTTTAAAATATGACCTCTATTATCGATACCTCTACTAAGGGGAAATATTTCTCCCTATCTACCTTATCTATGGCGCTCATAACGTTGTACACCTCATCAGATCCCACCTCAGGCTTCTCTACTCTAAAGAAAACAACTCCAGTCTATCTAATCTCTCTCAATAGCTGAATCGCTCCAGCCCAGGCAACATCCAGGTTCCTCTGAATCTTGTCTACACACTCTCTGGTGCAATCACAGCCTTCCTATAGAGTGGCGATTATAACTTTCTTTTTATTCAGTTGTGGGATGTGGCCTTGGCTGGCTGGCCAGCATTTATTGCCCATCCCTAGTTGCCCTTGAGAAGGTGATGGGAAACCGCTGCAGCCCATGTACTGTAGGTTGACCCACAATGCCCTTAGGGACACAATTCCAGGATTTTGACCCAGCGACAGTGAAAGAATGATGATCTATTTCCAAGTCAGGATGGTGAGTGGCCTGGAGGGGAATTTGCAGGCTGTGGCATTCCCATCTAACTGTTGTCCTCGTCCTTCTAGATGGAAGTGGTTGTGAGTTTAGAAGGTGCTGTCTGAAAATCTTTGGTGAATTTCTGCAATGTATCTTGTAGATAGTACACATTGCTGCTACTGAGCATCAGTGGTGGAGGGAGTGGATGCTTGTGGATGTAGTGCCAGTCAAGCGGGCTACTTTGTCCTGGACGGTGTCAACCTTCATGAGTGTTGTTGGGGCTGCACTCATCCAGGCAAGTGAGGAGTATTCCATCACACTCCTGTCTTGAGGTTGGTAGATGGTGGACAGGCTTTGGGGAGTCAGGAGGTGAGTTACACCCTGCCATATTATTAGCCTCAAAGAATACCAAGATGCACCAATGGTAACCCCAAGGATGTTGACAGTGGGGAATTCAGTGACGATCGCTCTATTGAATGTCAAGCGGCAGTTGGTTATATTGTCTCTTATTGGAGATGCCGAGCAATGTGTAGTGCAAATATTACTTGCCACTTGTCAGCCTAAGCCTGGATATTGTCCAGGTCTTGTTGCATTCAAATATGGGCTGCTTCACCATCTGCAGAGTCACAACTGGTGCTGAACATTGTGCGATCATCAGCAAACATCCCCACTTCTGACCTTAGAATCGACACAGTATTCTAGCTGTGGCCTAACTAATGTTAAATTCAGCTCCATTATAACCTCCTTGCTATTGTATTCAGTGCCTTGACTAATAAAAGCAATTATCTCCTATGTTTTCTTAACTAGCTTATCTGTCCTGTCCTGCTGCCTTCAAGGATCCACAGGCAATCACACCATTCCTGATCCTCTGTACTTCCTAGGGTCTGCCATGCATTGTCTACTCCCTTGCCTTATCATTGCTTCCACTATGGGTCACTTCACACATTTCAGGATTAAATTCCATTTTGTCACTGTTCAGTTCATCTGACCAAACCATTTATATCATCTGGTAAAGAAAAAGAAACTGGATAGACCAATAGGCATCAGCCTAGGCATGAGAACTGACACAGCAAACTCAGCCCTGTCAATCCTGAAAAGTCGTCCCTACTAACATATGGGAGCTTGTGCCAAAACTGGGAATGCTATCCCACAGAACCATTAAGCAACAGCCTGACAGGGACATATTCATCCCCATGGAATCATACCTTACAGAATATGTGCTATCCACCACCACCACCATTCCTGGGTATGGCCTGTCCCACCAGCAGGGCAGACACACCATAGATGATGACACAGCAGTATACAGTCAGGAACAAGTTGACCTGGGACTGCTGAACATTGGCACCCGGACCCCATGAAGTCTCATAGGATCAGATCAAAGATAAAAAGGAAATCCCCTGCTAATTACCATCGACTAATAACCAAACACCAACCACCTTGCCCACTCAAACCTCCAAGTTGAACATCACTTGGAGGAAGCATGAGAGTGGCTAGAGTGCAGAATGTACTCTAGATGGGGGACTTCAATGTTCATCACCAAGACAGACTGTTCAGCATCTTTCCTGACCAAGCTGGCCAAGCCCTAAAATCAAAGCTGCCAGACTGGGTCCGCAGCAGATAGTGAGGGAACCAACAAGGGGCAAAAATCTACTGACTTTGTTCTCACCAGTCTACCTATCACATGCACATCTGTCTGTGACAATATTGGCAGAAGTGGCCACTGCACAGTCCTTGTGGAGACAAAGTCCTTTCTTCACTTTGAGGATATCCTCCATTGCATTGTGTGGCACTATGACTGTGCTTAGAACATAGAAGATAGAGGTACAGCACAGGAACAAGCCCTTTAGCCCATGAAGTTGTGCCGAACATGACGCCAAATTAAGCTAATCCTTTTTTCCTGCCCTTGGTCCATATCCCTCCATTCCTTGCATATTGATGTGCTTATCTAAAAGTCCCTTAACACCCCTATCCTATCTGCCTCCACCACCACCCCTGGCCGCACATTCCACACTCCTACCACTCTCTGTGTAAAAAACTTGCCCCTCACATCTCCTTTGAACTTTCCCCCTCTCTCCTTAAATGCATGCCTTCTAGTTTTAGGCATTTCAACTCTGAGAAAAAGATTCTGACTGTCAACCCTATCTATGCATCTCAATTTTATAGACTTCTATCAAGTCTCCCCCAATTCTCTGCTGCTCCAGAGAAAACAACCTGAGTTTCTCGAGCCTCTAACCCTCTAACCCTCTAGATCATACCCTCTAACCCAGGCAGCATCTAGTAAACCTCTCCTGCACTTTCTCCAAAGCTTCCACATCCTTCCTGTACTGTGGTGACCAGAATTGAACGCAATACACTAAGCAAGGTCTAACCTATAAAGCCGCAATATGACATGCTGACTCTTGTACTCGATTCCCTGACCAATAAAGGCAAACATGCCATGCTCCTTCTTTACCACCCTATCTACTTGTGTGGCTACTTTCAGGAAGCTATGGACTTGAAACCCAAGATCCCTCTGCAACTGCCATTAACTGTATACTTTTCCTTTACATTTGATCTCCCAAAGTGCAGCACCTCACACTTACCCGGATTAAACTCCACCTGCTATTTCTTGCCCATATCTAAAACTGATCTGTATCCCGCTGCATCCTTTGATAACCTTCTACACTATCCACAAGTCCACCGATCTTTGTATCATCTGCAAACTTACGAACCCACCCATCTACATTTTCGTCCGAGTCATTTATATGTATTACAAACAGCAGATCCCTGTGGAACATCACTAATCACAGGCCTCCAGCCTGAAAAGCAACCATCTGCCACTACCCGAGATAACAAGCGTGGGGTTGGATGAACACAGCAGGTCAAGCAGCATCATAGGAGCAGGAAAACTTGACGTTTCGGGCCTAGACCCTTCATCAGAAATCCAGCCCCATGCTTGTTATCTCGGATTCTCCAGCATCTGCAGTACCTTTTATCTCATCTGCCACTACCCTCTGCCTTCTGTGAGAAAGCCAATTCTGAATCTACACCGCCAAGTCACAGTGGATCCCATGCATCTTAATCTTCTGGATGAGCCTACCATGTGGGACCTTGTTGAAAGCCATACTAAAATCCATGTAGACAACATCCACTGTTCTACCCTCATCGATCACCTTAGTCATCTCCTCAAAAAATTCAATCAAGTTAATAAGACATGACCTGCCCTGCACGAAGCCGTGCTGACTGTCCCTAACTAGGCCATGCTTTTCCAAATGCACAAAAATCCTATGCCTAAGAATTCTCTCCAGCGGCTTCCCAGTGAGACTCACTGGTCTATAGTTTCCTGGATTGTCCCTATTTTCTTCCTTGAACAGAGGAACAACATTATTTATTGCTCAATAGGGCAGACTTCAAACAAATCTAGCAACTTCAAGACTGGGTATCCTCAAAATGTTGTGGGTCAGCAGCAGCAGCAGAATCATATTTCAAAACAATCTGCAACCTCATGGACCAGCATATCCCTCACTCTACTAATACCATTAAGCCAGGGGATCAACCTTTTCTCAATGAAGAGTGCAGGGTGGCAAGCCAGGAGCAGCACCATGCATATCTAAAAACGAGGTGTCCACCTTTTGTAGCTGGTGAAGGACTACCTGAGTGACAAACAGTGGAAGCAACTGCAATAAATGGGGCTAAGTGATCCCACCATCGACGGATCAGATTGAAGGTCTACAGTCCTGTCACATCTGGGCATAATGGTGGTCGACTGTTAAACACCTTATTGATGGAGGAGGATCCACAAATATTCCCATCCTCATTGATGGACGAGCCTAGTACACTAGTATAAAAGATAAAGCTGAAATTTTGGCATCCATTTTCAGCCTAAAATGCTGAGTGGGTGATCCACCTTGGCTTCCTTCTGATGTCCCCAGAATCATAGATGCTAATCTTCAACCAATTCAATTCACTCCATGTGATATGAAAAAATGGTTGCAGGCACTGGATATTGCAAAGGCAAGAGACCCTGACACCATTCTGAAAATAGTGCTGAAGATGTGTGTTCCAGAGCCCGCTACACTACTCGCCAAGCTGTTCCAGTACAGCTACAGCACTAGAATCTACCAGTGTGGAAATTTACCCAGTTGTGTCCTGTACTCAAAAGATAGGACAAATCCAATTTGGAATGTCTATGGTGCTCAATGAAAGAAATGGTAGAAGAACTCTATCCTGCTGGTATACAATATTGTTGATCTCTGTGACCTTATGCAGTGTTCCTTGATTTGCACTACCTTGTCAATTAAAACCTCCCACCAGAGTCACTTGTAATAGGACAGAGCTAACCTATCAGATGGCTCTGGGTCAGACATTATACGTTTGTTATAGTAGATGGGAGTTGACAATGTAGTACAATCTGATGTGACAATCACTATAATACCCGATAACTTGCGCATGGCTCCCAAAGACTGTGTTATGAGAAGGCTTTTATTAGTATTAGTGTTACAATTCTAGATCAAACTTCAATTTAATAGACCTGTACAATTCTATCAAATTAATGTTTTGCTGATTTTCCTTTTAATTTGACAGCATAAATTTTAATTTAAATTTAATTTATTTTTTAGGTCCTTATTCAGCATATCCCGGCCTTAAAGTAAGTAGCTATTTGTTTTCCAATGCAAAGAGACACTGTTTTGATTTGTATTCTGAATAGGAATGCTGTCTTGCATGAAATATTTGTTTTGACTTGAATTACTAGACTATTGCTGACAAAGGATAAATTTTGTCCGAACTTGCTATCTTATACTCATCAGGGGCACTTGCAAGAATACAGATTCACAACGAACAAGGTGCTGCTGTCAAACCAAAAAGACGACGCACCTATCATACAAATTTGGTATATGAATTTCAATGCCATGTAATGTACACTGTAAGTCCTAAAGCCTGGTAGATTGGATCAAACAGTATATCCTTTCATCCATTCACAACAAGGAAGGTACTGACCATGCCCAACCAACCCACACTTGCAAAACTTGCAACACAGTTTGCAACATTAGATGTGGTTCTGTGATTGTTGACTAATCCTGAGTGTGTGAAGAATTACACTGACAACCAGTTTTAGGTTGTCATTCAGGCTCACAGCATGGAGCATTTGCATGTGCTAGAATCTACCTATGTTAACACACAGCCCAGTTCTGCTATCAGAAGGAACATGTACACACAATGCACCGATTTCAGCTCAACAACGTAGCATAAGCCATTCATTGGTTTATTTCTCAAGGCAAAGCTTTGGCTAATTAAAGTTTAAACCAGGCAAGTTGGCTTTTAACAGAGCAGTTAACTGCAAGTCGTCAGTAACTGGTGAATTCTTCATGGCACACTTTCATCAATCAGATTCCACTTGCTCTCATACAGTGTCATTATTGGTTTTCCCCTTAACTTAGTTTTCTTGCAAATTTTTCAATTATGCTCAAGTTCAATATTACCAAACGACTACTTGCTCAAGCCTTTGATTTATGTTAAAAGAAAACTTTCAAACAACAGGCAGGAAAAAGGTGGGTAAAGGGATGAAATCCTGAAAACAGCAGTTCAGCCCCAAGTTGCTGTATGCTAGGCCATCAGAATGTTAACAGTAATATCACTGTTAACAACTGTCTTGTAGAGGCAGGAGGCTCATGAATCTGAGTCCTACAATGCCATTAGGATTCCAATGTTATTTGAAGGGTGACGGCAGAGATCAGCAAGTTGGCCAAGTTAGTAATTAATCATTGTGCAGAAATTCAGAGGACTGGAGTCTAAAAGAGGAAACATCACTCACACTGTGGGTTGTGATTCCATGATTACTCGTGGCTTTCAGTTATGCTTCTTTAGTTTGAATAAAAGACCAGAGGCTAATTATTTCTGCTGCTAGAAATGCATTCTGTTGGAGTGAGGAAGAGGAAGAGGCAAAACTACAATGAGCAAGGGCATCCTGTGAGCTGTACACAAGTCAGCGGAAGAAGATCTGACTCTCTTTACATAGTGTACCAATGGAGGATTAGTTTCAGAGAAGCTTTGCTCGATGAGGACCTGACTGAGAAGCAATATTCCACATTGTCATGGCAGATGCAGACTGCTTTAAGGAGACTTCATAGCTGCTGGACCTCCACAAAAGTTCAAGCCAGTAAATCCCAGAACACTCCACTTATTCAAAAGCTATATTCACTGTGCTGATCACACAACAACAAGTTTACCGATCTTAGAGGTATAGCTTCGAATGTGTCTCTTGCTTTTATATACTACTTGTTCTGCCACCAACTAAATTATTTAGCCCATAGAGAAATGATTTCACATCTTTTATGTTACTTGAAAGTTTGACTATGGGTTATTTGTTTCTCAATCATTGGAAAATCAGCTGCACTGAGCTTTGATAACTACCTAAAACCATTTTTGTCTTGACTTTTAAAGGGTGAGAAAGGAGATACTGGTGCGATGGGTCAGAAAGGAGAAAAGGGAGAATCAAGCAGTGGGTTTTTCCTGTCACATTTGCCTGGGCCACCAGGACCCATTGGACCTCATGGGAGACCTGGACCAGTGGTAAGCAGTTCAGAAAGAAAATTATCTTTACCCAATTAATCATCTTCCAAAAAGAGAGAATCTAACCATTACCCTTTGACGTTCAATGGTAAATTCCCAACTATCAACATCCTGTAGTTACTATTGACCAGGAGTTGAACAGGACCATTCATAAATACAGTAACTATAAGAGTAGACCATTAGCTAGGAACTCCACGGTGAGTAACTCACCTCCTGTCTCTGCAATACATGATCACCGCCTACAAGTCAGGAGTGTGAGAAAATACTCTTAACTTGCCTTGAGGGTGCAGTTCCTTCAACATTCTAGAAGCTTAACACAATTCAGGACAAAACTGCCAGCTTGAGTGGTACATCAGCCACTTCCTTCAATATTCATTCCCTTCACCAGCAACATACAGACACAGCAACATATACCATCGCAAAATGTGCTGTAGAACCTCAGTAACTCAGATGCAAAGACCAGTGAGGGACTGGCAGTAAATGTTGTCCTAACTAGCAACATCTTTATCCTATGGAAAAAAGGACCTTATTGTTGCTCAGTAAAATGTACATTATGACAGAACTTAACAATATTAAATACATCAAAAACCATGAACATGTGTTATGTTATTTACCTCGTTATTGCGTAGAAGCAGGTATTTGACCTATCAATCTGATGGTAGCCTTATAGCCACATGAGCACCTTTTAGAAAGAATTTGTTGATTTTGCATCAACAAGATTTTGAGCCATCATTTGTGTAAAGAAATTTCTTCCAACGTCCTCTTTAACTCTTAGCGATTTTTCTTCTTTTTGTGTCCTCTACTTAATCAGCTTGCAGATTAAAAAGTTCCTCACTTTTTTGACCTTTTCGTTATCTTTCCACATCTTGATGATCTCAATCAGATTGCCTCTTTGATTTTCTTGTGCCAAATCCTAACTTTTCAAGGATCCCCTCCATAACAGTAATACTGTCATCTCATTAACATTTCAGTGAATCAGCTCTGCACCTTCCCTATTGCTTTACTCCTTCCCAGGAAGTCACCCCCTGCTTCACACCACTACCTGACGGTTCAGAGTGAAGACGTGTAAGCAGTAAGCCGAAAGGATTTTGATTTTGTGAATAGTGTTCCACTTCCCTCCTCCCTACAGGGACCTAAGGGTGAATCTGTTGTAGGACCGATGGGGCCACCAGGCCTACCTGGCCCTCCAGGATCTCCAGGTTATGGGATTATGGGTCCTCGAGGCCGCCCAGGGCCCCCAGGACCTCCAGGAATTCCAGGAGTCTTCGGATCAGGTAAGCCCACATGGAAATATTTGTTGTCATTGTTGGAGCTTAAAAATTTGAGATCCACAGAAACCCTCATGGTATGAAGGCCAGTTTGGTACCAGTGTTAACCCTGAGTAGTTTTAAGACAAGTGTTCAACTCTTTTCTGCAACACTACTCATTTCCAAGCAGGAAACAATGTTCGCTTTGTAAATGGGTTCTACTTACCTTACAGCTGTTGCACTACCTGGACCTCCAGGACCTCCAGGACCACCAGGACAAGGGGGCAGTGGCAGTGCTGTAAGTGAGAGGAGAAACTACAGATAATGCTGAACTAATCCATGTAAAAACTGATCATGTGTAAAGGAGGGTGTGATATCTGTGTCCGACAGAGTTACTGTCGCTCCTTTTTGTATTGGGATGAAAATATTGGACTGCACAACCATGGTTTCCTTATGTGTGTGACTGAGCACGGTTCCAAGTCAGGGACACAAAAATTGGAAAGCTTGCTCTAATGCAATTGGAGTCAAACTCCTGAAATGTCACATGGTCATTTCTAAGCAGGTCTGTAGACTTGTGATGCTCAGTCCTTGACTTTGTAGATCTCACTTTCCAGGAAAGGTGAGAGGGCTGTCCTTTTGAGAAATTGCATGGAATTGGTCTAGACGGTGGAATTTAGAATAGTGAGGTGATCTCATTGTCTCTCAGAGGGCTTGATAAAATAGGCACTAAGAAGTTGTTTCTCCATGGCTGGAGACTAGGAGGTCATGGCCTCAGAATAAGAGATTAGTTACTTAAGACTGACTTGAGGACAAAAATTTCCAATCAGAGGGTTGTTAGTCTTTGGAGGTGTCCAGCCTAGAGGACTATAGATGCTCAAAAATTGAGTATTTTCAAAGTTGAGATGTTGTAGATCTTTGGGCAGTAGAGGATTTAAGGGATATAGTGATCGGATAGGAAAATGAAGATAAGGTGGACGTTCAGCAATGATTTTATTCGATAGTGGATCAGCTTCAATGAATCAAATAGTTAATATTCACTCTTATTTCTCAATTTTCTTGTCATAGGATTACATTGAAGGTTATGGCAGCTCCTGAGGAAATCTCTTCACTTAGTCCCACTCTACTTTTTTGCCCCATTACAAGGCATTTGGAAAACAGTGAGGGGATTGGACAAAGTCAGCGTGAATTTACAAAAAGAAAATCATGTTTGACAAATCTTTTGGAATTAATCAGAGAAACAAGTGAATGTGGTTTACTCGGACCTTCAGAAGGCTTTTGATAAAATCCCACATAAAGGAACAGGAAAGGAGCAGTCACTTTATTGGTAGATTTCTATAGACCCCGCCCCACCCCCAATATCAACAGAGATATTAAGTACAGATTGGGAGGCAGATCTTGGAAAGGTACAGAAATAATAGGGTTGTTGTCATGGGTGACTTCAATTTCCCTCATATAGACTAGAACCTCCTAAGTACAAATAGTTTGGATGGAGCAGATTTTATCATGTTTTGTCAGAAATCCAGTAAGGATTTCTGATGCAATATGTAGATAGGTCGACTAGAGGAGAGGCCATATTGGATTTAGTGCTGGGCAACGAACCAGCCCAGGTGTCAGATCTCTCAGTGGGAGAGCGTTTAGGTGATAGTGATCACAACTCCCTGACCTTGACTGTAGTCATGGAGAGAGACAGGAGCAGATGGTATGGGAAAGTTAATTGGGGGAGGGGGAATTACAATACTGTTAGGCAAGAACAGATGTTCCCAGGGAAATGCACAACAGAAATGTGGAGGTTGTTTAGGGAGCACTTGCCACAAGTGCTGGATAGATTTGTCCCACTGAGGAAAGGAAGGGATGGTAAGGTGAAGGAATCTTGGATGACAAGACATGTGGAACATCTAGTCAAGAGGAAGAAGGAAGCTTACCTAATGTTGAGGAAGCAAGGATTGGACAGGGCTCTAGGTAAGGTGAAGGAATCTTGGATGACAAGACATGTGGAACATCTAGTCAAGAGGAAGAAGGAAGCTTACCTAATGTTGAGGAAGCAAGGATTGGACAGGGCTCTAGAGGTCTACATGGTAGCCAGGAAGGAACTGAAGAATGGACTTAGGAGAACTAGAAGGGGGTATGAGAAAACCTTGGTGGGTAGGATTAAGAAAAACCCCAGGGTGTTCTATACTTACGCAAGGAACTAGAGGATAGCCAGAGTGAGGGAAAGGTCAATCAAGGATAGTGGAGGGAACTTGTACGTGTCGGAGGAGGTAAGGGAGGTCCTTAATGAATACTTTGCTTCAGTATTCACCAGTGAGAGGGTCCTTGACGTTCATGAGGACAGCGTGAAACAGACTGACCTGCTTGAGCAGGTTGATGTTAAGAAGGAGGATGTGCTAGAAATTTTGAAAAACATGAGGATAGATAAGTCCCCTGGGTCAGACGGGATATACCCAAGGTTACTACAGTAAGCAAGGGAAGAGATTGATGCCCCTTTGGCAATGATCTTTGCATCCTCACTATCCACTGGAGTTGTACCAGATGATTGGAGGGTGGCAAATATCATTCCCTTGTTCAAGAAAGGGAATAAGGATAATCCTGGAAATTACAGACTGGCCAGTCTTACTTCTGTGGTGGGCAAATTATTGGAGAGGATTCTGAGAGATAGTATTTACGATTATTTGGAAAAACACAGTTTGATTAGAAATAGTCAGCATGGCTTTGTGAGGGGCAGGTCATGCCTCACAAGCCTTATTGAATTCTTTGAGGATGTGACAAAAGACATTGATGAAGGCAGAACAGTGGATGTGGTGTATATGGATTTTAACAAGGCATTTGATAAGGTTCCCCATGGTAGGCTCATTCAGAAAGTAAGAAGGCATGGGATCTCCGGAAATTTGACTGTCTGGATACAGAGTTGGCTGTCCAATAGAAGACAGAGGGTGGTAGAAGATGGAAAGTATTCAGCCTGGAGCTCGGTGACCAGTGGTTTTCTGCAAGGATCTGTTCTGGGACCTCCGCTGTTTATGATCTTTATAAATGACTTGGATGAGGAAGTGGAAGGGTGGATGAGTAAGTTTGCCGATGACACGAAGGTTGGTGGAGTTGTGCATAGTGTGGAGGGCCGTTGAAGGTTGCAACGGGACATTGACAGGATGCAGAGCTGGGCAAAGAAGTGGTAGATGGAACTCAACCTGGAAAAGTGTGAAGTGTGATTCATTTTGGAAGGTCGAATTTGAATGCAAAATACAGGGTTAATGGTAGGACTCTTGGCAGTATGGAGGAACAGAGGGATCTTGGGGTCCACATCTATCGATCCCTCAAAGTCGCTACCGAAGTTGATATGGTTGTAAAGAAGGCGTATGGTGTGTTGGCTTTCATTGGCAGGGGAATTGAGTTTAAGAGCTGCAAAATTATCCTGCAGCTCTATAAAACTCCGGTTAGACCACACTTGGAATATTGTGTTCGGTTCTGGTCACCTCATTATAGGAAGGATTTGGAAGCTTTAGAGAGGATGAGAAGGGTATTTACCAGGATGCTGCCTGGACTGAAAGGCAGGCCTTATGAGGAAAGGCTGAGGGAGCTAGGGCTTTTCTCATTGGAGTGAAGAAGGATGAGAGGTGACTTGATAGAGGTGTACAAGATGATGAGGCATAGATAGAGTGGATAGTCAGAGACTTTTTCCCAGGGCGGAAATGACTATTATGAGGGGGCATAATGTTAAGGTGATTGGAGAAAGGTATGGGGAGATGTCAGAGGTAGGTTCTTTACACAGAGAGTGGTGGGTGCGTGGAATGCGCTGCCGGCACTGGTAGTGGAGTTGGATACATTAGGGACACTTAAGCAACTCTTGGATAGGCACATGGATGATAGTAATATGTAGGGTATGCAGGGTAGTTCGATCTTTGAGTAGGATAATAGGTCGGCACAACATTGTGGGCCAAAGGGCCTGTACTGTGCTGTACTGTTCTGTGTTCTATGTTCTACATAAGAGACGAGCATGTAAAAATTAAGCACGTGGAGTTGGGGATAGGGTACTGACATGGACAGACATCTGGATGGCAGACAGGACACAAAGAATAAGAAAAACAGGTCATTTTCTGAATGCTGGACAATGACCAATGAGGTACCACAGGGATCAGTGCTTGGACACCAACTATTCACAATATATTCTCATGATTTAGATGAGGAAAGTAAATGTAATATACAAAGTGTAGCAGGCAGAGAAGAAGGCAAATGGTGTGTTGGCCTTCATAGTGGGAGGATTTGGGTACAGGAGCAGAAATGTCTTTCTGTAATTATACAGGGCTTTGATGAGACCACATCCATAGGATTTTTTGCAGTTTTGGCCTCCGCATCTGAGGAAAGATGTCTGGCTGTGTACAGAGTGCAACAGGGGTTTACCTGACTGATTCCTGGGATGGCAGCACTGAGGTAGGGGATAGGCTGGACTGGTTAGAAATTTCATTCTTTGGAGTTTAGAAGAATTTTTGTGGGGACAGAGAAAGTCTCTGGCTTACCCAAAATAGCACGGAGTCCCAGGTTTGGAAATTCCCCACTCCAACAGGACCCTATCTGCAATTGGAACCCACCAATTTTCAAAACAGTATGGGGGCAACTGAGAAACGTTGTGCTTTGTGCACTAATGGCTCACAGAGGCAGTCGTACATGTTGAAGTGCAATTGGATTCAAATTGATCCAATTATACTTTGACAAAACATGACTTGTGCGCTGGTTTAAAACCTTGTAGAAGGTTTAAAGCTGGTGGAGGTATTTAGAGGAGGGGGTCTCCCTGTGGTTAGGTGCAAGGATAGTCTTGAGGAGAGGTAAAGAGCCAGGGATTTTCATAGCTCTGCATTTGAATGAAAATTCAAGTCTTATTATTGAAAAGGAGTCCATTAACTTTTCAAGCAGTACGACTAACACCATCAAAAGTCACTGCATGGAAGAAAACTCCCCATCTCATCTCTAGTTTTTTTTCTAATTATCTTCAGTCTGTATTTTCTAATTACCAACTCTTCAGCCCTGGAAACAGTACAAAGCTTTTCATGAGTTTCAACATAATTAAAACTTCCTTTTATCATCACTTCTCTAAGGTAACAAGCCTGATTTCTCTAATCACTCCACATAACTGAAGCCTGTGTCAATCTCAATAACTTTGATCTGCAATCTTTTCAAGACCTTAACTTATTCAGTGTACATCACAATGTTGGAGTTTGACCAGATTTTTACAGAAGTTTTGAGTAACTTTCTTTCTGTTGTGATATATACTTCTGTTATAAAACTGGGATCGCAAGTACATTTTGAAAAACCTTCTTAACTTGTCCTGTCATCCTTAAAGATTTATATAGATACATCTCCCATTCTCTCTGTTCTTGGAAGGACAAGTCCACAGGGGAGCACTGATGGGAAGTTTGAATTTAAGGTGTTGGTGGATCAGGAGCCATACAAATCAATGAGTAAGGCTGACAGTGAATGGAATGTAAATGGGAGTTATGATACACGCAGCATTTTATAGAGTCATAGAGCCGTACAGCACAGAAAAATAGACCCTTAAGTCCAACTCATCCACGATGACTAAACTAAACTAGTCCCATCTGCCTGCATTTGCCCCATATCCCTCTAAATCCTTCCTGTTCATGTACCTGTCCAGATGTCTTTTAAATGTGGTAAATGTACCTGCATCTACCACTTCCTCTGCCAGTTCATTCCACACACGGAAAAAGTTGCCCCTTAGGTGCTTTGTAAATCTTTCTCCTCTCACCTTAAAAATATACCCTCTAGTTTTGAACTCCCCTACCCTCAGGAAAAGACCTCCACTCTTCAGCCTAACAATGCCCCTCATGACCTTATAAACCTATATAAGGTCACCCCTCAACCTCCTACATTCCAGTGAAAGAAGTCCCAGCCTAACCAGCCTCTCCTCATAACTCAAACCCTCCGCTTCTGAGATCAACTGAACTTTGCAGAGGGTAGAAATTATTATCCTTACCACACGCTGATGCTGTAAGTTTCTTCGGCCTGGAATTTTTGAAGCTTCTGAAGAGACCCTTTGAATGTAATTCTGTGTATAATTGTTATCATGTATGTTAAATGAAATTATTTTCCATCCTATAAAGCCTATTTTCTTTAGACAACCTTGCAAAATGTTTCCATATTTCAAATATGGTGACAATTTATAAACCTTGTTTATTTCATGTACTGAATAGGTAAAAGTGTTCAACAACATGGAGCTTATGCATAAGTCAACCCATTCAGTGACTGAAGGCTCCTTAGGCTATATTAACAACAGCGGGGACCTTTACATTCGAGTTTACAATGGCTGGAGAAAGCTCCAGGTAAATATCTATTTTGGAACTCCAATTCTCGAGTTTACTGTTAGATCAGAGTTTTTAAAAGTTTTGTTTTAATGTTTCTGTTGCCAGCTTGGTGATCTGATTCCTGCTCCTGCTGATGAACCGTATCGTTCAACTAATTTGATCTCTGTAAGAACTTCTAACTTATCTTTAAATTTAAGATGAAACATGGAAATTGTTTCAAACAGGCTTATGACTTGTATGTCTTTTTGTACATCAGGCATCAAACTCATTCTCAGTGATAAATGATCAGAAGCCAGCGGTAAGTTAATTTATTTCTGAATGTTGCAGCTCATAGTTGTAAAAATTAACCACTGGGAATCGGTTGTAAATCTGAAAGTTGGTCAGCGTCTGATTCTAAGTGGCACAGCACAGGAAATGGACATAATGTTAATATCTGTTTGTTGTGAATACTTACTCAACAAGCTAGTCAATTACAGACAAATTGATAACTGCCTACAACACGCAGGTTGTGGCTGGTTTGTCAAGCTGATTCGTTTGCATACTGTTAGTAAGGTGGTGTGTTTCTTCCAACCTTGTTCACTTAATAATCACAAAAGTATTGTCCATGTACCTGACCATAGATCCAGCCTTATTAACAGTATATTCACCGGGATCTAGTTTAGCAGGGAAGAGGAGAACAACTTTCGACTCCCCTATCTAGACATAATGATGGAATGAACAAACGGTGAATTCTTTACCAGTGTATACAGAAAGACTACACACACACTGACCAAATCCTGAATGACAACAGTAACCACCCCAGAGTCCACAAATAGACCTGTGTCAAGACTCTGCTTAAACGAGCAATAACACACTGCAAAACCGTGGAGCTACGCAAAAACGAAGAGGAACACCTATACAAAGTCTACACAAACAATGGGTATCCTAACAGCTACATCCACCGATGGCTGGGAAATAAACAACACCAGAAAGATACTGTACGCCCCAACACACTGGCCACCCTACCCTATATTTGAAACATATTGGAACCACCACAAGACTCCTATGATCTCTTGGAATAATGATAGCGCACAGAATGATAGCTAGACTTCGCCAGCTACTTTCACAGACAAAAGACCCTGTACCCACAATGAGCAGATCAAACGTGATATACAAAATATCACGCAACAACTGTGAGAAGCAATATATAGGACAGACGGGCAGGAAATCCAACACTGGGATACATGAATGACAACTCACAGCGAAACGGCACGACCAACTCTCCCTCATTTCAATGCGCTCCAACATAGATGGACATCAGTGTGTCTGGGACAAAGTAACAGTACTAGGACAAGCGAGACAAAGACAAGCACAAGAATTCCTGGAAGCCTGGTTTTTCCACCACCGGTGCTGTGGACAAACATGTTAAAATAGACACCATCTATATACCACTGCAGAGCAAAACTGGAAACAGAACTATGCACCATGACAGACCAGACCATATAAATTCAGAACAGGACAGAACAACAGCGCTTCAAGGGAGGTTAGACAGCACTAAGATGTCACCTAGAAGGGGGACAAAACGTTTGCATGAAAACCAGTCAGCTTGGCAAACCAACCAACAGCATAGTTATGATCCATATGTTAATGGACTATCTAATTTGGGCAGAGAAATTTAATTTTATGCCCTGAAAACAATCTGTCATTTTGTCATTTGAGGCTAACAATAAGATGTGACTCTTTTGAGACATTTAACGTTTATTTTGAAAGCTAAACATGTTGGGAATTGGAGGATCAGTAGAAAATCATACCTATGTTGCATTGTGGTTCCTTGTTATGTTTGCTCAGCGGCCTGGGCCTTTCTACCAGGACTGTGGCCTTGGGGAAATGACTACATTGATTCGGCTGCATCACTGTGTGGACGATTAAGGCACAGTTGCCAGGCCTTTGTTACTTGTGAGAGTGAAAATTGTGCGTCAAACTTTTGAGGTGGAGTAGCAAAAAACATCCCCAGGATGGGTATGCTGAAGATTTTTCTGCGTGTTTCACTGACGTCCCAGTAAAGCAATGGAGAAATCCCTGAGGAATATCCACACCCTTACATTTTACTGGAAGCTGTGGCTTAGAAACTTAACTTAGCGCAACTAAGATGAAGTGGAAAGCCTAGTGTTTATTTTTAAGGGGATCTTGGTCACTGCTTTGTATTATGGATTTGTTATTGCACATTTTAACCTGAACCTTCCTTTCTGTTTTCTTTAAGTTGCACTTGGTTGCTTTAAACACGCCCCTGAATGGCAACATGCGGGGTATTCGTGGGGCTGACTTCCAGTGCTTCCAGCAAGCTCGAGCAATGGGCTCAGTTTCAACCTACCGAGCTTTCCTATCTTCTCAGCTCCAAGATTTATATACAATAGTGAGGAAAGCTGACAGACAAAACATGCCCATTGTCAACCTAAAGGTAAAAGCACATATAATGGTTGCCGCCTTTGAATGAATAGTTATCTCTCAATTTCTATTGGTACTTGAATATAAAGGGAGAAAAATATTGATTAAATGTCTTCCAGAAAATGATTTTGTTCAGAATTTGTTTGAGCTTACGGACAAATAGTTAAGGATGGCAATCTCAAGAATAACTTAGCATTTCAAGGAGATCTGTGTTACTGACCAAGGCAGTAAATTTTCCAGGGTGAATTTTCCCATTGTTACCTTACTGCAAATTAAATATAGGTCTGTAGATTTACATTGGTTAAGAGGGCTTGATTTTCATTCATTCAAAACATTACCACTTGCCCAGACTTAAGATCAGGCTTAATATGACTCAGGAGGTCGGTAGAGTCAATGGATTTTTATTGGAATTGTTCAGTGATGATGTTCGAATCAGATGGTAAGGTAAGTCTGATAGATTTCCTTCTCTAAAGGAGATAATTTTAGTATTTAACTACTTGGTCACTTTTATTTCCATGTTTTTGAGTTGAGTTTAAATGGGTGACACTTGAACTCTGATTCTCTTGATCATTAGTCCAAACCTCTGATTACTAGTCTGTTATTTCTTAATGAGTGTAATTATGTAACTAAAGTGAGAGAACTAGTAAAGGATGGGCTTACGAATGGAGGTAAATTGGGCTACAATAGGCAAAACAAAGCATTGATCAACAAGTGATGTTTTTGGCAGTCTATTAGAGAGGCCGAAAATAAATGGATTGATTTTGAGATCTTCAAGCATATGGCTAAATGTTCAAATTGCAGTCTCTGCCAGGAAGGCTTGGTGCCAGTTGCAAAATGTTAACAAGTGCTGAAATGAGAAAGTTTGAAACGCAATTTGCAATGGTCATCAGAAAATGTTGTTGAATTAGGTTTGTAGCAGACATCATACGAAGATCTTGAGGATTGGTTTCAGAGGTTAAATGGTCTGACTGTGATCACATTGCTACTAAATTGGCTTGTTTCAAATTTGTTCTTGGTACATAAAAGTCTTAACAAAGCTGTACGTAGTGCCAATGCCCAGTGGACTGGAGTAATGCATAGATAAGACCAGATGGGAGGCGGTAGGCCCCCTTCCCTGAAGCGTATTAATGAATCAGTTGGATTTTTGTAAGAGTCCCATCAGCCTTCGTGATTGTTTTTGAATACCAATGTAAAATTAGCAAACTTGTTGAGTTACTTCCACAATGTCCCTAAATTGCACATAACCACTTGATAACGTAGTATATACTGAAGCAGGTAAACTAATAAGGAAAATTTTACTTTGCTATGTTGACATGAAATGGGCAATAGTGAACAAGCCACTCATTATACTCTTATGAAATACTATTCCACTGCATCGTCCCTGATTTTCTGTTGTTTGACTTCGGTGGACTGGAAATTTGGCCAAGGCATATAATCCATGGCTAAGGCAATAACACCTATTTCATGTCTTTGCCAAAACTGAAATGACCTCCACACAACTGGATCTATGGAGAAAGTAGTCACTACTAACAAACCAGAATACGCAAGGGTTTTTACAGAATCAAACTTTACTCAATAACAATAGAAACGAGAAGAGAGAATTGGTTTTCTATGAACTCACTTCCAAAGATTGAAAATGCCAGAATTTCTCTCTGCCATAAAATCATCACTGAAACACAAATGAATTAATAGGAACTATCTCCTCTGTTGGTAAATCGGAATCAAGGAGCATAACCTTAAAATTAGTGATAAAAGCAGAAAATGCTGGAAATGTTCAGTGCATCAGGCATCATCGATGGTGAGAGAAACAGGGTTAACATTTCAAGTTGATAATGGCCCTCCATTAAAATTCTGTCTTTCCTCAGTTCCAATGGGTTCTGAATAAGTGGAAGGAGAGGACGAAGAACAAAAAGGAAGGCCTGTGATGGGGTGGAGGGTAGGAAAGATTAAATGATAAAAAGGTTTTTTGGTAATGGGTAATGTAACGAAACAAAAGGTATGCCAACGTGAGATGTGAATGGATAGCGACCATCGAAATGCAAAGTGAAGGAATAAAGAAACATGGAAATAAAACAGAATGGACCAACATGAGAAAAGAACTATAGACCAATGAAGCTGACCAAGGTATGAGAAAGAAACAGAAATCTTGTCAGAGAAAAGAGCAGAATGTGTTCAAGATGAGCATCTGGAAGAGAAGTGGCAGTGAATTAAATACCAATCTAAAAACAAAACCATTTTCTGGTTTTATTCCAGATTTTCAGCATCTGCAAATCTTTGTTTTCATATTAGTGATCTTAAAATTGTCTGTCAGTTCAGCAGAAAATACAGAAGTGTGTTTTCACAGAAAGGGTAGTAGAGAAGTCATGATTCATATAAATGCCACCTGTAAGTGGCACAAAGTGCAAGCAGATGTCGATGGTGACTAACCAAAAGCAGCAGCCAGACTCAAAAATGGCATTGCAGGAAATGGACCTTTAGAAAAGCAGGAAAGGAAGAGCTGGTAATCCACAATTTATCCAAGTAACGGGTTATTGAGCTCATTGTGAGGGAACAATATATTTTCATACAGGGTGGTCAGTGCCTCGGAGGAGAACTTGCATGAGGTGGTCCTCCCATCTACCCGTTGCCTTCGTCCTTCTAGGTGACTGTAGATGTGGGTTCAGGAGATGCTGTCAAAGGAGAAGTATTTAGAAAATAGAGAGCTATTCAATTAAAGCTGACATGTTTCCCTTTTAATTGGTGAGTGAATTAGAGCATTAGAATAATTTGAGATAGATGAATACATTACAAGTTGACATGCAGTGGGCAATGCAGTATTATACAAAGTGAAAGGATAAAGCCTGCAGCTCTGATAAGGAACTGCACTCAAAGTGAAGGTGAGGTAAAGATGGAAGTCAGGAATACACAGTTTATCCTTCAGAGTTTTCTTCCGTCAATTACAGTAAAATACCTTGGAACAAGTTGGCTCCAGTTACAGACACATGTAAATACGTTCCAAATACTACTGATTTGTTAAACGAGATGATGTTTTGTGACACAGTTTTGTTCGGTCATGTATTCCTTAAAATAACCTCAATGAGTGGCACCAGCTCTCAGGTTCAGATAGCCTAGCCCTGCTTCTGTAAGTGATGTAGTGCTCAGAGAGTCACTACTTTCTTTTGTCACTCTGTAACCTTAGTTGCAGGTTTTGGTGTTAATTCCAGACATTCTGGTAGCTCCAGTCAATATCTGATTGAGTTGTCATAGACCACAGACAGTAAATAAAACGTTAGCTCAACCTGGTAGTGGAAGTAACTGTGATTGAACACTAGCTCTGCTTGTTACTGGGAATGGTGTTATGCTTTAAAATGATTTTTTTTCCTGACAGGGGGACGTGTTTTTTGATAGCTGGGAGTCCATCTTTAAAAGTCAGGCTACTTTCAACACAGACATTCCTATTTATTCGTTTGATGGTAGAAACGTCATGAAAGATTCTTCCTGGTAAGTCTCTGCTCATAATATTCACGAGAAAAACTCTGCAACATTGTCTCTGTAAATAAGAAAGAAGGGATTTGCAATAATGTAGCACTTTTCATAACCTCAGGACATGTCAAGGTGAATTCCAGAAAATTAGGTACCATTAAAGCATAGAAACAGAAACATAGAAACCACATTGGAGGAGGTCATTTTATTAATCACTCTCGTGCTGGCTGAAAAGTTATCATTCCTTATCCCATTTTCCAACTCTTGCACCAAGTCTTATATTTCAACTGCATCTTCAAGTACATTATGATTACAATCAGGCTTCCTACCTTGGTCAAACAGTTGGTTCCAGATTTCCATCACCATCAGTCCTCCTCAATTCCCTCCCAATCCTTCTTAGTTTTAGTTACTGTAAGTTATCTTATCACTTAAAATGTACGCTGTCTAGGTTTTTCACGATTTTACACTCCTAAATTAAATCTTCCCTCAGCATCCTCCATTCCAATGCCAATATCTCCTGCCAATCCAATTTTTCCTCATGGTTAAAATCCTCCAGTTCCTCACAAGCTTCTGATAAATATCCTCTTTAGGACAATTACATCCTTCATGTGATGCACTGATTGGAATTGTATACATTAGTCTAACTGTAGTTTAGTGCAGGTTTTATACAGTTTAAGCACAATCTTCCTGGTCTTATGTTCTGTACCTCAGTCAAAGAAAATTACTCCTGCCACCTTCAGGAATTTGCAGTTGTACATGTCAAGATCTTTCTGTTATGCCATACCTCTCTGAAAACGACAATTGATTCTGTATTCCATTACCTTATTTGTCCTCCCTAAATGTCTTACCACATGTCTAGGTACTGAATTCCAATTTCCACTTTTCTGTCCACGACCAATTCATCGATACCTTCCTGGAGTATACAGATTTCTTCCTTAGTATCGACCACACAAAAAATTTTGTATCATTTTCAAACTTCTAAATCATCCCACCTACACTTAAGTTCAAATCATTGATATTTACCACAATAAAAGCAAGGGTCGTAGCACTAAACTCAGCTGAATTTCAATAAAAACAGCCTTCCTGTCCTATCATCATCTACTAACTATTACCTTTTTTTTGCCACCGAGTTCATTTTAGATCCAACTTTCCACTTGCATCTGGATCCCATAAATCTTACTTTTCTGACCAGTGTGCCATCTGGGACCTTTTTGTTTAAAGGCTTACTAAAATCTATTTAGACTACATCAAATAGCCCTCCTTGCTACCTCCACAAAATAATTTAGTTGACATGACCTTTGCTTCACAAATTCATGCTGCCTATCCTTATTTAACATGTGCCTTCCTAAATGACAATTAACACATTCCCTTTGAACTTTTTCAAATAATTTTCCTTCCATCGAGACTAGGCTGGCCAGCCTGTAATTATTCAGCCCATCCGTTGGGTTCCTTTGAAATAAATAAGGAACAAGTCTGCGATCTTTGTAAATATTCGGCTTTATTTCTTATTACATGGTGACACCTCTCTACAGCAACAGCTCATTCAGTGTTTTTTTTTTAATACATTTGTTTTACTTGATCCTCCCCAAAACTACAAACTGTTCCG
Source organism: Ginglymostoma cirratum (assembly GCA_024137785.1). Taxonomy (NCBI): domain Eukaryota; kingdom Metazoa; phylum Chordata; class Chondrichthyes; order Orectolobiformes; family Ginglymostomatidae; genus Ginglymostoma; species Ginglymostoma cirratum. The sequence goes on along the minus strand of JAHRHZ010000077.1, from coordinate 15,825,509 downwards.
TCATCTCCTAACCACGAGGTCTACGTGAATGTGGTTATCACTAAACACGAGGTCTAGACGACAGTTTATGTATTACGTGTGCTTGTAAGAGGTTCCCCGTTTCTAACCACAATGTCTAGGTTAACATTTATTTTTGATGTGTTTGTAAGACGTTGCCCATATTCTAACCACAATGTCTAGGTTAACATCCACTTTTGATATATGCCTATGTCTGCTCTGAACCGATTTCATCTGCCATCTCCCTCTTTGTCTTAGCCCTTTGCAAATTTAACCTCTGCTGTACCATAGCTTAATCACACAATTTTCAATATACTCCGCACCTTCCTTCTTTCTTCGACACTTGTATGATGTTTCCTTAAAGTGTAGGTCTATTGTACTCTTTACCAGATGAGACAGTCAGTCAGTTTGTGCACAGTATGTTCCCAGAGGTCTATTTTGGTGCTTTTGGTTAAGGGGTAAATATTGGGAAAGACAGCAGAGGAATACAGCACCCGAGTCTCCCTGCACAATTTTCACATTCCTTTGAAATCATTCTTGGGATCTTTACTGCGTGCATGACAGAGCAGGTGAGAACTCACTGTAAAGTCTCTTCTGACATTGAGATGTTTGTGTCATGCTCCCCCCCCGATCCCAACCATGAATTAAAATTTTGCTGCAATTTTATTTTCATTTTCAAGGCCGCACAAAATAATATGGCATGGGTCCAGCGAACGAGGTGGCCGAGTAACAACAAATTACTGTAGTGCATGGCGCTCAACAGACATGACCCTCACTGGCAAGGCATCACCACTTACAAGAGGCAAGCTCCTGGATCAGCACACATATAACTGTGCAAATAACTTCATCGTTCTTTGCATTGAGAACAGCTACTTCCATGACCACAGGAGGAGAAAATAACAACTTATGACCGCCCATGAAAAGTTTAGAATTACATTGCGTATACAGTTTCATCACAAAACCAGTAAAAGGGTGGCACACTGTTAGATTCTATAAATATGTTAAATAGGGGACCATGTAAATATCGTTTTCTGACAGGATTATCAAATTACAGAATGTTAGCAGAAATGGAAGCCAAAGATGACATACCTCAAAAATCTTCATGGGCTTTTTCTTAAAAAAAATATCAAACTGTATTTGTTCTAAAGAACTTCTCTCATGCAGTTCCACAATCATGCTTGTTGAGATTTTGGTGCTAGTAACAAATAAATTTAAATGACACTGCTGTTAAGGTAACCTTATTTATAAGTGTGATTGATTCGACTGTGCATATTTCGAAAGAAAAGTCAAGTTGGAATAATGGGTTAAAAGTGGGTTAAGGCACCCTTCCACTCAGTAAGTGTCTGTTACGTAATCAGGATTTTTCACTCAATGAGAATGCACTGCGATGGCGTTTCACTGGGAATGCACACCTTTGAATCCAGCCTCGGTAATGAAGGAAATTTTAATATTTTTTCCAAACACTGCAAAAGGACAGAAATCTTTTTTTCTTGTGCAATTTGTTGTCACTCTGTAGAAAAATGCAGTGCACAAACTGTTTTTGGAAATCCATGCATTTTTACGACTAAACCCTGCGTAATGTTTTTGTATTAAAGTATATTAATGTACATTTAACAGTGCTGTTTTTCCTTAACTTAGACCTTTTTTTTTAACATCTTTGTCAAATGTTTCTGAGAACAAATATTATTCAATAGTAACAAACTTGTATTTATTGCTTCTACCTGTCAATACTGTACAGAGCCAGTTTTACCAAAATGCGAATAGGCAGGCAGAGAGTCTCAGCTGCCACCTCTGGGTATCAAGTCACCAGCAATTTTTTTCTGCCCTGGCCTTCTGGATATTTTTTTAAGCTGATGGGAGGGGCTTTCCCACTAGTAGCTCACCCTTGCAAAAACCAATCCATTTATTTAATTTTTTTTGTTGTACAGAGTAATTCTGCAATTCAGTAGATTAAAACATTTCCCCTATTTCTGTGAAACAATGGTGATAAGATACAATTAACAATTATAGATTGCAGATTCATATTTATAAAGTTCAAAGTTTAGAAATGGCAGCTTTTCAGCATAATCATGTCCACTGCAGGTTTAATCAATTTACACTCAAGATTCAGTCTATTTTACCTTTCAGTTAGCCCATTTACAGTGCAGGCTTTGTCCATATACAGTTCAGATTTAGTTCATTTACACCGAAGCTTTAATCCATTTCAAGTACTGGAGAAAAGTCTTTAAAGTGCACATGTAGTCATTTATCAGTGTACATTTTGTTCATGGATACTACAGGTTTAGTCCATTTATAGTGCAAATGTAGTCCATTTGCAATCAAAGTTGAATTCATTTACCATGCAGAATTAGTTAATTTATACTCTAAATTTAATCCATATAGACAGCAGGTTAATTCCACTCAATAGAATTCAGCTATCATATTGGTGAAATCAATTGACAACATTTTAATATATGAACCAAATGTCTAAATCAGATTGTATTGAGATGAAGGATGTTTCACGTGCTGAATAAACTTAATACATTTTTTGTATGTTCTTTTCCTGTCTCATTTTTCAATTACAATTTTGATGCACGTTGGAACATTGTTGAGTAGCGGAATTTCCTGTGAAAACACATTTGTCAGTTTAAAACAAACTGATATTTTCTAAACAGTGTTGATGCTTTCAGTGAATTGCCAGATTTCTATTTGAGTCCTGTTGCAAAAGCAGCATTATCACAGAATCTCATAGCATAAGATCTTTGCATAGATGATTCTATTTACTTTAGTTTTGTAACAAACTAAACAAGTTACTGACCCTGGCATTTGGTCTCTCCAGCTCAGCTGCCTTTAGTCAAATGGTATCAGTGCCAAAATAAGAGAGTAGTTCAGAACTTTCCATGGTGTTAAATGGCTATTTCACTGAGGTGGATGGAGCAAATCTGAACATCAAGGCTGGTGGTCCATTCAGGAACTTCGCAGATGGCCCTCAGCCTAGTACTACCCCTTACTGTACCCAAGCGGCCAAGTCGGAACCCGGATTTGTATTCTTTATATTGATGTCTGATCAACAAATTTAAAAAAAAAAGACACCTCATTAGAGATAACAAGGTGTGGAGCTGGATGAACACAGCAGGCCAAGCAGCATCATAGGAGCAGGAAAGCTTGACGTTTCGGGCCTAGACCCTTCATCAGAAATTCCAGCTCCACACCTTGTTATCTCTAATTCTCCAGCATCTGCAGTACCTATTATCTCTGATACAAGACACCTCATTAGTCAAGTTGGGATCTTCAGCTTGGGAACTGCAGAATGACATATGTAAACAAGCATAATCCATTTTGGATTAAATTTAGTGGAGACAGATGGAAAAATATGATTCCAGGAAAGAACATCATTGACATCATATTGACTTTACACATCATGAAGATGAGAGATTTGGTTATTAGAACTCAACAGGCCAGAAATTCAGATATTCCTGTCTTTATACAGGAGTGGGCAAGGTATATGACACATTTTGTTCACCCGAATGATGTGATCTTCGGATTGAAGTGTAAAGAAGCCTGAAAGCCAAAGAGAAACTCCATTGTCAGAGTATCTGTTAGGCAAACTGATAAGAGGGTTTTTGGGAGCGCTATTCTAACTTTTATGAAATATGAAGTTTAGATGAACATTCTTGCTCCTTGCTCCCCTATAAAGGTACGCAAGTTTAAATACAATTCTTTTTGGTGGTAAGCTGATCCACTGTCTGGTTTTGCAAGGTACAGCTGGTACTGCCCTCAGGCAAACCCCTCTCGCAACTGAAGGTCTCAAACAGGCAGTCATCCCTTTATTTGCATTTGCAAATAGCCTACCACCAGTTTCAGGCATAAATTCTGATTATCATTCCTGTAGCAGTATAGAGGCTGTGTATTCTCAGCAAAAAAAAAACAACTTTTCAACAGTTTGGGGGGTTTAGTGGGCAGCAGGGTCTGGCTAACTTTATAGACCAACATGTTTATTTACTGTTGAGTGGCAGTGAAGAAGCTACGGTTAAGAGTCAAGACCCACTTCCAGAGACTTGTGCACACAATTTAAGCTGTTCCTGTATGTTGAACAAGTCTTTATCCTTTAACTAAAAGATGATTTTCTGCAATGATCGCATTGCTCTGTTTGTGGGATTCTGTGTGTACATTGGTTGGTGTATTTCCTGTGCGACAACTACAATTGCACTTCCATTGGCAGTAAAACTCTGACACATCCTGAAGCTCTATACGTGAAAATCTTTCTTCTGTTGTGTGGTATGAATTGATCTATAAAATTGTGTCTCTGTAAAATTACAATCCAGTAAGAAATGCATTCAGCTCCTGCCATTGTGTCAGGAATAATAAAGAGAAAAAATTAAATCCCTACTTGCTTTGGGGAGACCATTGCAGAGATAATATGCTGATGACTGGAGGAGTTGAGTTCTCTGGAGATGCTGCTTGTATAATGACATTTATGCGTTTGTTTCAATGCTGTTTTTGGATAAGGGAATGTTTCACAATTTAACTGTTTCAAAGGCCTGGAATAATTCTTTTTTTTTTTGGCTTCTCCCGTTTAATTTGGGGTCACCATCTCCTCCTGTCAGTCACTATTACTCTTCCAACCTTGCTGTATTTACATCTCTCATGACTGTATCTTTCTCTCTGGTCTCAGGTCTTCCTGTTCTCCTTCCTGGCAGTTTCATTTCCATTACTCATTGTCAAATTTCCTCACTATCCCTGCAAATGATACATAAAGAATTCCAAAGAAGAGGCATGTTAGATTTGAAAGATTAACTCTGTTTCTCTTTCCACAGCTGCTGTCAGACCTATTCAGTTCATCTAGCACTTTGTTTTGATTTCAGATCTCCAGCATCCAAAGTGTTTTGGCTCCATTCCTAGATTGTCTTTAAGAAGACTTTAGATTAATTTAATCAAAACCTGTTACAATTCTCCCACTTCCTTCAATGCAACATTTAATTTGTTTCTCAAGAAGAGACCAGGAGACTCAGGCAAAGGTGGAATAGATTGTTTTGTACATTACCATGAATTTACTTGCCCTTGCTACTGCTTAATTAATTGATTCTTAGTAAACCATCAGTTAATAGTATAAACCACAGTTTGATTGTATTTCTGTCCTGATAAGATCCCAGCTGATGGCACTAATGTACGTGTCATATCCCACAATGAAATCTCATTTGTCAGATTTTGTTTTTGGTGAGCATGGTGGTTATTCACTGAAACATAGTCATACGAAGCTAGTCACATGAAAATCACATTTTCTTTAGCAACAGAATGGAAGGTTATTACATAAAAGGAACTAATTGTTTTAAACAGTCCATTCAGAGCGAAGTTAGCAAATCTCAAAATATCCAGCAAAACAAAATTCAACCATTTTTCCCAACATTATCACTGTAAAGTGATTGAATTCCAGAGATATTACACATCTATTTTAAATCTGTAAGTTTGACTTAACTGATTCTTCTCACATGAATACCTATAAAATGTCTGTCTTGTAAACTGTAAAGCCTTCTTCTATGAATACCTACAAAATATAAGAGTTTATACTTTCTCAGCTTCGAATCACCTTTCTTGCATCTTGGTCTGGAAATTGTACGAGGTAGACTTTTCTACTGAGTTATTGTATTCCCTTAATTTCTCAGGAAAATGATACTCTTCTTTTTTAGAACATGGTGCTATACTTGCTTCTAACCCATGTCAGGTCTCCTTAAAAAGGCCTTAAAAATTTCCAATGTATGCTAAAATAATTACAAATTCTTGACTATCCTGAAACATTCAAAAAAAACTTTTGTTTACTGCACCTGTCGTAAACCACCTCATTATAAACAATTTTCCAATTTTCCCCTTCATTAATACCTTTGGAAGGCAAATGGTATTGTCCAGTATCAGGGACTGACTAGATTCAGAGCCTTTTAACATCTTTATTTGGTTTACTGCTTTGATCTGAGGCATAAAAATAATCCTCTCCTTTTGAGATAAAATGTTTAGAACCTCCAATAGTCTGATTCTCCGTCAATAATTGAAGAAGAATTTTTCTGACCGTCCTAAATCGTCTCCACTTCTAAAAAATTTTTCCACCTCTGCAACATCACCTGACTTTGCCCATGTCTTAGTTCGTCGACTGCTGATCTATTTTTATTACCTCTTGTCTTCACTATTCCGACACACCTATGGCTAGTCTCCACATCCCACCCTCTAAACTTCAGGTCACCCAAAACTCTGCTGCTGCGTCTTTATTTGAACCAAATCTCATGCATTTGTGTTGTTTGCTTGGAAATCAACATGCTGATTTTAAAATTCTCATCTTCGTATTCAGCTCCTTCCATGACCTCTCCTCCTTGTCTGAGCAATCTCATCCTGAACTATAGCCTTCCAAGAGATCTGCATTTATCTAATTCTAGCCTCAAGAGCATCCCTGATTTTAATTGTTTCACCATTGAGTGCTAGGTTTTCGGTTCCTTAAGCTTAAGCTCTGGAATTATTTCCCTACACTTCTCAAGCTCTTGACCCTGCTTTCCTTTCTTTTTAACATTTTCTTTAAAACCGCTCTCTTCAACTAGCTGTTGGTCAACAGCTCAGTGTCATAATCTTTTAGATGTTATCAAAGGAGCTTTGACAATTTGCTGTACTATATCCTGTACATATTACACAATGCACGCATGATGCACCTTGAATGAGGGGAGTGAATGTAGATCGGCTACTTTTCAAGTAGGCTACATTGTCCTAGCTGGTTCTAGATGAGCGAACAGCAACAATGCAATTATTGCCCATTCTCACTTCTGAGGATATCCTACCTGAACTGGTAATAAAGAACCTATTCATTTATGTTTGTACAACAGATGAGTTTTAATATGTTGCAATTACATGGACCATCCTTTCTGAAATGTCTGTTTCAACTGGGGTTGGACGCTACACATTACTGAAGTACTTGGGAAGATAGGAACATAAGTAGGCTGTTCAGCTTTCCCTGCCCTTGAATTAGATCATGGCTGATCAACTACCTCAATGCCACTTTCCTGCATTATCACCAAATCCCTTGATGTCATAGTCTCCAGGAATCTATCAATTTTGGTCTGGAACCTGCTCAATGAATGAGCTTTCACAATGACAAAGGTTTACCACCCTCTGTGTGAAGAAATACCTCATTTCAGCCTTAAATGGCCTTGTTCTAGCCACACCAGCCAGGGGAAACACCTTATTTAGATTCAACTTGTCATTCCCCAGAAAACCTTTACAAGTTTCAACAAGATCACCTTTAATTATTCAAAGCACAGAGAACACTGACCCAGTTTTCACATTCCTTCCTCATGAGACAATCCTACACTCTGGGGATCAATCTGGTGAATTTCTGCTGCACTCCCTATATGGCAAGTATATCCGAGATCAGAGGCAAGTATATCCTTCCTTAGATAAGGAATAAAAACCTATAGGTAAAACTCAAAGCGTGGTCTCACCAAAGACTTCTACAATTGCAGCAAGAAACCTCTTGTACTCAAATCCCTCTGAGATGAATGGCAACATACCATCTCCCTTCCTAATTGAATGCTGTCCCTGCATGCTATTAGTGACTTGTGAAATAGGACACTCAGGTACCCACAAACACCAACACCTCACCATTTAAGAAATATGCTTCATTTTTTCTCCTCCCAAAGTTGACATCATCAACTTATTCATATTCGTTCTGAAATGTTGTTTTTCATCCACTTAGCCTGTTCCCAAATTTAAATCTGTTACATGGGTAGTAAACAGCTTAGGCCCCAGTGCTGACCATTAGGGCAACCACTAGCAATAGACCAGTGGATGAACTATCTGGGGAGTGTGGTTGGATGTCTGGTTTGTAATGCAGAGTAAGGCCAACAGCACAGGTTCAAATCCCACACCAGCTGAGGTTACCATGAAGGACTCTCCTTCTTAACCTATCCCCTTACCTGAGGGGTGATAACCCTCAGATAAAATCACCAGTCATCTCACCATCAGCCATCCACCTCCCAAACCCCAGCTTTCTCCTCTCTTTAAATCACTGGTATAGAATTAACCACTTACCAATGGTTGGACGCTTGTGCCTAATGATTCCCTAAATATGGCATTTCTGTATTGGCTCTCAGTAAGGTGGTTATAACACCATGTCAGAGGCTGGGAGTTCTGTGGCAACACATCTCCTGATGTTACAAACTCTATTCACCATCTACAAGGCTGAGCACACCACGAAACACATACCATTCACCCTGGATGTGTGCAGCTTTGAAACTCAAGAAGGATACACCATTCAGAACAAGGCAGCCTGCTGGAGTGGCACCCAATGCCTCATGTTAAGCATTCAATCCATCTACCATCTGTAGATTCCCCTCCAAATCCTACACTCTCCTCATTTGGAGGAAAATCAAAACGTCATCATTGTTTCTGGGTCAAATCCTAGACCTCACTTCCTAGCAGTACTTTGGCTGGAACGATACCCATAGCCTTGGAAAGCATGGGCGCATAAGTCCTGACACTGGCATCTGTACTGTAGAAGCTCACAGGCACATTGGTTACTGTGGACATTGGCCAAGTAGCTAGTCAATCTCATAAGTAGACCCACCCAACTGACTGGCTGAGATAACAAGGCATGGAGCTGGATGAACACAGCAGGCCAAGCAGCGTCACAGGAGCAGGAAAACTTGATGTTTCGGGCCTAGACCCTTCATCAGAAATGACTGGCTGCTCAGCCACTGAATGCTATTCTGAACAGCAGAAACCAGTGGTTCAGTAGGAAGCATTTGACAGCGCAGTCTCTCCTCATGGACTGAAAGTTTGTGAAACTTGATTTTCCAGCCTGACTTGCACTCTGGGTAAGTATTGATCTCCATGGCTTGAAACATAGGATGTAAAGTTAGCAGCCTGATGATTTGCCTGGAGGAGTGTTATGATTGCCAGCCCTTTACTCCCTTCAAAACTATCATGTAATGAAAGACACAATCTTCTGTTATTAGCTGTACTGAGGAAACAATAAGCTTAGACAGCAGGTGGAAGGGCAAGCCACAAGAAGCAATTGCATCAGTGGGTATTAGCAGTAAAACTGCAGGCTTTTGGGAATCTGTACCTTAAGGATGTTTTTTATTTACACAAATTGTGGTTGCTGAAAATCAGCAAAAGGCAGATTATGGAATTTCAATTAATTGCAAAATAAATGTTTGCGCTGAGATCCACAGGTGCAGCGTGTAAAGCCTAAGTGTCACTCACTCTTTCTTGGTAAGGTCAAAGGTCAATTGTCCATAACATCTCCCAAATATGTTTCCATGTGCTTCCATAATAGTCTGCACACCAATAATTGCTCAACTAAATCCAGTTTATCTTTGTCTACGTGCATTTAAATTACATGCATTTACAGCAATTAAATTTAGCTCCCCAAGAACACTATTTAGCCCTGTATGGAGAACAGGAGAGTGAAAAGCAATTTAGCCAGCTATTGATTTGACCAATCAACAAGAAATTTTCAAATGAACTGTCCGATTAGTTCTCAAAGGTGTACCAGCTTCCTGCCCAACCTCCTCCCTCTCAGTGGTGTGGCTCTGCTTTTACTTTGCCAGCTAATAAAGAGACTTTCAAAGCTGGAGTGCAATTTGTGCAAAAGGTAAAACATCTTGTAAATCTTTCCACCATTCTATGAAGTATTTGGAAAAGCAGTCTACACAACTTTCCATTTCCCCCTCCCCCATGCACAATTTTCATATTTGTTCACTTCGAAACATAGCACATGCTGTGGTTAGCGTAGTTTTGTCAGTCCATTTTCTAGCTTTCAAAATTTAGTTTAGCTTCAACCAAAGCTTGGGTTTCCACCAGGAAAAGAAGCTTTACTCAGCGCTGTTGAAATTTCTTGGAATACTGGTATTGGGTCTGTAAGATTAACTGGGGTGATAATGGAGACTGAAAACATGAGAAGTACCAGGACAAGCTATACCCAAACAATAAAACACGTTCAGATGTTTTTAAACTAGGAACTCCCTACCTACGTCCGTGACACCACCCACGCCCTCCACCTCCTCCAGAACTTCCAATTCCCAGGTCCCCAACACCTCATTTTTACTATGGACGTCCAGTCCCTATATACCTGTATTCCCCATGC
>JAHRHZ010000077.1:15799343-15815010 GCA_024137785.1 Ginglymostoma cirratum | reverse complement strand
CCAACCTGTTTTTCCTCTCACCTCAAGCCACACCCCCATCTCCTATCTACTAACATCATCCCGCCCCCTTGACCCGTCTGTCCTCCCTGGACTGACCTATCTCCTCCCTACCCCCCTACCTACACTCACCTTTACTGGCTCCATCCCCGCCTCTTCGACTTGTCTGCCTCCTCTCCACCTATCCTCTCCTCTATCCATCCTCTATCCGCCTCCCCCTCTCTCCCTATTTATTTCAGAACCCTCTTCCCCTCCTCCATTTCTGATGAAGGGTTTAGGCCCGAAACATCAAGTTTTCCTGCTCCTATGATGCTGCTTGACCTGCTGTGTTCATCCAGCCCCACGCTTGTTATCTCAAGACTTGAGCTGTCTCCATCAAACAAGCTACCCGAGAGCAAAACTCGTTTCAATATCACATTCAATTAAACTGAAACTTGGTGAGAATGAGGCCGAATTATAATTATTTAAATTGCGACAGATGGCGCTAAGGCTGTGCGAAAATTTGAATACAGTTTTGTCAATATTTTCAGAAATAATTTGACATTAACATGGGTGCAATGTGATTCACTTGATAAAATAAGTGTGCAGTGTTGCAATAAGCTAAATCTGGACATTCACTCCCAAGTCACATACAATTGAGGTAAGTTGTTGGATTTCAGCTATGCACCTTTGGGAAGAAATTTGGGTACAAAATTACAAAGCATTGAAGCAACTTTGGAGCAAAGCAAATTATTTTCCTTATATGGCTACAAAGAGTAATATCACATCTGAAATTACAAGTTAACGTTATCTAAAATAAAGTAGTAATCATCTATTTTCACTCAGTAGTGCCTATGATTATGTTACTGTACTAAATCCAAAAAGGGTTCAAATACCACCATGACAGTTTGTGGATGTGAAATTAACTCGAAAGCCAGTTACTTTTTGTTGACACAGGACTATGAAACTATCACACTGTCACAAAATCTGAACAAGTTTAGTATCCTGACCTGAAGTGACCGTTCCAAATCACAATTGCACTTTCAAATGGCCGAGCAAGCAACACAAGTGTATCCAATCAGCTACACAGGCAACGCACTACAATATTTTTAGAGCAACTAAGAATTAGCGACTAATCTGGCCTTTAGCAGTGACAAGCCCAGAATTAGTTTTAAAGCAACCTATGTCATCAGTGTGAACTCTATGCAGGATTCGCAAGAGATCTGAAGTAAAGAGAAACACAGCCTATAACAAGATGGAATAACTAAAGCTACTATAGAAAGAAAGGTCTTGGTATTGTTGAAATTTTTAACAAGCATAGAATGGTTTAACACAGGAGAGAAGATGTCTCCCAAATGGTTGCGCACTTCAATGACAGAGCAACCAAGTGACTTGATGATCGAGGACAAAATCAGAAACCAAGTGCATTTTCAGAGAATTAAAGCTGAATTCTGATGATTAATGACATTGCTGTGCATATGAGTAGGCATGATACATGCAAACAACTTCAAGCAAGACAGCAGAGAACGTTGAAGCAGTGTGCTGAGCAATGGTGATAAAGAAAAAAAACCTCTTTCCAAATATCTTATTTTGTTTGCATTTCACATGTTACATAACTGTAATTTATTGTTTGAAATCAAAATTTAATCTGGGCTTAAGCAGGGGTATACAACTCTCCGACACTTCCGCCATCTGCAATCAGACCCCACCACCAAAGACATTTTTCCCTCCCCACCCTTATCTGCCTTCCGGAGGGACCACTCCCTCCGCGACTCCCTTGTCCGCTCCACACTCCCCTCCAGCCCCACCACACCCGGCACTTTTCCCTGTAACCGCAGGAAATGCTACACCTGCCCCTACACCTCCTCCCTCACCCCCATCCCAGGCCCCAAGAAGACTTTCCACATCAGGCAGATGTTCACCTGCACATCTGCCAATGTGGTATACTGCATCCGCTGTACCCGTTGTGGCCTCCTCTACATCGGGGAAACCAAGCGGAGGCTTGGGGACTGCTTTGCAGAACACCTACGCTCGGTTCGCAACAAACGACTGCACCTCCCAGTCGCGAACCATTTCAACTCCCCCTCCCATTCCTCAGATGACATGTCCATCCTGGGCCTCCTGCAATGCCACAGTGATGCCACCCGAAGGCTGCAGGAACAGCAAATCATATTCAGCAGGCCAAGGGCCTCAATGTGGATTTCACAAGCTTCAAAATCTCCCCTCCCCCAACCGCATCCCAAAACCAGCCCTGCTCATCTCCACCTCCCTAACCTGTTTTTCCTCTCACCTCAAGCCACACCCCCATCTCCTATCTACTAACATCATCCCGCCCCCTTGACCTGTCTGTCCTCCCTGGACTGACCTATCTCCTCCCTACCCCCCTACCTACACTCACCTTTACTGGCTCCATTCCCGCCTCTTTGACTTGTCTGCCTCCTCGCCACCTATCTTCTCCTCTATCCATCCTCTATCCGCCTCCCCCTCCCTCCCTATTTATTTCAGAACACTCTTCCCCTCCCCCATTTCTGATGAAGGGTTTAGGCCCGAAACGTCAAGTTTTCCTGCTCCTATGATGCTGCTTGACCTGCTGTGCTCATCCAGCCCCATGCTTGTTATCTCGGATTCTCCAGCATCTGCAGTACCTTTTATCTCGTATACAACTCTCCACTTGAGAGCAGCTGAATTGGTTAATTAAGGAAACCAGCTGAAACTGGGGTTGAGCTAACTCAGAACATACGAATAGATGCACCTCAGTGAACTTAGTACTCAGTGACCTCGAATGGAGCAGTGGGAGTTAAGTAAACTGAAGTGTTGTGGAAACAAATTGCTGTTTTGCCTTTTTAACATTTTCCTCCCCCCTTCCCATGTTGGAGAAATTGGTTCTAGCTCCATTTCAGGTGAAGCAGCTAGTTATTCGAGTAATTGGTAATTGTTCACGTCTGTTCTACGCTAGATTTTAAATACTACAGGGACTGGTGGTAAGGATAATCGAATATATTAGAAACCAGCAAATAGATAATTGAATAAAGGAATTTAGTTAATTGAAACACATTAGGGACGATAGCACAGGATAAGTATAACGGCTGCAAGTGGGTCCTTCTGGATGCCAGCCAAACATATCTAAACTGCTTACACCTTTAGGAGGTTTGACTCCCAGGGAGTTCCATGCCAAGCAGCAGACACAGCAACGCATTAGGGAGTTGGGGGGGAGGGGGTCAGTTAGTTGGATTTTATTTTGTACCAGAAGGTGGGCCCATCCCATAGGATAGTGTTTTGATTTGGTCAGCAGTTGGGAATTGTGGTTGCAGTTGAGGCAAGTAAAAGGGACCCAAGGGGACCGGCGAGCAAGAACCTCAACCTTTGCAATTTCAATAGGCTTACAGTTCTTTAGCTTGTTTAGATGAAGGAGGGGCATTCAGGATAAGGAAACTAATTGACCGTGTTACAGTAGTGTATGAAGCCATTCAAGTTGAGGAGTTAAACGGAATGTACTGGTAGTATGGGACACTATAGTGAGGAGAATTGATACAATTCTCTACAGCTAACAGCAAGGGTCCAGAAGGCTATGTTGCTTGTGCGGTGCCAAGGTTTAGGACATCTTATGAGGACTTGAGTGGAATTTACAATGACCAAGAAGGATCCAGCCAGTATGGTCCATTTTGGTACCAAACAGGTAGGACAAGGAAAGAGATTCTGCATAGGCAGTGTGTGGAACTAGGCACCAGATTAAAAAGCAAAACCTCGAAAGGTAATAATCACGTTCGAATTCTTACCTGCACCACGTGCAAATAGAAATAAGGCAAGACCAAAGAAATAAACACATGCTTCAAGAGACCGGTGCAGTAGAAGTGGTTCTGATCTGCAGGGCACTGGTGCCAAGACTGGGGGAAATTGAGACCTGTATCGTGTACATCTAAAATGTTCTAGGAAGCCACATAATTAGGAAATTAAGGATAATAAGTAGTGGAAGCAAGGGGTCAAATTTGAGAAGGTGTGGTAAATCAAGGAGTACAGACAAAGTGAGGGGTATAAATATGGAAAATGATAGACTGTGATAGGAAACAATATAGAGTACAAATTGTATCAGAGATAAAAGGTACTGCAGATGCTGGAGAATCCAAGATAACAAGCATAGGGCTGGATGAACACAGCAGGTCAAGCAGCATCACAGGAGCAGGACAATCTAAGAGTTAGTCAACATATAAGGCTCTATAATCTCCTGCATCTGTATCATTTGTAACAGATGAATGAATAGTACAAATAGAATAGGGCAGCACGGTGGTTAGCACTGCTGCCTGACAACACCAGGGACCCAGGTTCGATTCCACCCTTGGGCGACTGTCCATGTGGAATTTGTACATTCTGCCCATGTCTGCGTGGGTGTGCTCTGGTTTCTTCCCACAGTCTAAAGATGTGCAGGCTAGGTGGATTAACCATACTAAATTGCCCGTAGTGTTCAGGGATGCGTAGATTAGGTGGTTCATAGGGGAATGGGTCTGGGTGGGATGCGCTGAGGTTTGGTGTGGACTTGTTGGGCTGAAGGGCCTGTTTCCACACTGTAGGGATTCTATGAATAAGTGATCAGATAGCCGTCGCTTTGGAACAACTTGGACTGGGACCTAAATATTGAAGGGTACGTGGTATTTAGGAAGGAATCTCAACCAACGTGGACGGGTGGCTGTGTTAACGAAAGACTGTTTTAGCACAGTAGATGACCTAAAAACTCAGGAAACCAGCCAGTTCAGAAATGATTTGAGTAGAGATGAGAAATGATAAAAGGTAAGAAGTCACTTGTGAGTGGTACATAACATAAAAATAAGCGGATCATGGGAGCTTGTCAGAAAGCTTTGACAATAATCAGGGGGATTTTATCATAAAAGCTGTAAAAGTAGCCCAGATGAAGAATTTATGGAATGCTTTTGGGAGTGTTTTTCTCAAAGTATCATGCTCTGGGGCCAACCAGAGAACAGACTATGTTAGACCTGATATTGCACAATGAGGTAGGATTAGTTAATGGTCTCATGGTGAAGGCACAATGAGGAGTGGCAGGTCAGAAGATTGGACAGAATATTAAGGGGCAGAAAACTGACCAAAACATAACTGAAGAGGAAGAGACTAGATTAGAAGAGAACCAAAGCTAGAAACAGAAAAAGCAGATAGTAGTTCTATCTATAGCTATTTTAAAATTAAAGACAGAGTTAACAAAGAGGCTATTGTTCATACAGAAATAAGTCTGGACAATAAATCATAGAAAATAATGGAACGTCATTTGAATTACATAGCTATTTCGCATCAATGTAGAAGAAACAGGAAACATTCCAGAAATAGCTATAAATCAGGAAATAGAAGGGAGAGCGAGCGAGAGAGCGAGCGAGAGCACGCGAATCAAGTAAACTGCAATCACCAGGTAAGTAGTTTGTAGCTGCAGGCTGTCGGGTCCCCAGGTTCTGACGAACTTCATCCTAGAGTCGTACAAGTGTGTATAGATATAGTTAGTGGATTGGTTTCAACTTTCCAAAATTCCCTACATTTAGGGGAGATTCCAATGAGATTGAAAAATAGTGCAGGAAACTACAGGCCAGTTACCTCACAGGGAAGATCGCAGAATCTATTTTTGTAGGGCATTTAGTGTCAACATAGTTCAGTGAAAGGGAAATCACATACAACCACTTTACTGGAGTCCTTTGAAGTATCATGTGCTGTGCATAATGGAGAACTGATGGATCTATTGTCTTTATGTTTCCAGAAGGTATTTGATAAAGTGCCTCAAAAGGTTACTGTTGGAAATAACAATGCAAGATGTAGGTATCATACTGACATAATTAAAAAATTAGCTTGTTAGCAGGAAACAGTCGGCATAAATGGGTCGTTTTCAGGTTGACAAGGCAGGACAAGTTGTGCTACAGGCATCAGTGCTTGACACAGTTCAACTCAAATCATATTACCAAGGTAATGTAAATACTACAGGTATCTAGAGGGCACTACTATAATTGCAGATGCATTCTAGGAAAAAGCACAAGGCCAGAGCACTTACCTTCACTGATATAGTACATCGTGATTTTGGCTAGTTTGCAGGTTCACTATTTGAAATGACGCCTACTGAGCCAATTTCTGTTTGGACACATTCAAAATGTTGAGAGTTGTAATGCAGAAGTTATGGTACTGCTTGTGATGCGGTGGTAGTGTCCCTACCTCTGCGCCAGGAGCTCTAGGTTCATGTTTCACCTGCTCCAGAGATCTGCCATGACATCCCTGAACAGGTTGATTAGAAAATATCCATGGTACTGTAGGAACAATCTACTGGTCCTGAACATACAATCTGCAGAATGAGAATTCAAACACCACCATTACAGTTTGAGTTTGAAGTTATTTCTAAACTGGTATCAACAAGTGTGGCCACAACTTTGCTGGATTGTCATAAAAACCCAACTGATTCATGAATGCTTGAGGAAACTTGAGCTGCCATCCCTACCCAGCCTTCACTGTATGTCACTCAAGTCTTACACAAATATGGTTACTAATTACTCGCCCTCCGAAGTGAACTAGCAAACTATTCAACTCTGCAAAACCACTATGAGCCATCCAAGAAGGCAGCCAACCCAATGACACTAATGGTAACTAGGAATGGAGAATAAATGCTCGTGATGCCCATAAGCCAAGGATGGTTCTGAGGAGACTTCAGAATCTCAGAGAAATTAATGCGGAACCCACCAAAAATGCAGGGCGTAAAGCTCTTTAATACAACTGTAAACACCTGAAATATTAAAGCCTTTATCTCTAAGTAAGCAGGTTACTGCTGCTTACATGTAACTCCAAAGTACTATCAATTGCTTGTCACGAGGGTATAAGCCAGATTGGTCTTTTCATGCTTTTTGTGGACAGAACAAAGAAACCTTTTTCCCCACAATATTGTTTGGATGCCAGTATTGAAGTTTAATGGAACATGTTACCTTGAGAGTATAATTCTTCAGTACTACAGCCAGGATATTGTCAGTGCTCTATAGACGTTGCAATGACTGCAGCAACACTCATTCACATGGAGTGAACCAAACTGGCTGGAGACTCCTCAAATGAGAGTGATCAAAGACAACAAAGTCTGAAAATAAGTGGCAGAAGATCTGAATAGTTTTGAGATGCAATTGCAGAAACTTTTATAATTTATAAAGAAATGGAAATACTTCAAAGCCACTTCAAATAGATGAAAACATTAGACTTCAAGTGGTAGAAACAATGGATTCCCCTATTAACAGCAAACTGTGGACAACTCCTTTGTATAAAATCAGTGTGACTTCAGCTTTTCAGCATTCAATGCAGTTAGTATGAACTTCCTCCTGCATTACATCAACCAACAAATAAATGTGACCTTGCTGGATTACGTACATGCAAAGAGCTACTGCAATTGTTTGCAAACTACTTTCCAAGGTGACCCCATTTTAGCTCACTACCACCTTCATCCGTTTAACGAACATCTATTTTTTGTTTAAAACAACCTTTTAAACTAGCATGACCTCAGATGCCAAAACAAACGGCAAGAAAGGAGCATTTGGTATGTTACAGAAAACAGTCAGAAAAGCTCCTCTTCCCACACATTGTAATCAGCTCCTTACCCCAGCCCCATACATACTCTACTTCCCACCTTGGTTGACAACACCCTTACCACTCAAAACACTCTGACCGTTGCTTCTATTCCCTCAGTGTCCACTCATTAAGGCCTCACTTCCATTTCTCTGCCTACCCACTCATTTACACCCTTGTCAGGAGTTGAAAATCAGCAACAATATGAATGAAAAGATTTTATTGTCTCAAATTCTAAACTTTTATAAAACATTGGTTGATATGAGATAAAAGTTGCCAGCAGAACTGAAATCCCAGAGGTCAATGCTGTTCCTTTCTTGCAAACTGCATTCAACATGAAGTGACACTGTGTTGTCAGCTGAGGGTGATAGGTTACAATCAGATGGAGGTTGCCATGCCCATGTTTAACTTTATGGCCTGAGAATTTACAGGATCCTGGGTCAATGTTGAGGGTTCCCAGGGCCACTTCCCTGACTACACCCATTTTGCTGTCAATTCTGGCTCTGCTGATGGGACAGGACATACCCAGGGGTGGCGATAGACAGCTTTGTGACATTAGCTGTAAGGTACACACTTTGGTGAAAATGCCAACATCAGGCTATTGCTCAATTAGTCTGTGAGATAGCAATTTTGGTGCAAAGGAATTGGTTTAAGAATCTGATAATTATGGGGTCTAGAACTCATCAGTTGAAAAGATGGCAGAAATAGAAATTCTCAACACACTTAACATTTGATATGAGTCCAAGGCCCCTTGGCTAGACCAAAGGCAAGCAAGTGGAATTCTTTATCCGGTTCCACAGATAAAATTGGCTGAATGGCCTTTTTCTTTGCACTAAATTCTTGTACGTTTCTATTATGGTTTAACCTCAGAGATCTCACAGAGATTTCCAGAAGAGGCATGAAAATAGTTGGAGATATAAATGTGTTAAGGAGAGACCACCTATTACAATGCTCAAGAGAAATGTTACAGGAAGATTGAAGATATGCCTGTACAAACATGCAATTACACATCCCTACAAATGCAGACAAATGAAATCATAGGGAATCCTGTTACTGGAGAAGGGTTGAAGGGCAGGGGGGGAAAGAGGATACACACAGAAACTAGGTGTATAGGATCTATTCAAAAAAAGTGTCCTCTGGGGTAGTTTGCCATTAATGGTAGGATTATGATATTCAGCACTGAAGTTCCCTTAACCAGATTATGACTGATTTGTATCTTCATTTCAATCACCTACCTCTCTTTCAGATGTCTCAATACAGTGTAATATCTCTTCACAGATCTTAATTTGCCATGATTTGTAGCTGCAATGAGGTCAGGAGTTGATTGGCTCTGGTGGAACCCAAAACGAGCATTAGGAAGCAGGTTATTGCTAATGCTGCTTCATAGCAGTGTTGACAACCCCTTCCATTACTTCACTGAAGACAGAGTAGGCTGGTGGGATGGCAATTGAGTTTGTCCTTTTATTTTTAGGCAGTTTTGATCGCCTTCATTGCTCAGACCTCTTGAGTAAAGGAATTGAGATGTCATGTTGAGGTTCTACAGGCCTTCGTGAGGCCTCTTCTTGAGTACAGTGCACAGTTCTGGTCACCCTGCTGTAGGAAGGATATTACTAAATTAGAGAGGGTTCACAAAATATTTACTAGGGTGTTGCCAGGAACGGAAGGTTTGAATTATAAAGATAGGCTGGGATTTTTTTCACTGGAGCAGTGGTGGTTGAAGGATGCCCAAATAGAGGTTTATAAAATCATGAGGGGCACAGATAAGCTAAATAGCAAAGGTCTTTTCCCTAGGGTAGGGGGAGTATATTTTTAAGGTGAGAGGTGAAAGATTTTTAAAAAAAAAGTTCAAAGGGCAACTTTTTGTCTTTTACACAGAGAGTGGTTCGTATGTGGAATGAACTGGCAGAAGCAGTGGAGGATGTAGGTACAGTTATAACATTTAAAAGATACTTGGATAAATACATGAATGGGAAAGGTCTGGAGGGATATGGGCCAAACGCAGGCTAGTGGGACTAGTTTGGTTCAGGAACATGGTGAGCATGAACTAGTTGGACCGAACGGGCTGTTTCCATATTGTGTAATTATGACTTCTTCTATATAAAAATCTGTTCCTTCAGAGTTGAAGGTTTAACAAGGCTCAGCATTTAGTGATGTGTGAGAGAAAAGCTCCAAATTACTACCATCTTCTGTATGAAAAGGCACTTCCTGATTTGAGAATAGTTATGCTAAAGGATATAATGGGACAAAAACTAAATTAGATCACCTGTCAACTATTCAAATGCAATGCTGTGCAAGGCAAGATTATTCAAGCTGTCCTATAAATGAAATGCTTGGAATACAGTAGATGAAACAGCATTGAAGAGAAATGACAGAAAAATGAAGATTATCACAATTTACAAAAGAAAAGTACAATCAAAGGCAAAAGCCAAACGCAACAATGTTAGACATCAAGAATCAAAGCGAAAAATTTGGTTTTATCTAGGGTTTTAAAAGCCTTTCAACTGGTAGAAATAGGGAATACGTGCAGACACTGAGCTCTACAACCATGAAGTGACAGAAAATGAGTTAGTCTGTAATTTCATCATAGTGGAAATACAGGAAGAAATTAGTCCAAAGAGGAGGACATTCAAGTCAAGGATGAAAGAAAGAACGAAAGATATTGTGGTCATCAAGAAATTGATAAAAACCCATTCAGAACAGTAGTTGCTGTTAGAACATATAGTCTTCACTCTCAAACTCAGTAACTGCACAGCTGTACTCAATGTAAGACTCCTTCAAATTTGTCAAATACCAGTAATTACGTTCTTTATATATGTAAACTGCTGTATGGAGAGGAAAAATTATTTGAAAGTTTGTTAAATCACGTTACACTTTTTAAATCAGAGATTCTCTCACTAGGACGGCGGATCATTGCCATCAAAATAGGTCAAAAGTGCCAAGTTATCACCTTAGCACATTTTTCTTAGAAGGAAAAGGAGAGAATAAACACATTTACTATACAGTCATCAAGTGAAGATGAATACTTTATTTTCATCTGATTTTGTCAGATGCATTGTACAATGTCAATACTTTCAATAAGCCATTTAATTCAGTATAGCATCACCATCTTCACTGCTCATTTTGTACAAAGACTATACATGATCTTAAGACTTAGGGGGTGGGGCGATACATAATTTATGATTATGGTATTTTGGGAAGAAAAGAGGAAAAAAAGCTTGTTGAATTCACAAATCTCTATTTACTCACTCCATATCTCCCCTTTTGCCATATATGCTAGCTGCAAAGCTGAGTCCCTGGAGGAAAAGCATTGCAAGAGCAGCGTAGATACTTCCTGGATCAGCATTTTATACAAACAACAAAAAGGATTATATCTGGTATACAATAAGCCGGGCGCAATACGTACACAAGATACTTCAGTACCATGGACAGATGCAGGATTTTTGCTCTTCAAAATTAACAGAGTTTGCAAACCTGCTGAGTTTCTGAAACTCAGTATTATCTCTCTCTCTCTCGCACACGCACACGCACACACTCACAGTGAGGTAAATATAACTTGGTCATTCCAGAGGTATCTTTAATTCAACGCAAAATTACATAAAAGGTTCAACTGTATGCTTTGATTGTAGAATAAATCTAAACCCAGATTCACAGAAAGACCACATGGCAAAGTGTAATAGAAAATGGGACTGTCCTGAAAAGGCAGGTCATGGCACTCATCACAAAAAAAACTCATCCAACAGCACTTCAAAATTTAACAATCGTCGTAACATATGCAGCAGTATGATTTGCATTTTCCTAGAGTCGTCCTGGGCAAAATCTGTATTGTAATAAGCTAGCACTTCCAATATGCACATTTAGCATGCTACAGATCATAGAGCAACTATAATTGTTTTACAGGGAGGTGCTCTTTTTGAATGTGTTCATAAGCCTACCACACAAAACTCTTAATATATTAAAGTTGTTTTTCTGTACTATACACGAGACCTATGGTAATATGCTCAGTGATTACTTACAACAGGAATGACTGATGAGAATTCTTAAAAACAAAGAAACTACACATTTTATTTATGGGTTTAGCAGCAGTTTGCCACTTCATTCAAGTGCCTTCACCACTTGCATTTATAACACTGTTTTCCAGCCAGGAAACTATACACTTTCAGATTAAGTACCGTGAAATAACCTGGATTTATTCGGGTTAGAAGCTAGATCCAACATTTTCTATATGGTCATTTGTGCACACATCTTTCTACCAGGTTTGTTACTGTGCAATAAAACTTCGTACTATAGTTTAGTAATATTAAAAGAATTAAAAATTTCCTACATTGCGCTCTATGCATTTTAAATATGTAATATGTAAACTAAGTAGAAACTAAAAGCTGGACTAAACTCATTAAAGAGTGGTTCCAATTTTTGATGCAGCAATATAAATTGCTTTACATTACTATATTTCGGTCAAATTCATGGAATAACATCAACAGACTGCTGAATCGTGACAAACTTGAGTTTTGCTAAAGTCTATTCATCTCACACAATTCTCTCATTTATCTTAGGATGGGATGCCAAATCTTTATATCAGATTTCAAACACTGACAAAGTAAACCTGTTAATTTCAACATACGCAGCGTTTTCCATAATGTACATTAGAAAACCATATTGCCGCTTTCAGTCTTTAATCTGAAACTAACCCAAATTCTCCGCTTCAAATCAAATAAAGTTCAGGAACAGGGGTTTGGAAAATTGTGTACTTCAGGAGAACCAAGCAGCAAATCTACACATATGCTTCACAGAACTCAATAGTTGCACGCACATTAACAGTGCAAGATCATAAGGCTCATTATGGCATTTTGGTGCAAATAAAGAGGCACAGCAGCCCAGACTGCAGCTGTTGCAAATGATAACAGACCGCCAATCTGCCTTGCAGTACAGCACCTTGAGCAAAGGCCATTGAGATGTAATAGAAAGCTACAAAACTATGGAAACTCTCAGTTTAAAATCAATAAAACTGCAGGAGAAAAAAACCTTTAACAGCCACTACAAACATGCACAAGTTTTCCCTGAACATCCTTCCCCTTGCCACCAAACTCTTCCCTAAAACAGCAACATTTCAGTCATTTCAAAAAAAAATAGGCATGGAAACTTTTGTGGGAAAAAACAGCAGCAGATAAATGGTTAAAATAATATCTTGATAAAGTTAGTGTAATTTAAATGGTCAAATTGATTTCATTCAATTACAGTTTTGCATTAATGCTCTCAGGTATGGTCATCTTCTAAAATATATCTTTTCAAAAGCTAAATAAAGATCCAGTTATTCCTAATACAAAACTTATTTTAGTGACTATTGTTTCAGTTCTAAATTTATAAAAACAAGTCTAATTTTAATTGCGCATATAAATTGAAAACAATGCAAAATACTTTCACCTTAAAATGATCTAATAAAATACATAAAAACTGTAACACACTTGATAAATTGTCCAAAGGGTAATTAATGCTCACTGCAAACAGACTGAAGGAGACAAACGGGCAAATATTTATTAAGATTGCTCCCTGTATGCTACTTACAATAAAAGGTATTTTATGGCCAGTCTTAGTTCATTTAGTGTTAGTTTTGATTGCATCAATTTGGATTTTGCTATATTAGATATTAATGGACAAAATACTTGATGATTCTTAGGATTATAACTCAAAAATAGTTTTCTGTTCCTTAGCACAAATCAAATTGAGAGAGATTATGCACAAGTGGGTGACTAAATGCTCTCTCCCATGCAGAGCCGAGGCTACAAGACACCAAAATTACAAAACTGCAAGCACATTCTATGCTACTTTTATCAAATGCTAATTCCTGTTACAAGAAAATAGACAATGGAGGCACACATTGGAATACCGCAACCATTTTCCTCACAATTCTGCTCCATCTGCTCCTAAAGGAGAATGGTTTGTGCCTGGCAAGCACTCAAATCAGCATTTATACATATGAAAACTGCAAAAATGCTGAGTGCAAATATTACCTAGTAATACTGAAACCTAAAGTTGTACCTATTAACTATGTTGCTAATTTATGGCGCTCACCCATTTATCTTTTAGGCAAAACCAACCACGGTACAGGCTATGATTTCATAAACGCTCTGGCACTTATGGGTGAGATTTGTGCACTGGCTTTCAAAATAGTCACAATTCCCTCTTTCCCCACATTCAAACAAAATAAAGTAACAGTAATACAATTGTACCTCAACTTTACTTCTAAGTTACTTTTGCAGTCATGTCTATTATTGTAGCCATGGTAGAATGAACAATTCTTCAAACCAAATATAAAAGTATCCCTGACTCAAAGCTAGGACTTCAGCACACAAAGTGAAAAAAATAACAGAAGGGCAAAGCAAAATTATAATTTGATAGTTGAATTCCTAAACAGTAAAACTACTGCACAGACCTTGGATGAACAGTACCTTTCAATCATGTGTAATACTGTATCTTGCACTGAAATTTCATTCATTTGTGGGACCAGCCCCATTACTAGTTTTCCAATACACCGGGGCAGTGTTGGTAAAGGCTTAAGTGTTCCAGCTTTTCTACAATTAAGACCAATAATAAAACTTCTCTGTTTATCAAGTTAAAGGTTAATTAAAAAAACTAAGCTACATAATATCACGTTGATGTCCTGGGAAGGTGGTGTTCAATGCAGAGTGGACCTCACGGCCTAAGCTCTGCATGTCCATTACAGAGAGCTAGGCAGGGTGGAAATTTCCTATGCGGTGTATAAAATTTGGTGCAGTTTCTATGGTGATACAGGCAGTGTGATCCAACTTCTGCTTCCTCAATGAGGTAGAACAAAAATCCCTTCCAGAAAACTGCAATCCAAGTACAGTTATCATTCTGTCCACTGTTTCTCTGGACTGCATGCGTCTCTACATTTTTATGCCTTCCTGTTGACTGAGCTGAGATAATGTTTTCTTGATCCGCAGGGCAGTTAATCTGGCTGCTCCATTGGCATACCAACATTCACGCATGATTTTGGCCATTACACGTAAAGCCTACAAAGAGAGTGAAACATAAGAATAGACAGTTTACTCTTCGGTTAGCAAAAAAACTGCAGGCTGCATTTAGTTTCAAAATCTATAACATGTCTCAACTAAAATACTGCCATCAACTTAACTACTCATAATCAAACTGTATAGTTCCTGTTTCATAAATATTAAAGAACAGGTGAAGATTAGAGATGACCAAGTCAAAGGAAATGTGGTCAAAAATCAAAAAAGTTAAGCACATTCGAATATAAACCCGTCACCCCTTCTGAATCTTCACTGGACTTCAAAGCTTTCAAGCCATCATTTCCAAATGTTTTGTTGCTCACACTCAGTTTATTCACTTCTCTTCATGTTCCCCAGTAATTGAATAGATCATGAGTTGTTACCAAATGGTTAACACAACTTATAATTTCCCATTTGTTGACTGTACATTAACCTTCCATATACAATATGCAAGGGCAACTCAGAATCAGCAAATAAATGCTCGGCCAGCCAGCAACCTCCACATCTTCTGAATGATTAAAACATATTCAAATGAAGTGAGCTCAGTACAAACGTCCTCTAAAATTAAAGACAGTCATACACCTTTCCTTAGTTCTTTGATCCAAAGAAGAAAATCAACAGGAATTTTCAAGACAAAGCAGGTAAACATACACATAAATGAACTAGGACAGGTGTTGTTTTGTGGCTGCAGACCAAACTGCAATTAACCTCAATGTGAAAAGGGAGACAAACACTTTTTTTCAAATCTCAACATAACAAATTGGCTATGTTGGTAAGACAAGCATGTTTATCTTAGATTTAAAACACTGACATAACTTTCACAATCAATTCAGGTCAATACTCATCATAAGTTAGTGATTCACAGCAACTTTTAAATCAGTACCTCAAATATTATTTTAATTAAGGACACTCTTAGATGCTTCATCTGTATAGGTACAGCCTTCACACAGCGATGTCTTGAATTCAGGTTGATAAGCCGAGGTAGTTGAGTGCAGATACCTCTCAAGACAACAAGGTGTAGAGCTGGATGAACACAGCAGGCCAAGCAGCATCAGAGGAGCAGGAAGGCTGACGTTTCAGGCCTAGAC
>JAHRHZ010000077.1:15767588-15794343 GCA_024137785.1 Ginglymostoma cirratum | reverse complement strand
AGCGGTATTCGTTGATATGTGGGTGGAGGGGGACAAAGGTGAGCCCTTTACTGAAGACTGACCGTTCGTCCTCAGTGAGGGGGAGGTCTGGGGGGATGGTGAAGACTCGGCAGGGCTCAGTGCTGCTGTCTCCTCCGGAGCTGCTCAACCCCCATACAGAGAGTACCTCGTTTTGAGCTGAATAACTAGTTTCAACGTAGTTGTCTTATATTCATGTATCATCATCAAGGTTTGTTTTGAGCTTGCTGTTGAATTTTACATAAGTTTCTCGTATCGAGAAAAGCCAAAGCAGCCGGAACAAAACTGCATATGCCTAATCTAACGACAATTTGTCTAGCCTCTTTAAGTAAGCTTGATATTAGCCAGCAGTGGCCAGGGTTTCACACTGCTGCTCAGAGACAAAAAAAACTCTTTCAGAGTTTAAGGGACGTTTCTCAAAATTCCATGCACAGACTCTCTCAACAATTTCCCTTCACCATTCACTCAACTACCACTCCATCCACTCATTCAATAAAAAAGTGCAACTCCCACTTAAAACTGGCAGATTTAAGAAAAGCAAAGCCATGCTCGAGGACACTGGCAGAAAGAGGAGGATCGTATTAATATTAATTGTTTTGATTAAAATTCACTAAATTGAAAGAAGGTTCCCATGCCCCTCTGGAATTGTAAGATCAGAGGTTACACCCATAGATGATTGACCCAAGTTAGTGCTATTACCCTCTTGATCTACAGAGTATCTACGGCATTTTCTGTTTTTATGGCACTCATTCAAATTACACTTTTCAGGTTCTCCAGGTCTTCTTTTAGTTAAGCCAAATGGGAGTATAAATTGAGGAAGAACAAAATTGAAGAAAAACAATAGATTTGGCTAAACTGACAACAGACAGCCGCTGCTGTCTTAAGAAACAAAGCTCAAACAGAAGGCTGAATTGTGCAAGATGGAAGCAGGCAAAAATGAGATACATTTTAGGTACATGGCAGAAAAGAATACGCAGCAACACATACTTAGATTTTAAAATGAGGGATCCCAACCTCGAAACCAGTGTGTGAAATTCCAACAGATTTCTTTAGAGCTTCCTTAAAATTCAGGTGGCAGAATTTTAAGAACTTTCGAATTATAGCACTGGAATTTAAATTTTTCTTGATATCAAACCAAACATAGTCAGGATCACAACTAATTTTGTGAAACCAGATTTACAGGGAAGAAAACCAATATTTAATCTAAAATATTAAGTCAGTGACAGGAGAAAATCAAGGCTGTTCACATGGTCTTTCAGTAGTAATATGAAAAAAGGCTGAGCAAAACAGTATCAATTTTCAAAATGACTTTCACCTTTGGGTGCATTTCTGTTCCCTCTCTTTATAGAGTGGAAAAAGGAGAAATCAAATTAGATCTTGCAACAATGGAATGCTTGATTCTTGCAAGTACATGCTTAACAGCTTAAATATAAATTGAAGTTCACAACAATTACCTCGCAACTTTGCCACCGGTTAGGAATGTTTGGCCTTAGCTTCTGCTCACACACAACTTTCCTCATTTCCTCAATTGAAGGGTCTGATGGTACTAGGTCATAGTAAGGCAGCTGATAGTCTTCATGAATACCTAGAGCACCAGTAAAATGCAATTTATTGGTGATGTGGAATATGAACAGTGAATTTTTTTTTAAAAAACGTCAGAAGAAATTACAATGCAAGGAAATAAACAGGAAAAACTATGCCATTACACGCATACCAAAGGCTGTCTTAAACATCCGAATTCTCAATGTGTCTTGCCAAAGGCACGTCACCGTCATTCATCATGCACATATAAAACAGAATAGCAAGTCCATTACCTTGAAAATATGAACAAGGCCATTCAGATTTTCAAGCATGCTACACCATTCAACAAGATCATGCTGGTCTGATTTTAATCTGAACTCCACAGCACATCCCCAGTAATCTTTCATCCTCTTGGTAAATTAAAAATCCACCTACCTCTGCATTAAAGATATTTAAAAATTCAGCCTCTGCCTTTTGAGGGAGGGAATTCCAACGACTTGCAATTCTCAGAAAAATGCATCCTCATCTGTGTTTTAAATCAACGACCCCTTATTTTTAAAACCATAACTCCTGGTTCAAGATTCTCTCACAAGCGGAAACATCTTTTTTATCAGTCATCCAGTAACGTTCCCTCATGATCTTATGTGTTTCAATTAAGTTATCCCTTGATTCTTCTAACTCCGGAGGATATAGGTCTAGCTTGTCTAGCTTTTCAATTTATTCCAAATATTAGTCCAGTGAACCGTCTCTGAGCTGCTTCAATGTATTAACATCCTTTCATAAGTATGGTAACCTATGCTGTACTTAGTACTCCAGATATGGACTCACCAATGCCCTGTATAACTGAAACATAACCTCCCTAGTCTTGCATTAAATTACCCTTGCAATAAACCATAACATTCTATTAGTTTTCCTAAATACTTGCTGTATCTGCTTACTAACATTGAGGTTCATGCACTGGGACACCCAGCTCTTTCTACATCTCAGAACCCTGCAATTCTCACCATTTAGATGCTTCTTTCTTATTCTTTCCGAAAAATGGGAAAGTATGAAATTGTCCACATTGTAGTCTATTGCCAGATCTTTGACCACTCATTTAACATTTCTACATGTCTTTGTAGGCTCCCTTTGTACTCTTCACAACTTGCTTTCCTACTGATGTTTGTGACATCAGCAAATTTAGCTACATTTCTTGGACCTCTTCACCCAAACCATTTATATAAATTGTAAGGAGTTCGAGACCCCCAGCACTGACCCCTGTGGCACACCACTCATGACATCATCGCAGCTTGGAAATGACCCATTAGTTACTACTCTCTACTACCGGTTATGAAGTCAATCTTCTATCCATGCCAATATGTTACCCGCTACACCATGAACTTTTGTTTTTCACAATAACCTTTGATGTGGCACTTTATTAAATACCTTCTGGAAATCCAAATATAATGCACTCACTGGTTCCCCTTTCATCTACAGCACAAGTTACTTCTTCAAAGACCTTCAATAAATTAGTTAAACAAATTATCACTGACAAAACCATGTTGCTCTGATTACCTTCAATTTATCCAACTGTCCTGTCAAAACTTGTTTAAAATTGGCTTCTAGTATTTTCTTTGACGGACGTTAAGCTAATTGGTCTGTAGTTTCCAGCTTTCTGCCTGTCTCTCTTTTTGAATAGAAGAGTTACAGTGGCTAAAGTAACCTTTCCCAAAAATATCACTTTTCCATTAGGGTCTACTTTCTGTTCAAGGTGAGGAATGATAATTTCTGGAATGGGAACTTCTCACTGTAGTTACCCATGGTCAGCAAATGAACATGCTGAGTTGCAGAGTAAAACTCCCTCTATTCTCCTCCAAGTAGCATTCCGCGATGTAAACTGTAGCAGCATTTTCAAGAAAATGTGTGGAATGTTTTACTTACCACCCACTGAACATCTCCGTGCAATTTCCCAGAATACCAAGCCCATAGCATAGATGTCTGCCCTTTTAAAAGACTCAAAATGTTTCATGTTTATAGAATCATCAAGGACTTCTGGAGCCATATACCTGTTTAAAAAAAATACTTAAATGTAGATCAGTTGTTTAAAAAAAAAAATCAAGCAATTCACTTTCTCTCAATTCTGATATAATTGTTAGGGTGTCACGTGGTTACTTTGTAAGATGCACTTTAAAATTTAATGGTTGGGTGCATCACATCTTGATGTGCACAAGGACGTTGACAAGGTAGAAAACAACCACATCAAGGAACAATTAAGCATGAAGAACAAGATTTAAAACTTGTGACTCATGTCAATACTATTTATAAAGCAAAGAACAGCATTGAAGACTAACAAATGAGCTCTGAAGATAAGATAATTTTAGAAGTAGCAATTTCATCACCAGTTTCAACTACGAGAGCTAGATCGGTCAGGGAGATGTATGAATATGCACTGCAACACATTGTACATTTGATCCCATTCCTAGGACTGTTCAATTTGATTCTGGATAAGAGAATGTGTCCTCAATGTTAAATAGGGTGGGACACAGAGACCATAACCTAATTAGTTCAAACAAATATAACAAAGTTTGAAGATAAAGGGAGTAGGACTAGGAAAGTGAATTTCAGTGAGATTGAAGAGGACCTAATTGAGATTAGAAATAACAACGCAAAACAGATCAGATATTTACATAAAAAACTGATAAAATATGGATTGAGTACATTCCAGGTAGTAGTGAAGTAGTGCATCAAAGCATTCAATGATGCTTCACAGGAGTCTACTCAGTTAAATATCATCAGAACCAAAACAGGAAACATTGGGAGGTGATACTATAAGCTTGGTCAAAAAAGTAGGTTTTAAAACTTGAGTGATACAATAAGAGAAGTCCACAACTTGAGTCTAAAAAGGATAAAGACACAACTATCAAATAGTTGTGCACAAGGAGAGAGGGGAGCATAAAATACTGCACCAAAAGAACCCACATACTTTGTCCCCCAACTACTGCAACAATCCCACAGGAAAAACACCCGTTTTATTTTTTTAAAAAACAGATCTATAGTTAACTGAAGTGAAATAATCAAGAGGAAAACAGCATTCTTCATGGTAAGACATCTCCAAAATAAGACTTCAAACCTGGGAAGATCAATACTTAATAGTTATTTCACAAATAGAAACATTGCCACATCTACATGCGCATTACCTTTTTGTGCCCACTCTATGATTTGGAGCAATATCAATTGTATCTGTGGCTGAATCATGCCTTACTGCCAATCCTAAATCTGCAATGCAGCACGTTCCATTCTTCTTTACTAGAATGTTTTTCGATTTCAGATCTCTGTGAGCAATAGCAGGTTTTCCTGTGGAAAGGAATGGTATTCAAATTGGAGTGCAATCAATTTTTAAAAAACTGCAAGCTTCTGGTCAACATTATGGTTCTACATAGATGGTATTTATTATGCCACCAGAGGACAACTTATAAAGAAATAAGTAACTAAAATGGAAAAGGATAATTCTAGTCAAAGATTTCAAGTTCAAACCTGACATGAATGCAGGGACACGATTAGAAATTGTTAAGAAGACCAGCTAAGAATTGTTAACAAGGGGTATTTCGTGTAAATTTGCAAGTTTACGAAAGCAACTTCCATATATCACAAATTTAATGCTCTTAAATCATTGCCTGAAATTCTGATTGTACTTCAAATACATAAAGTAACTACTGATGACCTTTTTTTTAAAAAAAGTCCGCTCAGTTTGTTTACTGGCACTTTTAAACAGAATAGACAATTTGTTCTTAGAAATCCTGGCACTATTTTGTATCACATAAAAAGGTAACAAATGCAAATTCACAGCCTTACCTTGTGTACCAACAATTTCCATATGCAAATGTGCAAGTCCACTGGCTGTGGAAAGTGCCAGTTTAATCATTCCTTCCACGGTAATGGTGTACCTGTTCAAGTAGTCAAACAGGGAGCCATGTTCATGATAATCTGATACCAGCCATAACTGTGTCCAGGTCCCATTGTCTGAAGACAAAAGGAAACAAATGATATTATCTAAAAAGAGCATCACCAAGGTAACAGCATGTAATTGTGACTTGGCAGAACTTAATTTTAATACAAGTAACATATACAAAGAGGGTCAGTCAGCTCAGTTGGCTGGATGGCTGGTTTGTACTATACAGTAACATCAACAACGAGGGTTAAATTATTGCACGGGCTAAGGTTATCATGAAGGACTCTCCTTCTCAACCTCTGCCCTTGCCTCATGTGCGCTGCCCTCTAGATAAACCACTACCAGTTGTCTCTCTCTATCGAGAGAGAAACTCTACGGTCTGCTAGGACTATGGCAACGTTTGAATAGATACCCAAAATCAGTTTTGCACAAGACTAAAACATTTCATAAAACTAAGCAGAGGTAAATAAAATCAATTCAGAATATCCTTCCACAAAAGGAATTTAATTTCTCTCACACCTCATATAAACATCTTGAACAAGTCTAGGGTTTTTACCTGTTCTTTGGAATCATTAGGCACTATTTGCATGAAGTACCCCTTATTAACAATTCTTCGCTAGTCTTTTTAACAATTTCTAATCATGTCCCTGCATTCACGTCGGGTTTGAATTTAAAATCCTTCACTAGAATTCTCCTTTTCCATTCTAGTTGCTATGTTATATATTTCTTTAGAAGTTGCTTTCTTTTAATGCACAAGAGTATTTTCACGTCTTTCCTCATGCACACATCCTTCTCACTCTGGGTTTCATGGTCCTTTTCTTTAGACCCAAAATTCAGTTATTTCCTTTGGTGACTAAAACTGATCACAGTAGTCACACAGCTTGGCCTAACCAGTGTACTGTAAAGCTTCAGCATGACTGCCTTTGGCCAATGCTCTAATTTGATGATGCAGCTCAATATTCTATTTGTTTTACTGGTTGCTGTGTTGCAAGATTGATCATGATAGCATTGAATCTACACCAACAGGTTTTCCTTCAACTGGTGGATAGTTTAAAGACCATCTCAAAGTGAGCTCCAATTTCTTTCAACGTTGAATGATTAGTCATCGCTCCCTACATCCAACTCAGGCCATGTCCCGTTGCAGTGTACTGTCTGTAATGCTAAATAGTAACAATTAGCAACCAATTTTATTTCATTCTCAGTTTCAACTCTGTTGCATCTTTAAGAGATCATTCCTTTTTACCTTAATCCTCACCAGTTTCTTACCGTTACACAGTTGTGCTTTCTTTTTTTGACTTCTTGATGGTTATGTTTGCTCCCCAGTGCTTTCCCTCACTTCTCCCCCTACAGACTTGATTTTGATCTTTTTATTTATTTTACTTACATTTAATTTGTATGCAGCATCTAAAATCAGAATTAAATGTAAGGTACACCCATAGTTAAATCTCTCAAGTTTCGTGAAAAAATGATGAGCAAGTTTTGGACTGCTGGGGAAAATAAACTCAATTTTGATCATCTGGTAAGATTCAAGCTGCAACGTGATAATCTGGTCTAGCCACAACTCACTGACAAAATCTTTAGGATCATAGCTACAGGTTTATAGCAACTGATTAAGTCGTATGCTGAGAGACTCAAGGACATTCTTAGTTACATTAGGGATCAGATTGTGCAATCCTGCCTGTGTACCAATAAAAAGCTGCTGGTTTGAAGTAATTAAATGAGTTAATCTCTGTTTTTACTTACGAAGATTCCAGGACTTAATACTTCAGAAACCGCATTCATCAATTAAAGTTTACGGTCTCATTAAAAACCAGCTCAGCTTCTGATTACGATGATTGATATTTTTAAAAGAAGAAACAACTCACTGCAACCTAGTGCCAGCATATGACAATTCAAAGAAAAATACAGTAGATAAAAAAGTGCAATTGTGAAAAATTTGAAATGATGTCCTATTTCTAATCTACATGCTGCCCTTCAGTGATACCGTCTGATCTCAGTATTAGTTTCCACTTGTGCGCTAACGATACTAAGCTCAATTCACCACTGCCTCTCCAGACCTGGACTATTCAGATATTCAACGCTCAACAACAGAAACTTTCTCTGATAAAATATTGGGAAAAAACAAAATGGGAGCAGAGGTAGACCATTCAGTCCTTCAAGCCTGCTCTGCTATTCATGATTCATAGCTGATCATCCAACCCTGCTCCCCATATCTGGTGAATGTTTTCAATGAAATCCTCATCGTCCTGAATTCCAGAGAATGTAGTCCTAACCAATCCAATCTGTCTCTTCATACATTATTCCAACAAATTATCGTTGCAGCCCCTCCTTAGCTACAACATTCTTCTTCGCATTCAACCAACAAAACTGCACACAATACTCCGGGTGTGACCTCGTCAAGACTCTGGGCAATTAAAGTTAAAATATCCTTGCTCTTGTACACAAATCCTCTCACTATGAAGGTAAAGGGACCATCTACCACCTTCACCACCTGTTGCACCTATATACTTATTTTCAGAAGAATTAAGCCATTGATTTCATTCCCCCACTCCAAACTCCATTCCTGAGCTATCAACTTTACTCTTCCCTCCAAGAATAAACCAGCCAGTTCGCAACCTTGGCAAATCTGATCGCAAGATGAATTTCCAAATGAATCATCATCCCATCACGAAGGCCAACTCTACACATCTGCATAATATCACCTTAATTCTCTGACAACAATGCTAAATCATAATAATCCATTAGTTAGGTCCCTCTTGAATTGTGGCCAATTCTGTATAATGACAGCAATGAGCATCATACACAGGATGCAATGCAGGAACTTACTAAGGCTGTTATGATGATACCTTTCAATTTCTAAAAAATTAATTCACGGAATATGGACGTAGCTGGCTAGACTACCATTTATTGCCCATTCCTAATTGCCCTGATGAACACTTTTTTTTTTGAATCATAGCAGTTCATGTGGTATAAGCAAACCTACACTGCAATAAGGAATGGAGGTTCAGGATTTTGAAAAAACAGTGAAGGAAAGACAATACATTTCTAAGTTAAAATGGCATATAGCTTGGAGGGAATAGTGCCAGTAGTAGTGTTTCCACATACCCGCTCTGTCCTTGACCTTCTAGTTGGTTACAGAACATTGTTTGCAAGGTACTATCTTACAATGCACTTTATAGGTGGTACATACTGCTGTCAGTGTGTGCATGCATGTGTTCATGTGCGTATATGTTGAAGGAAATGAACACTGATGGTGTTAGATGGAATGCTTTGGTCAGAATGGTGTTGTGCTTCGAGCAATGTTGAAAATGCACTGATCCAAGCAAGCGGAGATTATTCCCTCACACTTGTAAGGATTTTCAAACATGGACAGGTTTTGAGGAGGTGGTAGTGAATTACTTGTTGCAGAATTCCCAGTCTCTGACTTGTTTTTGTAGCTAGTGTGTTTATATAGTTTCTGGTCAATGAGTGTCAATAGTACGGGCTTCGGTGAAGGCCATATCATTGAGTATCAACGGGAGATGGTTAGATTCTCTCTTGTCGCGGACAGTTATTGCCTTGCACTTCCACAGCATGAATGTCTCAGCTCTGGATTTTGATGGAGGGAAGATCATTGATGAAGTAGCTTAAGATGGCTGAACCTAGGGCACTACCCTGAAAAATTCCTGTAGTGATGTCTTAAGGCTGAAGTGACTGATCCCCAACAACTATAACCATCCTAATTGCCTGGAGTACAGTTAAGAGTGCACCATTAAAACTGAAGGAACTATGGGTGCTGTAAATCAGAAACAAAAAATGGAGACTGCTGGAAAAGCTCAGCAGGTCTGGCAGCGCCTGTGAAGAGAAATCAGAGTTAATGTTTCGGGTCCAGAACTGTTCTGAGGAAGGGTCACTGGACCCAAAACGTTAACTCTGATTTCTCTTCACAGATGCTGCTGGACCTGCTGAGCTTTTCCAGCAATCTCTATTTTTGTTTCTAAGAGTCAGCCATGTTGCTGTGGGTCTGGAGTTACATTCAGGCCAGACCAAAGAAGGATGGCAAATTTCCTCCTTAAAAGAATACTTAAATCTTTCGTATTTCCTTTTCTTAAAATAGGACGTTAAAAAAACACTGTCTGATTCACTAAAAACAACAAATCAACAAAGGTTACATGGTTACCATTAGACTAGCTTTTTGTTCAAGATTTCCACACAATTCAGATTTCACCATTTCCATGCTGTGATGTAAACCCATGCTCTTCGAACACTGGCCTTGAACCCCAAGGGATTACCAAATTTCAGTCCCATTAATTTCTCAAGTACAACCTTCTTAATAATACTAATTTCCTTAAATGCTTCATTCTTCCTACTCAGATCATTTAGCTTCCCTAGAATTTTGCTATTCCAAATTACAAATTCTCCTGACTCTGCTTGTAACGCTTCCTTTTTACATACATTTAGAAGCTAATGCAGTCCAGAGTCATACAGCACAGAAACAGACCCTTCAGTCCATGCCGAACGTAATCCCAAACTAAATAAGTCCCACCTGCCTGCTCCTGGCTCATTTACCTCCGAACCTTTTATTTTCACATATCCATTCAAATGTCTTTTAAACATTGTAATTGTACCCACATCCACCACTACAGCAGGAAGTTCATTCCATACGCGAACAACCCTGTGTAACAAATTTGCCTCATGTCTTTTCTAAATCGTTCTCGCCTCACCTTAAAAATGTGCCCCTAGTGTTGAAATTCCCCATCTTAGGAAAAGACAACTGCCATCAATACTATACTTCTCATTATTTTATAAACTTCTATCAGGTCACCTCTCATTCACCTATGCTCCAGTGAAAAAGAGTCCCAGTCTATCCAGCCTTTCCTTATAACTCAAACATTCCATACCCAGCATCAGCCTCATAAATCTCATCTGAAACTTCTCCAGCTTGATAACACCCTTCCTATAACTGGGTGACCGGAACTGGACACAGTATTCGAGAAGAGGCCTCACCAATATGCTACAGAACCTCAACATAATGTCCCAACTCCAACACTCAAAAGGACTGAACAATGAATGCAAGTGGGCTACACACCTTTTTTAACCATCCAGTCTCTATATTTGAAACAAACTTTAAAAGAATTATGTACCTGCACCCCTAGGACCCTCTGTTAAACATCACTACCCAAGGCCTTACCATTAATTGTATAAGCCCTATCCTTGTTTGTTGTACCAAAATGCAATATCTCGCACTTATCCATATTAAACTCAACCTGCCAATTTTAAGCCCACTGACCAATTTGAAGAAGATCCCTTTGTGATCATAGAAAACCTCCTTCACTGTCTACCAGGCACCAATTTTGGTATCGCCCACAAACTTACTAATCATGTCTTCTATGTTCTCATTCAAATTATTTATATAAATGACAAACAAGAGAGGATCTAGAGCCAACCTCCATGGAACACTGCTGGTCACATGCCTCCAGTTCAAAAAGCAACCCTCCACCATTACTCTGTCTCCTGCCGTCAAGCCAATTATGTATCCAACTATCAAGCTCACCCTAAATCCCATGCGATCTAATTTTACTAATGAGTGTACCATGCGGAACCTTGTCCAAGACTTTACTAAAATCCACATAAACAACATATACTGCATCATCAATCTTTTGGGTAACTTCCTCAAAAAACTCAATCAAGTTTGAGAGACACTATTTTCCTCACACAAAACCATGCTGACTATCCCTGATCAAGTTTTGCCTCTCTAAATGTCCATAAATCCTATCATCTGTTATAATCACCAACAGTTTACCCACAACCAAAGTCAGACTCACAGGTCTATGGTTCCCCAGTTCCTCCTTACAACCTTTCTTAAACAAAGGTACCTCATTATCCACCCTCCAGTCATCAGGTACCTCACCCGTAGTTAGAGATATTTCTGGAAGGGGTCTCGTAGTTTCCTCTCTTACTTCCCACAACATTGTGGGATACATTTGATCAGGTCCTGGACATTTATCCACCTTTATATTCTCTAAGATCTCCCGAACTTCCTCTTCTGTAACGTGAACAGTTTTTAAAACATCCAAGTTTATTTCTCTGCATTCTTTAGACGCCATTTCTTTCTCCACAGAAAAAAACTGACGTGAAATATTCATTTAGTATCTCTCCCATCTCCTAGGATTCAACAAAAAGATGACCTCCATGATTTTTAAGGGCTTAACTAGAGAGGGGGTTGGGCCTCTTGCTCTTAATATATTTGTAGAATCTCTTTTGATTATCTTCAAACTTATCTGCCAATGCTATCTCGTATCCCCTGTTTGCCTTCCTGATTACTCTCAAGAATGCCCCTACACTCTTTACACTGATTAAAGAGATTCAATTGAACCAAGTTGTCTATATATCTTTTAAAAAAGTTATCTTTCATTCTTGACTAGAACCTCAATATATCTTTGTTTATTCATGGTTCCTTAATCTTACCAGCCTTACCCTTCACTCCAACAGGAACAAAATGCCTCTGAACTCGTCATCACAACCTTGAACGCCTCCCACTTGTCAAACGTTCTTTTACCTGCGAACAGTCTGCTCCAAGCAACTTTTGAAAGTTGTTTCATACCATTAAAATTGGCCTTACTCCAATTAAAAACTTTAACTTTTATGGAGGGCTTATCTTTTCCATACCCATTTTGAAACTAGTAGAATTACGATCACTGCAGCCAGTGTGCCCCGCCTCTACTTCAGTCACCTGCCCTGCCTTATCATCCAAAAAGTGGTCTAGATTTGCTCCTTTTCTAGTAGGAGCATCTACATATTGATACAGAAAATTTTCTTGAGCACATTTGACAAATTCTTCATCATCCAAACCTTTAACAATACGATAGTCCCATTCAATGTTTGTAAAATTAAAATCCACCATTATTACAACTTTATTTACGTATATCTGAGATCTCCCTACATATTTGTTTCTCGATTTCTCTTACTACTGGGGGGGTGGTGTGCGGCTACAGTATAATCCTGTCAAGGTGGTGTTTCCTTTCTTATCTGTAATTTCTATCAGTGTATTTTCACTGGACAATTTTTCAGAAATATCTTCCCTAGTTACAGCAGTAATGTATTCCTTAAATCGAAAATGCCACCCCACCCCAGCTTTCCTGCCTCCTTTTCTATCCTTCCTACAGCATCTAAAACTGGGAACATTGAGCTGCCAGTCTTGTCCATCTCTCAGCCAAGTTTCTGTAATAGCTATGACATCTCAATCCCATGTTCTTAAACATATCCTGAGTTCAATGTTATGTTTTTAGCTAGATTGCATTCATATTCTATTCTTCCTTTTCCAATCAGTTTCGTAGCCCTCATTTACTGCATTCTAAAAGCTTCTCAATCCTCAGATTTATTATTATTTCTGGCCATTTTGTAAAATCTCTTCTTTTAATCTTATACAATCCATAACTCCATCAGCCACTGACCCCTAGCAGGCAGGTTCTCCTCTCAGCCACATACAATCGTCACTTGGAACTACATCATTAATAGGTCACTGGATCAAAATCCTGGAACTATGCCCAATCATCACTTTAGTGCTTCTACAAGAGATGGACTACTGTTGTATCCTTCTGAAGCAAAATTAAGGTTGGATAACAGGCAGAATCATACAGTAGAGGCCTTTCGACCCATCAAGTCTGCACCAACAAAAATACAGAACTACCTACACTAGTGATACTTTCTCATACAAGGCCCATAGCCTTGAATGTTATGACACTTCAAGTACTATTTAAAAGTTGACAGGTTACCCACCTCAACTACCCTGCCAGACAGTGCACTTCAAACTCCTATCAACATCTGGTTGAAAATATTTTTCCCTCAAATCCCCTTTAAACCTCCTGCCTTTTGCCTCAAAAATTTTCCCCTTGTTCTTGACCTTATGTCTAAGGGGTACAGCTGTTTTCTATTGACCCTGCCCATAACCCTCAATCTTATATACCCATCAGGGTCCCCCCTCAAACTTGTCTGCCCCCAAAGAAAACAACCCTCTCTTCACAGCTGAGCTGCTCCATCCCAGGCAAAATCCTGGTGAATCTTCTCTGCACCCCCTCCATAGCTTTCACATTCTTCCTACAGTGTGGTGACAAGAAGTGCACACTGTATTCCAACTGTAGCCTAAGCAAAGTTCTACACAGCTTCAACATACTCTTATAATCCATGCCTTGACCCATAAAGACAAGCATCCCATATGCTGTCTTAACTACCCTATTAACGAGCCCTGCCACTTTCAGGGATCGTGAATAGGCACCCTAAGATCCCTCCATTCCTCTGAGCTTCCTACCGTCTTATTGTTCATCAAGTACTCCATTGTCTTGTTACTTCTTCCAAAGCACATCATCTCACATTCCATTAAATTCCATCTGCCATTGATTCGCCTATCTGACTAATCCATTTATATGTTCCTGTAGCCCAAGGCCCTCCGCCTCACTGTCAACCATCCAGGCAATCTTCATCCAGGAAAACTTAGTTACCCCTCCATCTACATTATTTATGAACATAACAAGGTACTCAGTGCTGAGCTGGTGGTACACCACTGCACATTGGGCTCCAGTCACAAAAACAGCCTTTTTAAAATCAGCCTCTGTCTCCTGTCTAATACTGCATCCAACTTGCCCTAGATTCCATATGGGGCCTTGTCAAAGGCTTTGCTGAAATGTATGTAAACTATGACATATAAATCCATATAAACAATATCAACTGCCGTATCATTGACACACTTGGTCACTTCCTCAAAAGGTATCGGCCTTGCCAGGATACTACTATCCCATATAAAAAAATACTTTGTATAACAAGAAGTCTTAATGGATTCCAATGAACTCAACAGGTTTCTATCAATAAATGAAATTCAGTGTTATTAGCAACTTACCAAGGGAGTACTTTAGAGAGGTAGCAACATGGACCACTGGCCACTTCTGACTCAAATTATTGGTCTGTTGTCTGCAAAGTATTTAGAACTGGAGGAACTTTCCTGTTACGTATACTGCTATGAATCTCAAAATACTATCCAGTGCTGCTCAACCATCCTCTCATTGAAAACACTGGGGCTTTGTCTTTAGTCAGTCACACAGCAATATCCAAGAGTTGGCTAAGATTTACTTCATTTCAAATTTTAGGAATATCAAGTTAAAATACACATCCT
Source organism: Ginglymostoma cirratum (assembly GCA_024137785.1). NCBI lineage: Eukaryota > Metazoa > Chordata > Chondrichthyes > Orectolobiformes > Ginglymostomatidae > Ginglymostoma > Ginglymostoma cirratum. The sequence goes on along the minus strand of JAHRHZ010000077.1, from coordinate 15,779,731 downwards.
CTCAAATTATTGGCTTGATATTGGAGGAAAAAAAAAATCACCAGGTACTGAAAAATCACAGGCAACATAACATAGTAATCCAGTATTAGCACTGCAAATGAATGTAGTTTGTCACCTTTGTTATCTGCTGCAATAAATCCAAGAATATTTTCATGGCGCAACATCACAGTCTGGTAAATTTCAGCTTCACGAAACCATGACCTTTCTTCACGAGAAGAGAAAATTTTTACTGCAACTTCTTCACCTCGCCACTTCCCTCGCCAGACTTCTCCAAACCGGCCTTTACCTATACTTTCTTGTAGTACAATTGTTCTGGCAATTGTTCTTTGTACAAGCAATGGCAGCCCTAAAATATTGAGAGGATTAATCAATTAGTAATCAGTTAACAGAACAGACTAAGTTACAATTGCATCAATTCATTTGCATTTTTTGATCGAGCTCACGAGGGAATATTTGGTACATCTAACACATTGGTCTCTTATTTCTTAGTTCAATGAGAATTCATAACCCGTGTAACGGTTTTGGAATTAATTTAGCATATAATAAATGTAGTTCAAAACATAATACACAACTACAAAAGAATGGTGTACATTCAAATTAAAATAGTTCAAAGCCCAAATTCAAATGCAATACTTAAAGCATTACATAATTATTATTTGTACTCGTTTTTGAAATGTTGACTTCCAAGAAAATTGGCTACCTGCTCTGTTAAAATTGTTGGGAGAGTTCACTTCAAATGAATGCCAGCTCCTTTCATACTAAAGTGACAAGTATCAGTGTTCTCCTACATTTGTGGCCATTCCTCAACCTCACTTTCTCCTTGAACTATCCACTCCTTTAGTCCTGCTCATTGACAAAGCTAACTCTAAGCAATTTGTTCCATTCTCAACTCAAGAGTCTCCAAATCCCTTCTTCTGCATCCACCACTAGAAATAAAACCTTTAAGTTGCTACCAACTACTATACTTGCATATTCCCACTGCTTAACTTTTGTGTCCATTTGCCACTATTTTCGAAATTACCAGCCCACTCGGGCATTCCTCAACCATGTCTTTGATGCCCTTATTGACAGCAAAGCCCTCCAGGAGTCTGAATTGGATCATTTTACAATGTATTATTTACATGCTGAAATGATCAGAATTGTGCGAACCCTTTACTATTTTGTTAGAAATACTTTATTATTTTTATAACAATGTCATGAGCTAAAATTATTTTCATTTGTATCCACCACCATAATTAGCCAACATGTTGATTTTTCAATAAACCAATTATCTGCTGGTCTATTCGCCCCCATTGTCATTCCTGGCTAGGGTTTTCACTTTATTTTCTTTGAGTCCAACATGTGTTTGGTCCCAAATATTTCGAGTAGGTTCAGTCACACCAGGCAGAAAAACCAAGTGAATCAAATTTGAACAGAGCCATTCATTGGAAGGAACAAAACAAGAATACAGAACAAACTGAGCTGGAAGATGAATAACTTGCTTCGTACAGATAACAGTACACTGTAACTAAAAGTGGGCCATTTTACACTTGTACTATATCTAACGGACAATTACACCCACAATGCTTAGTAACTTGCAGTACATTTCCACCTAGTTCAGATTTCTAGCCATTGCAGTTTTCACCTCCCTCCCACTTTATTCATAATATAAAAGCGGACTTTTACCTGAACCAGATCCTGAGGTGGTCATGTCATAAATTAAATCTTTGAGAGTGGTACCCTCGGAAATGAAAGGATGATCCAAAGTTGGATCTTCTTCATGAGGAACACGATGGTGAATTACTGCACGATTATGAAAATAGTAGAAGGCCACCATTAATAAAATGCAAACCACACAAACTGGTCCAGCGATGACTGCTGCCAATTCCACAGGCCCCAAATTTAACCAGGGAGGCTCTGCTGGAGTCTCTAGGAATAATACACAAGCAGAATTACAAAGTTAAAAAGCCAGAACAATGCTAGACTTTACAACGTCTAGAAATCATTTGTTTCACTAATTATACGCAAATACATTATTTTTGCTAAACACATGACATGAAAACACTGATTCTACATTGTTGCCACCATAATATTTTGCTCGGCTTCAATTTCTCAATGGTGGAGGCCAACTGGAATGCAGCAAAATTGCTTTAATCTCATATTTCAGTCTTAAAGCAGACTCCCAACTACAGCCATCAGAGGTATGGTATAAAATAAATCAGTTTAACTTGTGACCATTGAATGGGTCACTACTGAATCATTTAGCGTAACTGATCAATTTTTAGCATGCCTTTGATTAGCATTATTTTTCAAAAGTTACATCTGAGCTGCTGTATTTTCCACACTTTTGTGCATGAAGTTCAGAGCTCAAGGTTGCAAAACAATAACTTCGTTTTTTTTCCCTGCGATTCAAAGACAAGAAAGGAAGTATTTCTGTGTAAACTTCTGAACCAAGGAAGCAAGAGTCTCTCGTAATTACTCATGGTACCCCAAAGAATTAGATTTAAGGCAACAGTTGTCTTCTTTCCTATCTCATTAACAATCAAGCGAGGAGTTGGTAACATTATTATCTAGCAAGATTAAAGAATTTGAATAATTTTTGCCACGATTACTGCAAGATTTTCCTAACCCAAGCTATGCGGCAATTGTACATAATCACTGCAACTTTTTTGGGCAGTCATTGCATCAAATGATAGTAGAGTCATATTAAGACTGGGTGGGTTAAAACATGCCAAAATGTTGAACAAATCTACTCATGCACCATAAATGTTTAGTCAAATACATCAATCATACAGAAAAAGATTCAATGGGCAACGTTAGATAGAACAACCCCAGCTAACAACTTGCAAACTTGGTTAACGAGTTCACATCTAGACGGTCCCCATTTATTTAGGCAACCTAGCTTAGAGACATTTAAGTAAAAATAACCTGAAAATATCTCACTAACAAAGAGCTCTAATACAAAGAAAAATCATGTCAATTAAATCTTGGTATCAGCTTTGGAAAGCCCACAAGATGACTGCTGGGAGACTGTTGCTCATGAACCATATTCATGATTTGGACACTGAAATCAAAAACTCAGCTTCTAAATTCCCAAGTGATACCAAGTTGGAGGCCATAAACAAATAAAAAAAATTGGTTATTTCTGGAGGAGTAGAATTGAAAATCAGTTACATTACCATTGTATTTAACACTGGTTAGTTCACACCTGGCATACTGTGTATAATTCTTGTAGTCATACTATCAAACGATAAGGCGCATTGAAGAGGGTGCAAAGATTTACAAGGATAATACCTGAAATGTGGGGCAGGGAGAAAAGAAATTAAGATAGGAACAACAAGCTGGATTTCTCAGGAAAAAGTACTGATGAATGATGCAGGTATTATGTAAAATTATGAAAAGAAAATTCAAAGAAAGAATGTTTCCATTTTTGGGGAAATGCAAGACCAGAGGCCATCAATATTTGATAGTCTTCAAAGAATTCAATTTGGGAATTCAGAAGAAATCTCCTTACTCAACAAGTGATCAAAACGTCCAACTTGCTACTCATGGAGTGGGTGAAAGTCAATAGTATACATGCATTTAAGGGGAAGCTAGATAAACGTACAATAAAGTGAGGTTAGACGAGGAAAGGCAAGGTGAGGCGGAGTCGAAATGAACTCCAGCATGCACTCATTTCACTGCTTGGATAGCTTCAGTGCAAAAGCAAAATACTGCAGATATGAGAAAACTAAAGCACAAACAATATTGAAAAGACTCAGTCAACATCTGTTGAGACAGATACAAAGTTAATGTTTCAAGTCAATTACCTTTCATTAGGACTTTGCATATCCTGTGTAAAAACAACAAACTCTAGATCATTTTAACTCCATACCTTTTTCCTAACTTTAGTCTAGTCTACTATTACAGATACACTAAAATCCATGTAAATATCCATTCAGAAACTTACCCCTGGTTGGCATAGGAAGATCATAGTTGTTGCAAAAATCCTTATTACAACAATTACTCGATGCAGCACCACTTGTAGATGGAGCACAAAGGAACGGTCTATCAGGAGGTATAAGGTCAACACTCGAGACACACATTTTGTTGCGCGCTATTTGATTGCCGGAGCGAGTGACAGTGGTCACACAGAGTCCATCTGTCTCACAGGTGTAGTTAGTTGCAACACAGTGGGAACAGAAACACTTCAATCCTATGAGAGAAAACAATTCCAGAAACAAATAATTAGTTATAATTGAGCACAAGTTACATTACAAATAAGAAACTAATTGCTAGCAGCAACTGTTTGAAACAATTCAACAGTGAGACTACCAGGAGTGTACTACTGGGACTGTTCAATTTGACAGCTTGTCCAATAAATTATTCAATTTTGGTGGACAGAATATAGGATGTTACAGATTACTCATTCAGAGGAAGAATTCCCTCAAGTTTTCCATACACAAGGGCACTATTAAAATTATGTCCTGGCACTCGTTGTGCCTGAACACCAGCTGTCATCAAGAGAGATGAGCACTGGCTTCTGTCATCTCAAATCAGTCTGCAACAATCAACAAAGTATTTTGAGTAGGATTTGGGACAGTAAGATAGAACAAGAATAAATTTTAATCATTAGCAACTTTGCCTCAAATTCTTAACATGAATCTTCAAAAATAAACCCAATATGATGACCAAAAACCATCGTAATTGACCTGGTCTCGGGCACAGATTGCCTAAATGTCAGTCTTATACAGTTCCCCAAACAAACTGACAATACCTAACACAAACAATTTTGCTCATTTGACTGAATTAATCAGTTAACAACGGAAATTCATGGCCAAACGTAGAACATTCAATCCTTCAAACATTTAAGATTGGATAAAAAAATACACATTAAACTTTGGTGGCATTGTGTAAACCTTTCAGACACCGCACCACACATCTATCATTCATTAGGTAAGGTAAATACATTGCAGATGGGCATCCCACAATCACTCCTTTGGAAAAAAATCTCATTCAGATCGAGTATTTTTTAAAAAAAATCACAACAACTTATTGGCAAACTCTAATGACCAACTCATTCAAAATGTTATTTCCAAAAACGTTGGCTCTATTATCTCAAGACTTTTGCAAATCAAAGTGATCAAAATGTTACTTTCTTCCTCAAGCTTCTTCATTTAGTTTTCAGACAGATAACTTAGGAGTATTTAGATTTACATTTGCTCTTTGTTCACACACATTTGTTCACACTATCAATTTCTTTCAATTTGCCATGTTAAAATTATGTAAGATTTTAAAATTCTTTGACACAGTAGTTGCCTGGTATTTTTTTCAGGAAAACAATGTCGTCGAGGTCTTGCAGCATATGACGACACATTGTGGGTAGGAATGATAACGAACAGTGCCTAGTGATACTGAAAATGTTGAATCATCAGCAAACATTCCCACCACTGATCTTGTGATGGAGGGATGATAATTTATGAAGCACCTAAAAAAAATGGTTGGGCCCACGTCACTATGAATTCCGGCAGCAACATTTTGGGACTGAGAATGACTGGCCTCCAGCAAACACACCCATCCATCTTTATGCTAGGTATGCGTCCAACTAGAACTTGTTCTCCTCTTCCAGCCCCACTGATTTCCACTCACTATAGTTCGACTAGAAACTAGCATCTGCAATATTGATAATTTAAGGCAGTAGTTGGGATGAATCATCCACTCAGCACCTCTGACTCAAAATGCTTCAGCCTTGCCTTTTGTACTGATGTACTGGATTCCCCATTCACTCAGGATCGTGATCTATGTGGAGTCTCCTCGTGCAGTTAAGTCGGTTGTCATCACGACTAGATGTGGTGGAACCACAGAACTTTACTGGATCCATCAATGGAGTTCAGTTCTATCAAATGCTGCTTTTGCTGTTTGAAATGCAAATAATCCTGTGTTGTAAATTCAAGTCAACACCTCATTTTTAGGTATGCCTAGTTTCACTTCTGGCAAGCTCATCGGCACCCTTCAGTGAACCATTTAATAGTAGAGTGATGGATTGTGTCTGAATATGATTCTGTTGCTGATGTTCACAGGGCCCTATGAATGTATTGCTAAATCTTTTATATGAATCCATCCCATTCATCATGGTGCTAGTACCACACAACACAATGGAGGCATCTGCAATATGAAGAAGGGATGGTATGGTTGTGACTCCTACCAAAATTGCCATGGACAGATCCATCTTCAATAGGTCAAAAGGTAAAGAACACGTTCAAGTAGATTTTTTCCCTCACTGGTTTGCTTAGTCAGGCAAATAGGTCATTCAGGACTCAGCCAGTTTGGTCAGTAGCGATGCTGAGGCACCCTTGAACATTAAGCCCCCTCCCCATGCTCCACCCTGAGTACATTGTGTTCTCTTCTCACCCTGTGCTTCTTTCACATGTATGGGGGGGAAGGTGATCAGTGATAATCAGCAGTAATCTTTTCCCCTCTCATGTTTGACCTGAGGTAATCAGATTTAGCACTGAAACACAAAATTAGGAACAGAAATAGGCCATTTGGCTTTTTGAACCTTCTCCACCATTCAACATGATCATAGTTGATCATCCAACTCAAAACCCTGCTCTAGCTTTCGCTCCATACCCTGTGATACTTCACTTAAGAATGGAAAACTATATGTCAGCCAATGCCAGGGCAACTCCCTGTGGCTGTATTCCACTGTACTGCCACCTCATGTCCTGTTCCAGTGACAGAACAGGCCCACATGCAGATATAGTAATGAAGGTATTTCAGGTATGGTAAGGTAAGATTCAGTGAGTATGGCTATGTCAAGTTTTTGTTTGACTAGCTTGTGGGGCAACCCTCTAAAAGATTACAGTACCCATAACCAAGAGGATGTAGACTTGACAAACTTATCCCTTTCACCAACAGGAACGTACAACTCACCACCTCTAGTTCTTTGGAAGTTTGTGTAAAAGTCACGTTTCATGGATCTGCAAGCTCCATTACTATTTGGCTTCATGGAGAAGCAGCAGCCCCGGACCACAGCGACATATGCATCTAAATATGGCATCCTCTGTATTAAATGAATAATTCAGACCCAAAAGTATATATGTTTCAAAGGCCAACTTTAGGGCAATGTAAGAGAGTGACATTGACCAGAATTTTCAATTTCTACGAACTTCAGCCATTTCTCTTAAATTAACAACATTTGAAGGAATTATCAGACTATCCAACATCCAGCACTGGAAGAGGAGAAATTTTCTTTAATATGGGTAGACTGAAGCCATTGTTTTCAGCCCCTACTCCAAATTCTCTCTTCCCAGCATCAGAGGTTTAACCAGTCTAATCACAACTTTGGCATCACAGATGAAATGAAATGAACTGTGCCATCATTGGGACTATCTAGTTCCACCTCTGCAATGCAATTTCATTCTACCCGTCTCAAATCATCTACTGCTGAAACACTCTTCCTTCACTTCATTATTGCCAGATCCAACTACGTCTGTGCAGTCCTGGTTAGTCTCCCACATCGTACCCTCCGTAAAGTGGAGTACATCCACAATTCTACTGCAGTGTCTTAACTCAATAGTGAGTTCTGCAGAAGGGTCCCGACCCAAAACGCCGACTTTCTTACTCCACTGATGCTACCTGACCTGTGCTCCTCCAGCTCCACATTGTGTTGACAGCAAGTCCTGTTCCCTTTTTACCACAGTACTCAATGACTGACATGGCTCGCCTCCTAACCAATGTCGAGTTTAAAATGATCATCCTTGTTTTAAAATCCCTCCATGACCTTGTCCATCTCTAATCTCTTCCAATTCCTCAACCCTCCAAGATATCGATGCTTGGCCAATTCTAGCCTCTTGTGCATTCCATACTAAAGTAAATGAGCAGGAAAATAGAGAGTCGCACAAGGCAAGAACCCCAGGAAACCACAGACATTATCTGGGGGTAGAAACCAAGATAATATCAAATGAGGAATAAACAAATATTGTGAAGAAAAAAGGACATACGAGAGAGTGCTCAGAAGAAAACTACAGCAGGTTTAATAAAAACTGTTTATTAATCTGTTCAGACTCAGTCTTTCAGAAGGTGGACAAAGATAAAATTAGATTTTCCACAGCTTAACAAATCACAGGAAATATATCAACTTTCCAATATGTTAAATCAAAAAACTAGATATAAAGCATGTTTCTAGAAGCTAAACAAACAGGACTTAAAATTAGATTAGCATTCTAACAGTAAAAGGGTTTTCAGAAGAACTTAGATTCCATAATTCTGTAAGCGAAGTTGATGCATAGGATAAACTAAAAATATACATACTAAATTACTGTTTCATAGAAGTAGCCACAACAGACAGAACCAGTAGTGTGCACTGATTTTGGCACTTTCTAGGACTAAATGCAAGTTGCTTTAGTGTCATGTACATTAAAATCCCTGCCAAGTTTAAAATAGCTCAAAACCAATAAATCCTCAGCAAAAAACCTATACTAGGGATAAAATCTGTGAGCTGATTATATACTGTTACTTTAATCACAAGTAATTGACTTCCTGAAGTAACTAATCTTAATTCAATTCTCATTGTGTCTTACATCAAAAACTTGCAAAATAATGAAACTGATCATTAAGGTGAGAAAACAGATAAAAATAATTTAATTTGTACCAAAAGTTTTTCAAAAGGAAATACATGCATGCCCAAATAGCATTTTTTTTTGTTTTTTTTTTTTTTTGAGGACGTGGGCACTGAAAAGTCACCATGCCGGTGTAACTATCACTCCTTTCAGTAAATTCAACACAAAGGGTTGACACAGAAACTGATGGCAAAGAGTAGCTTTGATTATAAAGTGCAGATGCAATGAAGAATTGGCTGAAAAAGGATTTAGCATCCAAGATTAAAAACATCAAATTAAATATCCTCTTTAAATCAATCTGTGCCGGTACAATGCTTTCAATGCCCACAATTTAGCATGGCTTTTTCACTGCAGCCCACAAGGTCAGTGAGAAGCACTAATAATACAATTATGGTGCAACTGCAGCCTGAACATGGAGTCAAAAGAAAGATTTTTAATTGAAGAATCTTTCAGTCCACTTCAGAATTAATTCAGGCTTTTGCACTGAAGCTTAGCATTTATCCGAAGCGAGTTGTCTCTCTCTCATGACTTCTACAGCCATCATCCTAGTCAACTTCAGAAAAAGTCTCCGCATCTTTCACCTGCCATCCACTTCCCAAAAATGTTTCCAACTAACACCTACAAAATGACTAGCAGTGTCACTAAAACTACATCCCAGAAGCCTGACTGTACTTATTCAGTAGGAATCATATCCATTGCACTGTGCATAGAGGAAGCACTCTAGATAATTTCTGCAATGTGATGAACCGAATTCATTTTAATCTTTTTTCTATTCAGTGTATGAGATTTGGTGGGGTTACAAACGTGATCAGGAAGAGGATTTTCCATAGAAAGAAAACAGCCAACACTAAATACCTCCAAGTTTCCACAAAGAGCAGAGCACAATGGCTACTCTTGCTGCACAAACCTATACTGTACTGTAGCTGCAGTAGGCTGTGAAAATAGAGCAAGGTCAGCAGGAAAGATGAAAATTAGGACTTGGGTTCTACCTGCCAAATTGGAGTCATTAAAGCTTAGCAGTGATGACAGGTAATGGAGAAACTACGTTAAAACACAGTAAAAAGTGCGGTGTCCTAGAAAGGCTAAGAAATAAAATGGAAATCAGTCAGGTTTCTCACTTTATTCAGTGCTACATTTGAAAGCACACTTGTAAATGCTGGACTAAAATAGGTACAGGCACAATGTGATACCTTCTCAAACAGACCTGCTCACATGCATGAAAAGACTTAACAAATTTACAGTGATTATTTGGCCAAGTTACAAAGGTGATTGTCCAAAGTGAAACATACTTTAACACAAATTAGCACTTTGGAGAGACAGAAAGGCTAAAACTGAATTAATACTAATGCAACTTGAAAAGGGTTTGGTTATACGAATTAAAAAGTGCAGCAGCCAGTTGGCCAGACCATCTAAATATTCATCAAATCATAATCTACAACAAAACAATGGGGTGATTACTGTTTATTGATGCAGATGTTTTTGATAGCCATTTTTGCAATTTGATCGCTACAAGCAGAATTTAATACCAGCAGCATTTTGCAAAGGGCATTAGCAAGTAACAAAAAAAACTTTTTAAAGATGGAATCTATAATCACTAGTCAAAACATAAGCCTGAATTATTTTGAAGTTAGGTGGAATTTAGGATTATATTTTCAACATAATTTTCTTAAATGAGTCAAAATTTGTTGGGAAAACAACAAGCTTAAAAAGCATGTTGTTACTGGAGTGGAAATCATTAAACTTCCCTCTTTTGCTATATAAATCTGGTCTTTACTGCCTATTTATCTTCCTGTACTTAATTTGCCACTAATTTAGTCACTTCTTCTGTTGCTGCTTCCGCTTCCATTTTTCTATTGTTAAATCCCAACATCCACCAAAATCCAAAACATCTTACTGGTCTCACAGTTCTAAGTTCATGATGCAGGCATGTAGCGGACCACTTGAAGGGCATGGGGGAAAAAAAATCTAACATATATGAGTTCTGCTGCAAGATGCATCCAGCCCAACAAATTCTGGGCCAAATGTTTAATAATAAAAGTTATAAACAAATAAAACATTCAACTATGCAGAAAATATTGGAAATTCAACACCTTAAATCTTCCGCTGACAAAGCTTAGAATTCTCGACAAGTCTTGCACCGATCAGGTGGGCCTGATTAAACAATGTCAAATTGCGTCAAACAGTTCTATGTCCTGATGCTGGAATTCAACTTTACGAATATCATTAGCTGGAACCTGCAGCCAAGTTTGTCAGTTTTTACCTGTTAAATTAATCTAATCTCGATCCCATCCTCAGTTGGTTAGGTAACCTGACCTGGGAAATGAACACAAAATGTAGAATTGTACTGCAAAGCTGCCAAAACATTAGAGACTCCCCACTTAGAACACAAAACAGAGTCAGCTCTCAACATAAACCCAATTTATTGTAAACACATTTCAATTTGTGCCAGAGACTTGTCTTGGTTGTACTGCATTCTCTCTACTTTGAGATAATCATTCTTCTACTGAAGCTTAACGACGTAGAGGCATTTATAACAAAAAGCAGGTAGTAGGATGCAGGATGGGTCATATTAGGGAATGAGGATGAATTCAACTTAGAGATAGAGGGGATGGCTAGAATATTCTTAGAATGAGTACTTTGTATCAATCTTTATTAAGGAAGCAGATGTGGACAAACTACTCAAATAGACACAACGTGGACACGAATTTCTCAAGAGACTTCTGTAGTTTTTTTCCCCACGAAAAGATTACATAATAAAATACTATGATAGCAGCAGCCTTCTTTCATTCCAGGCTGTTCCCTTCCATTGTAAAGGTATTGTTCACAGTGTCATCATGCAATAAAAATCAGATTTTAAATGTTTCTCTTCTAAAAACAAAATGCATGCCTTACAGCATGGTATTGGAACTGACTTTAATCTTTAGGTACCTTGGTGCACACTTATTTTTATATTTGGAACATTTCCAAACCTTTATTAAATAAAATCTCAATTGTCTTGGTTTTATAAAATTTACTGCGAAGTTTAGACAGATGAGTGAGTCAGACAAGTGAGAGAAAAGACAGAGAGAGACTAATTCAGAATGCTAATTTTAAAATGATCACAACAATTTATTCTACAAGAGAAAATGGTCCTGATTGGCAAGTTGACTAATTCCCTGATGAAAGCAAAAGCAATATGTATCCAAGTTTCCTGGTAATTCAAACAGGTGCAAGGCTATTCCTTTTGTTTGCAGAGTTCACGTCTCTTCTAGCAAGTATAAAAAAGCCACATTATGAGCTACAGAGACAGTAGGAACTGCAGATGCTGGAGAATCTGAGATGACAAGGTGTAGAGCTGGATGAACACAGTCGGCCAAGCAGCATCAGAGGAGCAGGAAAGCTGACGTTTTGGGCCTAATTTATTCTACAAGAGAAAATGGTCCTGATTGGCAAGTTGACTAATTCCCTGATGAAAGCAAAAGCAATATGTATCCAGAAGGGTCTAGGCCCGAAACGTCAGCCTTCCTGCTCCTCTGATGCTGCTGGGCCTGCTGTGTTCATCCAGCTCTACACCTTGTTATCTCA
>JAHRHZ010000077.1:15723056-15767188 GCA_024137785.1 Ginglymostoma cirratum | reverse complement strand
TGCTGAGCTTTTCCAGCAATTTTGTTTCTGTTCCTGATTTACAGCATCCGCAGTTCGTTCAGTTTTTATTTTGTACAGTCACAGTTGTTCAATAATGGCAGAATCACACTGAAAAAGCAGACATTTTGTTTTGGGTTTTGCAAACGCAGGTGAATTGAATACAGTCTATGCTCTGCCTATTACCAATAGCCAAAGGAATACGCTGCTTGATGCAAATCAGCCATGGACGAATGGCCTGCATACTTGGCAACGAACCAGCTATGAATTTCAAAAACAATGTTACTCAGTTATGTTGTAGGCAGCCTGTCTTTTTAGACTGACAGCAGCATCCTGTTAGTGGAAAATACCATTCACATAGCCGCTGCAATAGTAGCAGTGTGAAATGGCTTGCTTACCCTATCCTTCAAATTTGAGATAATTCGTTATTCCAGACTAGTCACTCCTGAACAGCAGTGGAGAAAATCATTTATTCTTTAATCCCTTGGCAGTTTTATCCCACGTGCTTACCAGTGTTCTGAACTACTTCACCACACCTTGCCCACCCTGTTCAACTGTCAGTGACACTCATTCAAAAGTACATTGCACCACATTTTAAAAAGGATCTCTACACATTCCCAGCCTGTAAAACTGGAGCAATCTTCAGACTGTTTGGCTGCAGCAGTCAACAGACCAAAATGCCTGCTGCATCATATTAAAAGTAGGAAAACAAGGATTGTGCAGTTTTTATTAAAAATTGATTTTTTTCCATCAAATATTGTAAAATCTCTCTACCAAACATTCCGAAAGAAATCCATGTCATCTGGTAAGGTCGAGAGTTGTAACAGAATACATTTTCATTCACCTAACCCCCTTGAAATGCTAGAGTATGAAGCAAGATGGAAAGATATACAAATATTATTTTAGAAAGATGTTCAGTGGCTAGCTGGATAGAATTTTCATGGACAAGGGAGTCAAGAGTTATGGGAAACTGAGGACAGGAAAGTGAAGCCATGACCGCAACTAGATCGGCCATGATCTAACTGAATAGTGGAGAAGGCTCAAAGGGGAAAAGCTTGTCTACTCCTGTGCCTAAATTCTACGTGAAGTACATCTGAGAAGCAGAACAAGTGCTTCACCCCACGCAATACAGCAAATAACTAGAAAAGACACACTGCGCGCTTCAAAACAGATCTGTCATTCAGGATGAAACCATAAAAGACACGAGTAGAAACAGGCCAATCACGTCTGCTCCGCCATTCAATGAGATTGTGGCTGGTTTGATAATCAACCGCCACTCTTCTGCTTTTTCCCATAACCCTTGATTACCTTACTGATAGCATCCAAGACTGAAAATGGCATCAGAAACTAGGTATTAACAAACATCTGGCATTTTACACAAGAGCAAAGATTGAAAATGTTTGGCTACTAATCACAGTTAGGATGGGGGTTGGTCAGTCAAGGGAAGGCAGACAGGTCAAGGAGGCGGGGATGAGGCTGGTAGGTGGGAGGAGTGGATTGGTGGGAGAAAAGACAGACAGGTCAGGGAGGCGGGGATGGAGCCTGTACAAGCTTCAAAATCTCCCTGCCCCCGACCGCATCCCAAAACCAGCCCAGCTCGTTCCCGCCTCCTTGACCTGTCCGTCCTTTCTCCCACCTCCTACCCACCAGCCTCACTGACCTGTCTTGTCTTCCCTTGACTGACCTACCCCCATCCTAACTCCCCACCTACACTCACCTTTACTGGCTCCATCGCCGCCTCCTTGGCCTGTCCGTCTCCCCTCCACCTAGCTGCTCCTTTATCCAACTCCATCCGCCTCCCTCCTCTCTCCCTATTTATTTCAGAACCCCCTTCCCCTCCCCCATTTCTGAAGGGTCCAGACCTGAAACGTCAGATTAAGTATAAGTTTGCTTTTCGAAGAGCCATTAAGTCCATATCATTTGATGGTTTTGTAAACTAAAGTAAATCCCCAAATCACAGTGAGTCACCCAAAAACGAGAAAGATTTGCATTTTAAAGGCATCAAGAGTATGGGAAGAAAGCGGGAAAATGGCATTAAAATACAGGATTGGTCATTATCATATTTCATGGCAGAACAGGTTTGAAGGCTAGAAGGCCTACTCCTGCTCCTCGTTTCCACAGTTATTGCACCCTTCCATGATCTCGGGACAGTACTGAATGGTGATAACCTACGCCAACATGGAAAACATGGTTACATTTGCATACAGTCAGGTTTCACATGCAGCTACGTGAGAATTACCAGATAACCATTTTGACTGAAGAATAAATATTGATGCAAAGCCAAAGATTAAAGGTAAAGTTAAAGTTAAAGGAGTGATAGCCCTACCAGACCACAGGGCTGCTGTCAGAGACAGCGTATGCGAGACCGTGAAATATAATGACTGGTAATCGTCTAACAAGAAGATTAACACGCCTCAGGCAAGTGGAGAGGTTGAGGAGAGTCCTTCAGGATAACCTCATGCCATTGCAGGAATTGAACTCATGCTGTTATCGTCACAAACTGGCCATGCAACAACTGAGCTAACCAAGGCCCTTACCAATGGCTGGGGATCTGTTACACCCACACAAGGAGAAAGAGGAGGCGTCAATTTAACATCTAATTGAAAGATCTCATCTCTGACAGTGCAGCACACCCGCTATGTGCTGAAGTGTCTGCAGCATGGTTCAAACCCAAAAAATGCCTCCAAGACTAAGGTGCTACCAACTCAGTGATGGTCAAAATGTAATGAACATCACAGATTAAAGAAAGTGTAATCATAAGTCTGGCTTCTGCTGTGCCAACAATCCAAACACTGGAAATCAATGAGGATCATCTACATTTTGTGCACCGACTTCAGAGAAAAGCATTACGCAAAGAATACGAAGAGCAAGGCTGCAGCTTGGGGACGCACTTGGGCATTGTCAATTGACCAGCATTAATATAGAGCAGGCCAAAGTTTAGACTCATTAAAGAGCTTAAAATAGAAATGAAGACTGAGAAGCAAACCTATTCCAGTTCAGGCCCAGGGATGACGTGCTTCCAACTGCCCAGAATGGCAGAATAGGCCTGGCACCCAGTGGGGCAATCTCCCAGTGTGGCAGTCTCAGCCTGGAGTGGCATTCTTGTCCTGTCCTGGCTTGGTGGTCTCAGCCCGTCATCCCGAGGCCTTCTTCGGCAGCTTCTGGGTATTCCAGCAACCTGGCATGAAATTCTAGTCCCAACATGGAGGTCTTATCCTTGCTTTGGAGGCAGCTTCCAGGTCTTCCAATGGCCTAGCATGAAGGTCTACTGCTGGTGTGGAGGTCTCATGTTGGCAAGGCAGACTTGGTCTGGCCCTGCACGGTGCTTTGGGCCCGATTTTCCAGCGTACACTGGACCCGATTCCATGAGTCGTTAATTGAGCTGTGATGAACTTTTACTTTTTTTTCTTCTCATGCCTTGTGTCATTAATTTAGGCATTTCAGTATGGTAACTTATATAAACAAAAATACAATGAAAAGTATTAGCACGTGACAATAAATTGGTACTATTCTGAGACAGTTCATCATACAAAGAGCAACATTTCAAAGTGATAAGAAACTTGCAGTCCAGTAGAAAACTTCAATCACTAGCTTAAGGTAACTGGCAAAAGAAGAAATGAAGACATGAATAAAAATAGTTTTCCAAACAGCTAGAGGTTAGGATCCAGAATGCACTGGAGTCAGAAGAGACTCCAAAACTGTACTCTGCAACAGAAACATTGTTAAACTCAAATTGATGCTGATTACATTTTAGGTAAAACAGCAAATTCAGATGTCTTTGAGCCAGTTAAATTGAATGGGAAGCTACACCGCACTTAATGATACAATCTGAACTATCCTTCTAACAATGAGCCTGTGGTTCCAAAATAATTAAGGTATTAATTGAGAGTCCCACTGAAATGCATTGATCACATCTCAGTTAGGTAACCACCCAAAAAATCTAATTGGGCTGGAAACCCTATCTCAGACTCTGATTAAACAAAAACGTACCTACCCTTAGGTGACATCTACACTGAAAACTGAAACAGGAGCTTCCTGTTAAAACAGGCAGGCAGTAATCCTTACGGCCAGTAGAGAAGCTGATTTTCTACCCATGCCCCATTTTACAGACAGTGCATCGTATTCCATGTTTAAAAAAATTGAGGAGTGTGACCAGTCACTTTGGCTGCTGTGAAAAAGTTCAATAAGTAATACAACTGCAGTGATACCAGGTCAGGTGTTTCGGGGTTAGTAAGGGTGCTGAAAATGTGAATGTTTATTTACAGTTGGTCAAGAGGTCACAGAGGAGTTGGGGGGCTGTGTGGCACATCAGGGGGCGTGACAATGATGGTGGTGTTGGGAGGCAGCTTTAATTTCCCAGATACTAGAATAGGCTTTTAACCCTCTAGGTTATGTTGGGTAACAATTCAACTCAAGTCAATCAGCTTCTGTACTCTAGGACTAAAGAAAAAAAAAATCTCTTTCTAACCCAGTGAGCTCCGATGTAAAGTGTATGGTGGTGACCTAATGTACTCTTCCTCAGTTATTTCCACTCTAAATTATCAGATGGTATTCACTATTTATAGTCAAGATTTACTTCTGAGATGTCAGTACAACATATAACAGCCATCAAGTCATATCCGAGAATAACAGAGCCCAACAAGGAGCAGCAGAGAGGAAAATACCTGCAAAGTACCATACAACTCAACTTCAGTTGGCTTTTTTTTTTGATTTCATGGTTATTTAGTTTAAGCAGTACTAGTCAGAAAGAAGCTTAAACAATGATTTTAAAAGATTGGATTTAAATAGCACAGCAGGTTCTCAGGATGCTCCAAAGCACTTCAACTGAAGTTACTTTGAAACACAGCTATTGTTGTGGATCATAGTAGCCACTTTTCATTCCAGTTTTATGAACAGTAACAAATGAAACAAAAACAGAAAATATTGGCATAGCCAGAAGGTCAGTCACACTCTCAACTGTGAAGTTAGTGAACACACAGTTATTGTTTCAGGTCAGTTACCTTTCTGAATAAAAGATAGAAAAGTAATAGGGTTTGAATAGGTGAAGGTGGGAGGAACAAAAGGATTGGTTTGTGATATTTTGCTTTTGAATAAGGTAAATTAAGCTGAATGCTGTCTACTGGTTACAATATGGAACTTAGCACAGTGGAACATTGTGGGGAGCACACTGGCATATTTAAAAAGGTGTAAGTAAATGAGCAAGAAAGGAGTAGACAGATATGCTGATATAGAGTTGAATAAAGTAGAAATTGATAAGGCTCATTGTTTATGCTCTAAATGAGGTAGACCAGTTCAATGGAATTGCTTATTTGTGCTATTTAACCAAGCATTGTATAGATTTATCACTGTTGATATTTCTGGTTAAGAAATGTCTGGTTTTTTCCACCCTAAAAAAGTGCCATGTAACCACAGTTTAACATGTCAAAGCTGCGAGTTTTTCAATTCAATATGACATTGAAATATTGGCAAAGGTAACATGTTGGAGCACTTGGACAACAGAATGCTTTGCAAAAGATCAGTGTTAACAGTGGATACTTCAATCACTGGCTTAAGGTAACTGGCAAAAGGAGAAATAGAGACATGATTAAAAATAGTTTTCCAAACAGCTAGGAGGTTAGGATCCAGAATGCACTGGATCATTACTGAAAGATGAAAATTTCCAGGGCTATGGGAGAAAGACAGGAGAGTTCGATGAGGTCAGTTGCTCTTGCAAAGAGCAAGTGAGTATACAAAAGGCCAAAAGGCCTGCTTCTGCGCTGGAAGTGTTCTACTATTCCATCATCAGCATTCCGAAAACAGATGACCAAAAGTTTGATCAAAAGAGATGGACTGGAAAGAGAATTCTAGAGGTTAGAATCTAGGCAATTGAAAGACTACATTACCTACAGTGTGACAAAGACAGGATGATGTACATAAGGTCTGTCACAAGGAGGATATTTGGAGGTGGGCTTGACTGGAGTTGGAGGGAACTTTCTGATAAATAGCATTATAACAATACAATTTTACATTACTGGGAGTCAAAGAACTGATTCTGGCCAGCATGACCAGAGAAATGTGTAAAAAGTCACAGTCGTGAGCAGGATACAATTTTTTGGTCAAGTGTGTGGAGGAAGGCAGGTCAGTAGAAATGGGGTAGAACTATTCAAGTCTGGAATTGATAAAGACACATGATAGGTTGCATAATAAACAAAAAAACCACAAGCAGTTTCAGGAATGAAGTGGCTTAGCAAGGGATGGAATAAGTTGTTTATATTACAAGCTGTCTGGTTGAACCCAAGGCAGTGATTTGAAGAGGAATATGGATAAACAAGTACAGCTCATAACAGGAGTTGAGATCGCCACTTGATCTCTCCAATAATTATTTGAAAAAGGGTGTAAGTGGTAGTGTAGTGGTCATGGTACTAAACCAGAACCTAATTTTGAAACAGAAAATTTGTGAATTCAGTTTTGTATATTTCCCCACCACCACCATAAGCCCAAGCATTCTTTTATAACAATTTTGAAAAGGTACTCACTTCGAGGGAGGGACCAACCCAAAAGGTATGCCACAGTCCTCCAGGTTCACTGAATTTTCCTCAGTTTTCCAGCTACCATCTGAGGTAAAATTCCTTGGAATCTCTTCTATTACCTTTTGTGGTGTGTGACACTCCAACTTTGCATACCTCATGACAATAGATGCCTCAGCTACTGGTAATTGCTGGTAGATATCACAAATGCCTCCCTAAAGCTTTCCAAGCTAATGCTGCTGACTGCTTTCTGCCATAAAACTTAATGCGGATCACAATTTGCCAGCACTAGCCGTGAGGTGGAGCAAATCATTCTGCTAATTTTTCCCACACGAAATTCAAAAACGTAATAAATTTTAAAATAAACTCACATTCCATATGGACCTAACTGACTATTATTTCTTCTGGGCTGTCTCCATTCCGCGAGATGCAGTACAGACTACAGAAATCCTGCAACTTGCCTGTTCCCCAAATTGAATCGCTTGCTTTGACAGCAAACATAAATTATAGAAAGGAATCTACTACCCTTACAACCCATCTCTATGGCAATGGGACATGCAATGAGGGGTCCTCGAAACAAAATTGTAAATTAATTTTATCTTCAGTGCTATTCTTTGATTCAACCTGTATGAATAATTTATATTGCTAATGGAATTTTATGACTCTTTATTCAGGCTTGCTGGTTGTATTACAAGCTTAGAAGTGTATAATTCACTGATGTCTTTTTCTCCTCAAAAATCAATCAACTCTTAACTTTAAAAATGAACACAGAATCATGTGCACAGATTCATGAATCTCAGGTTTGTTTGACTTTTCTTTACGGAGTTATTTATCTGTTCCTTAATCAGACGCTCAGCATTTGCGGGGGAGGCAATGGCCGAGTGGTATTATCGCTGGACTGTTAATCCAGAGACCCAGATAATGTTCTGGGGACCCAGGTTTGAATCCCACCATGGCAGATGGTGGAATTTGAATTCACTAAATATCTGAAATTAAGAATCTAATGATGACCGTGAATCCATTCTCAATTGTTAGAAAAATCCATTTGGTTTACTAGTGTCCTTTAGGGAAGGAAACTGCCGTCCAGACCCACAGCAACGTGGTTGATTCTGAACTGCCCTCTGGGCAATTAGGAATGGGCAGTGAATGCTGCTAGGTCAGTGACATCCTCTTCCTGAGAATGAATTAAAAAATAGCTACAGTTACATTTTTAATTCCCAAAACCTTTTAACTAAGACGTTTGATTAATGAATCGGATATTCACCACTGTTAACCATCATTTTTGTATGTTTGGCTGGTGATACAAACAACAAGCATGGATGTTAGGTAAGGATATGGCAGTGTTTTCAATTAAAAAATAAGCTTTTTCTGTATGGCAGGAAGACCCTCAATTCTGGGATTTAGAATCAAAAAATCTACAAACAGAAAGAGGCCATCCAGCCAATTCTGATTGATTTTATTGTCACATGTACTGAAATACAGTGAAAAACTTTGTAAACAAACGGTACAGACAGATCACATCTAGCAAAGGGTGTACAAATCAAAAAGACTTAGGAGGCATACAGGTTACATTATTTGATAGCATGACAGGGTACGGTTAGATTATTCAGAAGTACAGGTAGATGTGACTTCATTCTTGAGATGTCCGATCTGGTTTTTTATTAATGCTGCTACTTGACATGGGTGTGCCATTTTATTTTTAAACAGTACAGCCTGAGGCCTCTGGTACTGCTAACATTACTTGAGGCTACAATCCATTCAACAGTCTGATAATGGCCAAAAAGAAGCTGTTCCTGACCTTGCTTGTGCGTGTGTTCAGGCTTCTATATCTTCTGCCTGACAGAAGAGGGTGTAGGAGGTCATTACCAGGGTGCAATGATCTTTGATGATGTTGGCTGCCTTTCTGCAGGAGCAAGTCATGTAAATAGAATCCACAGATGGAAGGTTGGCTTCCGTGTCATTTGAAAGCTATCTAAATAATACACAATCCAAGTACACGAAGCTCATTCCATTGAGAGTGATCCGCTTAAGACTGCAGATCCAAAAGGGTTTGATCTATACAATGACAATGCTGACATAACCGAAGAGCTCCAGAGAATGTGCTTAAGCTAGATCCATATATCAAAAGATCTTTCCTTTCTGATAGCTCATTCTCAGCATGATCGGTCATCTCTAATGATGCTGAAAAATCATCATGCTACTCAGTTACCAGCACCAAAGGCCTCAGGCTATACTGTAAAAAAAAATAGCATACCCATGTCAAGTAGCAGCGTTAATAAGAAACCAGATCGGACATCTCAACAATGAAGTCACATCTACCTGTACTTCGGAATAATCTAACCTTACCCTATCACGCTCTTTTCACATAACCTTCAAGCCAGTCTAATAGTGAATATTAAACTATCATTGACCATCATAAAAATGACCTCTTGTGCAGGAAAATCTGCTTTCTCACCTGTCTTGTCCACGCGTGACTCGGTAACCACAACAATGTAACTGACTTTTAAACAGTCTCTGAAATAGCTTAGAAAGCCACTCAATTGTATCAAACTGTTACAAATTTTAATAGCAGGATTGAAACTGGACAGACCACCAAGAATCAAGCAAGACAACATAAATTACAATGACAAACAGCCCTGTCATGCAATGCCCTACAAACTAACATCTGTGGGCTTGTATCAAAGTCCGAGAGTAACAGCCCAGGTCACTATCACCGAACCTCACATACAGACAACCGTGCCATCCACGCGTACCTTCTGTTCCATTGACAGGACAGATACCAAAATAGCAGCATGGTGGTAGACACACACAGCCAGAAGAGAGTTTCTGTGGAGTCCTCAAAATTGACCCCAGACCCGAGAACCCAATCTCATAGTACCAGATCAAATATAGGCAACTAAACCTCCAGCTTTAACACCAATCAAACCCGACTTTACATTCACTACCAGCCACAAATCTCACCCCCAAAACCCCTCAGCTGGTGAATTAACTCCTCTCCCTAATGATTACCACTGGAGAAAACACAGAGGATGGCAAGAACACAGAAGATACTCTGGGTAGGGAACTTCAATGTCCAATGCCCATCACCAACAGTGGCTGGGTAGTACTGAGTTAGGCATAAAGGGCATAAAGCTGGAATGGGCCTACAGCAAATGGCAAGGAACCAAAAAAAAAAAGAGAAAAAACCGTACGTAACCTAAGCCTCACCAATTTCTAGTAGATGCATCTGCCCATAACAGTATTGGCAGGAGTGACCATCACATCGTCCTGGAGGACACAAGCTCATCCTCACACTGAAGATCTCTCCATCACTTGTGGGGCATCATCATATTAAAAAGAATAGATGGAGCTGCTCTGGTGACAGAAAACTTGGCATCTGTTGACCCAATGGCAGAATTGATTTCAAAGTAATCTGTAACATTATGACCTGGCATATCCTCCCAATGTATCATCACCAGATCACCTAGCTTAACGGTAAAGGAACGACATAGGACTACTTGCATGACGGCAGCATAAACAGCATTAGACAGAGCCAAGCGATCCCACAACCACAGGATCAGATCCATGATTTCTAATACTACTACATCAGGTCATGAGTGGTGGTGGACAATTAAACAATTTAGAGGCAAAGGATCCACAAATACCTCATCATCAATAGTGGGGTAGCCCAGCACATCTGTATAAAAAGACAAGACTGAAGTATTTACAAATGTCTTGAGCCAGAAGTGTTGAGTAGATGATCCATCTTGGCCTCCTCTTGAGATCTCTGGCATCACAGATGCCAGCTTTTAGCCAATTTCATTCACTCTACGTGACATCAAGAAACAGGTGCAGGCATTAGCCAGCAACATCTACATCCATGAATGAATAAAAGCAAATGTTTTGAACTTTTAGCCAACTCCCATTGAAAAGCTATTAAATTATAACAAATGTTATACCATCCCCTTCTCAATCTTCCTTCCAGCATCTCCAGAATACATGGGGAGATGAAATGCCCACACTACTATGGCAACTTACTGAAACAAAAACAAAGTGTTGTATAAACTCAACAGGTCAAGCACATCTGTACAGAGAAAAAGAAAGATAGAGCAATGTTTTGAGTCCAATAACCCTTCCTCAGAACTACAGCAATTTACGACTCTGATCACTTGATTTGCCTATTCTTGGGCCACTGCAATTATAGAAATTTAAGCATCTATGATTCGTTACTGAAATATTGGTAGTATTTGAAACGGCAATTAAACTAGCAAGGAAAAATTCCCTTTCTCACCAGTTGCTTCAAGTTCAATTTAATTCCCAGAAGGCAGTATTACACAGCTGATTTTACGCAACTAGAAGGATGGCTAGAATGGAAGTAGTTTTCTAGCCATAATAGATGCTAACTAACTTACATGTGAACATTTGATTTATTACTATCATGTTTAGCAAGCTACAGTGAAAAGTGTCATCTTACGTGCTTTACAGAAAGATCACACTATACGAATGCATCAGGGTAACTGAACAGAGTGCAGAATACAATGTTACAGCTGCTGAGAAGATACAACCAAACCTTAGAAAAGCTTTCACATGAGTCAGCGCATACGTCATCTCTGTATGATTCATCCATTGCTGTTCTATTTACATACAATTCTTGAAGCATTTTTCGCTGAGCACCAATTCAGTCAAATTTCTGGTGAGCTCCAGTGAATACATTAAAATGCATGCAATAGGACCTTTGGGTGTAAAATGTATAAAAACATCTTATGAATCTGCCTCTCTCAAGTTTGCTTGTAAAGTGAAGTTTACCACCCAAGTCAGCCACAACTAATATCTGAGCTCTATGCTGAGACAACAAATCACAATCAGGGTTTTAAAACAGGAGATTCCAGCTGCAGTTCCTCACACCTGCAATCTCAACCATTTCCCTTGGCAACAGCACATCAAACTTCATTGCTACAGCTGGTCACACGTAATAGTAGAGCCGAACTTCTGTTTGAACAGGGACAACTTTCTGACAGAAATGTAACACTTTTAAGTCACCTATATTCCCTGTTAGCGTTAACAGACAGAAGGTGAGACTTTACACCACTTCATGTTTCAAGGATACAAAGTTTGGCTTACACATTTCTAAGAGCATGCAGTAATGTTGGAGGAGTTTCCTGGACAAACCATTAACTGGTGTAGTCCTATCTCCAGATTCGGGGGAATGCAAAGAAAAAGCAACAGACTTTATCTTGAAGATAAGCAGAAGTTCACACAAAATCTGAAGCAACTTTAATCCTGTATCCAATACCACCAGAACCTTTCAACACTTATTTAAATCATAATATTTGAGGGACCTACCATGCACAAATTAACTTAATTTCTGCCTAAATAACAATCATGGCACTTCAAAATTAATTCATTGTCTACGAAAGGTTTAGATCATCTCAAAGGGTCTGAAAGCCAAGACGTAAAGGCAAGTGCATTTGCTGGAGCTGCTTTAATCGTTACATCCAATTTCACCGAAGTGTTCTGATCAAAAACTGTCGAATTCCCATTTTGAACTCTACAGATGGAAAACTAATTTGAATAAAAGGGAAATTATTAGACAACCATAAATTGACAGTCACACAATTTTTTATATCAGTCAGCTTGGCATCCTGCCTTCTGCATATAGTGGACATGCAGCAAATTAAATCCACCAGGAATGGGGTGACTTTATATGGTGCATTGCGTGTCCTTAAAACAGAATCCACAAGATCCAGGTCTAGTCCCATGTGCTGCATTATAGGTGGTTATCAGGTGCCATTCAGGATCATTATCTTTGATATGGCTATTGCCATGGTGCAGCACACTGACCCTCAGATGACATCATCACTTTGCTCTGCCATCAGCACTGGGAATGGAAATTTGGAGCCTTCAACCAACCTTGAGACGAACTTTTGAGTATCTAGCTAGTCGTCTAGCTTTGGCGGCCTCTTCATATGAATAAATCCTTAGGTACGCCATCATCTTCCATCCTGCAAGTGTGCCTGAACCAAAGGGCGGCACAGTGGCTGTGATTAGCACTGCTGTGTCTCAGCACCAGGACCCGGGTTCAATTCCACCCTCGGGCGGCCGTCTGCGTGGAGTTTGCACATTCTTCCCCCGTCTCTGCATGGGTTTCTACCAGGCGCTCCAGTTTCCTCCCACAGTACAAAGATGTGCATGTTAGGTGAATTGGCCATGCTAAATTGCCCATAGCGTTCAAGAGACGTGTAGGTTAGGTGTGTTAGCCATGGGAAATGCAGGGTTACAGGCAAAGGGCAGGGGAATGGGTCTGGGTGGGATGCTCTTTGGTAGGTCAGTGTGGACTTGCTGGGCTGAATGGCCTTGGCGATTCTATGATTCCATGAAAGTAGAGTACGTCTGATGAGCTCCTCGGTCATACATACATATTCCATGACAACATGCATTGCACACTTTGACAAGCACCATTTTGACAATTGCAGGATGAAGAATGGAGTGAAACAGAGCTGTACCTTAGTCCCAAAGGAAAACATTTTTTCCAAGTCTACAGGAGCACAGGCTACTGTAAAATCTTTAAATGTTTGTACCTCTACCAAACTTGACATCTACAGTTCTTAAAAAGTGAAACAAAACTGTATCGTGCACTTGGTTGAGATTTCATGAACGCAAAGGACTAAACAAAACTACAGGCAAACAACACACTAAATCTGTTCTGAGGAAGGGTCATCAGACCCAGAACAATAACATTGATGTTTTCTTCACAGATGCTGCCAGACCTGCTGAGCTTTTCTAGCTTTACTACTCTAACTTCTGTTTTTGAAACAGATTAAATCATTTTAACAGAATTTAGTAAAGATTGCAATCCTCTATAGTTCAACATTGCTCTGTACAGCAACATCTTTTATCAAAGCAACTTCACAATCCCTGCTCAGAAAATCAATTAGCTTCAAATTTTGGATCATATTAAATATTAATTCCAATAGAGAAATTAACACTCGTGCAGCACCAAATAATAACGTCACTGGGTCCTGCCAAGACAAATTAGCAAGTGAATAAACACTTTATACTGAAACTGCAATTATATTAACAAGAGGCCAAGTTTTGTCTGCACATTACTACACCTCAGAGCCAAGTCCTGAAACTGTGATATCATTGACACAAGACAAAATAAAGTCTGGTGGATGCTGTTTGCTTAAAATATTCCCTTGTTTTCTTTAAAATAAAAAAAATTAGAAAAAAAACTAATCTCCTTAATGCCAAACTGCTAAAAGAGTCCCACCTCCACTATCACTTCAGTAATATTACTAACGCGGAGATTTTTATGTAATCCAGACAAATTCACTACACCACAATTTGAGACTTAAAATAACTTGCATTTGTACAGTGTCTTTCAAGTTATATAACGCCCTTTAATGTCCTAAGAATGTTAAACAGAAGTAGACACCAGTACAAATAACGAGACACTAGGCAAAATGATCAAAAGCCCAGCAAGAGAATTAAATGTTTAATAACATCATAAAGAACGAGAGATAGAGAAGGAAACAGAATTCCACAGCTTGTGGTTTTGGAGGTGGACAGCCTGGCTGCTGACATGGAACATCAGGAACGTGGAAGAGACCAGAACTGAATAAGTGCAAGTATTTTTGAGAGCTGAAAGGTTATAGATTTAAAATCAAGGCATGACTCAAGCATATGCCAATGTAGTTAGTCAGCAGGGTGCGATGGACAAATAGGACTTTGCATGAGTTCGGAGACAGGCAGCAGTAATTTGGAAGATCTTACATTTATGAAGAGTGGAAGATAAGACATCAATTGGCTGTGTTGGAATAGTCAAATCTAGAACTAAGAGGCATTGAGGAGGTCCTAACCTGACACGTCAACTTTCCTGCTCCTCTGATGCTGCCTGGCCTGCTGTGTTCCTCCTGCTCCACACTGTGTTTTCTCTGACTCCAGTATCTGCAGTTCTTACTATCTCAGAGGCACGGACGAAGGCATTTTTTAACAGGCAAACTGAGGCAGTGGAGGTGGTTTATGTTGTGACAGTCAAAATAGACTGTCATAGCTGAGCAAATGGAAGCTTATCTCAGAATCAAATAGGTCACAAAGGTTGCAGGTGTCTGGTTCTTTCAGACAGGTACAGGGGAGAAGGATGAAGCCTGTGAGTTGGATTGACTTTTTAACCCCACACCCACCTTCACGATAACACAAAAGGCCTGTATGCAGACATTCCCAGATGACTCTTTTCGGTGCAGACAGATGTCAAGACTGTAACTGTACCAATCCTTCTGTCCATTTTTGTCACTGCAATACTGCACCGCAACTCCGGCAAATTCCCCACTGGCACAGAGATAACCTCCAAAATAAATGGGAACTTGTTCACATGCTGTCCACAATTCAAACCAAAACCGCTCCAATGTCAGTCGCAGCAGTATGCAGATGACACCTTTGTGTGCGCTCACTCAGAAATTGAGCTCCAGGCTACTGTTGACTCCCATGATAAAAATGGGCCTCTCTCTAAACACTCAAAAAGGTCCTCTTCCAACTGGTTCCCACACCATGACACTTCTCTCTTGATATTAATTGACAGGGAGAAATCCTGGAAAATACAGATCATTTTCCACATCTTAGGGGCCACATCCTGACGAAAGCAGATACACAATGAGATTCATTATCACTTAAAATGTAACAGCTCTGCCTTTGTTTGACAGAAGGAAAAAAAGAGCATTTAAGCACAAGGATCTCAGACCCGAGACGAAGGTCAGAGTTTAGCAGATAGCAGTGATTCCCAGACTTTTGTCCAAGTCTGCGAAGCATACAATCTGCAGCAGGCACCTCAAAGCACTATAAAAGTATAACCAATAATCACTTTGCAAGATCCTCCACATCTAGCTGCAAGGGGGCATTCCAACAATAATGACTTGTCCCAAGCAACTTGCCCAGTGACAAGACATTAAACACTCAAAGCCAGCTCACATGCCTAACACCAGATTCCCAAAGCGATTTTATTACTCAGAAGTCATATACAGTCAGAGATTCCCAGGAGAACAGCAGAAGCCCTTTCAGGATGCCAAGTATCTCTGAAAAGGTTCAACATTACTGCTTATTCTTGCAAGTTCCTAGCTTGTCACCAGGCACAATAATGAGTAAAACTAAACGCATCAAGAGATATCATTGTTACAGAGATAGTAGGAACTGCCAATGCTGGAGAATCTGAGATAACAAGGTGTAGAGCTGGATGAACACAGTAGGCCAAGCAGGATCAGAGGAACAGGAAAGCTGACATTTCGGATCGAGACTAAAGGGTCTAGAAAAGGATCATGAATGTGCAGACATTAAATAGAGGCATTGGAAGAGTGCAAAAACCTCCCAAAAAAAAATTTAAAATCTATATACCTAAGCAGTTAACCACCAGCTGCCCTCCATGTGGCAAATTCTACATACTACATAATGGACTTATCATTTCAGAACCAGCTGGATCAGAGCAGACAGGTCATCTCCACTCCAAAGCAATTGTTTGAAGATATCCCTAGATGGTTACAATGCCCAAGATGGTTCCTTGATAGAAAGTCGTATTATCTTTAATCTTTAACCTGGGAAGTATATGGATATTTTAAAACCTAACTTTGTTTACCAGGCAACTTGAAACTTTGATCTGAAAAAAAAATTTAGTTTGATCAACCACCCAAACCCAATTCCTCCATTTACATCCTCATTTTTTTGCCTAAAAGGATCATAAACATTCAGCTTAAAAAGTAGACAAAATTTGAATTTCCAATTACTTACTGGGGACTAAAGCCACAAGGTTCCACAATTTTCAAATAAACTGATTTAATTTAATTAAAAAAGTCAAAGGAAACAATGTACAATACTGATCTAATACTCTAAATCCACAATTAATGAGGTTAACAAATTGTGGTCAAACACATCACACTCTACACATTATAAGGCAGATGCAAGCAAGACTGATCTTATGAATTTCTCATCCACCTGAATACAACTCTATTTAAAAATTTAAAATCACAACCAAGACTCAAAACTCCTTTAAAACTGTCCACTCAAGAGATTTCAGTTCTTGTCTTTCTAAGCTCCAGCCACCAAATTTTCCTCAAAAACCACACAATTACAACTACCTTGATGATTGCTCACTTTCCAGCAGAATCCCAATGCTGGGAATTGTGTCAAATGCCAGTCTTACTAGCAGGCTATGGCTGCTTACTTGCATAACCAGGTCTCTAGCAGACAGCTTCTTATCAAATCCACTGAGCTCATTAATGTCCCAGGACTTCCAAAGCCAACTGCCCAGCAGCATGGAGCCAGCAGCCTTCTCAGTTCTCAACAGGCTGGGGGGCGTTATCTGAACCCAAACTGCATGGAGCCAGCTAATAGCAGTAGATCTGAGTGACCTGTTAAAACACTTCACCAGAGTTCCATCGCTGTTCTTAAGCAAAGCTATTTTGACATCTAATACACTTTGTTACCCAACTGTCACTCTCCACATTATACAGCATGGACAAAGTGAATTATCTCACAGCTGTTAGTGCAAACAGATTGATCCACATGTGTGGATGTTGAAATCAAAAGTACCATATTAGGATATGATGAAAGCAGCACTTATCTAATCAAGCAGAAAGTCTAGAAAACAGGACCTGTCTGACATTTCACCACACCCTGTCTGCTGACTAGTTGTTTGCGTCCATTTCCTAAGTTATGGACTACTTCTGGCTGGAGGTCTATACAATTTCTCCTCTTTCTGATCTCTTGGCCACTTATAATTTACGAGCTAACTACTTCATATTTCCCCTTCAATTCAAGTTAGTTTCCTTCAAAGTTCACAATTTTCCATACCTCCAAACAATCTCTTTTCCTACACAAAGCTCAGCTTGAACAGATTGTACCTAGGACCAGACACAACATCTCCACTTCAATATCATATCCACGCTTCCACCTAGTATAGTGCATGATCTCAACACTACTGAACACTAAACACTGATGTTATGCAAACACTACATACAACATGCAATATGTAACTGTGGTTCTGACAGTCTTTGATTCTAAATTAAAAACAAAATGCTGTGGATGCAGGAAATCTGAAACACAGAATGCTGGAGAAATCACCAGGTCTGGCAGCATCTGGGGAGTTAACATTTCAGGTCCAGTGTGACCATTCCTCAGAATGAGTCACATTGGATTCAACGCATTAACTCTGTTTCGCCACAAATGTTGCCATTCTTGTTGGGTTTCTCCAGAATTCTCTGCATGACTTACCTGTGGCAGCATCCTCTGTTTTAGATGCAGCATATCTCAGAATACAAGTGTCACAACAATGCATACTTTCAAGAAAAACAAAAACCGGAAAACTGCTTTATAAATGGTGATTTATTTTCACTGCTCTACTGTCTGAAATGCAATTTGACAACAAAGTCACAAACTCATTGAAATCCAAACAACTGCAGATTATTGGCTTAAAACAAGTGAAACTGTGAAGTAAATACCTTGAAATATTAATAAGCATATATTCATTTCCATCAAGTCAACGTTGTGCATTTGCTATACATTTCAAACACATCGACATCTCTATTTCAGAGCTAATGGAGAAAAAACAGTAATCAACAATGAAGCAAATTGTGGCTGTTGTACAGTTTTTACAGGAATGGAAAGAATCTGGAGAGGGGTTTAACCTTTAGTCGCTTCCTTGTACATCTAGGGATTAGTGAGGTGGAAAGATTCTTAAAGAGATACAAGTATGCGTGAAGATAGTGCACACTCAAAAGATGTTCCTAAGCACTATCAGCAGCTTTTATGCTAGTAACTTTACTTGCAAGAATGTCAATTCTAGGGTGGAACACAAGCACTCCCAGTCAAACAACTGTTAATGATGTTTAATTGCCCTCAAAAGCTTTTATATCGGTTTTAGAAAATTCAGATTTGAAGGATTTAGCATCCACACTACTGGTTTTGACTTCTGCAGACTGACAACACACTCGTGAATCCAGCTTATACCTTGGAGTTTCAGATACTCCCTCCAGCACAGAAAACTAGATCTAACAATAGTAAACATTGGCAGCTGGCTCCCAAATACGAAGCTATTGGAACTTGACTTCAAAGGCTAATGCATAAACAAGATTTTTGCAAACACTTACACTGCGATTTATCAGATTAAAACATTCCAAAACTACTTCACAATTTTCTTAAGCATTATACCCATTCACAAAGCACCACACGACTTCGCCACGTTAAACATCACTGCAAGTCGTTCAATTATTTTGCGGCACCAGGGAAAAAAATAGCGAAGCAGTGAGCAAAGCTTCAGAAGCGGATCCAGTTCGTGAAAACTGGTCTCCTAAATATTCGAAAAGATAATTTTTTTTAAAAAAAGTGACCCATCACATTGAAAATATCATTTAAGGCTGAATGACAATCAAATGTATAATTTCACAAGACTGGCTTCACGTTTCCAAAGACGTCGACATACGACTTACACCCTGCAGAGTTCTTGTCAAGTTGTTTACCCAAAACTACAGGAACATGTGCAACTACTGGAAAGGATTTTTTTTTTAATAAGTCCAAAGCAAACGTAACCAACTTATCTTCCCTGCTGCACATCTCCAGTGTTCACAGCCTTTATTTTTAACGGTTTTTTTTTTAAAAAATTCAGATGGCAAATGAATGAGGATTGAAAAAAAATGCAATTCGTCTCAATCAGCTTCTCCCAGCCGCTCCCAAACTCCAGGAGCAGTGTGGGGGTTGAGAAAGAGGGGGTTGGTGGTGGGGAGGGAGGGGGTCCCTCTTTGCTCCGGGGAAGGTGTTTGAATTTCCGGGCTGCCTTTCTTGGAGCGAGTGGTCAGCTCTGCGAGCCCTGACATCCACCATGGCAACCACATCCGGGCGTGAGACCCCACTGGCCGCCTCCTCCTCCTCCTCCCGCCACCCGGGCCGGGCCGGGCCAGGCCAGGCTACGCTCGGCCGCTGCTCCTCTCAGG
This sequence comes from Ginglymostoma cirratum, assembly GCA_024137785.1. Lineage (NCBI taxonomy): Eukaryota > Metazoa > Chordata > Chondrichthyes > Orectolobiformes > Ginglymostomatidae > Ginglymostoma > Ginglymostoma cirratum. Next base: position 15,747,735 of record JAHRHZ010000077.1, on the reverse strand, counting down.
GTCAGGGCGATAAGGCCCTGGCCGCCAGCCCCCGCTGAGGTAGGTGGGAAGAGAGGGCTCCATCACTGTCCCTTCACTAGGCCGCTTCTAGTCCCCAGGTTTTCCGCCCCCTCGCCATCCCCGGGCCTCTGGTGAACAATACCACCACCACCCCCCCCTGCCCCTCGCCATGTTTGGAAAGCAGCCGAACGAGCAACCTGCTTCCCCCCCCGACCATCACTCACCCAGCGCTCCGGAGGCACCGATCAAAAGTAAAAGCAGACAACCAAGCGCCGCGCTATGAGAGGCTCCGGCTCTAGCCATGGCTACAAAGCCTCTCCGTCCTCCCCCTAACACAGCCGCGACTTTCCAGACAGAGTAAGCCCAGCCGCCGCCACTGCGACAGCCGTATGACACAGGCCCTCCCATTGGCTGCTTCAGCAGCTCCTCCCCCCCGCACACCCCGCCATCATGAAACGGGCCCGGTCAGTGGCTCCTAGCCTGCCCCAGTGCGACGTGGACCGTCATTGGTCGAGCCTAACCCAATCGCAACGTGCTCCCTCGTGCCCGCCCTCCGAACGGCTGTCCGTCTGGACGCTCTCCTATTGGAGGTGCCGCGGGATTGCGCCATTTCATTGGATGACGGTAAGAAGGTGCCGAAGGGATCCTTTTGATTGGTTACTGCTGCCCGTCCGGCGATGAAACTTTCTGATAGGTTGTCGATTCGGCTCCGGACCTCATTCATTGGCCGCGGTCGGTGCGCTTCGGAACAGAATGAGACGTAGCCTGCGATAGGAGGATCAGTCACAATTGCACTGGCCTCTATGATAGGCCTTTCTTTAATTGCCCCCCCCCCCCCCGGCCCCATTTCCTTTTGTCTGCAATGTCATTCTGAAGGAGCCAATGGAATATCGTCCCTGGTTACTCTATCCTCCCATCCTCAACTCCTTTCGCCTTGCACCAATATTCTTTTTGTCCTTTTCTTCCCTTCCCTCCCTCTCTACTTGCTCTAAAGCCCATTACAAATGTTTTCCAACTTCTTCCCAGTTCTCAGGACTGGAACCGAACCGAAACAAAACACAGCGGATGCTGAAATCAGAGCATCCTGAGAACAAGGCGTTGAGGAAGGAAAGTGGGAGGTAGTACTCTCAAGGTAAAATTCGTATTGCTGGAGATACATGTCCCAGAGGGGCCAAAGACCAAATCTATTTGACTGGAACTAAGGAAGAAAACAAAATGTATAATTTAATTTCCTCTCACCAAGCCATCAACTGGATGGAGATATGTAGAGGAACAAAATTGCAACTAAATTACAGCAAAGTGCAACAAATGATAGAGTACTACTTTAAAACAAAGTGCTGAGGAAAGGCTGATCTCTCTCCTGTTTCTGAAATACATTTGTTGTGCAGCCAGTGTGAAATCGGACTGTCGTTTTGAAGAGAAACTGGAAGATGTTTCAATACAAATACAGTCAAATACATACTGTTCACTGTTGACCATTTTAGAGTAAACTAATGTGATTTAAAATTTAATCACAGCTTGGTCAAAAACATTTGGTCATCATTAACTGGTGTATTCCCAATGGCAATTCCTCTTCCAAGAACAGTCCACCTGTCACCCAAGAAACAGTATAAATGTTGGCATTACATTATTTATTCTTTAAGACTATTCAAAAGAATACCAACAAACAGTTTGGACAAATTTTCTTTTTCAATAACTCAAATTCAGTTCTACCAAAGGACTAATTTTAGCTATAATGGGGCCCATTGACTGTCTAAATAAAAATTGAAATTGTAGTTATGTAAATGGTAGAGACGGCCAAGAGTTTCTTGAGTTTTTTTGAAGGTTTCACATTAAGATTGAAATGGGATTAGAACACCATCTACCTCTCAACCTACTGATGTGTTCACAACATATTGTTTTATCCAGTTCTCAATCTCGCCAATTGTATGCTTTCTATGTGTTTGATTATATTAGCATTGAAAAGCCTTCCAAATTCTCTTCAAAACAACAGACAAGTTTCACACTTTCTGCACAATAAACATATTTTAGAAACAGGAGAGCAATGAGCTAGGTGGCTTTTACTCAACAGGTTTTTTTGTTTCTCCACTGAAAACTAAACAATATCTAAGCAAAATCTTAATAATCAAAATAATTACTTGGAGGAGAACCAACTCCAATGGCGTAAAGATGGATCTGACCCAGATAAATTACCAGGTGAAAGCCTGATCACCAGTTGAGGATACAACTGTGCAGTGGACACCACATGCTCCTTATTCAGAGACACCTGAGTGCAGACACAACTACAGACAAGAGGTAGACGTTCAGATCTAACAACCCCTTTCACAGCTCACTGCCTCACCCTCTTCATTGCCACATTGGCCATTCTCAGGAACAGACCCAGAGGAAGTCCTCCAACTTCCCCAGTCAGCTGAGTGACAAAAGTGCAGGAATGTGGGCTGAATGCAAGCTCAGCTGATGTGCAGCCTGAGGGAATGAAGAAAGGACAGTACGCAGCCTCGCAGACCCCATGTAAACAGGGAACTGGACCCTTCAAGGTCGCAGAAACCACAAGCAATCTATGAACTCCCTCAATCTTGAATTGTATAGGACTGCTGCGTACAATATCTCCAACCTATATCATTGATGATAAAGGGAAGAACTCCCAGCAGGATCTTCTTTTGCTTTCAGACAGAGATCACACCACAGTGTGTCCAGTGGTTGACTAGGGCAGTCTATCTTTATATTTTTTAAGTGCAATCAATTATACTAAATTAAACCCTAGAAGTGCACTAAGTAATAAATTAAACTGCGTGGTTTATCAATATAATTAACATACCATTAAGACTGAGGTCCCTGAACTGGGAGAGAATGCAATGCCTGTGGCTTTAAAAGTCGCTGCAGCATTAAACCTCTCCAACATTAGCACATTCCAGGCTCCACAGGGGACAGATGTGGCATCTCACAGGCAGCAGCTCATCACTGCATTAAAGAGTTGATGAATGCAGTTTTTAAAAAGGCCAGAGAGTTTGTGCAGGTTCAGAACAGATCCAGAGAGCCAGACCATATGATCCATTGGTTTTGGGACCATCATGGGCTTCTCACAGATTCTGGGGATTGCTGACTGCATGCATGTGGTGATCAGTTTTCTCTGGGACCAGCCTGCATGGTTTCTCAACAGAAAAGGGAAGGGTTATGCAATCATCAGAAACATATCTTCCACGTGTTGTGCTCGGTTTCTGGCGAGTTCTCATCATTCATATGTCCCTTGCTACTCCCAGGTGCCAGAGCTATTCAAGATCCCTGATACATGGGTAACAGGGTCTATCCTTTCAATGGTAGATAACAGTAGTTAGAAACCCTTAACTCCAGCCAAGGGTTGGCACAATGCTTCCTATATATCCACAATAGCTACAGTATGGCAAGCAATCAGAATGTTAAAAATGATGTTCTAAGCTTCAACCACTCTGGCAGTGCTCTCCAGTATATACCTCACAGGCTTACAATCATCTGCTTCGTACTGCATAATCTCACACAATAGTGGGGAGAAGCCTTACAAATCAGACAGGAACTACGGAAGGTGCAAAAGAAAGATATGATGGTGCACCCTCTGAGGATTTAACGCCCTCCATGAGACCACAAGACCATAAAAAGTAGGAGTGAAAATAGGCAATTCAGCTCATCAAGTGTACTCTACCATTCGATGAGATCATGTTAATCCTCAACTCCACCTCCCTGCTTTTACCCCAAACCCCTGATTCCTTTACTGATTAAGAATATATCTCAGTTGTGAAAGTGCATAATGATCCAGCCTCAACAACCCTCTGCAGTAAAGATTTGTAGAAAAGTGTCAAAGTGCATAGCCTTATATTTCCCCGCATTATATTTCGTCTACCAACATTTTGCCCACTCGTTTGATCTGTCCAAATCTCTCTGTAGACCCTGTGTCATCATTACTGCTTTCAATTGTCCATCTCTCTGTAGACTTTGTGTCATCATCATTGCTTGTCTTCCCACATACTTTTATATGTTCTGCAAACTTGGCTACAGTACATTCTTCATTGTATTTTCTTCATCTCAGTCATTGATAAGTAATTGTAGGCCCCAGCACTGTTCCCTGTAGCACACCAGTAGTTCCAGGTTGCCATCCTGAAAATGCCTCCTTAACCCAACTCTTTGTTGTCTATTCGCTAGCCAATCCTCTAACCTTTCTAATAACCTACTTTTAACACCATGGGTTCTTATCTTTTTAAGTAGCCTAATGTGTGTTACCTTATCAAAAGCCCTCTGAAAATCCAAATATATTACATTCATTGTTTCCCCTTTTCTATCCTGTTTGTTATCTCCCCAAAGAATTCTAGTAAATTTGTCAGGCATGATTTCTCCTTCATTAAGCTACGCTGACTCTGCTTGATCATATTATGTATTTCTATGCTCATGTATTTATGCTCACCAAGCTGGCTCATTGTTCTGCAGACGTTTCATTACCCTGCTGGGTAACATCCTCATTGCAGCCTCCGATGAAGCACCATTGTGTTTTCCCGCCTGGTTTTTAAACTCTGGAGTCCATTGAGTTGGATTACCTCACTTCCGGTTTCCCTTCACAGAGAATGTATATGGGGTCTAGCTCTATGTGTTTATTGATGGCTTTCTTAATAGAGAACCAACCTTCTAGGAAATCCCGTGCTTGCCTCTGCTTCGGCTGTCCCAGGATCCTGGTGTTGTCCCAGTCGAATTGGTGGTTTTCCTTATCCATCTGGTGCAGCAACCGCTTTAACACACGCAAACGAAGATGTGTGAGAGCCTTATTTCGACAGGCAACAACACACTGCAGCAGCACAGAACTACGCCAAGAAGAAGAAGAATACCTCTTCCAGGTAATCAGATACAATGGATACCTGAAAAACTGGGTCAGAAGATGCCTACACGACCGACATCAGGAAGATACTACACGCCCCGACACACTCACCACGCTACCTTACATCAGGAACACATTGGAACTAACCACAAGATTCCTACAACCACTGGGCATCAGAGTGGCACACAAACCCACATCAACCCTACGCCAACTGCTCACCCAAACCAAAGACCCACTTCTCACTATGGACAGGACCAATGTCATAGACAAGATTCCCTGCAGAGACTGTGACAAACACTACATCGGACAAACAGGAAGGAAATTAACCACAAGGGTACATGAACATCAACTGGTAACAAAAAGACTTGACCAATACTCACTCATCTCCATCCACACGGAAAGGGAAAACCACCAATTCGACTGGGACAACACCAGGATCCTGGTACAGACAAAGCAGAGACAAGCACGGGAATTCTTAGAAGCCTGGTTCTCCACTTAGAAAGCCATCAATAAACACACACAGCTAGACCCCGTATACACTCCATTGCGAAGGAAAACCAGAAGTGAGGTGATCCAGCTCAACAGACACCAGCGTTTAAACAGCAGGTGGGAAAACACAATGGTGCTTCATCAGAGGCTGCACTGATGTTACCCAGCAGGGTAAAGAAATGTCTGCAAAACAACGAGTCAGCTTGGCGAGCCAACTAACCACAACTAAGTTCCTAAGTTCGAAAACTGAATGCTAAATTCTACCATGTTACAATGGCTATTTTATAGGGGATCGTTTGATCTGACATAAGTTATTAAACCTGGCTCAATACACATCACCGGATCCAGAACAGCCTCATCCCTGGTAGGATCTACAACATATTGTTCCAGGAAACAGTCCTGAATGTCTCTTCCTCATGGTTTTGTGTCTGCCAATTTGACTATTCCAATTTGCATGAAGATTAAAGCCCCCCATGATTAATATACTGCCTTTTCCACATGCCCTTATTATTTTCTGATTTATTCCCCATCCCAACGTATTGCTACTCCTTGGGGGCCTTTAGACAACAGCTACCAATGTCTTCCTTACCATTTTATTTCTTACCTTCATGTGGATTCTCCATTTTCTGGCCTGAGATTATTTCTTGTTTTTGTACTTACTCTATCCTGAAGCAACAATGCTATCCTAGCACACTTTCCTTCTTGCCTATTGAAATGTCACATGTCCCTGAATACATAGTTCCTAGCTTCAAGTGGAAATGGCAGCAGAATAAATGCTGAGAGGGAACAGCAGGGTGTGCTGCCTGGAGGAGGCATTAGAAATCTAGTAATCTGTTGAAGGATGTATTGCCGATCTGCTGTCCCATTGAACAGTAGTTTTTTCATCTATTATGACAGCACGCTGAGGCCCATGTGGCAGCAAGGTACAGTGTGTGACTTCAGTGTCAGCTTCCGTAGCTGCACCCATGTGGATTGGCTTCTATTTGTGCAGCAATGAAAGCACTGACATTTTCTGTCAGATGCTGCATCATGGCCAGTTTACAAGCAAACTAATGAAATTGACAACCACTTCCACATTGGAAAGGGGACAGGCTACACAAAATGCACAAATCCCTGCACTAAGATGGTGCTCATCTCCTCCATTCTTCCTCAACAGTGGCCACTAGTCGGACCTGTCAGTCCACCATCGTGCCTACCCATCTGCCTTCTTCCGTTGTCTTCATTCAGGCTCTCTGCAGAACTCACAAACAACTTTGCCATCGGCTGTGGGACACTTCAACCCAGAGACTCATCATAGGTGGGTCCCACCTCTATGCTATCCTCTAAATACATGAACAATGTCAATACCTGAGGTGTGTGTCACAGTGAGTGACAAAACCTTTACTTCAGAAAGGGTAGATACAGGAAACATGTTCCCGACGGTGGGGTAGCCATGAATTAGGGGTCACAGTCTCAGGATATTTGGTGTGTTGTTGAGGATAGTGCAGTTGATGTAATTTGTATGGATTTCAGCAAGGCCTTTGACAAGGTCCCTCAGGGGAGACTGACAATGAAGGAGAAGCACTTGGGATCTTGGCAAGTTGAATCTCCAAGTGGAGACTAATTCTCACTTTCAAAATTTCCTCCAATAGTTTCCAAACCACAGAATCACTGACCTCTAGTTTCCTGGTGTATTTAACTGTGAATCCTACTGTTTTGCGGTGAGGAAACACTGTAACAGCTTTCACCTTTCTGTCCTTATGCTCTCTTTATCAATGATACATCCCAGGAAGTGGATAGGTTCCTTGGGAAAATCATATTGTTAATTAAGAATGAGCTCTTCAACCTGTAGATGTTTTAAAACTTTGTGTACCCATGCTTTGGTCATGTATACCAATCCACTCACCATGTATTAATATGTCATCTATGTGACATATGACTCTAAACAGCAGTCAGTTAAAATGATAGCTCTCAAAGGATTGATAGATATGATGAGCATTCTCGATCATTCATTCAATGAGGCTGCCAGAGCCCACTGTTTCTATCAGGCTTGGCAAACATTCAACTGCTGGACAATTTGGATAGACTCTCCTCAACAGTCAACATTGGGTAGAGTTCCTCAGCCACTGTTTTATTGATTGTGTGTGGTCAATGCATATTCTAATGGATCCTTGGGTTTGTGTACAGTAACTGAGCCTAAATACCTCTCTGTTTGTCACTGGTGAAATGACACACATCTTAGTAATTTCTTTTGGTTGTTTTTGAGCTTGATTCTTTTGAGGGCATGAAATTTTTCAGGGTGTGTTGAGACATAACGTTTTGAAACTTTTCTTAGAGTGATGGTATGCTCTGCGCTAAGTTTACCCAATTCTGTGAAAAGGTTAGGGTATTTCTTCTCAAAAGTCCTTTTCTCCCTGTTGTTTAGTTCTTCAGCTCAGTGAAGGAGGTTGCATGCGAAGTTAGTAGTGTAGTAGGCAGCACACAGCACTCGAAGATGTAGCCACTGCCCTTGACCAATTGTGTGAGGGTCTTGTGATATTTTATTCACGCCCTGACATTGATTTCCTGGGTAATATGGCTCCATTGTATTTGTAATATTTATCCGGAACACCTGCTGGTCTCCTAGGGATGGATAACATCTCTTCTCATTTCCAGCTTCCTGATTCAAAACCTCCCCTGCAGTTTTGGAAAATCTTGGGAGCCTGTTGCTGACATGTTTCCCATTTTTCCATCTATCCCAAATCAGAACAAATCCATAGAATGATTTCCAGAGGAAAAATACAACAAACAGTGGTACACTTTAATACAGTTATTGAGCTCCTAATGTTGTTGGTCAATGTATTCCATAGACTTTGGTTCAGTCCCATGTAGCTCAGTTTTCCTGTTGGATATGGATTCTCTGTCCAGGTTCCATATCACATCTCACATCGTAACTCCACCGGATTTCATATGACCACACAATGAAAACTTTAGCAGCCCCAAGACAGATCAGTTTCATAAACATGGCAAAAGCAAATGGTGAAAACTCGAAGTGAAGAGAGATTTATAACTCACTCTTTAAGTTCATTGGGACCTCTGTAGATCTGTTGGAAAGTCTATTTGGCAAAGCAAAGGAATTGCTTGGAAAATACCATAGCACTGAATTGAAAGTTCTTTGCACAGTATTATGATTCCAGCTGATGGTAATTGTAGTGATTGGATGGAAGTCGGCCAGGTGGATCTCATTGATTATGAGTTCCCTGATTGGTGTTGTTAACCTGGGCCAATCAGAGAGCCTTGGTTGACAGATATAAACAGGAGTCTCAGGGGTTTTCCTTATTCTAGGGACTGGCTCTGAGTTAGGTAGTCAGCATCCAAGTACTGTCCATACGTAAACAAAAGGTGACTTGCCGACATGGAGTTATTCCAGTGGTAACAATAGAAAACACTATGCTCTTAAAGAAAATTTGCTGCAACGGTTGTCTTTGAGTTGGGGTAAGCATTTCTGCCATCATGCCTTCTTTTGGGAAGCTTGACTTGTTTGATCCTGCTGTTGAAGACTGGGCCCAGTCTGTGGAAAGCATGCACTTTTTTTTTCTGTGCAAATGACATTTGGGGCAGATGAAAAGCAATGAATAATTCTTCTGACTGTTTGCTGACCTGCAGCATTTTTGGCTATTAGGCAGCAGATGCTGAAACTTGTGAAGAGATGACAGCTTTAATTGAGGAATATCATGACCCCAAGCCTGTAATTCTGAGATGCTGTTGGTTTTATTTGACAGTTCAAGAACCAGGAGAATCCATATTGGGATTTTTAATGACGTTAAGATGATTGGCAGAGGCATGTGGGTTAAATCCTGAATGAAATGCTGTGGGATTGTTTAGTATGTGGGATTAATGATGTAACTCAGCAAAAGTGTCCAATAGCTGAAGCCCAACTGGACTTCAAACCGGTACTACACCTGGCTTTTTAATAGAAAGTATGGCGCATATGATATATTGAGTATCCTGATGGAAGTTGACACCCTCACCTGTCTGACTGAACTTGGGGAACACCACTTAAGTGCAGGTAATCTCATAGCCTTATGCATGACATACCTTGAGCAGAGAGACCCTAGGTTAGTCCACAGCAAAACCTCAAAACAAAACTGAGCCTTGGCCAAATGGCTAAAATGTTCTTCTGGCTCTGGGCTGGCAAGTTATTGTAGTTGTTGTTGATATGCAGACTTTGTGGGGATTTTAAGCAAATTATTTACTGCTTCTTGCCCCTGGATAAATACGCAATCCCTCTCTCAGGATTTGTATGTAAAATTTTCAGTGGGGTGGCTGTTCCTTCACCAAGCTGGACATGAGACATGCCTACCTGCAATTGCAACTAGATAAAGATTCTCTGAAATATGCTACAATTAAAATTCAAGGGTTTATATCAATATACAAGTCTACCATCTCATCAGCCTGTGCCCTTTTCCAGTGGACCATGGAGAACATTTTACAAGGGCTACCCCAGGTCGCCATTTATCTGGATGATGTGCTAATAACTGGGAAGACCAATAAAGAGCACTTGGAGAACTTGGACATAGTGTTTAAACGTTTCTCCCAGGTGTGCGTACACCTTAGAAGGAAAAATGTGTTCTCCAAGCGTCTTGTTTACAGAGTTGACAAAACCAGGTTACATCACTTGGAAGATGAAGTGAGGGCGATCAAAGGTGCCCTGACTCCTGGAGCTGTATTGGCGCTTAAGTCTTTCCTTCAGTTAGTGAAATTATTACAGAAAATTCATACATAATCTGTCCTCCATCACTGAAAAAGTGCCAACCATGGAAATGGTCACATAGTGAAGAAACAGTCTTTCGGGAAGTGAAGATGACGATAGCTGCTTCTAAGTTGTTGGCACATTACAATCCCCGGCAATATTTGGGACTGACTTGCGATGATTCCCCATATGGTATCTGAGTTGGCTCACCAGTGGCGCAACAGAGGAATGCCTGAGAGTATATGCTTTCCGGACTTTGGCTGACGCTGAATGCAAATGCACCCAGATAGAGAAGGTAGGTTTGGTAGTCATCTTTGGTGTTACTAAGTTCCACCAATACCTTTACGGACGTAAATTTGCCATAGTAACAGACTACAAACCCCTGCGAGGACTATTTAAAGAAGTCATAGCTTCTGGTTGAATTCAGCAGTGGGCCTTTATCCTCTGTGTATGCAATGACAAGTTGGAACACTGTCCAGGAGGCCAAGTGGCTAATGCAGATGCCTTGAGCCCCTCCCACTGGCAGATACTCCAATGGTGGCTCAGCCACTGGAAGACTCCGTTCTGGTTTAAACTTTCTGGTCACCACTGAGCATGTCCGACTGTGTATACAAAAAATCCTGCCCTGGCAAAACTAAAACCACTGATGGTAGTGGATGAAACAGAAGGGCCATCGGAACCAGACTGAAGCAGTCCTGGACCTGGAGAGACTCTCTCTCAAGAGGACAGCATATTACGGGGAGCAAGAGTGATTATCCCAAGTAAAGGTCACCACCAGACACTGGCTGAACTCCTCCAGGGATTTCCAAGGTGAAGATGTTGGTGAGAAATTGTCTGGTGGCCAGGACTGGATGCCAACGTAGCTGAATTGGTGGGGCAGTGTCCGGAGTGCCAACAAGGACAAAAACTACTGCTGGCAGTACCCCCACATTTGTGGGAATGGCTGGGTAAAGCTTGGACTTGGTTACACTGCTCCTATCATGGGTTCAATGTTCTTGGTCATTGTGAATGTCCATTCAAAGTCATTGGACATGCATAAAGTTCGTTCGGCAAATTTGGGAGTGACGATTGAAAAGCCACAGGCATTGTTTGCGATACGCGGATTCCCAGAACTATTGGACAGACTGTGGGACACTTACCAGCAGGGATTTCCAGCTTTTTCTAAAGTCAAACAGCATTTAGCACATTCAGACAGCTCCATACGATCCAAAGGACTGGCTGAAAGAGCAGTCCAAATTTTGAAGGCAGGCTTATAGAAACAGCCTACGACTTCACTTGATACCAAACTGCCCCGGTTCCTGTTTGATTATAGGACCATCTCTCCTGCAACTACAGGGATAGCTCCAGCAGAGTTGCTGATGGGGAGAAGACTCCACACCATGTTAAACCTGATCCTCCTGGACTTGGGCAGGAGGGTGAAGCAGCAGCAGGAATGGTAATGCCAGCCACATGCTTCTAAGCAAGAGCCTTTACTTTAGGGGACAAAGTTTTTAGTATCAGAACCATGGGCAGGACCTGGCATGGGTACAAGGCAAGGTCAGGTCCCACAAGAGTTCAGATAGGTGAGGCGGTCCTGAACAAACTTGTGGATGACCTGCAAGTTGCTACCATGCAAACGAGGCAGGGGCAAGACATGCCTGGTCCCTCAGAACAGCCAGAAGCCTGACAGATACCATGGGTTCTCCCCCTCCATCTAATATCAAGAGTCTGAGATGGATACAGCCTCCATACCATTACTACTGCAAGGAAGGGAAGAAACTCTGCCAAGACTCTGCAGGCACCAGAGATGAGCTGCAGTCCAGTACACACCACCCATGATTGAGTCCAAGTCAGAGGAACGAGACCTGGGCTGAAAATGTCACAGGAGAAGCTACCAGAGAAAGAACAGGCCTACTTCCCCAGACTTAGTGGGAAAGGGGTGTAGTGATTGGAATAAGGGCAGATAGATCTCATTGACTATGAGATCTTTGATTGGGGTTGTTAACCTGGGCCTATCGGGGAGCCCTGGCTGACAGACATTAACAGGAGATTCAGAAGGTCTCCTCTGTCCGCGAACTGGCTTTGATCTCACTGGTCGCAGCCCAAATACTGTGCAGATGTAAATAAAGGATGACTTGGTGACGGGAGACCAGCCTCTGTGCAGTTACTTTAGTACATATCCCTTTGTTCTATCCATCAACTTTTCAAGGAAATGTGCTGTCATTCAAGACTGAGGTATGCAATGAGAAGTTCATGTGAACACTCTCCCTCACACTGTAACGACCTGCTGAGCGAAGCTGCACAAAGCACAACACGGCATTTATTTTGTTGGTGCATAATTTATTATCTCACTTGTAAGTTTAAAAATGGCAACCTTTGCACCAACCAACAAATTCAGTTGGAGTAATGCACTATTTCTAGTCATACAAGTGGACTTTGTTAGTGTAAATATTTACATCTTGTGTTGAGTGATAAATACTTTTTTTTTTTAGTTTTAATTTAAAATGATTCACACTACGTGTGGATCAAATAATAAAGAAAAGTAATGCAGATATTAACAAGCTGAAATATAAATATTGCAGGTAGTGTCTGGGAGAGAAACAGAATTAATGCTTCAGGTCCATGATCTGCACTAGACCTGACAAGGTGTTACTGACATAAGGTGTGGGGCTGGATGAACACAGCAGGCCAAGCAGCATCAGAGGAGCAGGAAAGCTGACGTCTTGGGCCTAGACTCTTCTTCAGAAATGGGGGAGGGGAAGAGGGTTCCAAAATAAATGGGGAGGCAGATAGGGGAGAAGATAGGTGGAGAGGAGACAGACCAGTCAAAGAGGCAGGGATGGAGCCAGTAAAGGTGAGTGTAGGTAGGGAGGGGATAGGTCAGTCCAGGGAGGATGGACAGTTCAAGGGGGCGGGATGAGGTTAGTAGGTAGGAGATGGGGGTGGGGCTTGAAGTGGGAGGAGGAGATAGGTGGGGACAAGCTGGGCTGGTTTTGGGATGCGGTTGGGGGAGGGGAGATTTTGAAGCTTGTGAAATCCACATTGATACCATTGGGCTGCAGGGTTCCCAAGCGGAATAGGAGTTGCTGTTCCTGCAACCTTCGGGTAGCATCGTTGTGGCACTGCAGGAGGCCCAGGATGGACATGTCGTCTGCGGAATGGGAGGGGGAGTTGAAATGGTTCACGACTGGGAGGTGCAGTTGTTTAGTGCAAACCAAGCGTAGGTGTTCTGCAAAGCGGTCCCCAAGCCTCCGCTTGGTTTCCCTGATGTAGAGGAGGCCACAATGGGTACAGCGGGAAGGTTACCGACCTTTCTTTTTCTCAGCACAGATGCTGCCAGATCTGATGTACATTTCCAAAACTTGTTTTTATGGGTTCAAACATAGCCTCTCTTGTCAGCCCTCTAAACATCTATCAGATTTCTCATGAGCTTTTAATTCCCATTCAGCAAAATCCCTGACAGCATCTGCCTAAGATCTGGTTTGTCATCATGGTTTACATGAATTTAGGAAAAGTTAAGGTATGTAGAAACAATACAACTTGCTGAGCCAAAAGAATCAATGTTAGGGCAATTCAAACTAGTAACATAAAAATTAAAGTAATTCATTTAAAAAATGACCATTTATTGCAACCTCTGGGCTTTGCACTTGGGGAGTTGCATCTTGTGTAGTTTGTTTGATCTGAGAATGAATCTAACCATCTATGTCTCTGCTGAATTGATCACTTGCAGTGCCTATCTTGTTGCTTCTTGTTGGATCTGGAAGATATCACATTATGTCCATACTGCATTGCCTTCCTTCAAAGACAATGCAGCTCTCGCTAGCACGTTGTTGTTGTACATCTGCTTCCTTGCCTGTACTTCCCTTCCAAATGAAATAACATAATTATGCAGCACTTTGGAGCAGATTGAAATGGTTTGGAAAAGATGTCTTGAAGTGGCTTGTGGTCAGACTCTAACTTAAATTTCTTTCCCTAATCAGGTTCAGGTTGAAATGCTCAGAAGCAAGAAACTAGCCAAACACATTTCTGAAGAAGGGTCCCGACCTGAACCGTCAGCTCTCCTGCTCCTCTGATGTTGCTTGGCCTGCTGTGTTCATCCAGCTCCACAATGTTATCTCAGACTCCAGCATTGGCAGTTCTTACTAACTCTTTCTCAATCTTGGTGTAACATCGTCCAGTTGCATTAACAGACTGGATACAAGTACATTTGTATGTCCTTGCTGCATAAAGATTGCACCAAGTCCCCATTCCCTGACATCACAATGCAGAGTGACATGGCTACTATCAGTGTAACTCGTAACACACTCAGCTGTTGGCTATGGAAGTATGGAAGCCAGCAGCACCAGCTCCTGTACCCTAGAAGTCAGCATCACCTCCCCCATCGTGTTTGTCCATCACAGCTCCTGCAATTTGGGGTCCCTCATTTTGAAGGTGCTCATTGGCTGGTGAAAGGGTCTGGCGTCAAGAAGGGAATCCCTCTGCTGTTGCTGTAGAACCACCCCCCCCACCCCCAACACTTAAAACCCCACTCTGCTTCCCCACTTCTCAACATCACACCCCTGTCTCTGAATCCTCAGTTTGAATGCCTCTTGTGGGTTAAGATTGGCATCAGTCAGTGCCTCATCTCTAATTGGCCAGTTGTCCAGGATCTCTGACTCTGGGGTCCTTGGTCCCTGTCCTGTTAAATGTTTGACCAGAACAAGATGCATCTGGCCTTCCTGAGAAGAGGTAATGAGGCTGGCTTCTTGAAGGAGTTCCATCCTGCAGTTGAGATCTGCAGCAGCTCCAAACAATTCTGTCCATTGATTCTGTTGTGTACAAGAGTTTACAGATAATCAAATTAAGGAACAGCACAGAAGAATAGGAAATTGCAACTGACATTGACAGATTAATGCTGTGTGCCAATAGGTGGCAGACACAGATCAGTGTAGAGAAATATGCAGTGCAATGCAGTTTGGGGACTGTACACTAAATGGTTAGCATGGAGAAAACTCCGGGGGAAGGTGTGGTGATTTTTGTCTAAAGCACATTGATTAGATCATAGTTACCAATTGTAGGCAATCTGTGTGTGCCATTTTAGAAATGAGATTAAAGCCATTGATAGCATATTGTGTATAAAGATGTGGGATTCAAAAATTATGGCTGAGGAGGCACATGTGATATTGGAATTAGTTCCATTGGTGCAGGGTAGATGTAGGAGGAGATTTAATAAAAGTTTTTATATTTTATCCCCATTCAGCAAAATGGGGAGTTCCAAGATTTTTTTTCACCCAGCAACAATGAAGAAATAGTGTCATATTTCCAAGTCAGGATAATGTGTGGCTCAGAAGGGAATTTTGCTGGTGGTGATGTTCCCGTGCATCTGCGTTCCCATTCAAGGAGGTCAGTTTGGAAGGTGTTGTCTTAGGTACCTCAGCGAGTAGAGCAGGTGTGCACTTTGTAGATGGTGGACACTGCAGTCCTTAAGCAGGGGTGGTTCTGGTTGTGAGTAAGACTGAGTTTTTTTTTTTTTTTTTTTTTTTTTTTTGTCGCTCACATGAAAGGAAATGTAAAGATCAAGGCCACAAATATATTTCTGATGGCAGAACGCAGAAGAGGAAACCATTCATGGCATAGAGAATTTTTTTTTAGGTATTTATTCATTCTTGGAGTATGGGTATTGTTTGTTGGGCCAATGCCTTTCCCAAATGCCCTGGAAATGTTGCTTGCAATGGGTTATAGAAGGCAGCTCAATGTGGTGTAGGTTGACCGACAGTACCATTTAGGCAGGAAGTTCCCAGTGAGCATGAAAGAACAGCAGTTGTTCCAAGTCAGGATGGTGAATGGTTTGAAGCAGTATTTTACAGAAGGTGATATTCCCATGTATCTGGTGAACACGATCTTCTATGTCACAGGTTGGAAGGTGCTGTCTGAGGAGTCTTGCTGAGTAGTCACAGTGCATCTTGTGGATAGTACACATTGCTGTAATAGGGTTACAAAGAAGAACTATATTAGACTCAAAACATTAACTCAACTGTTTTTTTCCTCTCCACAGATGTTGCTGACCTGAGTTGCTCCAGCTTTTTTTTATTACTGCTGCCGCTGTGCATCAGTGAATGTTGAAGGTGTTAGGTGGGGTGCCAATCAAACAAGCTAGTTAGTCTTGGAAGGTATTGAACTAGTGTGTTTGTCGGAGCTGCACTCATCCAGGTAAGTGGAAACGTTTTCTGGCTTGTGCCTTGTAAATGGCGGACATGTACTGGGGATGCAGGAGATGACATACTTTTCAAAACATCATTTCTCTCTCCAAAAATGCTGTCATACTTGCTGAGTTTCTACACTTTGTAAATTCATTTTAATGGCTGGTCTGGTTCAGTTTCTGGTCAATGGTAAGCTCGGATGTTGAAAGTGGGATATTCAGTACTTAGTCCATCTTGTTGACTTGTTAAGTCTGGATCTAGCTCATTATTCATTTCAACATGACACAGCACTTACTTGTACTAATCAGACATTGGGAATTCAGCAGTGAAATTAGAATTCATGACAGATGATTAGCATCACTGATGATATCAGTGCCATGCAGGGCAAGAAGCAATTGTTGTATCCTCTCTTAGAGATGGCCATTGCCTGGTACTTTGTGCCACAAATGTCACTTGCCACTTGGCAGATCAAACCTGAATATTGTCCAGACCTTGTTGTAATTGGACATGGAAATGAATGGTGCTGAACATTGTATCATTATATGCTGAACAGTCATCAGCAAACACCTGTACTTCTGACTTTATGATGGATGGAAGATCATTGATAAAGCACCTGAAGATGGTATGGCATTGGGCCTGAGGAACATGGGCTTCTTGGGGTTCAGTGATACTGTCCCTACTGTCCTTCACTAGTTATGTCCAGTGGCTGAAATGACTGACCTCCAGCAACCACATTACCAGCACCAATATCTTTTTTGTGCTAGGTATGATTCCAATCAGTGAAGAGATTTCCTCTGATTCCCATTAACTCCACTTGCTCCTTGATGCTGCATTCAAATGCTGCAATGATATCATGACCTTCACTTCCTTTTTTTTTTTTACAGCTCTTTTGTTCACGTCCTATCCAACTTATCCTCATTGGACAACCTATTCATTCCAGATATTAGATTTAGATTTTTATTGTCATGCATACTCGTGTACAGGAGTACGGTGAAAAGTGTATGATGTCACCACACATGGCACCAGCTTAGGTATCTAGGGTAGCAAGTTTTTTTGTACCTAACAGAAATGAAAGTTGAAAAGTTAATCAGTACTCCATAGAACAGAAGGAAAATAAATGATAACTATTATCTTATTTCTTTAAAGATCTTCATAGTTTAAACTGGGAAAGTAAAGGAACATGTTAAAAGTTCAATAGGCTTTGAGTCTGCCACTTATCTCGCTCTGCTGTCTGTTCTCGACACCATCGCCACAGATACTATTGCTGCTGAAACTACCACCTCTCTGATCTCCTCCAGCAACTTGGGAACATGCCCGGGCAGTTTCCACTCACATGCTGAACCGAGACACTGCCACAAGCAACCCTGACACTAGGTGGGACCCACCACAAGCTGTTGAGAGATCAAGCTGGGACCTGAAATGGGCATTGACCTAGTAAACCTCCTCCGAACCACTTTTCAAATCCATTTAAATAAGAGCAAAGCTACATACAGTTTGAGATGTTGTCTCATTGATGTCCTGCTGTAACTGAAGCATTATATCCGAACTTTGTTATGTACAATTCTTTTTTTGTAAGAAAGGATAACATCCTGGTAACCTTTTTTGGTTACATGTATGTTTTTGAGCCTCATGCCCCAGCACGCTAAAACTCTCTGCACCTTGTAATTCTGTAGTCATTCTCCATTTTAATATATCTTTTTTTAATTCCTTCTGCCAAAGTGAAGAACTTCACATTTTTTTCCACATTATATTCCATCTGCAATATTTTTACCCACTAACTCTACCTATCTATATCCATCTGCAAAGGCTGAGATAGATAACTTCTTGATCAGTTGGGGAATCAAGGTTTGAGAAAACATAGGAAAGTGGACATGAGAAATATTGGATCGTCCATGATTCTATTGAGTTGGGCAGGCTCGAGTGGCTAAACAGCCTACTTCTGTTCCTACTTCTTACAGCCTTAAGGTCTTACACTTGCTATTTTCTACTGTACAGCCAATCTTCTATCTATGCAAACATGTTACCCCCATACTGAGAGTTTTTATTTTCTCCAATAACCTATGATGAGCCACCTTATCAAATGCCTTCTAGACATTCAACTACAGCATGACTATAAGCTCTCTTTTATCCGGAGAACATAATTCTTTCAGTGAACTCCAATTACATGATTAAACATTACCTTCCTTTGATGAAACCATGCTGAACATGTTTCCCAAATAGCTTGAATTTTTCCAACTGTGCAGCAATAACCTCTTTAAGACTTAACACCTATCCCAAGACAGGCAGGAAGCTAACTGGCCTATAGTTTCCTTTTATCTGACTTCCTACCTTCTTGAAGAAAGGAGCTATACTTTCCAGCTCGACAGAACCTTCCCTGAATCGAGGAAATTTAGGAAAGGTAATACCAACGCATCCATTGGTTCATTATCCACCTCTTTTAAGCCTTTAAAATGAAGTCCACTAGACCCAAAAATTCATTACCCTACAGCTCTATCAGTTTGCTCAATACCGCTTCCCTGGCGCTTGTCATTTCATCAAGCCCCTCTCTACCCTCCACTTACTGATTTACAGCTACCACTGCTTTGTTTTTTGAATCTTCTATAATGGGAAAACAGTAGAATATTTGCTTGTTTCATCCATCATTTCCATATCATCTATTAACTCCCCATTCTCAATCTCTAAAGGAACTGCACACACTTAGTCTTTTCCTTTAAGGAAGAGAATGTCTGCTGATACTCCCCAGACGCTCTGAGTATGCCTGTACAAAACATGAATATGCAGTACAGCTGGCAATGATTCGCCCGTGTCTGTTGCACTTATCTGGATGTTGCCTTTTTTTTAAACTGATGGAATATTTCTCCAAGTGTCCAAACACACAACTTTCCACATGCACAAAGTGAACCTTTCCAGGGTGTCACGAGATGCAGGCTTTTAAGTACAAATCAGCACAATGTGACAAGTCAAGAGATCCCCTTCTGTGCTGTATCTATAAACTCTTCCAAGACTAAGGACCTTGGAGCAGAGGAGGTTCAGAGGTGACCATAGAGATGTTTATAAAAATATAGATAAGAAGAATAACAAAAGTCTTTTCCCTAGGGCAGGAGAGTTCAAAACCAGAAGGCATATCTTTAAAGTGAGAGGAGAAAGATTTCAAAGGGAGCTGAGGATCAACTTATTCACACAGAGGGTGGTTCATTTGTGGAATGAACGGCCACAGGAAGTGGTGGATGCAGGTACAGTTACAACATTCAAAAGATATTTTGGCAATTTTACGAATAGGAAAGGTTCAAAGGGATAAGTACAGGCAAGTGGGACTAGTTTAATTTGGGAAAATTTGTCAGATCAGCACAGATGAGTTGGACCGAAGGGACTGTTTCTGTGCTGTATGCCTCTATGACTCTACTACCTGAGCGTGATAGGGATTTGGTTCAGAGGGGCTGAAGTATGTGTTAAAAACTGGAAAGAGTTAAGTTTCCATGGTCAATCAAAAACTGAACATGCAGGAATAATGTTCCATGACCAATGTAGGTACAAACCTGGTTATCAGGTATGAAGTACTCTTGGTGCTGCTGTATCTGGCACAGTGGTGAGGAATGGGCAGGGTCTGTGCCATGGAAATCACTTGAGCTAACTTCCACTTTATCTGGAGGACAAAAGGGACCAAAATTGGAGAGACACAATATAAAGACTTCTGTATCCAAATGTGCCCTCATCCTGATGCCCAGCTTTGTGCGCAACTGCATCATGCAATGCAGACCCTCTGAATGTCACCACCGTATGTGACTACATGGTGATGTTGCTATCACTCTCCAGTGTTCTGAAGAACATATCTGACCACATTGCCACAGAGTACGCCAAGTAGTTGGAACATACCATACCACCTGCTCCTTGTGGAGACATTTATGCTGATGTCAGTCAGGCTGTGGTCAGCACATAACATACTCAAGGCCCTGCTATATAAGCAGACAGATCTTCTCTGATGTTTCCTTGAACAGACTACCAAAGTTATTTGTCAGAATGCTTCATTAGCAGAACTTACAAACAAGCACAAAGACATAGGTTGGCTGGTAATGAAAAAGACGTTTCCTGTAAAATCCTTCCAACATACCCAGAGTGTCACCTTCTGCAAACATTACCCTCAATATGGCTGTGGTGGGGTATGTAGTGTTGTCCATCTCCTTGTGGAATACGTCTAGGTTTGGAGAAACATACTGTGGCTTCTGTGAGGTTTATTCCAAATAAGACTCTGTGCCTAATGGTCTTTTCCCAGGGATGGACACCAACTGCAGTTAGAGGACCATAAACCCAGTGAAGATATGCTTTCGTCTGCCCAAAACCCGCTTGATCTTCCAGTGCGCAGAGCTGCCTTCAACTGGATGTTGCAGGGTGACACATTCCAAGGTCTAGGACTACATGCCGAGGGACGCAGTAAAGCTCAGAACAGCCATTGCAAATGTACAATGGGAAAAGGTCATTGTCTAAGACTTCTCAGCATCATCTACATTCAAGGGCTGGAAACTATTGAACCGTTGAGGTTTGTGTGGCTTACTAACAACGTACAAAACTCTGGGTCTGGATGAGGCCAGGAGTTCTGCCACAAACCAAAGGCATGATGTATGAGTCAGTAATGTAGACTTCCATACAAGTGAAACAGTTAATAGCGCCTAACCTTTCTCTAAGCTTGAATAGGACAGATATTTAAGCTGAGTACTCCAAGGGAAAGCAAGTGTGGCTGCTAAAGCACTTTCATTTGCATTTTGATGAGCTTCTTTGCAAAATCATAAAGGTTAAGTGTACATATATTCGTTTAAGAAAAATCTTAAAAGTGCAAAGGATTGACACTAAATTAATTATCCTTTCCAAGAGCTAGAATGATCTAAGCTAAATGGCCTCTGATGTTCTAAAACAATGACACTTGATCACACCTCGGCCTGACCTCACATTTCTCTGAAACCTCTTCCTTATTTGACTATTTCACAATATACTGCGCCCTCACCTCAAATTCAAAATTATTCTCTGCCACACTCCCAGCTACCATAAAAATTTAATAACTCAAATACCTTCACTGCTTTCTTCTATCAGCAACGTGTACCGAATCCTTGGTGATTTTAACCTCTTATTTTTAACAGCACGCATTCTCTCCTCAGGATTCACTGTGCTCTTACTGTAGTCATGTAAAATCCCCAGCACAAAATCAAAACCATTCCCTTTTCCTTCCAATCTCACACAGACACACTAATCCCATTGGATCAATTGCATACTTGTACTCTTCATGTACATCTCCCATCCATGTTCCAACACTACTTCATTCTGTTCCTTGCTGGAAAACACCATCCTCAATGCACTTATGTCTGCACTTTCAAACTCCCAACTCTCTAGCCCCTGATCCTCCACAAGCCATGCACTTCTAAAGCTATTGATTCGTTGCACTACACCCTCGTCTCCATGATATTTGATATTTTCATCAAGAATAAAACATGCTCTCTCACCGCAACTGCTTGATTCTGCCCCTCTAAAATAAAACACAGCAGCTGGTGTTGCACTTTTAAATGGCCTGATCAACTGATTTTGCTATTTTTAACAAATTATGCATTTGCACTTCTCGATGCATATACTTTAGACTTACTTTAGTTTAAAAGTAATATGGGACATAATTTGTATTCCCAAAATGGCATGTCTCTCACATTTATCCAGTACTTGAAATACAAATTACTATAATGTATAAATGTAATATTAATACAAATTATAAAGGTGAGGCAATGGCCTAATGGGATCATTTATCTAAAGACCCAGGCAACGTTCTGGGGACCCAGACTATTGATTTAAGTTTACTTGAATGATAACCTAGGATTGCACCTGCTAACCGATTTTACCATGTGCTTTGTTTCACAAGTCTTCCAGAATGGTTGTTCATGATGTAGCTTTTTCTAAGTCTACGGTTTCAAACTGACTCCTACCAATATCGTTATTTGCACCTTATTACATTGTGACTTGTCAAGGCATCTGATGCTGAATGATAGAAACAAAGACTAATGTGAAGAACACACAGGACATCCCTTTATTAGTTTTTTTTTTCCTCTGAATTAAATGAAAAACTTCGAAATTGATGTATTATTAAAACAGTGAAAAACTGCACCAGTCTTCTAAGGGTTAAGGCTAAAACAATATTCTCCATATATGAACACCAAAATTTAAATCATAATTGTTTCATCATATAATGCAAAACTGCTAAAAATGCATGTGATGTAATAGCCTTAATATTGCTCATTCATAAATATCTGTTGCTTTAAGGAGTTACTGTTAAATACATACTGCAACGAAGTAGAGTGTAGTGAAAGATTTTAATTGTGTCACTGCAGTCATAGGTTAAGATAATGCTTTTGCTGTGCGTAAACAATTGCAGGAATACTAAGTTTCAATATTCAATTATTGCTGTTTCAGAAACTGAACTACACTGAAGTACTGGGAAGTATTACAGCGTAAGAATGGTATAGCTATTTGTTGCATAATTCACCAAATGGTAAAGCTGAACAGATGTCCCAAATGAAATAATTAAAATCTTGTCTACAAATGCAACATACTTTCACTTATAAAATAATGCAATAAGCCCTTTTGTTTAAAACTACATAATAAATCGAGTGCTCTGTTCCGCCTATTGCACAAATTAAAACAACAACAAAAGGCAAAGCAGGCTCCATATATTTACATTAAAGACTCACATATAGTTAGTGTTACAGTATTTCAGGGAAACTGTTCTCTTCGGTGGAGGTCACAATTTTAAGTACTTTTGTAATTAACTTCCTTATTTTCAGTGAGTGTGCTGGCAAATAATTAATGTTGGTTTCTATCATTCGTCCCTATAGTGTTTTTAGTGTTCTGGCTTTTTGTGCATGATAAAAGTCAGTAATTTTGTTATTTCCTCTACTCAGCACAATCAACTTTCAAGGAAAGTACACAGATCACAATAGTGTCTTGCCCATGAAGAAGTTAAATAGCAGGGTATTTGCATATTTAGAGAAACTGTTTTCTTTTCAAACGTGATTAACTACAACAAAGACTTTTGTTTCCTATGCTTCTTTCCTCTAGAAACATTCAAGTTCAAAACAGCAAATCAAAATAACAAGAATGTTACTTCCTAACATGATAAAATATGGTATAAAAAATAACTTTAAATCTTGGGTACAACAATAAAGTCAAGGCATACAATCTGAACAAACAGTTTTAAACAGATACACACACTACTGTGGAAAGTACTTAAGATAATTGTTTAAATGAATCTTAAGCAAGTTAACTGTAGCTCATAAATGCAAAGGCACCACCATTAGCAGTTGGTGAATATGTCCTACTTTCACATAAAAGATAGGACCACTTTCATATTCAAATACAATAACCATTGAATGGTTCAAGTATCTCTTGTAACAAAAGAACTAAATTTTACCTCATCAAATGAAAAACTTCATGCTATTTTACAGGCTTAAGATCAATACACAGGTCAGGGCTATTGCAACATACTTGATAATGTACAGCAATGCAAAAATAAAAACAAAATTTAGTGCAAAACTTCCCCTTCCAAACAGAACTGAAATTTAGTGAGCACCCAGTGAACACGAAACTGCGGCTTGATTTAATTTGAATCAAGAGCAGCAGCCATTGTTGAGTGATTGGTTTGCTTAAAGACAATGATCCATCTGGCATTTCAAACCATAGCATCCTTGTTGCCACTTTTCAATAATGTCCAAGAGTCGACTGCAAAAACAGAAAAATGGACAGTTTGAAATCTGCTTCTCCTGCCCTCCTGCAGATCCAGTTATATTTGTCGAACAGTGGTAAAATGAGTGCTCATTTTCCATTCAGCAGTCCATTTTCACCTTCTCTAGTGAATTGCTTATTTTTCCTAAAGTTTTTTTGATGCGTAATGCAGTCAGCCGTGCAGAGGGATTTTGGTACCAACACTCCTTCATCAACTTGGCAAGAGCAGACAGAGTCTGAAACAAATGATAGTGATTAATATTATATAAAACAACATACGTTTTACAGGAAAACTAAGTTGCAAACCACTAGGAAAACACTGAGACTCATTCAAAATTTGTAGCAGAACATGTAGTGTCAGTCTTCACATGGGAAGTTAAAAAGACTCTCAGTTCTTACTCTTATCTGTTTTATTTTACATCTCAGAGTCACTTTTCTGTATTTGCTCCCCCTTTGGGAGTCTTCAAATTTGCTGCATACCAGCAGCACATTTGCGGTTTGTTCCTTTTCCTGGGAAACTGTGTACACTTGGATGGAGAACTTGGGGCACATGGGGGATGGATGGACAGCATGGAGGATGGGATGTCCACACACCTGGACAGAGTATTGAGGGTCTACAAGCTCGGGGAAGAGTGGGGATTTTGAGTTTGGGGATGACTGCACTGTTTGGTAAACAGCAGGTTAACAAGAGATAACAAGGTGTGGGGCTGGATGAACACAGCAGGCCAAGCAGCA
>JAHRHZ010000077.1:15677977-15703540 GCA_024137785.1 Ginglymostoma cirratum | reverse complement strand
GGCCTAGACCCTTTTCTGATGAAGGGTCTAGGCCCGAAACGTCAAGTTTTCCTGCTCCTGTGATGCTGCTTGACCTGCTGTGTTCATCCAGCCCCACGCTTGTTATCTACTATAATACGTAAACCTGTTGCCACATCTAAGTAAATATTTTGCGTTTTATCCCACAAACATTATTTCAGTTTCTAACAGTTTTGGAACATTTTATTCTCTTGATGATATTGTATCTATTCAGTGTCACTAACTATTCACTTGCCCCGCAAATTTAGTTGGGAGATTCAGGTGACTTTTTAACCATTATATTTAACTATTCGTCCTGATTATTTTGAGGAACCAACAATTTACAACTGATAACTTAACAAATGTTTGGCATTTGGCATCTGCTATATCACCTTTAGCTTTGACTACATATTACCATTACAGTTTTCACAAAACAATCATTTTTAAAATCTCTGTTGCCGTGATTTCTAAAGATAAGCTGTTCCATGGTTCATGATCTGAAGATACATAGAAAAAAAAAATTTGCAAAGTTTTGTTTTGCATTGCAAACTGTTACAAATTATCAACAGTTCAAGCTTGATTATTTTAGTATTTCAGCAAACCTTGCAATTTTGCTTGCTCAGTTGCTCTACCCACAAGATTCTTCATTAGTTGAGCAAGCAAACCTTAATGTAAATATTTGTCTGTGGTGTGTTTTGCTTTACTGTCTGGATTATAACATTTAACTTCTTAAATGGTTAATATGTCAAAGGTCGTTTTAATGTATAAACACATTTGCCTTTCTAATTTGATAATTTTATGTTTAATCGTATCAGATAAATTTTTTCTAGATACTTGGCATGTTAAAACAAAATCATACATTTCTGCAAACATTTGGCCATTTTATAAGGAAAAGCAAAAGCTTTCAAAACTGGAGTTGTTTCAGGAAATTCCTGTCTACCTGGGTCAATCATTTTTGCAGAATTTCAGTAGAGCTACTGTAATATTTTACAACTCTAATACCAAAAAACCTAGTCTTTCTATCCTTTAATTACTTTGCACTTTGTTAAAATTGTTCACCCTTTTTTCTTGACAATTTCCTGCTTCCTAACTCATTTTGAAAACGAGCGAAAGTGACAAATAAGTCTGTCATCAACAAAATATAAAATAACAATATAGTTTGCTAATCCAGCAAACTAACTGAAATGTCCATATTCTTGTTTGCCCAGTGGCAAAGTCAAAAAGTCTATTTTAAGTAAACATTGCTCAAATTAAATAGTTTCTTGATCAGTGGGGGAGTAGAGGGTTACAGGAAAACGCAGGAAAGTGGAGCCGAAGAACGTCAGATCAGCCGTAATGTTACTGAACGGCAGAGCAGGCTCAAGAGTCTGAATGACCTACTCCTGCTCCTATTTCTTCTGGTCTTACGATCTAAGCTGCATCTTGCTTTACTCACCTACACATTCCATCAAAGTGATTTGTCTGGCAACTGTGCGTTGTACTAAGAACGGCAAACCTGATCCACTGCCTGACGTACGGGAGTGATCAAGCAAATCCTAAGAATAAAAAACAATAAAGAAGTGACAATCAGTAGTGTCTAGTTACAACAATTTAGAGTCACATTTGAAGTCTGACCTAAATGATATTTTCACAATTGTTCTCTTTGGAGATAGTTTACGTTGAGTCAGGGACTCAGAAGAAATTGGGAAGGCCACCTCAAGAAAGAGATTAATGTAGCATGACATAAATTGATTTTAAAACGGAGATATTGTTCACAGACCACCACTGTGCAGTCGCCAAGAAATAACTGAATAGAAAGTATGATTTCTTAAAAACTTATTCCATGCTTGATCCCGCTCTATCCATAGCTCATCTTTGCCAAAAATGAAGTGAGAATTAAATGGTACAACTAATTTCAGTACCTTAATTAGATGATTTTGCAAGAACTTTGAACAATTTTGAAAGTAAGCATGCAAGGTATGAAATATAAAGGTCTTTATGAAAGTTGAGCCAATGCAGATGAGAAAACCAGTGTCAGATTTTATTATCCAACTATTAATTGAAAAGTGTTTAACACCTAGATGTCTCACCTGACAAGATGAAAAGTCAAATCAAAGAGCTTGATACAAAGCGTTGGCCATATTTGAAAACCACACTGCATATAATTGAAAGGTGAAGGACTGTCAATTTCTGGTAAACAGCTTAAAATCATAAATTTTCTAAATAAATCTATTTAACTATATTTTTTAATGGAGCTTGAAAAAATTACACAAAGTGTGTTTTCTAAACTCAAGGCACATCTGACAGAAACTATATTAGAAATTGGCTTTGAGATCTGAAGAGTTCTAGTGATCCTTGTAATAGTTGGCTCATTATCAATGCAAAGTGTTCCAAAATGAGTCTCTTGTAGGCAAATGAAGTCAATGGAAGGCGTGGATGGCAAGATATCCAATAAGAGTTTGCCTGACAGCCAACAGCCCCTCAATATTAAATGAAATTTGGAGAGCAAGCCCTATTCCCATAAAGCGACATACTTGCTCAATTTGTTTATTCCTTCATTGGATGTGGATGTGGCTGCAGCTAATTAGATCAGCATTTATTGTGCCTTTTACTTGTCCCAGATAAAGTGATGGTAACACCTTGTACCAAGCTCTTTCATTTGACTTTTCATCTGGTCACATAGGCATCTCGGTATTAAACACCTGTGAATTAATAATTGGATGATGTCATCAGACACTAGTTTTTCTGTATTGACTGGGCTTTGATAAAGACACTTTTCTGCAGCCACTCTAAGGCTGCGGTGTTCAGAATTTTATGTAATACTCCAGCTGAGGCCAAAACAGTGTTTCATGCAGGTTTAATGCAAGTTCCTTACTTTTCCATGCTATGCCTATCTTAATAAAGGCTGAGATTCTGTTTGCCTTAGTACGTGTTCTCAATCTGTCACGCCATCTTTAATGATTTATGTACATTTACATTTGGGTCCCACTGTTCCCATACGCCTTTAGAATTGTACCCTTTATTTTCTACTATTCTCTCTGTTCTTCCTACCAAAACAAATCACTTCTCTGAATTCAATCTAAATTTCTACTTGCCTGTCCATTCCCATTCCAAAATCCTATTTCTTTTTGGAGCTCTATACAATCCTCTACGTTTCACAATATTTACAAGTTTTGTATCACTCCCACACTTTCGCCATGTACACAAAGATACAGATCATTAATATACAGCAGGAAGAGCTAGCTTCTAAAACCAATCCCTGCGCAACTCCATTATGAATCTTCCCCGAGTCTGGAAACCAGCAAATTTCATATCCATTTGTTACTGTTTCTTTTATTTAATGAACCAGAACTAAGTTCACAAGGTCTGTTGTGAAAACTTCTATCAAGTATCTTTTGAAAGTCTATGTGTAGAACATGAACACCACTACACCCTTCACCCCGTTAGCTCAAAAATTTGCCCATTACACTTCTGTGCTGGCAGTCCTTAATTCCCAGATTTACCAAGCACCACTTCATTTGTGCTGAATTAGCACTTCCAAAAACTTTCCCACCAAGGTTAAACTGGCTGGCCTGTAGTTGACAAGCTTATCTTTACAAAAGGGTGTAACATCTGCAATTCTGGAGTCCCCTGGCACCAACCCTGTGTCTAATGAAGCCTGGATAATTTTGACCTGTGCTTCTGCATTTTCCACAGTCACTTTCTTCGCTATCCTTGGAAGCATCTCATTTGGTCCTGGTGCCTAATCAAAATTTAAGTTGACAGCCTATCCAGTACCATCACCTTATCGATTTTAAACACTTCACGTGCCAGAATTACCTTGTCTCCGAGCATGTCTTTGACGGCATTTCCGTCTTTAGCAAAAGCAGACGTTCAGATATTCGTTTAGGACACCAGCCATGCCTTTGCCCAAATCCACTTTTTGGTCCCTGTTCAGCCCCTCTCCCTCTTACCACCATTTTGTGACTTATCTGCCCATGAGCACAATTAAACCTGATAGTTTCTTTTTACAATAGAGAAAATGAAGTATGCTATGGTCTTTGAAGCTTATTTTGATGGCATTTGCTAGTTAACATCATTCACGTCTTCCATACTGAATGCTAAAAAATGTATTTTGATAAACGAATGAACTAAGCATCGACAAAAATAGCAACTAACATCTTATAGTGCAGCTGCAGTCTACATACCCTTTATATTGAAACAGCTATTTATTTCAAAAACAGTTTAACAACAGAAAAGAATTGATTACCGCAAGTGTACTATCTCCCACATTGGAAGCTATAAGGCCATCAATTGCTCCATTTTCAGCATCATGGGCATGTAACCGTTGCATCCTATTCTGGTGAATTTTGCGGCAAATCAAGACAGCAACCACAGACAAAACTACCAGCACTATAACTGGGCTAACTACAAAAATGATTAATGTCTCCACACTGTAGTTGATCGGTTCTTCTTTGGGTGCTGAAACAAAAAGAAACAAAAATTAATAAAATAATCCATTTTCATTCTGTCAGTGTCGACGGTTTTAATAGTTTTCTTAAAGGAAATAACATTTCTCTCATAGAATATACACAATTCCACTTACATATCAGAGGAGATGCTAGAGTAGTGTTATTTTTCAATTGTGTTTTAGAGAAGTTCCTTGGGATGTGTAGCAAATGAGAAAAGTGTTGAGTTAACAGCGATCATGGTACATGAAAACGGAAAACAAGGATAAAGGAGAGAGATCTGGACTGGCTGCTGGGAATCGCTTTCTTTTTAATTTTCTAATGAAATGTGGGTATTGCAGGCAAAGCTGGCATTTGCTGCCCATTTCTAATCATCATTTCAGACAGGAAATAAGGATCAGCCACAGTGTGGTGAGTTTGACATCACATTTAGGACAAGAGTATTTAAGACTGGCAGATTTTCTTTCGATAGTATATCAGGATAAAGTGAACCAGTTAGGATTTTACAACAAATGACAGTTTCAGGGTCACTATTATGGACATTAGCTTTCAATTTCAGATACTAACATTCAATTTAAATTGCACCAGCTGTCATGATGATATTTCAGCCCGTATTCTCAAAGCATCAGCCTGAGCCTTTGGATTACTAACCCCGTGGCATTACTAACAAGCAACCATATTACTATGAACCCTAGTGAATAAGGAATGTTTCATGGTTCGTCCCAGATCAATCTGCCTGTTGTTGCTTAGCAGCTTAGCCATCATCAAACATATCAATCCTTTACAAACACAAAATAGAAACATATGTCTAAAAAATGCAATAGATTTTCATGTGTACGTTACTCCTATAATGTCACAGGTGAGCAAGAAAGCAGTTTTCACCAGAAATAAACAGCACTTAGGATCTTATACACGGCAGCTTTGAAATGAACGCTAGTGTAAATGGGTAATTTGCATTGCGTTCAGACTAATGTAGTCAATTGCCTATTTCAAATGTGGGCACTCATCAGTAGGGATTTTACTCAAAAATGCTCTGACAGAAACTTGCAGTTTCTTTTAAAGATTCTTGATCTCCCAGGGTTTTGCTCACAAACTTTATTGATGTTGCTTTGGGTTACAGATTCTGAAATCTAAACACAATAAAATTATGAACAATTATTTAACATTTTCTGTTCCTTTACATCTTTTCAAAATTACCCCTCAAGAGTCTATACCATCTTTAACATAGGTTTACTACTAACATACGAACATGCAGACCCTTCTTTTCACTGATCTGCTGACTTGCAGCCTCACCTGCATCTGAACTCACTTTCTTGTTGCTTACCCTGCTACTTGTTATCTCTGCCACTCCAGAAGTCACCTCTTACTACCAGCCTTTCAATATGTGATCTCTGGACTTCCTGGATATTCCCTCTCACTGAATCTTTCAATCCCCAACTGTCTTGTCTGCTGCTTTCCTTTAAAGGTGGGGTTGGGAGGGGAAGAAGTAAGAGGGATGGCGGGAAGAAGGTGTGCGAGAAAGCAGGCAAGGGTAGCTTCAAAATGTGCCATTCAGGTCATGTAGTCTTTTGTCATACCAGTAGGAAACTACTTTAAAATAAATCTCATGATAGCAGATGAGAGTACAGGGTACAACGATCATTAAAATGAAAGAATGCCACATAGAATCATAGAATTCCTACTTTGTGGAAAGAGGCCATTCAGCCCACTGAATGTACACCACCCCTCTGAACAGCATTCCACTCAGACACTACCCTATCCCATAATCCCACATTTCCACGGGGCAGGTTAAATGAGGTACAGCTCCATTCAACCCACAAGCATGACTGTGACCTTCTAGTCTGTTGTCATTTCCATATACCATTTTGTTCTCACGCTAACATTTACGTCTTAGGCCTGCTGCACCATTTCACACGAGCTCAAGGAACACTATCTCATTGACCAAATTTGAGAATTTGTTACTTTATGAATTTAATATCAAATTCAGCAGGTTCAGACCATAAACTCTACCCATCTGTTTGATATTTTTCTTTTCAGTGTTTACATCTTGTTTTCATGTATTTTCTTTCAGTCAGAGCTGACTTTTATTCTATTAGTAACACCTACTCTGGACTGATGCTTTGCTTGGTTACTAAAATAATTTCCACTCACTATGCCTTTTGTTCCATGACTAATTTTCCTTGCCTTTTCTTGACCTTCCTATTCTGTTCGACTGGCCCGCCACCACACTTTAGCAACAATTTGAAACTATCACATTTCCAAATCTCTTTAGTTCTGAAGAATCATCATTGGAGTTAAAACGTTAACTTCACAGATGCTGCCAGACCCGAGTTTCTCCAACTTTTATTTTAAGTGGGGACTTACCATACAATAAAATTCATACATTCTTGCTAAGTAGTAAGGCATTTCTGTAATTTTGCAGTTTAAATCAGAGACAGTCAAATGATTTTAGAAGATTTCAATTAACCTCAGCAATATAGGCAGGGAAACATAAAGACCACTAATTATTTGATTTAACACATTTTTATGAGACTGAGAAGCTGTACATTGCTTCATGTCATGTCATGTTGTGTTAGTTAGAGCTGTAGGAAAACGAACCAGCTACTGGAAACAAAGGAAAGTCACATTCTAAGGTCAGTCACAATAAGGGTTATGTGTCATGCTTCACAGGCAACGCATCTCAGGAATAGTACGAAAGAAACGGTTACTGGATGTCAGGTCAATCACTTGCCTGCTCTGCTCACGCTGTATATGTATGGGGCATCCCATCTTTGAAACACAACACTAAATAAATCTCACTGGTTGCCTCCAAACTACCGTCAGAAATGGCAATTTGCTAGCATCTGTGCAATGTTCAAAGAACTTTGCAAGGTCATATGAATTGACAACAGATTTCACATTTTACTTGTATATTTAACATCGTTCATATAAAGGAAAAACCTTAAACACTAAAAATGGCCGTAAAACCGGACAGTCAAGCTTGGCAATATGTGTAAATTCAATCATCTTGAGCATAACTATGTCGAGTAACACCAATTTGTTCTGCTAGCAGTTCAGGGTGTTCTGAACTGCAAACCTTTTCTTCAATTATTGCAAGCCAACAACGCTAAAAATAGTAATATTACATAACATTATGTTAGGACACAGAGACAGAGAGCCAAATCAAATCCACATTTCTATCTCTGTATTCACAACATTATAAAACTAAAGCCTTCAGAATCTTTCAAAACTGACTGAATGTTTCCTAACCAGATTTTTTTGAATCACCAATTCCAGGCTTTGCGAATAAATAATTCCAGACACAGGTTTCTTTCTTAAACAAAAACCTTAGCATCAAACACAGTTAATGGATAAACAAAAGAAAATAAACTGGCCAGAATACTTAAGTGCTTTTCACAATGCACTGTTCCACAGACATGGATGATGGCTTCTTGGCTAACTTTCTGCGGAACTTTTTGATCAAGAACCTGTTAATTAACTTGCAGGTCTGGTCTCATGAATAAATAAAAGATTGTTTGGTCTGTTTTCCTTTTAACTCAAGCTGTTGCAAACAGTCCAAAAGTCATCTTCTGCCCTCAGTTCCCAGTTCACAGCTCCAAACCAAAATTGATAAAAGAATAAAATAAAAATGTATAGGTTCTGTACAAGATATCAGCAATAAACGAATGGCAGAGGATTACTGGGAATGCCAAAGTCAGAAACGCACTGGATAAGACTTACTGATGTTACAGGATCTGCGTGCTGTCTGGCAAATGTGCCAGTGGAATATGCTAAAGTGCTCAAACAAACCACAATATATACATTTGTTTCTTGTAAAAGATTGAAGATATCCTAATCCTTACCTTGAGAAAGAAGAGGCATTGCCGTAATATTCCTGTTACACAGGCTTTCATTGCAGCACCGCACTACAGAACGTTCTGAGGGTAAGATCTTACATAACATTTCAACTTTTTCAAGTGAATCAAAACACCCCTTCTGGTACACTGAAACATCTCCATTTTGTGTCACTGAAGCAAAACACCGTAGACCGTTGCATTCAGTCTTTGTTCCACAGGTACTGCCCTCACATATACATTGAAGACTGGAGCTTCCTTCATCTACACATCCATTAAAAAAAAGCAAATTTTGCACAATGTTAGAGTGACCAGATACAACCTTTTAAGGCAATTTGTCAAATTCAACATTTGAAAAGATTTTGTGCTTAAGCAAGCTTAAAAGTAAAAAATATAAAATCTACTTCTATCACACTCACTGAAAGTGATCAACCATATCTGCAGGGAAAATAGCTTTAAAGATGAATTGATGCACACGTCCTTGACCATGCAGATATACCTAAACATCCTTATTCTAACTAAAGATGAATGATGCTCCAAACATGTTCCACACCTCTGGGCTGAAACACCATCATCCACAACTGACATATTTAATAGTCACATTTTATAATTCTAGACCAGCACCAAAGTCTTCAGCAAAATCAGTCATTGTTTTTATTTAGGTGGAGCATTTTTGCATTTTTTTCATCAAGCCATTTTAACATAGGTTTTATATCTTCAATCAGCTTTTCCACAAGAAGTTTTCCTTCATTACTGCCACAGTGATCAAGCCACATCCAACCCATAGGTACCAATGCTTGTCCAATGAAACCTAGGGCACTTAACATTCAAAATTGGCCTCACAAGTCAAATTTCTGAATAGGAAATGGAACTATCTGTGAAAAGGAAAGTCTTGCTAAAATTGTACAAGGCACAAGTCAGACCACATCTGGAAAACTACGAATATTTGGGTTCCTTACCTGAGGAAAGATACACTGGCACTGGAGGCAATTCAAGAAGGTTCATTAGGCTGATACCAGCTATGTCTTATGAGGAGTGGTTGAGAAGGTCAGGCTTGTACTCATTGGAAGAAAGAGATGTGACCTTATTGAAACATACAAAATTCTCAGAACTTGACTGGCTGGATGCAGAAAGGTTGTTTCTCCTTGTGGGAGAGGCTTGAACCAAAGGGCATAATTTCATAACTAGGAGTCACCCTTTGCAATCAGTGATGAGGAGTAATCTCTTCTCTCAAAGGGTAGTTAATCCATGGGATTCTTACCAGAGGTCTGTACAGCCTGGGTCATTAAGTAGATTCAAGGGTGAGATAGACATATTTTTAATCAGGAAAG
Source organism: Ginglymostoma cirratum (assembly GCA_024137785.1). Classification (NCBI taxonomy): domain Eukaryota; kingdom Metazoa; phylum Chordata; class Chondrichthyes; order Orectolobiformes; family Ginglymostomatidae; genus Ginglymostoma; species Ginglymostoma cirratum. The sequence continues at coordinate 15,693,952 of JAHRHZ010000077.1, read as the reverse complement.
GAATCAAAGGTTATGGGGATAAGGCAGGAAAGTGGAATTGAGGATCATCAGATCAGCCATGATCTTAATGAACAGCAGATTTGAAGGGCTGAGTAGCCTGCTTCTGCCTCTACATCAAGATCAAGAACACATTGTGAATCAAAAAGCTATGACAGCTCAATTTGCAACAGCATGAACAATGTGAGGCCCTTGTGTAGGTGTGAAAATAAACATTCCCCATGGAGTGACAGATCATCAACCAAACAAACCAGAATAGACTAAGCCTGTGAACACATCTGTACAGCCACAAAGAACATCACAAAGCATTGGCAAGCAAGGAAATTTAAATAGCACGTATACAAATGCACCAAATCATGACTATAAGCAAATAATTGCTATTTGCTAAGGGTTCTATAGCTTCATTGGTAAGACAGAGTGCCAGCAAAAGGCATAAGACTACCAGGTGCACAGTGGCCCAGAATGTATTTTATTATTTATTCACAGGATGTGGATTTCACTGATTCAGCCAGCATTTATTGCCCACCCTTAACTGCCCTCTAAGTGGTGGTGAATAGCATTCTTAAAATGCTGCTACAAATGAAAACATCGATAAACCTACATACTATTTGAGATGGCATTCCAGGATTTTGACCCAGTACCAGTGATGGGAAGATGATGCAGATTTAAGTCAGGATAGCATGTGGTTTGGAGAGGAAACTTGCAGATGGTGGCATTCCCATGCACCTGCTGCCCTTGTAAGCATTCAGGTCATGAGTTCGGGAGGTACTGTCTCAAGGAGCTTTGGGAAGTTGCTGCAGTGCACCTTACAAATGGTACACACTGCTGCCATTATGCATCAGTGATGGAGTGGATACTGAATGTGTTAGCTGGGTTGTCAATCAAACTTTATCCTGGATAGTGACAAGCTTCTTGTGTTGCTAGTGCTGTGTTAATCTAGATGAGAGTGGACTTCATCACACTCTTGACTTGCCTTGGACAGGATGGGCACGCTTTGGGGAGATAGGTGGTGAGTTCTTCACCATAAAATTCCCAGCTTCTGCCCTGCTCTTGCAGCCACTGTATTTATATATTGGGTCCAGTTTGGTTTTGGTCATTGGTGACTCCCAGAAGTTAACAGTGAAGGACTCAGCAATGGTAATGCCATTTCATATGAAGGGACATGGTTAGGTTCTCCCTCATTGGAGATAGTGATTGGCTGGCACTCGTGTGGCACGAATGCTACTCATCACTTATCAGCCCAAGCTTGGCTGTTGTCCAGGTCTTGCTGCTTATGGACATGCACTGCTTCAGTGTCTAAGCTATCAGCATGGCGTTGTGCACTGGGCAACTATCAGCAATTATGATTACCATCTTCCCTCATGCTAGGTATGACTCCAACCAGAAAACTGTTCCCTGATACCCATTGATTCCCAGTTTTGCTAGGGCTCTTTGATGCCAAACTGGATCAATAGTTGCACTGATGTTAAAGGAAATCACACTTAACTTACCTCTGGAGTTCAGCTCCTGTCTATGTTTAGGACCATATTAACAGTAGGCAAAACATAAAGTTCACTGGAACTGCTAATGGAAGACTGCTTGTGTGAGCATAGCAAAGACACATAGAGTAGCAAGTTACTCGTGTTCTTGCCAACCGCATAACTAGGGAAGTAGAGAGGATTTTAAAATGAATAGTGGGACAAGGGACCAAATTTTGGAAACTGTGGTAAGTTAAAGAATGGAGTCAAGGCCAAAGAGAAAGGAATTAATACAGGAAATGACAAATCACTCAAGACAGGAAAGGATAGAGAGTTTAAATTTATAAGTCAACCAACAGACAAAATTAGAATTTACAAACAGTAAATGAATAAAACTAGCTCAGTATCTGAATGCACATAACATTCGAAACAAAACAGAGGAAGTGTTTCTGCAAATAGAAATGAACAAGTATGATCCCGGCCATCATTATATATACAGGGTTGCATGGTGACCTGGATTGGGACCTCAACTTTGAAAGGTACAGGACATTGAGGAACAAGAATAAAGTTGGAAAAGCTGGAGGGATTGCTCTGTTAGTTAAATGATGATGATATTAACCCCGTACAGAAAGATAACCTAAATGTAGGTAATCAAAATCTGCAAACAGTTTGGGTGGGTACAAGAAGTGATTAAGGCAAGGATTAATTTGTGGGATTGGTATACAGGTCCCAGAACAATTTTCACAAAGTAGTGTAAGGTATAAAGCAAGACATAATGACAGCTTTTTAGAAAGGCACAGTGATAATCACAGGTGATTTTAATCTAGTTAGCTGGAAAAGCCATATGGGCAGAGGTAGTATGGATGAGAAATTCATAGAACATTTTCAGGATAGTTTCGTACATTCTGGATCCGACCAGAAAGCATGCTTTACTAGACATGGTATTGTGTAATGAGTTAGGATTAACAAATAACGAAGGTGCCACTTGTTAGAGTAATTATAATGTGATTGAATTTTACATTCAGTTTGACAAATGGGTCTGAGACTGTTCTTTACATTTTTAAATAAGGGTAATTATGAGGGCATGAAAGCAGAGCTGGCTGAAGTGAACTGGCAAAATTAAGCCAAAGGATAGGTCAATAGAGACAGTTACGGGGATATTGATACATCCTAATGAATAACAAAATATTCCATGAGGCGTACCCACCATCTGTGGTTAATTAGAAATGTTATAGACAGTATCAAACCGAAAGAAAGAAACTGGAGAATTAATAACAGAAAATAAGGAAATGGCAGATGAACTCAACAGGTATTTTGCATGTGTCCAAGTTAAATCCCACAAGGAATAAATCAGTAAATAGAAGGGAGGCAGGAACTTACAAAAAATCACAGTCGCCAGACAAGTGTACCAAGTAAAATGCTGGAGCTGCGAGCTGACCTGTGCCCAGCTCTAACAGACTTTATAGGAACGCCTTAAAAGACGTGGCTAGTGAGATGGTTAACACATTTATTTTAATTTTTCAAAAATCCCTTAATTTGGGAATTGACACATTAAATTGGAAGTCTGTAAAAGCAATTAATTTAGACAAAATGAGAGGGAGTCTGAAAGCAGGAGCTTACAGGCCAGTCAGCTTAATATCTATCATAGAGAAAATGTTAGAAGCTATTATCAAATAAGCAGGGTAGGGGAGTCTAAAACTAGAGGGCATAGGTTTAAGATGGGAGATTTAAAAGGGACCTAAAGGACAACGTTTTCCATACATGGGTGGTGCATGTATGGAATGAACTGCCAGAGGAAGTGTTGGAGGCTGCTCCAATTATAACATTTAAAAGGCATCTGGATAGGTATATGCATAGAAAGGTTTCAAGGGATATGGGCCAAATGCTGGCAAATGGGACTAGATTAATTTAGGATATCTGGTCGGTATGGATGAGTTGGACCGAAGGGTCTCTTTCCATGCTGTACATCTCTATGACTCTACAACTAAGTTAAAGCAAAACCAAGCTGACTTTGTCTGATTACTTTGAACTTAACTAAGTCAGCTTGGTTTTGTGAAAGATAATCATGTTTGACCAATCTTTTCCAATTATTTGAGTTGTAATGCATAAAGGATAAAGGCTCGACAGTTGTGGTGTACATAGATTACAGATGACATTTGAGAAGGCCAAATATCAATAGTTTTTATGTAAAATAAAAGCTCATCCTTTATTTCTTTATTCATTAACGGGATGAGGACATCGCTGGCTAGGCAACATTTATTGTCCATCCCTAACTGCCCAGAGGGCAGTTCAGAGTCAACCACATTGCTGTGGATCTGGAGTCACATGTAGGCCAGACCAGGTAAGGATGGCAGTTTCCTTCCCCAAAGGACATTTGTGAACCAGATGGGTTTTTCCTGACAATTGACAATGGATTCATGGTCATCATTAGATTCTTAATTCCAAATATTTATTGAATTCAAATTGTACCATCTGCCATGGTGGGATTTGAATCTTGGTCCCCAGAATGTTATCTGGGTCTCTGGATTAACAGTCCAGTGATAATACCACTAGGCCATTGCCTCCCCCTAGATTCATGGGTAGGAGGTAGCATATTGACATAGAGTGAAAATAGCTGGTTAGCAGAAAACAGGGCCTTTTTCAGGTTAGCAAGATGTAACAAATAGTGTGACACAGGGATCAATGCTGGGACCTCAACTGTTTATAATTTATATTAATGACTTGGTCAAAGGGAAGGCATGGTTGCCAAATCTGTTGACAAGACAGAGACAGGTAAGAGCATAAGCTGTGAAGAGGATACAACGAGTTTACAAAAAAACGTTGATGGGGCAAAGATGTGGCAAATAGAATATAATTTGGGAAAAGGAGAATGTGTTCACATTGGCCACAAGAATAATAAAGCATTTTATTTAAATGGTAAGACATTTTACAGCTCTGAGATGCAGAATGACCTCGACCTTCTTGTGTATCAATTGCAAAAGGTAAATATGCAGTTTCAGCAAGTAATTCGGAAAGCTAATAGAATGTTATCATTTATCACGAGGGGAAGTGAACACAAAAACTGAAAGGTTATGCTTCAATTACACTGGGCACTACTGAGACTGCCTCTGGATTACTGTGCATTGTATTGGTGACCTTATTTAAAGAAGGTTGTAAGTACACTGCAGGCAATTCACAGGATGTTTACTTGACCATTATCTGGAATGGGCAGGTTGTCTTATGAGAGAAGGTTGGACAAGCTAGGCTTATATCCAGAGATAGTGGGAACTGCCGATACTGTAGAATCTGAGATAACAAGGTGTAGAGCTGGATGAACACAGCAGGCCAAGCAGTATCAGAGGAGCAGGAAGGCTGACGTTTCGGGTCTGGACCCACTCCAGTTTAGAAGACTAAGAGGCATCTTTATTGAAGCATATAAAATCCAGAAGGTTTTTAGCATTACAGATGCCTCAGTAATTTTTAAACCTATTTTCTAATCAGCCTGTTCAGAGATGTTATTACACACCTCTGGAGCGGATGGGACTTTAACTTGGGTCTGTCGGTCCAAGGCTAGGGACACTACCACTGTGCCAAAAGGGCCCCCTTGGTTCTTCTTTTTTTCCCCTAATCAACCTGTTCAGAGATGTTATTACAGACCTCTGCAGCAGGTACAACTTGAACCCAGGCCTCTCTGGTCCAGGGACAGGGACACTACCACTGTGCCACAAAGCCCCCCCCAGTCTTGGTTCCTCTTAAGGGAGATTCTAGAATTAGAATCATTAAAACAGGTAATTTTTCTCTGAGAGGACTGTGTGTCTTTGGAACTCTGCTTCCACCACAATATCAGGAAGACCCGAGTCCTTAAATATTGTTAAGGCTGAGGTAGGTAGATTCTTGTTAAGTAAAGAGGTTGAAAGATTATTGGCTGGCAGGAATAAGGATTTGAGATTACATTCAGATGAGCCATCGTCTTATTGAATGGCAGAGCAAGCTCAAGGGATTGAATCCCCTACTCCTCCTCACAATTGATATGATCGTTTTTAGCAACTTACTAAAACCTAAAATAAACCTTGTTACTTGGTCAACTCATTTGTATCACAGGCAAATCCTGTTGGTAACAGAACAGCTATCTCCTAGTATCAAACATGCCTCAGAGCTCTTATAATTGGAAGAGTTTAGTTTAAAATTAACATACAACCAATCAAGGTGTGTCTAGTCTATTCAATAAAAGACAGCTGAACCATCCAAATTTTAAATAGCAATGAAATGAAAGAAAAATAACTGTACCCAATCATTAATGCATAGTAACCATGTTGGGAACAATGGTTCAGAAAACAGCTAGCTGATTATCAGAAATATAACTTACCTTCAGCTCCACAAAGCAAGTTCTTTGGGACCAAAAGCAGGAGTGCAAGGATGCTCCATCGGGCCATCAGGAAAAAGCAACTGCAAAACAAGAACAGACATTTTTTCAGACCTGGGGGCTCCAATTATAGGGTCATACAGCACCCAAATATACCCTTTGGTCTAACTGGTCCATGCCGACCAGACATTACAATCTGACCAAGTCTGATTTGCAGCATTTCGCCCATATCCTTCTAATCCCTTCCTATCTACATACCTATCCAGATGCCTTTTAAATGTTTTAATTGTACCCGTCTCCACCACTTCATCTGGCAACTCGTTCCACACACGCACCATCCTCAGTGTGAAAGAGTTACCCCTCAGGTCCTTTTTAAATCTTTCCCCGCTCACCTTGAGCCTATGCCCTCTTGCTTTGGACTGCCCCACCTGAGGGAGAATAACTCAGCGAGTGGCCCTATCCATGCCCCTCATGATTTTATAAACCTCTATAAGGTCGCCCCTCAGCCTCTGACACTCCATGGAAAATAGCCCCAGCCTATTCAGACTCTCCCAATAGCTCAAACCCTCCAGTACCGGCAACATCCTTATAAATCTTTTCTGCGCCTTCTCAAGTTTAACAACATCTTTACTGCAAAAAGACAACCAGAATTGTATGCAGTATTCTAACAGTGGCCTCACCAATATCCTGCCCAGCTGCAACATGACATCCCATCTCCTACATTCAATGGTCTGACCAGTGAAGACAAGCATCCTTCACTACCCTGTCTACCTGCGAATCTACTTTCAAAGAACTATGCCCCTGCATCTCTAGGTCTCCGTTTGGCAACACCCGCCAGCAACTTATCTAAATGGAGAGAAACCTCAGTGCTTTGGCGTAGAGAAATGTGGGTTTCATCATGCTTGAATCACAGAAAGCTAGCATGCAGGTACAGTGGGTAATAAATAGAGAAATGTTCCTGCAACTGTAAAAAGTATTAGTGAGACCACATCTCAAGTATTACATACAATTTTGGTCCCCTTACTTGAAGAGGGATGTATTTGTCTTGGAGGTTCCCCAAGCTGATCCCAGAGATGAGTGGCTTGTCTTATAAACAGAAATTGAGCAGTTTAGGCCTGTACATTCCTCACATGGAGAAATCTAGAACTAGAGGTCATAGTTTTAGGATAAGGGGCAGCAGATTTAAAACAGAGATGAGGAGAAATACTTCTCTCGAACAGTAATGAATCTGTGGAATGCACTACCCCAGAGTATGATGGATGCTGGGACATTAAGTAAATTTAGCGAGGAGACAGACAGATTCTTAATTAGTAATGGATTTTAAGGGATTATGAAGAATGGGCAGGAAACTGGAATTGAGGCCAAAATGAGATCAGGCCAAGCAGACTCAAAGGGCTGAATGGCTGACTCTTGCTCCCAGTCCTTATGTTCTTAATATGATATTTATTGTGAACATTTTTTGTCCAGCTGTAGCGACATCAGTGGTAGCAGATGAACTAGAGCCAATGTGTTGCGAATAAACAGAGGTCGGGTTGGCAACTAGTAGTGGATTGGTTTATGGACTAGTGACCAATTACCAATGACAAAGATCTGCCTGTCGATAATTGTGGGATTCGTTTTCCCATAGCTGAGCAGTTTGGGGTTTTAACAACATATAGAGAAGCCTTTGAACTATCACCTGCTTAGGATCTCGCTGTCTCTCTCTTTTCCCTGCAGCAAGCCACTTTAAGCCTTCAACAGTGGATGTGAGCTGCAAAATTTTAATAACAATTTCTGGCTTATTTAATGAACCAACCATCCTGACCCTCTCCATGCTATTGAAAACACCTAGAGAAGGATGACTGACAAGTAGCATTCTGACCAGCACAAGAATCATCTCAGCAAACCTTGTGAACAGGAACTAATGAACTGCTTTCCTAGTTTTTCCCACCACTCATGACCCATGATTTTCATGTATGTGCGCGTACACATATTTGTGTAAGGAATGTTTAAAAGGAAATTAGAATTTTAATTAGTGAGTTATATGTCAACATTTTATGATTAATTACTAGTAATGAATAGTCATTTTCATTAAGTACAAAAACATGATTTATCAACTGGGTCAGTTAAATTGGGGAATCTTTGTGTTCCTTTAAAATCTTTATCTTTTGTGATGACTCAGGAATAGCAAGGCTTGATTTTCAGTTTACTATCCCAATGAGTCATAACACAGGAGCAAACCTCCAACTGACAGCCACTGTATCATCCAAATGCTGTTCCAATGCTTTTGCTCATTACACAGGGATGCATCAGAGTTGCTCGGGGCAAGTGAGTCAGTTTCTAACACAAGTCTGTGTTCAGAACATTCCTCCCTTGCTGAAAAATAGAGGTCCCAGGGCAGGATCACAGTGGTTCTTCACAGCACAAAGCTGATGTTCTGACATGAAAGTTATCTGATAATGAATGAATGACTATTCATGTCTACATATCTGGAATAGATTCAGAGATTATATCAACTGAAATGTTCAAATCTTTGTAGAAAGTGAACATTAGCATATATAATTCATATTTATTCGGTACATTTAACATAATGAAATGCACTAAAACACTTCAAAAGGTGTGTTATAAAACAAAGTTGACATCAAGTCACACAAGAAGAATTAGATCAGATGGCTAAAAGTTTGGACCAATATCTAGGTTTTAAAGAGTGTCTTAAATAGAAAGTGAAGCAGCGATGCGGAGAGGTATATGGAGGGAATTCCAGAGCTTGGGGCCCAGGCAACCAACGGCCCTGCCAGCACAGGTGGAGCTATTAAAATTGGAATGCACAAGAGGCCTGAATTCGAAGACAAGCAGATATCTCAGAGCATTATGGGGATGGAGGAGATTACAGATAAATTGAGACATAAAAAGAAAATAATTGCATCCTGATTATGCTGTACTAATTGTCCTCACAGCAACTTACTACAAAGATTAATGGACTGCTTCTCAAAGCCTGTAATTTGTTCTTAATGATACATATCAAGAAAACTGAGGTCACGGGACAGGATGCATCTGATCAGCCTAAATTACATTCCATTGGGAGTGGTTAGTAAACCCTTCTACCTTAGCACCTTTCTGACTGTCAATCTGTCACTTGATGCACAGCTCACTACACAAACAGGGGAAGTAACTACCACTGATGGTCAGCTTGTGAAACATGACTGAGATAACATCAAAATGAATTCTGAGTCCAAACAGATGGTTTAGAAGCCTCAGATGGTTTAGAAACACACTTAACATATTGTTGTGCAGTTTTGAAACATGGGTGGCTTAAAGCTACCAGGAAAGCTCTTGCAATAACTTACACCTTATTTGTTGTGTCACACTATGAACATATCCCGGCAGGACAGAATCATGGAGGCAACACTCCTAGATGCATTAGAACTAACCAAACAGAAGTGGCTTCAGTGGCTCAGGTAGATAGGTACATTTGCAGGAGAGATAATAGTTGAATACTAAGGACTTCTTGTATGGTGAGGTAGCTGCAGCTAGATGGCTCAGTGGGACACCCAAGTCTCTGCTTCAAGGATGCTTGCAAACATGACATGAAGGCCCAAACATCGACAATCGCACCTGGGAGTCACTAGCTGGCAAAAGAGGGAAAAGGACACACCACCATGACCAGTCACTACTGCAGCCTGGCAACAGCAAAGCAACAAAAAAAAAAGCCTACATTACTTGGCAGCTTCATGTGTCACTTTTGGCAGAACATGTCTCCCAAGGGTTGGTCTTTTACAGCAAATCAGCAAAGGAGTGCCAAATGAAGACACCTCATCTAAATGGATTATTGCTGTGTGTGTTCATCACCTCTTGTAATTGGAAGGGTGCCAACACAACACAGGTCATTAAATCTGGAGATGAGTAACTTAATAGCTACTGAAATATTGTGGCACAGGGTGAAGATCAAAGGCTAGACAGTTAAGATTTTGAAAATGCAATTGTAAAACCTAAAAAGGTCAAATTTACAGCACAAGGGACGGAGCAGGGTACTGGGACTAAATGAGTAACTCCTTTAAAAAGCTGGCACCAGTATGATGGGCTATGTGGTTTTCTTCTGTGCTGCATTCGGTAACTGTTTCTGAATCAGGTAATATCAACATTTAAATTTTTTGTAACTTGTTACAGAAAGGTGCAATGTAACATTAACAGTATAATATTTGTTCACTATTCAACACATTGTTGAATGAATTTAGTAACTGTATATTTACAGTTCTGCTTCCAGTTTAAAGTCCTTGATATATTCCTGAAAGGAATGTATTGGAAATTTGCTTACAGAACCAAAAATAAGGGCAAATAATGACACCCAATAATTTTATCAACATGTTTTGACCAATGGCTGCTAGCATTCTTTTCTTCCTACTAAAACACTTAGCATTCCACTCACTTCTGTGGCTGTCTCTGTGCTGTACGACTCTAACAAAGATAACAGTATTCTAACAAGATCTTGTGGCTATAGTGTTAACACTAAGAAACCTCATCACAATGCTCTGGTTAACTAGGCCAATATGTGATCTTAGCTTTTAGTCAGTGGAAGAATATACACAAGTGTACACGCATGGCTCAGCATAATTACACAAACTAATAAGGCTGAAAATTGATAAGCCTCCAGGACCTGATATTCCACATCCCAGTGTGATGAAGGTAGTAGTTGGAGAGACAGTCAATATATTGGTAATCATCTTCCAAAATTCTATAGATTCTGGAATTATTCCTGCAGGTTGGAAACAAGCAAACACTATTTAAGAAGGGAGCAAGAGAGAAAGCAGGGAACATCAGCAGTATAGGATAAGTGGGCCTTTTGAATCTGATTGAGCATAGTCATTGTGAATTTGCGACTGGGAAATTGTATTTGATTTTGTTGAAACTTTTTGAGGATTAACAGAATTCATAAAGGGAAGTCAAAGGATGGAGTACACTTGGGTTTTCAGAAAGCTTTTGATAAGGTCCCTCACACTGGAGGTTGGTTAGCAAAAATCAAAGCACATGACATGGAGGTAATGTACTGACTTGGCTTAAGGATTGGCTTACACGCAGAAAACAATGAGAATAAATGGGTCATTCTCAAGATAGCAGCCTGTGAATAGTTGGGCACTACAGGGATCAGTACTTGGCCCCCAGTTATTTACAATGCATACTAATGAACTGGATGTGAGGAACAAACGTAATACTCCCAAACTTGCATTGCTATAAAGCCAAGCAGAATGTATGTTGTGACGGAAGTGCTAAGCAGTTTCTGCAAGATTTGGACAGGCTTAATGATAGGCAAGAACGTGGCAGGTGGAATATGATATGGAAAAATGCGAGGTTGTCCATTTCATTGCTGCAGTACTGGGGAAGGGCTGCATTTTTTTTTGAAACACTTTCAGTGATCGTCCATTCTTCCAGAAAACTAACATGTACATTTTCAAGATTTCAATCTGAAGTGCCAGCTCAGTAGTGGCACCTTTACCTAAAAGAAGGCCAGAGGACCAAGTTCCATTCCAGGCAACGAACAGAAAATCTAAGTGGATGTTTAGAAGTGAGTCATGATGCTTTTTGCAGATAAGATGGAAAAAGGCAATATATACTTAATGGTACAGTCCCAAACAGTGCACAGGAAGAGGGGAACCTGGGCATTTATGTGCCAGGATCTTTGAGGGTGGCAGAACACAACAGAGTGGTTATCAATACAAGGCTTTCCAAATAAAGATACGAAGTGCAAAAATATGAATGTTATGCTAAAACTCTATGTACCTCTGGTTAAGGTCACAATTGTGTCCAGATCTGGGCACAGAATTTTAGGAACGATGTGAAAGTCCTCGAAAAGCTGCAGAGGGAATTCGAGGGATGTGCAAATTTAGCCACAATGTAAGATTGGAAAAGCTGATGTTCTTTATCTTGAAGAGATCAAGAGGAGATTTGATAGAGGTGTACAGGATGAATGTTTAGATAATGTTAGCAAAAACAGCCACTACCATTATTGATGGTACAAGGATTAGGAAATACTGATCTTACGCATTGGTTAAGAGAAACAGGGCAGATTTGAGGAAGAACAAGCTGCAATGACTTGGAACTCAATGCAAAGGAATAAACCGCTCACTGATGTGTAGTTTTGGTTTTGCCAGGGCCAGTCAACTCCTGACCACATTACAGCCTGGGTTCAGAGATGGACAAAGGAGATGAACTCCAGAGAGTAAGGTGACATTTGACTTAAGTGTGGCATCAAGGAACCTTCGCAGAAATGAAGTCAATGGGAATCAGGGAAAATCTCCACAGGTTAGACTCATGTCTGGCACAAAGGAGTGTGGTTGTTGAAGGTTAATCACTGCAGCTCCAGCACAATCACTGAAGGAATTCCTCTGGATCATGTCCTATGCCCTAATATTTAAAACTGCTTCAGTGACATCCCTGCCATCTCATGGCTACAAGTGGGGATGTTCATTGATAATTCCACAATGTTCAGCACCATTTGCATCTCATCAGATATTGAAGCAGTTTGTGTGAATATGCAGCAAAGCTTTATAAGTTTAGCAACATTTAGGTCACACAGGTGCCAGACAATAACCATCTCCAATAAGATAGAATCTAACCATCACCCTCCAATGCAAAGTGACATTACTATTACAGAATCTCCCAGTATTAACAATGCCAGGGGTTATTATTGATCAGAAGCTGAACTGGAACAGCCTAATAAATACTGTTGCTGCAAAAGAAGGTCAAAAGCTAGGGGTTCTGCAGTGACTAACTCATCTATGCCTCCCAAGGTTACTCCAAAAGCAATTTATAAATCTGTGAACTCTACTTTCTTAAAAGAGAAAGTCAGCAGATGCTTGGGAACACCACAACTTGCAACCTCCACACCATCTTGACTTTGAACTGTTTCTTCAGAGTCCTAGAATCACAGAATCCCTACAGTGTGGAAACAGGCCATTCAGCCCAACAAGTACATACCTACTCTCCAAAGAGCATCCCACCCAGACTCTCACCCCTAAACCTTGCATTATTCCCCCATGGCTAATCCACCTAACCTATGCATCCCTGGACACTATGGTCAATTTAGCACAGCCAATCCACCCAACCTGCACATCTTTGGACTGTGGGAGGAAACCGGAGCACCCAGAGGAAAGCCACGCAGGGAGAATGTGCAAACCCTACACAGACAGTCACCCAAGGCTGGAATTGAACCCAGGTCCCAGGTGCTGAGAGGCAGCACTGCTAACCACTGAGCCACTGTGCCGCCCCATCACTAGGTCAAAATCCTGAAACCTCTCAGTGAAAACAGTTTTAAGCAAATGCAGTCAGGTTTTTAAAAAAGGGAACAGGAAAAAACAATGACATCGGTATTCCCAGTACAGGCAGTTCTACTATAACGTGATAATTGCATTTTTGTGTGACCTTCCACTATAGAAAATCATCATACAAAACTGCATTTTAGGGGAAGTGCTATAGAAAATCACTATACTGGTACAGCAGAAAGTTCACATTATCCAAACAGCATCCACTATTCATCAATTGCATAATGGCTAATTCGTGTTAATGAAACACGCATTATAGCAGAACTACTTGTTTTCGAATGAAGGACATTTTGATTTATTCAGATCTGAATGACGAAGAAGCCTGACAACACAAAGGAAATGGAAGGTTCAAGGGAGGTGTTGATATCTGTAGTCCCTGCACACTTGAAATCTGACATGTTCTTGGATGATGCTGCTGCAGATAGGCTGCATTTGGTTAAGAAATAAGAGGTCAAGGATGGATCCTTAAGGAACTCCAGAGCTAACTTGATGAATTTGAGAAGAGAAGAAAATGCTGGAGATTCTTTGGATAGGTAAGAATGGAACCTGGTCAAGACTGTCCCCTACAGCTGGGCAATAAAGGCAGTGCTAGAGAAGGATGCTATGGTCAACCATGACAAACGCTGCAGACAGGCTGCTGACAAAGAATAGTGCATCATGGCTACAGTCGGAATGGGTATCATTTGCAACTTTTATTAGAGTCTTTTAGTGCTGTATCACAGACAGAAACCTGATTCTGCACTTAGGCATAGAGTGTTTTTCTTTCAAACCTGTATATGAAGTATAGAGAACAGTGACAGAGTGAGACAAGAGACAGCACATTACAACCAAGAAGGGAATTTCAAATCTGCTTGCTATCAAAACAAAACAGTGGCTAAATTCTACCTGGCTAAGCCCCACAAACAGCAGTGTGACAACAGCCATTTATTGTACTTAGTCATGTCGAAGATAAACAATGCTCAGGATAAGATGAACACCTTGACTCTGCTTTAACTAGTCATTAAGAAACCTTTTGCAACAGCTGTTTACATTCAAATAGCACATTTAAAACAGAAGTATTTTAAGATCTTCAGAGACAAAATAAAACAAAACGGACACTCAGACGAAGGAGTTATTTAAACGGACAACCAAAGTCTTGGTCAAGGAAGAGATTTAAGAATGTTAGTGAAGTCGTAGGTTCAAGGTTTGCTCAGAGAAGAACATTAAGGGAGTTGGGGTTTAGTAGGCAAGGAAAAAAGCAGGAAAGCAGCAGAGGTGCAAAATGGATAGCCTCAGCCCAAAAACTCCTTTGCACTATTGGAGGTGAAGGTGGATGACATTCCAGGATCAATGAACAGCTTTGCCTTGGAAATATCTAGGCCTATACTCCTTGATGTGTTCAAGTCAGATTTTGTGATGGATGACTAAACCAGTTATGCCCCTGATACTTGCAAAAATACACACTTTGAAACTGAGGCAATCAAGATACAAGTCAGATTGGGAAAAACTGACACTGATTGTCACACCTCAGAGCATTACTCAATGTTTCATTCAGATGATGACTTATATCTAACTCTCAATTTGCAGTCTTGAGGTCCTGATGGGGCCCAAACACACTAAACAGTGAATAAGCTTACTATAGAACAGCAACAGAATGCTCTGGCAAAGGAGGATATAAAAACAGATTTCTTTTGGAAATACCACATCAATTTAGCTTTTGTTCCGTACATACTCAGTTCAGCTTGCTCGTCTTACACAGTAGCCAACCCTGTTGTGCCCAAGCTTGGCTGATTTTCACCCTATAGTATCCAGAGGTTAGTATTCGGCAAGGGGTCCACACACACCAGCATCTATTCTAAGATATCTCAACCACAAAGCTATTTTGTTCCAATTACATCAACAGGCAGATTAATCAACAATGGAGGAGCAAGACTGTCGAGGGTGAAGGTGACAAGGGAGAAAGGAGGATATAAGTACCGTAAAGAAGGGCCAAAGGGTCTGTTCCTATGCTGAACTGTTTTATGTTCTGTGTGTAAAGAAGAAACAGGACAATAACACATGTTTCAAACTTAGGGAAAAAAAGCAATGGACACAATGTGGGAGATGAACAGTTTGCTTAAGCAGACTGTAAATTCCAGTTGGGAAAGGAAAACAACAATGGGGTTGATAGGAATAGGGAGAAATCGATAACACAACTGATAAAGGCAAGCGTGTTCTCAACGACCATATTAATCTGACCAGCCACCTGTCTCTGTCGGCCCCCTACCCCAGCTTCTTTCCAACCCCCAGCAACATCCTCCGTCTCCCCACCCATTCACTGTGGCTCACTCTTTTCCCAATACGCTCTCACTCTCCCCACCCCACCCACAGTGTCTCTCTCTCTCTGCCATTCTTTATCCTCTTGGTCTCAGTCTCTCTCTCTCTCCAACTCAAAGTCCCTATTTCCGTCTTGCCAGCACACCGCATATGTCACTCTCTCTCTCTCCCTCTCACCCACTGCACCCCACAGTTTCTCTCTCTCTCTCTCCTCTGCCTGCTACAATCTCAGTACCCCCTACTCTCTCTGCTCATCCCTCCCACCCGCACTGTCTCCCACTCCACCCTCAACGTCACTCTCCCCAAAATCTCTTCACCCCTTCTCCCCAGCCCCGCAAGTCCCTATCTTCTCTCTCCCCGCAGTCCCACTCACCCCTCACTTCCCCCCCACCGCAGTCCCACTCACCTCTCACTTCCCCCCCACTGCAGTCCCACTCACCCCTCACTTCCCCCCGACACGCAGTCCCACTCCTCCCACTTCTACCC
Organism: Ginglymostoma cirratum; assembly: GCA_024137785.1. Taxonomy (NCBI): domain Eukaryota; kingdom Metazoa; phylum Chordata; class Chondrichthyes; order Orectolobiformes; family Ginglymostomatidae; genus Ginglymostoma; species Ginglymostoma cirratum. The sequence goes on along the minus strand of JAHRHZ010000077.1, from coordinate 15,678,080 downwards.
CTCCCCGCAGTCCCACTCCCCCTGTCTTCTCTATCCCCTGCAGTCCCACTCCACCCACCACAATCCCTCTCCCCCCACACCCCTCCGCAGTCCCACTCCCCCC
>JAHRHZ010000077.1:15634032-15662977 GCA_024137785.1 Ginglymostoma cirratum | reverse complement strand
CACTTGAACACGAACTGTACTAAAGACAACTCTGAACATGGGTGAAAGATGAAAGCACAAACCTTTTCAACAATTTGAAGAATAATTTTTGGAAACAAATATGGTCTGAAATCCTTTCATTTAAAAAAAACCTCCTCTTCATTTGAAAATGCAGTTTTATTACCAAATGACCAATAAATTACCATAATACTTCAACAAATGATTCACACAACTGTAACCTTCTTGCCAGCACTAATACTGCTAAAATCTAGTCAGACTCACCCCACTCCTTGGGCAAAGAGACACCCTTACAGCTGGGTAACTTGGTTGCAGTAAACCAAACTAGTCACAAGTAGTAAACATTACCCCTCAGGCACCAGAATATGTGCTAACAACAAGCAGTTGTCTATTTCTTTACTTTAAAAATCTTAACTAAATTATTTAAATTTAAATGTTCATTCATGTGCCAGTTGTCTAGATCTCTAAGTTACAGCATGCTAAATGTCTGTCCACTTTGTAGCTAAAATGTTAAGCAGGCAGAGATAACAAGATGTAGAGCTGGATGAACATAGCAGGCCAAGCAGCATCAGGAGGAGCAGGTTAAGCAGGCAGTTCTGTTCACTTGTTTTAAAAAGCTCGAGCATCTGATCTGCCCAAACTTTTTCAGGGTGAAGTTTACTAAACACCCACTGTAATGTTGTATTTTGATAGTGGCTGTGTACATCAAGTATTCAAGTGTGAAGTCAGTGACTCAGTAGACTTTCCAGCAACTAAGACTAAAAGCTTGTACTGCATGTCGCCTACTTGCCTGAATACGCACCCTGGTTGGGAAGATCAGCACTGAGGCAAATTTGTAAAATTGGCTCATACTTTTGTGTTGAGGGCAGCACGGTAGCTCAGTGGTTAGTACTACTGCCTCACAGCTCCAGGGACCCAAGTTCAATTCCGGCCTCAGGTGACCATCTGCGTGGAATTTGCACATTCTCTCCGTGTCTGCGTGGGTTTCCTCCGGGTGCTCCGGTTTCCTCCCACAGTCCAAAGATGTGCAGGTTAGATGGATTGACCATGCTAAATTGTCCCACAGTGTCCAGGGATGTCCAGACTAGGTGGATTAGCCATGGGACATGCAGGATTACAGGGATAGGGTAGGGGGATGAATTTGGGTAGGATGCTCTTTAGAGGGTCAGCGTGGTATGGACAGGCTGAATGGCTTGCTTCCACACTGTAGGGATCTATGATGATATTACAATCTGTGAAATGCATTTGGATAGAATTGAACAGTTGGTTTCGTACCTTGGATAACCTCTCGAGTCCAGGACAAACATAATTGAATGAAATGATAGAACTGTATTAATGCAGCCTTAGTCAGTAAGGTCCAGATTCCATGAATGAATTAAAAATCATAGTATCCAATAGCACAGGTGGAAACCACTAGCCCATTGTGCATGTGCTAGCAATTTGAAAGAGCTTCTCAATTTGTTTCACGTTAGTGGGCTTTTCATTCAGATCTATAAAGTCTTCCATTGAAATGTTTATCCAATTCCCTTTTAAATTTGTTAATGGAATTGTTCCAGCAGCCTTTTAGGTGGTGCATTTCAGATCACATCCTGCAGTTAAAAAGGACTCATCTTGCCCCTGGTTCTTTTATCAATAACCTTAGATCTGGGTCCTTCAGTTACTGACTCTTCTGCTACTGGAAAAAAAACTTCTCCTTATTTACTCTTTCAAAACTCTTCAAGAGATTAAAAATGTATATTAAATATCCTTGTGGCCTTCTCTGCTCAGAGAGCAAAGAGCCCAAAATTCTTTTATCCTTTTGTAAAAGAAGTTCCATATCCTTGGTACAATTCTAATAGATTTCCTGTGTATCCTAATACTTCGATTTGCTTTCAAAAGCATATACCAGCTGGAAAATCACCAGTGATCCATAAAACTTACAGCATAATTTCATTCCTTTTGTACTCTCTACCTGCATGTAAAGCTACATGCAAAGGTTTCTGGATTCTGGATTCTGCATTTTAAAAATGATGTCAACTTGTACTGCCAATTTCAAAGATTTGCATATACACAAATATGTCTGGTCTCCCTTTAAAACTGTGGGTACAAAATTTTAGCTGTGTTCATTTAGCTCCCTTGGGACAAGGGAGGGTTAGTCAATAAATAATATGATAAACTGGACATGGTTTGGGGGATATGCTTCACACAAAATGAGATTTTCCAGGTTTCAATCAAATTTCTGACTGTACTACTGGAAATCGAGCAGATGATACGATTAGTGCCAAGAGGGGTTAAGCACTGCTCCTGTATCACCAAAAGTATTCATTGAGTTGTTTCAAAATACAAGAAATGAGTAGTGTCAGGGTAAAGGACTTTAGTGTTGGTTACAGAATGACATTCATTAGGAAGTTCCAGCATTTTGAACTACAAATATAAAATGTGTATGTGTTTTGAAGTTTGAAAATGACCTTAGGCATTCAAAGAATTGGGTACCTTTGCAATAAAGACTAAATTCAATGAAAGCAAATGAGAGGGGGATTAAGGGAGATATAAAGAACCTGGAGCAAACAGCACACAATGTAAAGAACACCTAAGCAGATGGTAAGATTGGCAGATTGAAATAATAAAGAAACAACAGAAAACAATTAAGTGTGAAAACAAGTACAGTGCAATTGAAAATATGAGAGCAGGAGCACAGGTAGCTTGGATGAACAAGATTAAGTCAAAATAAGGAAATATAAAAAGAGAAATAGCCACAGCTGTTGGAAAGCTGAAACCAAAACAGAAATTGCTGGAGGAGCAGGTCTGGTAGCATCTGTGGAGAATGTGTACAGTTAATATTTTGAGTTCAGTGACTCTTATTCAGAACTGGAGAGTTCTAGAGATTGAAGAGTCACTGGACTTAAAGTGTTAACTCTGCTTTCTGTCCACACATGCTGCCAGACCTGCTGAATGTTTCCAAGCAATTCTGTTTTTGTTCTAACAAAAATAACCTCAGGTTAACCAGGAGAAATAGTCAAAGCAAAAAAAAAAAGCATTCCTTTTTTAAAAATGTGATTTGAATGGCTAGAAGATGACTTGTACTTATATACCAATTCTCACTACCATTTGACAGCCAATGAACTACTTACTGAAATGCGGTCACTGTTAAGCAATGCGATAATGGCCAGATGATGTTTTTTTTCAGTAATTTGGATTGAGGAATAAATAGTAGCTATGACACAGAGGATAACTCCTCTGCTATTTTCATTTTGAAATAACGCCACTGGATCTTTTATATCCACTTAAGCAGGCGGATAGGACTTTGGTTTAATGACTTATCCAAAACACAGCACCTTCAACAGTGCAATATTCTCCCTGGTAATGCACTGGAGTATCAGCCTTGAAGTTTGTGCTTGAGCTGTGAATGGGGCTTGGACTAAGAACTTTATGGTTCAGGGAAGTTTTTGCCACCAATTGAGTCTGGCTGACAGAGAGAAGGCTAATATTCAATAAATTGATCTCCAAAAAAACACAGTCAACAAAGCAATGGGACTTGTAAAGTGCGAACAGCATGATTACAGAAAATCAAAGAATTGCAGATGCTGGATATCAGAAACAAAAGCAGAAATTGCTGGAAAAAACACAGCAAGTCTAGCAGCATGGTGGAGAGAAAGCAGAATTAACATTTCGGGTCCAGAGACCTTTAATAGAACTGGTTGATGCTGCCAGGTATGCTGAGCTTTTCCAGCTATTTCTGTTTTAACATCATCATGTATGCTTTAAGTTTCTGATCTCTATGAATACAGATGAATGCACTGGCGAAGTCCTAAGAAGCACGTATAGGACCAATAGATCGATTAAAAAGTAGGAAGTAAATTGCATTAAACAAATCTAGTTTAAATTAACAATTATCCTGACCTAGAGAGTGCACCCTTCAGAAAACAGGCTGATTACAGCTGCAATAGCAGAGGTAATTTCACGAAGTTTCTTGTAGAATTGCAAGTGTGCTTAGGTCTCGGGGTTCAGGAATATCATTACAGCTCAATAACGCTCACATTAGTGGCTGAAAAACTACTGGAGATTCTAAATAGGGGGAGCATTAGAAACGTATGTGCCAATGGATTTAAGGGTAGCTCAAGCTTTAGACATATAATCAAATTCTTCCAAAATTTGTTAAGTCTGTAGACAAAAGTTTTGCACTGGATGTAGGAAATTCAGATTTTCTGAACAAAATTTGGTAAAGTACTAAGAAATATGTTGCAAAATTTAAGACCCAAACTATTAAGGGCAAAATAGGTGACATATGTGTAAACATAATTAAAAGGAAGGAAGCAGAAAATGGTAACAAGTCAATTTTACATTGGAGCGAGCAGGGTGTCCCAGAGATACAAGATAACCAGGGACGTGTTCACTATAGCAAAAATGGCAGTTATGATAATCTAACTAATGTGATCAAACTTATGAAGGAGTTTGAAAGCAAAAATGGTGAAAAATGAAGAACTGAACATGAGGAATGTGAATTTAGATCAATGCTATAAGAGTAAGGGAGGAGGTTAAAAGAAATTATTCCAAGAAAAATATTATTAGTTATTACAGATGTATGGAATTTAAACACTGATGCATATCTGTTGGGTCAAAAGGCCCGCTTGTGCTCTAGATTATAAACTTAATACGTGATTTAAACTGATGCAATATTGATCAAGTTACATCATGTCAAATCTTTCGGTACTGAATTCAATCAATTCCCTATGGTATGTCAAGTTGCACTTCACGATACAAACTATAATCGAACAGTTCTAAGAAATAAATGCACTATAGCTAACTAATTTAAACTGCAATCATTTTAAATAAAATAAACAAAGCCCTTCATAAAAAGGCCTGTATAAAGATATATTTTGAATTCTACTTGCATTTAGAAGATGCCAAAGTTTAAATTTTGTATAGCTCATTGGCTTCGCTTCCTCTATATTGACTATGTAGGGAGTTGTAGTTCAGCCATTAAGCATGCATTCCACAAGAGCAAGTTAAATACAGACTTGTCCTGATTTTATAAGCTGCAATGTCTTTCTGAATCATAAAAATCCTGACAAAGCAACCACTAGGCTTAGTAAAAGTGCAGATGAGGAGAGGATTGTCTTTGCAGAGTCAGATGAATCCAGTAATGAAACCTGCATCTGTGAGGTGGTAAGTGCTGACAGAGGTACATGGGCCATTAAAGTTGGACTACCAGATTGTATGAGAGAGTCGATCTTCTCAGCCTCTTTATTGCAAGCCTCAATCTAGAATAACAAAAACTGTTATTAATACTTAAAAGAATTTTCAAAAGTAAACATTTAAAAATGCTCATGATTACATTTTGTACAGTTTGGACCACACCAATGACAAAGACAATATAATTGTAAATGCCGAGTTAAGACAAAGAAATTTCAAGAATTCAATGGTGTTACCATCACTGAATCCCCCACTATCAACATCATGAGGGTTATCAAGGACAAGAAACTCAACTGGACTCACCACATAAATGCAGTGGCTACAAGTGCACGTCAGAAGCTGGGAATACTGCAGTGAGTAACTCACCTCCTAACTCCTCAAAGCCTGTCCATCATCTACAAGGCACAAGTCAGGAGTGTGATGGAATACTCTCCACTTGCCTGGATGAGTGCAGCCCCAACAACACTCAAGCAGCTTGACACCATCCAGGACAAAGCAGCCCACTTGATTGGCATGACAATCACAAGCATCCACTCCCTCTACCACCGACGCTCAGTAGCAGCAGTGTGTACCGTTTACAAGATGCACTGCAGAAATTCACCAAAGGTCCTCAGACAGCACCTGCCCAACTCACAATCACTTCCATCTAGAAGGACAAGGGCAGCAGACATATGGGAACACACCACCTCCAAGTTCTCCTCCAAGCCACTCACCATCCCAACTTGGAAATATATCACTGTTCCTTCACTGTCGCTGGGTAAAAATCCTGGAATTCCCTGCCTAACGGCATTGTGGGTCAACCCACAGCAGGTGGACTGCAGCGGATCAAGAAGGCAGGTGACCACCACCTGCTCAAGGGGAACTAGGGATGTGGGCAAGAAATGCTGGCCCAGCTGGCACTGCCCACATCCCACAAATGAATAGAAAAAAAACTTGCATTTACATATTGGCTTTCACAACCTCAGACATCCCTATGTGCATTATCACACAATGAAGTACTACAGTAGCACAATCACTATTGTAATCTAACAAATGAGGCAGCTAATCTGCACATTGAACAATTCCACAAATAACAAATGAGACAAAGCTGGGGACTGAGGTTAGCTAAATTACTCGAGTTGACACAGGCTTCTCAGGCTAAATATCCTTCTATGTGTAATCACAGAATCAATGATTCACCCTCAACTATTGACTGTTTGATGGTACACAATGCAGCCATAATCTGTGGTTAAACCTAAATTCAATCCAATGGGCTTTGCCTAGCTGAATTCTTCATTTCAATCCTGATATTCAAATTAATTATACTTCCCAACTACCACTTTTCTTTCAGCAGTTTTATGGAAGGATTTACACAATTAAGAATATTAATAATATTAAAGATAGCCAAGATTGCTCTAAGAGGTCCCGTTGTTACATAATAAAAATGTTCCAATGCAGATACTGAGTTTGATCCATTTATGACATGGGAAGAAGTTTTACTCTCATTATCTCATATCGATTGAGTTCAGAGTACAGGACCAGCATATTCTGTGATGATGAAAGCTAAAGATGGCAAGATTCAGGAACCTTGGATGACGAGACATTCAAAGTTTAGTCAAGAAGAAAAAGGAAACAATAAAATTTCAGAAAGTGAAATCAAACAAGGTGTTTGAGGAGAGTAGAGAAAGCAGAAAAGAACTCAAACAAGAAATTAGGAGGGCTAGAAGGGACCATGAAACATCCTTAACAAGTAGGATTAAGGAGAATCCCAAGGCATTTTATATGCGTAATACAAACAAGAGGGTAACTAGGGAAAGGGCAGATCCACTCAAGGACAAAAGACTGAATTTATGCATGGAGCCAGAGGACATTGGTGAGATCCTTAAAGTGTATTTCGGCGTTCACCAAGGAGAAGGACATAGGTGATGGAAGATTAAGGAGGGGTGTGTTGATATTCTCGAATATGTTGATGTTAAGGAGGTGGTGGTGTTAGGGTCTTGAAAAACGTTAAGGTAGATAGGTCCCCCGGGCCTGACAGGATCTATCCCAGGCTACTGAAGTAGACAAGGGAGAAAATTGCTAGGGCCTTGACAGCGATCTTTAGTCACAGGTGACGTCCCAGCAAACGGGAGAATAGGAAATGTTGTTCCTTCCTTAACAAGGAAAACCAGGAAATTATTGTAAGGCTTGCCTGTCTTCGATGGTAGGGAAATTATGGGAGAAGGTTCTTAGGGACAGGGTTTATGCACATTTGGAGAAGAATGTAGTTATCATGAATAGTCAGCAGCATTTTATGCTGGGAGGTCTTGTCTCACAAACTTGATTGAGTTTTTTGAGGAAGTGACGAAGATGATTGATACGGGTTGGGGAGTGGATATTTTCTATACAGACTTCACTAAAGTATCTGACAAGGTGCTGATGGTAAGCTACTCCAAAGATTAGTTGCTCTACCCATGCCCCTCATGATTTCATAAACCTTTAAGGTCACATCTCAAACTCTAACGCGCCAGGGAAAATAGCCCCAGTCTATTCAGCCTCTCTCGACAGCTCAAACCTCCAACCCCGGCAACATCCTCGTAAATCTTTTCTGAACCCTTTCAACTTAAGGTTTTGGAGTAGATTTGTAGCTTGGGTTGTGGGTGTTGAGGTTGGTTGGCTCGCCGAGCTGGTTTGTTATTCCACAGACATTTCATTACCGTGCTGGGTAACATCCTCAGTGCATCCTCTGATGAAGCGTCGGTATGTTTTCCCGCCTAGTTTTTAAACTCTGGGGTCCGTTGAGATGGATTGCCTCACTTCCGGTTTTCCTTCGTAGTGGAGTGTATACGGGGTCGAGTTCTGTGCGTTTATTAATGGCTTTCTTCGTGTACTGCCATGCTTCTAGGAATTCCCGTGCCTGTCTCTGCTTAGCTGGTCCAAAGATTTTGGTGTTGTCCCAGTCGAATTGGTGGTTCTCCCTATCCATGTGGATTGAGAGAAGTGAGTATCGGTCGTGTCTTTTTGTGGCCAGTTGGTGTTCGTGTGCCCTTGTTGTTAGTTTTTTTCCTGTTTGTCCGATGTAGTGTTAAACAGGAAGGAAACTAACAACAAGGGTACACGAACACCAACTGGTTACAAAAAGACACAACCAATACTCACTCATTTCAATCCACATGGACAAAGAGAACCACCAATTCAACTGGGGACAACACCAAGATTCTGGGACAGGCTAGGCAGAGACAGGCACGGGAATTCCTAGAAGCATGGCACTCCACGAAGAAAGCCCTTAATAAACACATAGAACTCGACCCCATATACACTCCACTACGAAGGAAAACTGGAAGTGAGGCAATCCAGCTCAACGGACACCGCAGTTTAAAAACCAGGCGGGAAAACACACCGACGCTTCATCGGAGGCTGCACTGAGGAAGTTACCCAGCATGGTAACGAAACGTCTGTGGAATAACAAACCAGCTCAGCAAGCCAACCAACCTCAACACCTTTCAACTTTCACAACATCCCTCCTATAGCAGGGAGGCCAGAATTGCACACAGTGTTCCAAAAGTGTCCTAACCAACATCCTGAATAGCTGCAACATGACCTATGAACACTGCATCTTTCAAACTCTTTTGGTTTAGGCAACATTTTCAAATGGATTAGTGACCATGAACTCCCATCGATGTTATGATACCCGTAATACCTTTTAAATCTGCAACTCTATTACATAAGAGAACAAGGACAACAGGTGGAAATTCACCACCACCTTCTCACTGTCAGTTTAGGTATGGACAACAAATGTTGCTTTTGTCAGCTGTAATCAGACATGATTTAATTTAGTGGTAAACCAGACTTTTGAATAAAAAAACTGAATCATCTTCTCCTGCTCACATGTTTGCAGGCAAGACATCTTGAAACGGGCACATTCAGGTGTAACACCTTTAAAAAATGAGACAGAAATCATACACATTAAATGGAAGACTGTGAATTACACAGATAAATTACTAAACAAAACAAATTTTCCAAAGAACATTTGCTGTATATATACACTATTCCCTATTAAATATAAAAGTGTACACAATATTTATACACATACTTGTAATGTTGTTGGATCTTGATCCACTGGAATGATGAGGATCACGAGGTCAGATTCTATACTTAGGTAGCCAAAAACATCACACTGAGGTACTGAAACGTGGAAACGCAAAATATAAATGATGTCGTGTACAGAGACTGGTCGTCCCCCATTTAACTGTAAAGAAAAAAATGCTCAATATGAAAAAATGCATAATCCAATAACTGACTGCAATCTTGTGATAATTAACTATTTAAAACAATTATAATTCAAGCTTCTAAACTTTTAAATGTGGTCATGGTAGAGATCAGCCTTTACCAAACGGATTGGCAGACCTGCTTTGAGGGCTGAAAGGCATATTTCTAATTTACCATGAAGAAGAGCATTCGGTTTCATCAATAACATGGCATTCATACACAGTCAGAGAGATATACAGCACGGAAACAGACTCCTTGGTCCAACTCGTCCATGTCGACCATTTAGATATCCTAAATAAATTTAGTCCCATTTGCCAGCATTTGGCCCATATCCCTCCTATCACTTCCTATTCATATACCCATCCAGATGGCTTTTAAATGTCATAATTGTACCAGCCTCCACCACTTCCTCTGGCAGCTCATTCTATACACGCATGACCCTGTGCATGAAAAAGTTGCCCCTTAGGTCCCTTTTAAATCTTACCTCTCTCACCTTAAACCTATGCCCTCTAGTTTTGGACTCCCCCACCCCTGGGAAACTTAACTTGAATACAAAATTGGCTTACATAGAATACGGAAGATAGTTGTAAAGGGGTGCTTTTTGTCTATTTACCCTATCAATGCCCCTCATGATTTTATAAACATCTATAAGGTCATCCCTCAACCTCCGACGCACCAGGAAAAATAGCCCCAGTCTAGTCACCCTCTCTCTATAGCTCAAACCCTCCAACCCTGGCAACATCCTCATAAATCTTTTCTGAACCCGTTCAACTTTCACAACATCCATCCTATAGCAGGAAGACCAGAATTGCACAGAGTATTCCAAAAGTGGCCTAACCAACATCCTGAACAACTGCTATATGACCTCCCAGCTCCTATACTCAATGCACTGACCAATAAAGGCAAGCAAACCAAACCCCTTCTTCACTATTAGAAAATAACATTTCACATCTGCACACAACTCCAAAGGAATCATTTGTACTTTCTTTCAATTTTCCTTCAAAAAAAAGCAAAATAAATCACAAAATTCATGCCATTGGTCAGTACCTTAATCGGAATCTTTTCACTTTGTCAACTGGCATGTCTGTGTGTTTGTATGTTCCATTTACTAATCCAAAACGATTGAGACTCAAGTTAGTAGCAGAGCATAAATGTCCACACTAGCAAAGTTAATGCTATCTTTAATACACTCTGGTTATATGTTAATAACCAAAATCTATAACACATCTCCCATTGAGTTGAGTACAATATATTAGTTTCATTCGTATGAGCTAATAGATATAACTGGAGGAAATCTGATCACTCAAATGGATGGTGGTCAATTGATTGTGTTAGGAAGGGGAGGTCGAACCCCTCTGATAATTAAAATCCAAACACAAGCCCCCAATCTGTTACCATGGGAGTAGAGGTCCCCTTCTAATAATTAAACCTGAAATACTCAGAAGCTTGCTTCATATCGCCTAACCTGTTAAACTGTTACAGAGAAGGGGAGGTTAAACGAAAGAAAATCCCTGATATTCACTTCATAAGTAACAAGTAATAATTGTTATTTAACCCTAACATTGAACAAATTAACATAATTACTAACAAACCAAACAATTCCTCCTTAATTACTAACCATTCTCTAACTGAACTAAATTCTACTTGTATGCTGTTCCAATAAACAAGCCCCACTTACATAAACCCAAGTAATAAGAAAAAATTAAAACTTAGTCTCTCAAAGTCTACACACTGTTCTTCTGCTGTTCTCAAGTCATAAACGCCTTCTGCCTTCCATTTCACGATTACTCTACACAACTTCATAACAATTGGTAGTTCAACTGGCCAATCCCCAGACAGAGTTGGGAGAGATTATGATATCAAACCTAAATGATCTGTTAAACAAAGGGGACGGAAATCTGTTAAGAAATACAGGCAGTGGGTGAAAACCCAGTTACAGGACTGATCTAGGTCATTGATCCTTACAGTCTGTATAATATAGATCGAAAATTGTAACTGTAGCCCAGGAACCTAAAGCAGCAGAGCTAACTTTCAGGTGGAAAAGAAATTGAACAGGTAAAAGAGAAATGGAACAGGTACGATTCAGCAGAACACAACACTGCATGGAAGACAGTCATGCAACTTCAGCAACTTAAGGCGGCACAATGGCTCAGTGGTTAGCACTGCTACCTCATAGCACCAGGGACCTGGGTTTGATTCCAGGCTTGGGTGACTGTGTGGAGTTTGCACATTCTTCCCGTGTCTGCGTGGGTTTCCTCCCACACTCCAAAGATGTGTAGGTTAGGTGAATTGGCTCTGCCAAATTGCCCATAATGCCTAGGATAGGGTGGGTCTGGGTGGGATGCACTTTGGAGGGTTGGTGTGGACTCGATGGGCCCAATGGCCTGCTTCCACACTGTGGGGATGATGTGATATGAAGGGTATTTTTAAATTTTGCATGTATTGTTCAAAATCCTAAACAAACATCTAGAATCTTAGTTGTAAACATCTGAATTATACCAAATCCCCTTTGGTGGTCTATCGTATGTTGGTGTGCTAACTTCAGTCAGTTTCAATTTAATGAATCACAAGTCTTAAATAAAGTTAATACCTAGGAAATGTCTTATACAACCCTCAAACTACAAAATATGTTCTGTTATTATCATTTAAATATTAGCAACACAAGATGAGTTATAACATTTTATTGGAGACACGTTCTTGATAAAGCTATTTAATTTCTGGAATGTCTATTCACACCTTGGAAAAGGTTTCCTGTGACGGAATTCATTAGTTACTAATAGATTTCCATGGTAAAAGAGATGGCTGCAAGTCCTGATGAAAGGTCATAGCCTAAATGTTAACCACATTTCCGTCTCCACAGATGCTGCCTGATCTAACGAGAACATCGCTACTAGTTTACTTTTATGGTAGTTAAGGCTATGCTTTGCCAACCGAGATTAAAACATTTAGAGGTTTCAAAAAAGATTCTTTGCTAAGTTAGAAGTACAAGGGAAGTTGTTCAGAACTTTTAAAGCAGATCTCAAAAAGCCAAGAATGTGTTAAGAGCGCAATTTTAACATTTCAAAGGAGGTTAAAACATTTGACAAACAGAAGTTAAAACTATGCAGTAATGGCGAACTGTTTGTTAATAGCTGAAGACTCCAAGACAGAGAAATAAGTGTAGTATTAAGGCTCAAAGAAGTAATGTATGAGCAAGATAACTTCAGCTATGGTAACAAAAGTGAGGGGAAGAGATCATGGATGTCATGAATATAAAATTTACTTGTAATACTTTCAGTCATACATTATCAAAAGTATACATTGACATTTTTTAAACACAAAATTGATAACCTTTTAAACAATTTCAAAAGTAATCGTTGGATAAAGTCTTCAGTGTTCTTAATCTTTTAGGCACTTCAGATCCATAGATTCACTCACATGCCACATGGTGAAGAAATACTGACTTGGACAAGAAAATCTGCAGTACTTGTATTTCCAAAGCATGTTGCAACATCTCGATTTTCGCTCATCAGACACGCAATCTCATTATTCAGCCTTTTCACTAATCAGGTCAAACACTAATCACTTATCCTAGTGAGTTGTTCATACAATATTTATATGTAAAAATCCTGCTTCTGCCCCCACAAGACTTATGAAGGTAAGTTATGTCCATTTCACATTTGAAAACAGTGGGGATTCTGATAGGATTAACTTGCAAATACATATACCCTAATCTGCAAAATTTCTATCCGGTAACACTTGATCTCGTTAACTTAAACGGACACCCATCCACACTATATTAAACAGATTATAATAAATGCAGGTTTATTGACTTTACCCAAGTAACCAGTTGGCCTTATTTTACACATATTTGTCCGTATATAAAATTGTGTATTGTTTTACATCTACAACAGAAATAAACTCTAGATATATCCAATATAAAACCATTTTAAATTACGGATATATCCACCCAAGTAAAATGTGATATGAGAAAACTATCAGGAGATAGCAAGACTTGGTCCAAACTTCAATAGAAGCAGAGCAAGGGTTGTCTGGAACTGGATAAATAATTGTAGAGTTTCCTTGACAAAGATATGTTTGGAAACAACTGTGACAGAGATTAACCACTTTAGTCAATTATACTCTTAAATTAACATGAAGCTATTTCCTTTAATTCTATGTTTACAAATTACCTTCGCAAGGCGGTCCAACTGATCTTTGCTCCATAATACACGTAGCATTCCAGCACACAGTGGGCAACAGGCTCCTGGAAGACATCAACAATTTTCCCAACTTTTTTTTCTTAAAAGCAACATATTTTTACTTAGTAAAACATTCAACCGTTTACAGGAAAAGAGCTGTTAAAGTATTTTTTGGTGTGAGCCAATATTGGAAACTTGGCCAGATTAGCACTCGGATGAAAAGGATTGTCAGGACAAAACACAGGTAAATCTGGCAAGAGGGGTACATGTCTATAATAAATCATACCCATTTAAAAAAATTGATGGACAGTTAAGTATCAAATAGACAACGCTCAGTTAAAGGCATACTATTTTTCATGCAAAATATTTCTCTGCTCCCTTCACCCAAATGATCTTTTTCACCAAGTGTCATAAAGGGGAATACGTCCAGTTGAAGCAACCATATACGAGAGTTTGAGATGAATGTCAACATGTGTCAGAACTTAACAAGAAACAGCTAATCAAATTTCCAGTTCGAGAGAAGACAAGGTTAGACTTTTTCTTTACCGGGTGGAGTGACAGGTTTGCATCCATTGCTGGGGAGCGGTGAACATGTGACAGATGAGCACTCTGGGTGAGAATTGTTACTGGGGAGAATGCCTACAGCTTGGCAACGTCCAATATAATCCACTGCCACACGATCGGAGTAAGCTGCACATACATTATCATAGGTCTCACCATTATGACCACAGACTGACTGCTGCCTACATACATCCTTCAAAGGAAAGACAAAACCAAAAACAAAGCTTTCAATAAAATATGAATTATTTCATGTGCAATATTGTACTTTATTTTATAACTAAAACTATTAGTAAAACTAACATTGCGCACATAAACAAAAACAAAGTCGCTGGAAAAGCTCAGCAGGTCTGGCAGCATCTGTGAAGGAAAAAAAAAAGTTAATTTTCAGGTCCGGCGACCCTTCCTCACAGCCTTCATCAGTTCCGAGGAAGGGTCACTGGACGCGAAACGTTAACTCTGTTTCTTCCTTCAGATACTGCCAGACCTGCTGAGCTTTTCCAGCGATGTTGTTTTCGTTCCTCATTTACAGCATCTGTAGTTCTTTCGGTTTTTATTACACACATGAAGTCTAAACTATAAACTGATCACTTTGAAAACATTGGTACCAATTTATTGTATTAAAAGCACATTAAACATGGATGCAAACATTTTTATTAACTGGTTAACATTAGATACTAGAACAGGTCAGAGCAAGTCTATGATAGTTTGAGTAGTCAGTTAAGTTTAGCCTTGTTAAAAAGGGAGTTATTTTTAAATCCTAGAATTTCAGTTGGTGCACTCATCTTATTGCTATCTCACAACCATTATACAAAGTAACTTAGATTTTAAAAACTTAGACTGGAGAGAGGAGGCGTAACAAGATTATTAATTTATATGAAACAGGGTCTTTCAATCTATACAGGACATCTGGCAACTGAGTAAACAGACAAGCGAACATCTTCTTACGTAATTAGAATCATAGAACCTCTACGGTGTGGAAGCAGGACATTCGGCCCATCTAGTCTACAGTGCACACTCCCCAAACCCCAAAGAGCATTCCACACAGACCGACCCTCTACCCTGTCCCCATAACCCTGCATTTCCCATGGTAAACCCAACTAGCCTGCACATCCCAGGACACTATGGGCAATTTAGCATCTTTGGACAGTGGGAGGAAACTGGAGCACCCAGAGGAAATCCACGCAGACACAGGGAGCACATACAAGTTCCACACAGACAGCTGCCCGAGAGTTCAATTGAACCTGGGTCCCTGGCACTGTGAAGCAGCAGTACGAACCACTGAGCCACCGCGTGTGCTGCAAATGGACTGAAGGATTATAAGTTATGCAAAATTTTGGAAAAGGAAGTGCAAATTACAGTAGGTGAATTAAATTTCAGATCAGAAACAGAAACAGAAATAACAAGGGAAAAATAAATTGGACTGAAACAAACAGCAGAAAATGAGATGGATTGTAACAGTTAATTTTCAGTGCCAGACAATTTAATGCAGTAATTAAGCAAACGTACCATGCAAATATACCTTTCAATCCATGTGAATGGAGAGTCATACGTAACAGCATAGTGGTGGATCTCTGGCAGCATCATTGTGATTTTTACATTTGATCTCACATCTAGCTACGCTTTGATAGGTGCACTTCAATAATAGTAAGCACTAGTAGCCTCACCGTTATTTTGACAGCAATATTTCTGCCATTATTTTAAATTAGCAAGTGATTTAAAGGCAGAATTGAACAAAGCAGCACCCAAATATAGTTGGCAAAATACAAAGCAAAAAAAAAGTACGTACAACACGGACAATATTGTAATCATGCAGACTTTAATCATAAGTAAACCAAATAGGTAACAGGCTATTGTTTGATCTGGTATTGTCCAAATAATAACCTGTTAAGCAGTCTCTGAGAACGAATGAGTCAATATGAAAGAATTTTCTAGTGATTTAGTTAAGTCCAAAACTAGGAACATAAATCAAAGAATTAAGTTATGTACTTATGATGGGTGAATTGACAAAGGTAGTTTGGTAAACTGCATTAAAAGAAATGATCATAGATAAGCAATGACTAGCATTTCAAGAAATAATAATCTGCAACAAATATATCTTCCTTTAAGGCATAACAACCCCAACATAAAAAGTGATTAATAATAGCTAACAAGATGAGTTTAAAATAACATTAGATCAAAGGAAGAGGTTGATAATGTTGTTAAAAGAGTGCTAAGAGTGAGCATTAAGCAGGCATCAGCAAAGTGCCAAAAGACTGCTGAGGAAAGAGAAAAGAGAATAGGAGAATAGGATTAGCAAATGACATAAAAACAAGCTGTAAACATTTTTCTAAGCATCAGAGATCAATTAAAACCAAATGTGGACCCATTAGAAACAGAGGATTAGGAAACAAGTATTGCATCTGCCTTCACAATAAAAGAAAACAAAATCCAGATTAAGGGGGAACCAAGGGTCTAGCAAGATGGAGGAACTTAAATTGACAAGTATTAATATAAGAGAAATGAACAAGACTGAGTGGTGACCAGATGATCTGCATCTTAGGGTTTTAAAAGAGATACCTGCAGAGATGTTGCAAGCACTTTTGATCCTTTAGAATTCCCTAAATTCTAGAACAGTTTACTAAGAAATGGTCTCATAGCATAGCTCTTTAAGTAAGCAGGAAGAGAGGGGAAATAAATAACATACCAGTAGTAAGCTTAATAATCAAATCTATAATGTAGGATATGATAGTAGAGCATTTAGAAAATCCTAATATGATTAAACGTGGATTTATGAAAGGGAACTCGTGTTTGTCAAATGTCAAGTTTTTTTTGAAGACATGGAAATTGAAGACATTTAAAGAATGGATAAGGAAGGAAACTAATGGATACTGTACATTTGGTTTACTTAACAAAGGTACCACACAAATGGTTATTATAGATTATTAGAATCACAGAATCCCTACAGTGTGGAAACAGGCCATGGCGAAAGCACCCAACCTACATAGATAACTAGGATTCATGGGATTGAGCAGTAGTTAATGATCAGAAAAAGTAGTTGTAAAAGGATGTTTTCAGGTTGGCCGATTGTACAGCAGATTACCACAAGGATCAGCACTTGACCCTCAGCTATTTACAAATCAGTGGCTTTGAGGGGGTTACTGAGCAGGTCTGGGAACTAGGAATATAAATATAATGTCATAGAATCATACAGCATGGAAACAGACCCTTCACTCCAACTAGATCATGCCGACTATGTTCCCAAACTAAACTAGTCCCACTTGCCTATGTTTGGCCCATACCCCTCTAAACCTTTCCTATTCGGCTTTAAATTGAGGGGTGGTAGAGAGAGGACAGATGTCAGAGGTAGGTTCTTTACTCAGAGAGTAGTAAGGGCGTGGAATGCCCTGCCTGCAACAGTAGTAGATTCGCCAACTTTAAGGGCATTTAAATGGTCATTGGATAAACATATGGATGATAATGGAATAGTGTAGATTAGATGGGCTTCAGATTGGTTTCACAGGTCGGTGCAACATCGAGGGCCGAAGGGCCTGTACTGCACTGTAATGTTCTATGTTCTATTCATGTACCTGTCCAAATATTTTTAAAATGTTGTAACTGTACCTACATCCATCACTTCCTCTGGCAATTAATTCCACACAGGAACCACTCTGTGCAAAAAAAGTTGCCCCTCAACACCTTTTTAAAACTTTCTCCTTTCATCTTAGAAATATGGCCCCTAGTTTTGAACTCCTCCACCCTAGGAAAAAGACCCTCGCTATTCATCTTTTCTATGCCCCTCATGATTTTAATTTCTATAAGGTCACTCCTCAACCTCCTACATTCCACTGTAAAAAGTCCCAGCCTATCCAGCCTATTTTTGTAACTCATACTCTCCATTCCCAGCAACTTCCTGGTAAATCTTTTCTGAATCCTTTCCAATTTAATAATATCCTTCCTATAGCAGGGCAACCAGATCTACAAACAGTATTCCAGAAGAAGCCTCACCAACGTCCTGTACAACCTCAACATAATATCACAACGCCTATACTCAGTAGTCTGAGCAATGAAGGCAAGCATGCTAAACGCCTTCTTAACCACCTGGTCTACCTGTGACACAAATTTCAAAGAATTATGCACATGAACCCCTCGGTCTCTGTTCTGCAACACTACCCAGGGCCGTACCATTAATTTTATAAGTCCTGCCCTTGTGAGGTATTGCATTTTGGTAAAACAAACATTTATCCAAATTAAACTCCATCTGCCATTCCTCAGCCCATTGACCCAATTGACGCAGATCTCTTTGTAATCTTAGAATCTTAGGCAAATTACTTCAGCGTCCACTATATCACCAATTTCGGTGTCATCTGCTAATTTACTAACCATGCCTCCTATATTCTCATCCAAATCATTTATATAAATGATAAACAAAAGTGGACCCTGTACCGATCCCTGTGAAAACCCCTAGTCACAGGCCTCCAGTCCAAAAAACAACCCTCCAGCAGTGTGAAATTATACATATTGATGATAAGAGGAATGAATGTGCTGAATATTGTTTGCATGGCGAGAGACTAGGAAATGCTTGCATTCAGAGGGACCTGGGTATCCTTGTACAGGGTTTAATAGGCATGTATACTGTTCAGTTACAAATATCAATTGTATGTTGAAAAGGAATTTTACTATAATTGTACAGACTACTGATGGAGTCACATCTGCACTGTGTGAAGTTTTGGTCTCTTTACCCAAGGACAGGTATACTCCCCCTAGGCAGAGTGCAGCGAAGGTTTATTAAATTGATTCCTGGGACGAAAGGCTTAGACAAGGAGTTTATAAGAATGAGAGCTGATTCAACCGCAACAAGATAAATTCTTAAGGGGGAAAATGGTGAGATCTTGTTTTCTTTTGCTGGGGACTCTAGAACATGAGGTCAGTCTCAGAATCAGGTTAGCTTTTAAAACTAAGATAAGGAGAAATTTCTTCACTCAAAAGATTGCCAATCTTTGGAATTCTAATTCCAGAAGGCTGTGGGCAATCAGTTAGTGTATATTCAAGACAAAGGTCAATATGTTTGGTAACTAAAGGTTACAGGAATAGTGAGGAAAAATGAATTTGAGATAGAAGATCAGCCATTATTTTGAATGGCAGAATAGGATGAAGGGTCTAGGCCCAAAACGTCAAGTTTTCCTGCTCCTATGATGCTGCTTGACCTGCTGTGTTCATCCAGCTCCATGCTTGTTATCTCAAAGTCCAAATTGCCTACTCTAGCCCCTATACCTTAAGTGCATATGCATCATAAGAAGTGCATAAACTCTACTTACAGAGGCATGGACAATTGTGTTTTTTTTTAAATGACAGTGCAAACATCAGACAACCTTGGGCAACCCAGTTTTTGGAAGTTGTAACTAAGAAAGCAGAAATATAATACATGACAATTTCTGGTTAAGCACAATGTAAAAACTAAATTTAAAATGAAAATAACTCAGTCAAGTTAACAAAGTATAAAGTTTGAAGGAAATAGGTAAGTGCTACAGAGATAATGTAGGATATTAAAAGCTTAATCATCAGGATTCCTTACATTCTGCAGGTGTTAAGGAACCAGACAGGAGTATGTATGATTTGGACTCAATTACACTTGCAGGCTTCTAACCTGGTCTACAGTGGGGAATTCACCAGGGCTAAGGGAAAGGTTTTTTTTTGAAGTGCTGTCATCATTCCAGAAAGAGTTAGAAAATGAGGTAAGATTGAATGACTTCATCCATTAGAATTTATGACAATCCCCAACTGATGCCCAAACACAATATGAAGTAGGTGTGGCATTTAGAACTGGCTGAAATAGCTAAAAGTGCTAGAGGCCAACTTTTCTTACATTAGTCAGTCAGTCTCTCTTCATCAATAACTACAAGTACAGGCAGCAATAAAGTTGCCTGAAGGTAGTGAAATTAGTGTATTCATACCTGACATGGGCCCATGTAGGACAATGTTTTGGCTCTTTGGTACAAGGCACACCGATTGGAGTGTTCCACATTTTCTGTATCACAAACAGGTTCAACTGGAAGCAGCTCACAACTCATTGATCTTGAGATACACTCGTACTGGTCACAATCAAGCAATGCAATGCTAGTCAGACAAACCTTTGGCTTTGGAATACACCTTTAAAAACAAAAATGTAATTTTTTTTTGAACACAGAATTTTTAGAATTTACTGAGAAACAAAGCAAAAATAATTTGTCAAATGAAACAGACCACCTGGAACAACCGTTCCAATTTAAAGTGTCAGCTTTAGTCTAGTAGTTGCACTCTCACTCAAGTCAGAAAATCAGGGATTCATCTCTCACTTCAGCTCTTGACCATACAGATTAGGTTAGCACTTCAGTGTAGCGCAGAGGCAATGCTGGAGTAACAAAGGTACCGACTTTTGAATAAGCCCAAAATTGCCCTTTGAATGAATGGGAAAAAAAATATTTTGCCAGTATTTAAGAGAAGAGCAGAGGATTTCTTTCAATAACTTGGTGAGCAGTTTCCTGCAACTAAGATTACAAGGAATGATTACCTGGGCATTTATTTAATTGCAATATGTGGAAATAGGAGAGTCTTTCCTGTAGCTGCACTTTCACAGACTTGAGATTTAATGAAATACGAGAAAAAAAACAAAGAACTGCAGGTGCTGGAAATCAAAGAACAAAGAATAAAGAACAATACTGAACAGGAGTAGAGAGATAAAAAGGTACTGCAGATGCTGGAGAATCCGAGATAACAAGGTGTGGGGCTGGATGAGCACAGCAGGCCAAGCAGCATCATAGGAGCAGGAAAGCTTGACGTTTCGGGCCTAGACCCATCATCAGAAATGGGGGAGGGGAAGAGGGTTCTGAAATAAATAGGGAGAGAGGGGGAGGCGGATAGAAGATGGACAGAGGAGAGGATAGGTGGAGAGGGGGCAGACAAGTCGAAGAGGCGGGGATGGAGCCAGTAAAGGTGAGTGTAGGTAGGGGGGTAGGGAGGAGATAGGTCAGTCCAGGGAGGACGGACAGGTCAAGGGGGCGGGATGAAGTTAGTAGATAGGAGATGGGGGTGGGGCTTGAGGTAGGAGGAGGGGATAGGTGAGAGGAACAGGTTAGGGAGGCGGGGACGAGCTGGGCTGGTTTTGGGATGTGGTTGGGGGAGGGGAGATTTTGAAGCTTGTGAAACCACATTGATACCATTGGGCTGCAGGGTTCCCAGGCTGAAGATGATGTGCTGTTCCTACAGCCTTCGGGTGGCATCATTGTGGCATTGCAGGAGGCCCAGGATAGACATGTCGTCTGAGGAATGGGAGGGGGAGTTGAAATAGTTTGCGACTGGGAGGTGCAGTTGTTTGTTGCGAACTGAGCGCAGGTGTTCTGCAAAGCGGTCCCCAAGCCTACGCTTGGTTTCCCCGATGTAGAGGAGGCCACAACAGGTACAGCGGATCTGGTATACCACATTGGCAGATGTGCAGGTGAACATCTGCTTGATGTGGAAAGTCTTCTTGGGGCCTGGGATTGGGGTGAGGGAGGAGGTGTGGGGGCAGGTGTAACACTTCCTGCGGTTGCAGGGAAAAGTGCCGGGTGTGGTGGGGCTGGAGGGGAGTGTGGAGTGGACAGTCGCAACAAACAACTGCACCTCCCAGTCGCGAACCATTTCAACTACCCCTCCCATTCCTCAGACGACATGTCCATCCTGGGCCTCCTGCAATGCCACAGTGATGCCACCCGAAGGCTGCAGGAACAGCAAATCATATTCAGCCTGGGAACCCTGCAGCCCAATGGTATCAATGTGGACTTCACAAGCTTCAAAATCTCCCCTCCCACTATCGCATCCCAAAACCAGCCCAGCTCGTCCCCGCCTCCCTAACCTGTTCTTCCTCTCACCTATCCCCTCCTCCCACCTCAAGCCCCACCCCCATCTCCTATCTACTAACCTCATCCCCCCCCCTTGACCTGTCCGTCCTCCCTGGACTGATCTATCTCCTCCCTACCCCCCCCCCCACCTACACTCACCTTTACTGGCTCCATCCCCGCCTCTTCGACTTGTCTGCCCCCTCTCCACCTATCCTCTCCTCTATCCATCTTCTATCCGCCTCCCCCTCTCTCCCTATTTAGTTCAGAACCCTCTTCCCCTCCCCCATTTCTGAAGAAGGGTCTCGGCCCGAAACATCAAGCTTTCCTGCTCCTGTGATGCTGCTTGGCCTGCTACGTTCATCCAGCTCCACACCTTGTTATCTCGGATTCTCCAGCATCTGCAGTACCCATTATCCCTCCATCTCAGGCATTAGTTCAGTGAATTGTCTTCCAGTTGCTGTTAGTCTTGTTCATTGCTTTAATTTGTTAACAATGCAAAATCTATTAAAATCACTAAGTGATACAACGGTGATAAATGTTTGACCCATGGGGTGTTTGCCAGTTCTTAAAAGAACTGTTCAATTACTCCTTTGTCTTCTTGCACAAAATCCAGTATTGTTTTCCATTTCTAAGCACGTTAGCAGTTTTGCTTTGAAAGTTACTGCTTCCAGTATCTTCTCAGTAGCGTTTTCTAGATTATACCAACTAGCCGTGCGAACTATTTTTTCTTCACTTTACCTCGTTTTCAGTCATTCATTTGTGGCCTAGTTGCTAAGTCTTCTGACAATGGAAACAATTTCTTCTTAGTCTCAACCTTTAATATTTTGAACATTTCTATAAAATCTTCCCTTAATCATCACTGTTTTAAAGGGAAACAACCTCAGTTTCTCTAGTCTGTACAGAGAAGTCCTTTATCCCTCGCACATTTCTAGTAAATGTCCTTTGTAACATTTCAAAGTTCTGGGCATTCCCCTAAAGTGTGATACCCAGCACTGGCTAGAATACTGCAGCTGGGACTGAATCAACATTTTCTACCCATTTAGCATAATAAAGTAATTGTATTCTATGCCTCTATTTATGAAGCCAAGGATTCTGTATTCCATTTGGAACAGATGTCCCCTGTCAGCTTCAAAAACTCAAAGTTCCTTAGAAGTCAGAGTTAAACAGTACCGAAACAGACCCTTTAATCCAACTCCTCTGTGCTGACCAAATATACTAAACTGACCTAGTTCCATTTGCCAGCATTTGGCCCATATTCTTCTAAACCCTTCCTATTCATGGACCCATCCAGATGCCTTTTAAATGTTGTAATTGTACCTGCCTCCACCACCTCTTGCAGGTCATTCCAAATATATACCAGCCTCTGCATGAAAACGTTACCCCTCAGGTCCTTTTAAAATCTTTCCCCTCTCACCTTAAACCTCTAGTTTTAGTTTCCCCTACCCTACGTAAAAAGACCTTGGCTCTTCATCCTATCCATAACTCTCATGATTTTTACAAAGCTTTATAAGGTTACCCCTCAACCCCTGACGGTCCAGGGAAAAAAGCACCAGCCTTTTCATCTTCTCCCTACAGTCTTTAAAAATGTAACATTTAGTTCAAAGTGCCTCTCCACATTTTCCTGTCAAGATAAGTAACTTCACACCATTCTGCAATAAATATTGTTTGTGTCTGTGTATGCCTTCCTGACTTCTGTTACTATCCTTCTCAATGTTTATTACGTTTATAAATTTTCTGTCATCAGCAAACTTTACGAAAAGCTCTGGACACCTAAGTAGAGTCATTAACATATGTGAAAAAGAGCACAGTCCTAACATTGACTTGGGTCAACACTGCACAGTTCACGCCAGTCTCAAAAATCCTTTCACTGCTGCTACCCTGCTTTCTGTCCCTTTGCGAATTTCATATCTATGTCAGTACTGCTAATATTATTAATAATCTTATTCTGTTGACAATTTTATTACATTAGTGTGTTAACTGTGGCTTAGTCATTCTTGCATGTCAACTACAGAGAGGTTGAGTGAAATTCATAGACAGATGATTGCGTGGCTCAAAGACTAGTGTGGGAGAAGTGGGTTCTGTTTTGTGGGGCACTGGCACCAGTACTGGGGAAATTGGGAAAGAAATGATGGGATAGGCTCCACCTGAACAATGCCAACCTTGCAAGCTTCATATCTAGAGAAGTAGGGAGGATTATAACCTACACAGTGGAAGCAAGGAAGCAGATTTGGGAAGCTAAATCAAACAGTGGAGCCAAGGCCAAAGTGCAAAGTATTAATGAAGGAATAGTAAACAATGACACGAAGGGATAAAGGGTAGAAATTTAAGGCAACAAATAAAACTAGAGCAGGAACAGCAAGACATTAGGAAAGCTAACAGAATGTTGTAATTTGTTGTGAGGGGAATTGATTGCAAAAGTAGGAAGGTTACATGTCATTTTGCAGGGCACTGTGAGACCACCAGTTAAGTACCCTGTACAATAATGGTCATGTCATTTAAGGAAGGATGTAAATTTGTTCGAAGGAGTTCAGAGAAGGTTCACCAGAAAAATACCTGGAAAGGGCAGGCTGTCTTCAGTGGAAAGGTTAGACAAGCTAAGCTTACATCCGCTCAAGTTTAGAAGAACAAGAGGCAGCTTGACTGAAACACAAAATCTTTGCGGGGAACAGGGATAAGACGAAAGAGAGAGAGACTGTAAAAAAGAGAGAAAAAGAGTGCGTCAGAGCATGGGAGAGAAAACATGGCTGTGGGACAGCAGTATGGATGCACAGAGAATAGCTCTTCTTATAGGGACAGTCAAGAACTGGGGTCACTGTTAAAAGACAAAAGGTTTTCCATTTAGTAGAGAGATTAGATCATTTTTTTTCTCTCCGAGTCTTGGATCACTCTTCCTGAAAAGCTTGTGGATGAGAGTCCTCGAATATTTTTACA
This sequence comes from Ginglymostoma cirratum, assembly GCA_024137785.1. Lineage (NCBI taxonomy): Eukaryota > Metazoa > Chordata > Chondrichthyes > Orectolobiformes > Ginglymostomatidae > Ginglymostoma > Ginglymostoma cirratum. Next base: position 15,638,076 of record JAHRHZ010000077.1, on the reverse strand, counting down.
GAAGTAGTGGTCAGATTCTTGTAAAGAAATAGGGAGAGGAGTTTTCAGGGGCAGGCAGGAATACAGATTCAAGTTTTTTTTATTTGTTCAAGGGAATATTGGCAGGCCAGCATTTATTTCCTTTCTGATGAAGGGTTTAGGCGCGAAACGTCAAGTTTTCCTGCTCCTATGATGCTGCTTGACCTGCTGTGTTCATCCAGCCCCATGCTTGTTATCTCAGATTCTCCAGCATCTGCAGTACCTTTTATCTCTGATACAATTTATTTCCCATCCCTTATTTGCCCAGACGATGGTGGTAAGCTGCTTCTACAGTCCCTGATCTTATTGAACAGCAGATCAGGGCTGAGGAACCTATTCCGCTTTGTTCATATTACATAGTCAAGAATGCAGTAAGAACACAAATTAGCAACTGCAGTTACCTTCAGTCAGGATGTAGTTGGCGTAGAGGCATTTGAGAAAGATATTGAGGTCCCAAATTTAACAATCATAAAAATAAGGGAATGGGAGGCTAGACAGAAGTTTATTTATACAAAGGATTGCAAGCATTTGGAATTTTTTGGCGCTTCTAGAGCAGCGTGTTCATTCTTTCAAAACCAAATTTAATAAATTTGAAACATTGAACACAGAAAGACAACATAAACTAGGGGGTACAATTCTAAAGGGGATGCAGAAGCAGAGAGACCAGAGTCTATAGATGCACATATTACTGAAGGTGGCAGGATAGACGGAGAGAGCATCTAATAAAGCATAGTGTGTCTTTGTCTTTATTGATACGGGCATGGAGTACAAGACCAAGGAGGTGATGATGAAATTATACAAGACACTTTTTCGACCTCAACATGAGTACCGCATACAGGTGTTGACATATGTTATAGGAAAGTTGCAAATGCACCAGAAATGTGATTTATAACAATTATTCCAAAATTGAGAAACTTCAGTAATGAGGACAGCCTGAAGAAGTTGGGACAGTACTCCTTGGAGAGAAGCCAGCTCAGAGGAGATTTACACAGATTTTCAAAATCATAAACAATGTAATCCTTTCATTGTCAAACTTTTTTTTAAAACATCCAGCCTTGAATGAGTTGCCACGTTCTGCAATTCAAAATTGACACTGCTAAAGTCAATGGTCCAGAACGGAGGAAATCTGATAGCACCTTCTCGAGTATCAACATGTGCAGTTAAATGTGAAAATACGCAGACTTCTATTGGAGATCCCCTGCTCCCAGGTATGATGAGATGTTGCAAGTCTGGCTAACAGGTTCAACACCAAAATGACTCCAACAGAGTCTACCACTTCTACATGAGAAACATCTAGAAATACCAGGCTGGTATATGATATGTGTGTATATATAAGAGTATGTGTTGAATGCAGGAATGAGTGAAGGTTTTAACCAGCCTAATTAAAGTTATTTCAGATTAACCTCTCTAGACCTGAAGAAATAATTTTATAAATGTGGAGTCACCTTTCCTCAGAAGAAAATTAGTGTTGGAAACTTTAAAAACATTTTACTTGTTGTGCTTCTTTTGTCTCCTATTCTCGTCTGTATTTCCTGATCTTTATTTACACATTATTGATATTACCACCTTTATCTGGCTTTGGACATTTTATGTCCAGTGAGGATACTTCAATCTAATTTGTGAAGACCTTCTCTATTGATTTACTGCTCAAAAATGCAACACATCTTCTATCGAAAGTGCTGCACTAGAAAGTACAGCAAAGTAGACAAAATCCAAATCGATAAGCCCATGAAAAGTCTGTGATCAGTTGGGTCTAGGCCCGAAACTTCAAGCTTTCCTGCTCCTCTGATGCTGCTTGGCCTGCTGTGTTCATCCAGCCCCACGCCTTGTTATAGCAGTTGTCCTTCCTGCCTTTGGCTGTCCTAAAAGCTTTCTTTGCTGCTGAGAAAAATCCAAGTCACTGACTTTGGTCTGGAACACTTTTGTTCCCTTGTAAATGACTTCATTCCCTTCCTCAGTCACCATCACAAGTTGAACCTAAACGCTCAAAGTATATTGACTTATCCTAAGCTGAACTTTAAAAGGTATTTGTGATCTATCATCAAGATTCTTACTTTCGAATTAGCGATTGTGTTAAATGCAAACACAAACTCTTACATACACACATACACACATCAATAACTTCATGACTTTAATACTCTCCTTTCTAGCTTTCCAACAACCATAAACTGGAACAGTCATGTGTCCTTCATCATCGACTCAGCTTCGCTACTGGCTCTCAAATTCAAATCCCGTCATGGCCATGTTCCCATTCTTTCATGGTAATCTTCTACAGCCTGTCTATTCCTCTAATTTGAACCTCAAAGCATTTCCCCCTTTCTTTGCCCCATCATAAGCCAACAAAACTTCCAGCTGCATAGCAGTCCTGAAGAAAATCTTTCCAGAATAATTCTAGGCTACTCAACAATCATAATGCAGAAAATTTACCAGACTCAAATAAAAGATTGAGTGATCAGGAAATTCAAATTATTAGAAATGACTACACTCAAAAGTTATAGCTAAGAATGGCAGGCATCCTTGTTTACAAGCACATATATAAATCGCAGTCTCAAAAAAAATAAAAACTGCCAGCCCATACCCGTTTCGGAGTAAGGTCCAATGGAAAATTTGCTAGGTGCTACAATTAACTTGAACAAAAATCAATTCATAAAGAAAATTTTGGTACCTTTGACTTTTGGAACATGGATTGGGAGTGCATGGATCTTTGGATTTACAAGGTCCGAATTCAAATTGATTGTCTTGCAGTCCAACACATCTTGCAATACAAGCACTTGGATACGTACGTCCATTATGAGCACAAACCGGTACAAACTGGTCAGCACAGTTACAGGGAAGACCTACAAAATAATTTATAAACAGTGTACTTGGTCAACATATTTTGTTACAAATCTTAATGCTTGTAACAGAAAGATAGTCTGTTGTTTTGGCTTTTTGCTTACTCACACAGAATTGATTGTTATACCATTCACAAACTTTGACATTCCTAATACGTCCCTAGGGCTTGAAGAATAACAGTCTATTCACCTAGAACACAACTGCCTTGGTCATTGCTTACAAGTGTGAACATCTTGCACCATAGATCCAGTAAAATCACCTGCATTTACCCCTCCAACTCCAAGCTTGAATCTTTAACAACCATGTTCACAGAGACTTGTTGTCAGACAAAATTCATAACATTTCACTGCTTCATTTTTCCATTTTAACAAGTTAAAGAGACAATCTGAAAACATAATCTTAAAATCTCACATTTGTAGCATACTTCCAACTCCAGCAGTTCCAACTCAAACAGATTTACTATAATTTCAACTCTGATCGATGAGAAAGAACAATTTTAACATTACTTGAATGAGCATATGGGACCTTTTTAAAATCTCATTTTCTGTAATGTTTTTATAGATACAGGAAAAGGAATTATATTGTTGAGCTGTTCGAGATGTGTAAGCTGTAGGTTTTTTCACACAGGTTCAGTTGAGAATTAAGTTACTGTTGTGCACATGTTGTATTTGTTGTCAGATCTTTGGCCACTGGCTACAACCAGATGAATTGGAATAAACTCAGACAGATTCCTCAATATTTTGGACTACTTGTGCAAGTTCAAAATTGGTGATGCAAAGGTCACTCAGGCTTACAGATAAATTGGGAGGAAACAAGTCACAAATGAGGCATTGGTACCTTATTGAGCAGTACAATACACTTCACAAATGGACATTTTTTCATGTTCGAACTGCTTCCAGATCATTTGTGCATGGATAGTACGATATTTTGCAGGAGTGGGTAAAAATATGGAGTGTGTGCAGTTTTCTTCATGTGTGGACATTCATAATAGGAGATGGCAAGCATGGGGCTGGATGAACACAGCAGGCCAAGCAGCATCATAGGAGCAGGAAAACTTGATGTTTCGGACCTAGACCCTTCATCAGAAATGGGGACGGGGAAGAGGGTTCTGAAATAAATAGGGAGAGAGGGGGAGGCGGATAGAGGATGGATAGAGGAGAGGATAGGTGGAGAGGAGGCAGACAAGTCAAA
>JAHRHZ010000077.1:15621420-15632493 GCA_024137785.1 Ginglymostoma cirratum | reverse complement strand
AAGGGTGGGGAGGGAAAAATGTCTTTGGTGGTGGGGTCTGATTGCAGATGGCGGAAGTGTCGGAGGATGATGCGTTGGATCCGGAGGTTGGTGGGGTGGTATGTAAGGACGAGGGGGATTCTTTTTTGGTTATTGTTGCAGGGACTGGGCGTGAGGGATGTGTTCCGGGAAATGCGGGAGACACGGTCGAGGGCGTTCTCGACCACTGTGGGGGGATTGGGAATAGGGGATGGCATTTTTGCAGGAGGGTGGGTGGGAGGAGGTGTATTCCAGGTAGCTGTGGGAGTCAGTGGGCTTGAAATGGACATCTGTCTCTCGGTGGTTGCCCGAGATGGAGACAGAGAGGTCCAGGAAGGAGAGAGAAGTGTTGGAGATGGTCCAGGTGAACTTCAGGTTGGGGTGGAAGGTGTTGATGAATTGGATGAACTGTTCGAGCTCCTCGTGGGAGCACGAGGCGGCGCCGATGCAGTCATCAATGTAACGGAGGAAGAGCTGTACCCGTTGTGGCTTCCTCTACATCGGGGAAACCAAGCGGAGGCTTGGGGACCGCTTTGCAGAACACCTGCGCTCAGTTCGCAACAAACAACTGCACCTCCCAGTCGCGAACCATTTCAACTCCCCCTCCCATTCCTCAGATGACATGTCCATCCTTGGCCTCCTGCAATGCCAAAGGCTGCAGGAAAAGCAAATCATATTCAGCCTGGGAACCCTGCAGCCCATTGGCATCAATGTGGATTTCACAAGCTTCAAAATCTCCCCTCCCCCAACCGCATCCCAAAACCAGCCCAGCTCATCTCCACCTCCCTAACCTGTTTTTCCTCTCACCTCAAGCCACACCCCCAGCTCCTATCTACTAACATCATCCCGCCCCCGAGACCTGTCCGGCCACCCTGGACTGACCTATCTCCTCCCTACCCCCCTACTTACACTCACCTTTACTGGCTCCATCCCCGCCTCTTCGACTTGTCTGCCTCCTCTCCACCTATCCTCTCCTCTGTCCATCCTCTATCCGCCTTCCCCCTCTCTCCCTATTTACTTCAGAACCCTCTTCCCCTCCCCCATTTCTGACGAAGGGTTTAGGCCCGAAACGTCAAGTTTTCCTGCTCCTATGATGCTGCTTGACCTGCTGTGTTCATCCAGCCCCATGCTTGTTATCTCGGATTCTCCAGCATCTGCAGTACCTTTTATCTCAGGACACAGGGTATCAGGTTCCTCAGGTTTTGAAACAATAAGGCCCTGGTGTAAGGTGGATTGGCAATTAGTGGGAAGAAGATGAAACGGCAAATTTGCCCTTTCACTAGTTAATTGATATTTTTCACGAAGAGCTCCCCAGGGGTTGGGTAATGGCACTCATGTCTTGATTTATATTAATGATGTGGATCTTTAAGTGTTGGGGACAACTTCAGAACTTGCAGATCAGATAAAACTTGGAAAAACATAAGCAGGGACATTAAGCTGAACCTATTCAAGACAAGAATGAGACCTCAGATAGAATACTGCGTACAGTTCTGGTAGCCACCCTTAAGGAAAGATGTGAACACAATCGAGATGGGGGGAAAAAGAAAGAGGTTTACGGGAATGGTTCCTGGGAGAAGAAAGTTGGAAAAGTTACTTTCTGTTCTGAAGATAGATTGGAGAAGTTGTGACCATTTCTCTTGGGGAACAGAAGGCGAAGTGGAGATTTGTCTGATGTTTTCTACTTCATGAGCAAGCCAGAGAGGGTAGACAGGGATAAACTGTTCCTGCTCATGAAAAGATCGAGAATAAGATTTAAACCAACTTGCAAAAGTAAATGTGATCTGAGAAAAGTCCTTGCAAGTGGATCAGGTCTGGAATACGTTTACAAGTGTACTGGAGGCAGGATAAATCACGACATTCAAAGAGGGCATTAGACGATTATTTAAATCAAGTTAATCTGAAAGGTTATGGGAAAAGGGTGACAGAATGGTCCTAGAGGTAATACCTAAAATGATCATAATACTCAACATAGAAATTGTATCCAGTAATATGGGATGCATTCTTGCTGCCAAAGGATGCAAGAGGGGAAAAACAGCAGACACTTCAGCCACAGTCTGTTTGTGGTCCTTGGACATGCAAGTAGGCTAAAGGACTTGCAGATGATAGACACTATGCCCCAATTCAAATAAAAAGACATATTAGGAGTTGGGAGGTCATGTTGCAGCTGCACAGGACATTGGTCTTTTGGAACACTGTAGTAATCCGGTCTCCCAGAAAGAAAAGATGTTGTGAAACTTGAAACGGTGCAGAAAAAATTTACAAAGATATTGCCGGGGTTGGAGGGTCTGAGCTATATGGAGATGCTGAATAGGCGGGGGCTATTTTCCTGGACTGCCAGGGGATTTGGGGGGGGCGGGGGGTGACCTGACCTTATAGGTGTTTATAAAATCATGAGAGCATGGATAGGATGAATAGTCAAGGTCTTTTTCCAAGGGTAGGGGAGTCCAAAGCTAGAGGGCACAGGTTTAAGTTGGAGAGGGGAAAGATATAAAAGGGACCTAAAGGGCAACTTCTTCACGCAGAGGGTGCTATGTATGGAATGAACTGCCAAAGGAAGTGGTGGAGGCTGGTACAATTATAACATTTAAAAGGCATCTGGATGGGTATATGGATAGGAAGGATTCAGAGAGATACACGTCAAACACTGGCAAATGGGACTAGATTAATTTGGGATATCTGGTCGTCATGGACAAGTGAGATTGAAGGGTCTGTTTCTGTGCTGCACATCAGGACAAGTTTCTGGTTTACCTTCTTGGAAAGTTGTCTCCACTAGAAGCAAACACTTAACTTAATTCAGCAGTGTCATCACAGGGTGAAAGTGTTAGCCGTAAAAATGTACCATGAAAAATTACATCCAAGCATCTCTTAATGGCACATCTTTGAATTTTCTCTACACACAAAGTTCAAGACAACCTTAAGAATAATAAATTACTTTGTAGTCTAATTTTCAAAAATATAATGAACTTATTAAAATTCTGACCTGTGAACATACTCCGATCCGTTTGAGAACTGTATTCACTCAAACACTGACGACTTGAGCAAATTAGGTCCCCAGCAAAACATGAGCATATGTTGCAGTCCACTTTAAAAGATGTTCCATGACCTGTGGGAAAAAGAAACAAAAGCAGTATGAGAAATTCAGAGAAGTTTTGACCATAATTGAAGGTTTTTTTTTTGAAGAGTCTACTTCAAAAACATTTAAGATTATTGACTTGTTGACACACGCTTTGGGATACTTCAATGGCAACATGGTCACCTGACTCATGAGACTATGGGTTCAAATCCCACTCAAGAGACTTCAGCACATTAAAAAAAGAGCAGCCATACCTGTTTACATACCATCAGCGACTGTAATTCAAAATGGAATTTGTTGCTGTCTATAGTTGGGGATGTCCCTAATCAAACTTATTCTTGCTACATATTTAGTATTCCCATTAATATTATTGACCAGAATCGCTCCGAAGTAATGAGGTGATTTTGACAACATGATCGAATTCTGACAAGAAACTTCAAATTAGTCAGTGGCAACAGAAATTTCAAAATGTTTCATTTTTCAAAGTACTATTTCAATTTATGTAGGGTCATAACTTTCATTGTAGCAAGCACCTTAACCTATTTGCGAGTCACATATCAGAGTTCTCACGAGAGATGGATAAGGTCTATATTAACAGACAAGCTGTAAAGCTACTTAAGTTCCCAGACTTCTAAAAGGTAAAAAGGAAACAAGGTGCCTGTGCCAATTAGTTCTCAGATCAGAGACGCAGATTCTGATTGGCCTGATTCTACCTGCATACTCCAAAAATTAAGGTGTACAACTAACTGCTTGCGCTGCATCTCCATGACAATTACGGCCCAACCAATCAGCCACCCTCTTCTCAGAGTCCGAGTTGCACAGCTCGGTCCAACTTGTCTGCGCCAACCGCATATCCTAAATTAATCTAGTCCCATTTTTCAGCTTTTGACCCATATCCCTCTAAACCCTTCCTCCTACTCATGGTCCCATCCAGATGCCTTTTATGTTGTACCAGCATCCACCACTTCCTCTGGTAGCTCATTCCATACACACTCCATCTTCCCCTCTCACCTTAAACCAATGCCCTCTAGTTTTGGACTCCACTACCCTGGGCAAAGGACCTTGGCTATTCACCCTGTCCATGCCCCTCATGATTTTATGAACCTTTATGAGGTCACCCTCAACCTCCAATGTTCCACGGAAAATAGCCACAGCCTGTTCAGCCTCTCCTTATAGCTCAGGCCCTCCAACCCTGGCAACGTCCTTGTAAATCTTTTCTGCCCCCTTTCAAGTTAAACAACATCTTTACTATAGCAGGGAGACCAGAACCGAACGTAGTATTCCAAAAATGGCCTAACCAATGTCCTGCAAAATGCTATACTCAATGCACTGACCAATAAAGGCAAGTGTACCAAATGCCTTCTTCACTACCCTGTCTACTTGCAACTCCACTTTCAAGGAACTATGAACCTGCACCCCAAGGTCTCATTCCGTATAAAATTGTTTCTCTATTTTCAAGCCAGTCTCTTCAGTCCCAGTTCTGAATTCAACGAAAAGCTCTCTTTTAGCAATGCTGAGATCTTGTGCAACTCTGTTTGCAATTTATAATGATTAAGAACTGCAAAGAAAATTTCAAGGGCCTTTCATAAATGTAAGCTTTATTTATAAATACAGTGAAAACTGCAATAAATGTTGCACTATTGTATTTCTGATCAAAATTGCGCCCGAGGTCTGCCCATGGTGGATACTCGATTAGTCAGTATGGAGGATACAACGGCAAAGGTAGGAGGACGAAGTTGGCATTAGGTTGGGGTGCATGGTTGGCATGAGTCTACCAAGGTGGCTTGGGGAGCTTTTGCGGCAGGAGTGGGGCCTAAAATTTAAAGAAACAACTGTGACAATGGTCAGCCTTTTATCTAGCCCACCTCATCACTCAGCAGATAGTGCGCTCACAAAACTACATCCAGGGACAGCAGGCCCAACTCCATCTGCACCTCAAACCACCAGCAAAAACTGGGTCTGACTGGGAACCTTCTCCCAAGGAAGCTGGGAAATTCCCTGACCTATGATATCTGCTTCAGGAATAAATCTTCAGCCCTAACTACTTAGCAGTAGTAACAAAACTCCAGGAAAACATTAATTTACATCATTCTACCAAAGCATAATAAAGACGCAGTTTACAAGTTAAAATATCTCATTCTTTTCCCATAGTAACAGTACATAATGTGTTCCTTGTTTCTTTACAGCATTAGAAACATCGGTTACTTTTGTTAAGGACAAATAAAATAGCAGTAGGGTTGCTCATGAATTCAGTCCCCCTCTTGTTTAGGGGCTTTAAAACTGATCAGACTCATGCCTTGATTTATCTGCAAATCTATTTTTAGTGGCTTCAATAATACGATACATTTATAAATTAATTCATGTTTTGTACACCCATATCATGTAAAACCAAAACTTACTTTTCCTCTGGCCTCCTACAATGCAGGTTTTTTGAACGTCAATACAAGGCATCTCCAGACAATTTTCCAACCGTCCACTTGGGCCACAAGTGCACATCCTGTAACAACCCATTTCTCCATTTGCCACAGGAAGCTGAATCAGGGTCCCCTGCCGTACAAGGAAATCAGAAGCCTCTCCCAGCTTGCATCCTGAAACAAAAATGTCCATTCTTGAGTACAGACAACAATGAGTAGATAAACAATTTGGAAAACAAACATCACTGTAAATTTCAAATAAAGGTAATGTCTGTATTTGCATTTTGTAACTAAACTGAAATCAGGTACAACTAAATTAAACTGCAGTCACTTCATTATAACTGTATTATGCATTTACAGCCGTGTCACATACTTCCTGTGTTCTAGACTGATGAAACTTGATCACACATGATGCACCCGTGCTCAATGTTTTATTTTCAACCGGGCTTACTTCTCTTAATTAAGCTGAGCAATAATTACAAATGGCGCTAGAAAAACTCCGCAAGTCTAGCAGCACTTGTGCTGAGAGAAGGAGAGTTAATGTTGAATCCAATATGAGACTAGAAGAGTCTCTAGCACTTGAGTTTTATTTCACACATCCAGTACTTTACTTTTATTTGGACAATACTGCAGTTAAACTTCACATAAACTGAAGAGGACAGATTAAAAAGAGATAGCAAGGAAACCTGGAACTAAGAATACACAAAAATGCTCAGACAAATGGGTAAGTGGGGGAAAGAGAGTAAGAGGAAGTGCAGAGAAAATTCATCTTCCTGCCAATAGTGGCAAACGTTAAGGTGTCTCCAAACGTTGCATTTAGAACGCATTCTGACCTATGCACAAATGTGATAATTACCCAGGAAGTTAAACTTCTAATTGGGTGATGTGAATTGCTTCTGATACTGAGAGAATGTGTTACTGTGTGCTCAGGATTGGAGTTTTGGGCTCCAAGTGCAATACTTACCCAAGTATTGTCAATTTGTTTAACTTCTGGTGCAATTCAGTGATTGCACCTCAACACCAACCACCCCTGCCCAATCCAACATGTGCATCACCCTCCACTCTAATTATCTGGCCCTGAAACCCAACGATCCACACTACAACAACCCCTCACCCGACCTGACTACCAACGCTCAGGCTGTGACACATTCAAGTGCCCTTCAAAACACCCATTCATTCATTCATCCACTTGCTCACCACCAAAGGCTCATCTTTTTAGAATTACAATTCAGATGCAGTATAAAATGACAAGACAGTGGAAACAAAACTCCTAGGTAACTGTATTTAAAAATATCAATCTCAAGAGAACAGAACAGACTTGCACACATGTACAAAACATGTATATCCATTCCAATTCCACCCCATTAGGTTGTCAAATGAAAAAAAACATGCACAGCAAATACAAACACTTCTTAATTACCTTTGTTTGGTGACCCAGAGAAAAACTGCAAGATAAAAATGCAGAGAGAGAGAGCCCACTAGTTAGCAGCACTAAAAATGAGAGTCCCAAGAACTTAATAATACGTGTGTTTACAAAATCCTGTTTGCAACTGTTTAATTCTTTAAAATGTTGTGCAATCCTGTTAGGTCTTTTTTTAAAATCACTTCAATCAAATTATGGACACATATTGCTTAATTTTACCAAAGGGTAGCTATCTCACTTGTGGGATGTGGACGTCGCTGGCTGGCCAGCATTTATTGCTCTTCCTTTGTTGCACTCAAGAAGGTGGTGGTGAGCTATCTCCTTGAAATACTGCAGTCCACATGCCATAGGGTGACTCACAAATGCCATTATGGAAGGAATTCCAGGATTTTGGCCCAGAAACAGTGAAAGAATGGTGGTATACTTCCAAATCAGGATGGTTAGTGGCTTGAAGGGGAACTTGCAGATGGTGGTGTTCCCATCTATCTGCTGCCCTCGTTCTTTTGGATGGAAGTGGTCGTTGGTTTGGAAGGTGCTGTGTAAGGATCTTGTATTGTTGTTACGGAGTGTCAGTGGAGTGTGTGGATGTGGTGCCAATCATATGGGCTGCTTTGTCCTGGATGGTATCACGCTTCTTGAGCATTGTTGGAGCTGCACTTATCCAGGCAAGTGGGGAGTATTCCATTACATGCCTAACTTGTTCTTGTAGATGATGGACAGGCTTTAGGGAGTCAGGAAGTGAGTTACTCGCTGCAGTATTCCTAGCTTCTGAACTGCTCTTGTTGCCACCGTGTTTACGTGATGAGCCCAGCTGAGTTTCTGATCAATGGTAACCCCAAAGATGTTGATAATGAGGGATTCAGCAATGGTAGTACCACTGAATGTCAAAGGGTGGTAATCAGATTGCCTCCTATTGGAGATGGCCATTGCCTGGCATTTGTGTGGCGCAAATGTTACTTGCCACTTGTCAGTCCAATCCTGGATGTGGTCCAGATCTTGTTGCATTTGACCATGGATGAATTTTGGTAAGTTTCTTCAGGGCTTCTCTCAGAGCCGTTGTAAGTTCTCACACTATTTTCTGCCACTCACCTCATTAACTATGCACTCTCCTCTACAATGCCCCACTCATCCTACCCTCTTACTAGATGCACCTCTGCCAGAACCTCCTGGCACTGGTATCATCTTTAAAGTCCATACAACTGGTTAAGCTCTGCCAACCAGGAGTGCCACCATGCACATAGTGGGAGGGGAACAAAAAGAAGGGCTTCTCAGGGCACATAGGTGGCACAGCTGACAATTCACTGCAAATGCAAGTACACATTTGGAAATATAAATTGCTATTTTAGAATCAAGCCACACAGGTTAGCCATCCTTAGTGTCATTCCATCCTAGGACTTTGTATAAGGGAATGCTGCTCTTTCCCCAGCGCCCAACATAGGGTAACATCTTCTCATTGTTCAACATAGGCCCATCAACTACTGGAAAGTCAACAAACAGCTAAAAACATTTAATTTGAATAACCACAGCAAAAGCAAAGAAGAACAAACAAAAGCTGCATTTACATCTGGGAACAGATTTACTTCAGGACTGCTTGCCTTTCAAGCACCAACACATTTTCAGTCAGTGAGTGGTGACTGCACTGTTGTAATCGCCTGAAATGATGTTTCAATTAAGTCAAAGAAACAGAGAATAGAAGTGAAAATAGGGTCTTCGGCCCTTTAAGCCTGCTCCACCATTAAATATGGTCGAGATTGATCATCCAACTCAGTATCCTGTTCTAGCTTTCTTCCGATATCCTTTGAGCCCTTTAGTCGTAAGAACTATATCTATATCTTTCTTGAGAGTCTTCAATGTTTTGCCTGAACAGTTTCCTGGAGCAACTAATTGCACAGACTCACTACTCTCTGGTGATGAAATTCCTCCTCATCTCTGGTCTGGTTTATGGCACCAAAACTTACACTGCTCTATCATGCTGAAGGTGGTGATGTTTCTCCTACTCAGTGATTACATATTCCTCTTCAGAAGGCAGATGGCACTCTCTCAGCTCTACAGAGACCCTGGAGGTCTGCACAGCGGCTGGAGAAATTAGAAGGAACTCAGACTGAGAGTCACCTCATTCACTCAAGCACAGGAAACACACCTTCAGCAGGATCATCTGCTGCTCCGCAATGGCCCTGGTCAGAGGATGGTCTGCAATGTACTTACACTCTGTTTCAGTCAAGGTGTTGCGAAATGGAGTCATCAGCCACGTTTGGTGGGGTTAGCTTTTGCCTCGCAATCCTTTTGAGGCATTTGGCCCTGGAAACGAGTCAGGAAAATGAGAGTTCGAGGATTTCCACATCATGACAGTTTCCAGAGTACCTAGCACAGACTGGCTAAAACAGTCCGTTGATCACAGTTGGATTTGTACACTGATGGAATGGAATCTTTTTCTGTTCATTGAGGCAGCTGTGTTCTGATATGGTGCTGTTAAGGTAATGTGCACAGTCTATTGTGCCTTTGACCTGGGGAAAGCCAGCTATATTGGCAAAGCATACTGCCTAGGCTGTTGCACTAACCTTGTCATGGGAAAATGAGATGAAGCAATCTCATCCTGCCCAAATTGCATTGCTAACAGCCTTGATACATCCATGAGCTGGGGGTTGAGATCTCACACAGGTCCCCAGTGAAACTCTGCAAGCAGTAAACTGCATTAAAAGTTTAGCACAGCTGTCACCTTGATAGCTACCAAGATAGGATGGCATTCATATACTCATGTTGCAGGTCCCACTCCAGTAGCTGGTATAGTTTTGACAGTGCCCAGAACATCCTTAGTCTGGAGTGACACTACACTTCGTTGATAATAGATTTTGGGCTTCTTGTACCTCCTGTGTATCCTGAGATGAGCTACAGCTGTGACATGTTGATGGACCAGCCTTCACATTGCACTCTAGGCTTCTGCTGGTCCACAGCCTATTGGCACATTGGTTTCTTCCCTATTTCTCTGCATCTTCATTGCACCAAAGTAATAGGTGCTAACTCTTGCTGTGGCTAGATGCATTGGTAATGCTTCCAAAAAAGGAGATATGTGGGAGATAATAGAGATCAGATCCTTGCTAATGTTAGGAGTCAGCATTTGCATCACTTACAAATGCGAGTTTAGCACACTCCTCCATATAGTGGGAAAGAGAAGACTCGAACCAGGAGGGCTATGGAATGCCACTGCATAGAACTTTGACATAGGTACCACATTCCAATGAATGCAGCACAAGCCATGTCATGCATGTCCAGTAGGAGGTTAAAAGATTACTGATACCTTGCACTCCCACCCTTCATATCACCCAAGAAAGTTAGTATTGCATGTAAAAGCATTTGATCAAGGTAAGAAGAAATAAGATCTGTGCTCTTGTGCAGCTTATGAGATCTTGCATTGTCTTTGTGGACTGTGAACTGCAGGTGCCACTTTTAAAATGGACTGTGATTACTTCTGCTTCAGAGATGAATATGATCAATCTGCAATGACCAATAACATGGTCGTTTGCTTGTGACCAGGATCTGTATCCCACACAGTTGGATGCCGCATGTATTTCACACGCGGGGCACTTTGACTACAGATGACTTTCAACCTGTGCTGTAAAAGTGTTCGATTAACATAATTGCCCCAAGAAGGGCCTCACATTACAAGTTAAGTCTGAGGGCTCAGACAAGAAAAGAATCACTTACTCGATCCGCTCCAGGTGCGGTAGCAGCCGTAATCCATTTCCTGCACACATTTACAATTCACATGAACATGGAAGGTCACAGTGAGCCTACAGGCCGAGCCTGTTAATGTAAGGCCCACTTCCTAATCTTCTATTTATCTTTTTCTTTGCAATCCCTGTTGAGCCCAGCAGTATAAAGCATCCACATTTCCCCTCAACTCTTCAATGATGACTTCTTCCAACAAAACCACCCCCAAAGCCTCAGCCCAATGGCTTAATCATGCCAACCACTGAACTGCACTGTCCCCCACACTGAGGACAGTATGGCCATGACCATTCGTAAACCACCTCCTGCGTAACCCACATTCTGCAAATCACTGATATAAAAGGTACTGCAGATGCTGGAGAATCCGAGATAACAAGCATGGGGCTGGATGAACACAGCAGGTCAAGCAGCATCATAGG
>JAHRHZ010000077.1:15610971-15621020 GCA_024137785.1 Ginglymostoma cirratum | reverse complement strand
CTGACCATGTTCATGTTCCTGGCCTGATACTGGCCAATGAGCTTGACTTAGTGCACTAAGATACCCTGACTGAAAGCTGTCTACCTTGACCTATTGAGGACTATTCCTCTTAGATTCTGCAATATGGCCATTTAGTTAACGCACATGCAATGTGTTTGTCAAATATGCTGATGACACACGCTGCAGTGGTTGCAGAGCATGGTTCCATTCAGCAATTTGTCCACACCCTTGACTGATCACCGCCAACAGCCATGTCAAGCCTGGCTTTACGTCAGTACTGAACAGCAAGTTAGTACAGTAGGCTCTGGCTGACAGGACAAAGCACAAAAAGGCAAGGCAGAGATGCGGTGAACATCCAAGTAGCTGCATCATATAACAGTGCTAAGAGAGCAAAAGAAGTGTTGAGGAGTATCCTGGTCCAATCCATGACATGGGTGCCTGCTCTTGCACGCAAAGTCTCCTGGCAGCAACATTACAATCAATATAGTGTGGAACTGGAGGAACGCAGCAGGTCATGGGACATCAGAGGAACAGGAGAGTTGACATTTTGGGTTTACACCCTTCATTCAGTTCTGATGAAGGGTATAAACCCAAAACATCGACTTTCCTGCTCCTTTGATGCTGCCTGACCTGCTGTGTTTTTCCAGCTCCATATTGTATTGACTCTGACTCCAGCATCTACAGTTCTTGCTGCCTCCAAGCAGCATTACAACAAAGGTGCTGGTACACTTCAAAATGCAGAGCTATATTTTAAGTGGTTGGAGATATGTCATGAGGATGTGGTGAGGCTGGTACATGTTGGATGCCAATCTCCATTGAGTGAGTGTATGGGCAGTCATTACCCACAGAGCAAACCCTGAGATGTTAGAGACTGCTGCCCAAGACAGAGGCCTGGAGGAGCATGAGGGAAGCTGGAGTTCTGACTTTCATGTGTGGAATTGTCACCATCTAGTTCCTATCCAGCATTTGGGAGAATAGGAAACTGCATGCCAATGACGTGAGATTAGGTAAGAATGACTGATTAATTAGGCCCTTCATTGCTCACTTGTAGGATTACAAGAACACCAGATGCCTTTTCCCCCTTGATGTAGAGAATTTCATCTTGACTGATCTCACACAACTTTCTCAACTGACTTACCAATGTCAATGCCGTTCAGGGGGCTGGGATGAATCCCCCCCCCCCCCCAAGTAAAACTAAAATTGAATTCAATTTTATTGAATTTTCTTCAGAACTTCCAAATAGTTTTCTTGATCAATACACAAAACAGCGTGACTGTTTCACTCAATACAACAATAAATTTGGTCCCTTGCTTCTCGACTAAATTTTTACTTTTGGCCTTACTGAATTATAGCTTAAGCTTTTAGAACTGTACTTTTATCTACACTGCTTGTTCACTAAAATATCAAAATCTTTCCGAGCCAGACTGTTTTGTGCTTCATTATTTGTTCTATCTCCAACCTTCAAACACGAAGAGCTTGAATTTTTGAGTTATTTATGTTATGGTATATAATAGAAACCGAAACTAGTATATTGGGCACATTTCATATTTTTCCTGAGAAGATTAAGTGAACTGGAAACAATGGAAGCTAGACTAGACCAGCTGTCCCTTTTTTTTTTTTTTTACTGTCCTCAAACACTTTAACTGAAGCCCATGTCACAAGAACATTAACTTTCTCTATAATCAGAATCAGTAATGAATGAAGAATTTGCAAATGTTTTGTCCGAAATGGCTGTCAGATAGATTATCCAACACAAAAGGTTATTTTGAATAAAGGAGCTCTTCCTAGTATCTGTTTCAAAATTACTTTTCAACAATTTAAAAGTACATTCCTGTCTTACTTTGAAGTGACAGTTCCAGCTTAGTGCTGCCAAGGTGGTTAGTTGGAGTTCGGAGATTTTCTGCCTCAATGCTAGTTCACTAAGCTGTCAAAAACAGAAGGTCAATGAAACAGTGTCACCTGACCTGACAGCCTCAGACCCATCTGTGCCCTCAGTCACCACTGAAGACGTCATATCAGCTTTTTTGAGAGAGACCCCAGGGAAAGCAACTGGTCCAGGTGGAGTCTCTGGCTGTGCGCTCAGATCCTGCGCATACCAGCTGGCGGGAGTATTTGCTGACATCTTTAACCTCTTCTTACTATGATCCGAAGTCCCCACCTGCTGCAAGAAGGCCATTATCATCCCAGTACCAAAGACGACTCATGCAACGTGCCTCAATGACTACCACCCAGTGGCTCTGACCTCCATAATAATGAAGTGCTTCGAGAGGTTAATCATAGCTCATATCAACTCCCAGCCTGCCTTGATCCCTTGCAATTCACTTACCATTGCAACAAGTCTATGGCAGACACCATCTCCTTGGCCCTACACTCATCCCTGGAACATCTGGATAACAAGGAGACCTACGCCAAGCTCCTATTCATTGAAGGTGGAGTGTAGTCAACACTATAATTCCAACCAAACTGATCTCCAAACTCCAAGATCTAGGTCTCTGTTCCACCCTTTACAACTGGATCCTTGACTTCCTGACCCACAGACCGCAATCAGTGAGAACAGACAACAACACCTCTTCCACAACAATCTCAACACCAGCATCCCACAAGGCTGTGTTCTCAGCCCCTTACTATACTCTCTGTACACTCATGACTGTGTGGTCAAATTTTATCCTAACTCCAATTGCAAGTTCGGTGATGACACCACTACTGTAGGCCATATCTCAACCAATGACGAGACGGAATTCAGGAAAGAGACAGAGTGCTTGGTAGCATGATGTAAAGATAACAATTTCTCCCACAACGTCAGCAAAACAGCTGGTCACTGACTTCAGGAAGCAAGGTGGAGAGCATGCCCTTACCTCCATCAAATAAGCTGAGGTGGAGATGGTCAAAAGCGTCAAGTTCCTTGGAGTGATGATCACCATAATCTGTCTTGAACCATCCACACTGAAGCGACCGTCAAGGAAACACTACAATGCCTCTGCTTTTTTAGGAGGCTAAGGAAATTTCTCATGTCCATAAGAAGTCTGACCAATTTTTATTGATGCACCATAAAAGGCATTCTACTCAGATGTATCGTGGCTTAGTACAGCAACTGCTCTGCCCAGGGCAGTAAGAAACTATAGAGAGTTGTGAACACAAGTCCATTACACAAGCCAACCTTCCATTTATTGACTTGGAGACAGTAGGGACTGCAGATGCTGGAAGTTAGAGTCTATAAATGTGGAACGGGAAAAGCACAGCCAGTCAGACAGCATCGAGCGGCAGGAAAGTCAACTTTTCGGCTCGAAACATTGACTTTCTTGCTCTTCAGACGTTGTCTGACTGGCTGTGCATTTCCAGCTCCACATTTATAGACTCTTCCATCCACTGACTCCATTTATACTTTTCGCTGCCTCGGAAAGGCAGCCAACATAATCAAAGACCCCTCCCACCCCGGTTACATTCTGTTCCACCCTCTTCCATCGGGCAGGAGATACTAAAGCTTAAGTACGGGTATCACCAGATTCAAGAACAGCTTCTTTCCTGCTGTCATTACACTTCTGAATGGACCTCTCAAATGTCAAGTTTAATGTTGTCCTCCCTCTTTGGCCTCTTGTCTGCAGCCGTAACATTGTATTCCTCGCTCTGTTCGCTCCTCGCCCTTACGCACTTTGTATGGTACGATGTGCCTGTACTGCACGCAAAACAAAACTTTTCACTAGGTATGTGACAATAATAACATCAAACAAAATGAATGCTCCTGCCTCAGGAGAAACTCACCAGAATGGTAAAGGCTTTGTTGTCAAGTGCAGGTGCAGGACAGAATTGGGCCCATAGCCCCTGGACAGAGATCAAATGCTCCAGGTGCCAAGACAGGCTGCTTAAAAAGGCGTGCCTTGATCCTGTTGGACTTCATCATCTAGTTGTTTTGTCAAATACCAGGCCCTCTAGCCTTCATGTCTTATAGCTTCTTCTCAACCATCTCTATCCTCAACCTAATCCATCCCCATTCCCATCCTCAACCATCCTGAACTTAATCCTCATCCATGACTGGTCATGCCAGCTCCTGGTCCTATAGCCTTAATGCCAACTTATACCAATACCCACTATTCTTTGCACTTACACCCTCCATGCCAACTCAGCCAGTATCCACCATCAGCAGACCTCAGGAGCCATGTTGCCATTAAACAAAGTTCAAAAAAATTTTAAAGCCTTAACTGTGGTAAAGAAAATCTGAAATTCACAATAACCCATTCAAACCATTTAACTATCAAGTAGTTAATCCCTTATAAAGCAAATAATCCTACATTCACAATCTCATATTGAGGATTGTTAATCCTCACAAACCTATTTGAATCATCTATCAAACTGTTAATTTAGGATCCCTGACTGAGATAATGAAGGTTGTGGAAAAATAATTGAACATTAAAGACACCATGATGCTAATCCTGAGGACAGGAGTTCCCGAACCATGGGTCATGATCTCCAGTGGGGTTACTGGATGAGGTTTGGGTGCCACAGCCTCCGAGTCAGCAATTACAGTCATGGAGCTTGGACTGAGTTTCAAGAGCTGCCAGGATATTTTAAAGGTCTATGTTTTTCTTTTCTGTCAGTGGTTGTGGCTTATTCATCTTTTCTCCCCCCCGGCCTATTCAGTGCATACACAGCCTGATTAAAAAACCCAAGTCTTCACTATTTTAAGATCATACAATACCCTTAAACAACTCTAATTTCCTGTCAACAAATGTCACCCATTGCCAGTGAACAACTCTTAACTCCACCCATCCAACCATTACTCCACACCTTCTACCCTAACCTGCTTAATAATTATCCTCTTTCACCATCCCCAAAACCCTAAGTCTTTACTCTATGGTCACACAAAGCCTGAGGCATTGAAATTAGATCACATTAGACAAAAAAAAAAATCCATGAACAGCTACTGTAATTGTTATAACAGGTGTTTTTCAATTCTCAAGGACAGAGAGTCTTTAAATTTTCTTTCAAGGGAAAGAGATTTAAACACTTTGCAGCTTGACATTCCTACAGATTTTATCCAGCCACAACTGCATTTACAATTATTCCATAAGTTGCGATTCAGCACTGAGTTCAAATTCATTGCTGCGTTCATGTTTTCCTTTCATATTCGTTATATCCCAACTTCATTCCCCTACTGCCAAAATGAGTTCTGTCAAAAAAGGAGGTGAGTTTCTGGGTGTGGGTGTCACTCACTATTTTTGTAAGTCTGCAGAATCTCCCTGACTCTACAAAAATCCAGGTCATAGTCTGTGTTACTTCAAAACACCATTCCATTTTATTGATGACTATTTAATATTTTACACAGTTTTGAGAATCATTGAAAATCATTTTTGAAAGCTGTGGAGTTTCAGCTTCTCATTTGTCGCCATTTCACACCCACTAAGTAAATAGCAATTTCAAATACTACAAGTACAACCATCATAAACTGAACATTAAGCCTTTTGTGGATTTCTTCATAACCTCAGGTCTTTCAACAGTGGAGAGTATAGTCTGATAGAGATTGTGCATTTCCTGCAAAAGTTTTTAATGGATAGGGTTTCTTCCATTTTGTAATCCTTACATTCTCATTTGAAAAGTCGAAATATGTTTGAAGACCAATGCTAGCTACGTCTATAAATTGACCAGTAATCCATCTTTCCAGAAGAATGAACCAAATAGCCTTTGGAAGATCATGAAGTCTTAAAAAGACCCCTTTTGAGTTTGCTCCAATATAGGGAGTGGCATTATGAAAGAGACTGGCAGTGGGCAACAAGGTAATGTAGCAAAAAACACATGGTGGGGGGGAAATCAGCAGAGTCGCAGACACAATTTTCAACAATGCCTAATTATAGAGGTCTTTTCAGTGAAACTTCATTAACCAATCAGAAGAAAAACTCAATACCCTAACACTTACCTGGGACACACAAGTAGGGAAGACAGTCTTGTCCAGGTTGGCATCCCTTTCGATTTACCTCACACACATGGTTATTGGGGCACACATTAGGGTTACAAGGATGAATGACTTCTTCAACAATGGTGTGGAAAGGACTTGGAGCTATCAAAAAAATAAATAATAGAGTTCCTGAGATACACCTTCTAAAAGAGTATTCATTCTAAGCAGTCACTTGGTAGTACAGAACTTGAATAAGTCTTAAAAAGGGTTTTAAGATTTTAAAAAAATATTACCAAAGCATTTTGTCTTGCACTCACCAGGACAAATGCAAAGAAGGCAAAATATCAAACATTCAAAACTATTTATACCACAGGAGAAGGTGGTGCTGATTGATTAGCAGTTTACTTATTAGCTGAAGCTCCATCCCATGTTCAATTCACATCTGAGATGGAACAGTCCCTTTTCTTGACGTGCTGGTTGAGAAATCCATTAATGGATTTTCCATTATTGTCTACTAAAAGTTCTCTCATCAGTCAATAAACACACTGGAGCTCATCTTGGTCAATGCGCATAGCGTTAGCTACACCAGCAATCTTGCAAATTGGACCACAGAATGTGCTCACCTTGCAAACTCAAAAAGGAATAGAGAGCAAACTTATCCTGCACGACAATGACTATACCAATCAAATCACTGGTATGTATGACACACCTGCAAACTGGCGAAAAGACACCTCTTTTGCACCTGAAGAAGAAACTCCCCACAAAGGCAAAGTAACCTAAAATTTTAGCAGCTTAATAAGAAACCATTTCACACTACACTAACAACAAATTTAAGAGAATCAGGATGTTCTGTTCATGATATGGCTCATTTACACTTGCTTAAAGCAACACACACGTTTATGCAAGGACTCATTCTCATTCAGAAAGAATATATTCAAGCTTTAAATCCTTTTGAATTACCAGGGAGTTTAGTGTGCTTACAGTTCTTTTTCCATACTAACACATTGGCCCATCAAAGTCGACCTGACAAACAAAGTCAGCACCCTCATGTAGTGTAAACTGTTGACAGAGTTTGAAATTACTGTGTCTGTCCTGAGGATTGCAAGATGAATCAACATGTCTCACTTCAGCGATTTTCAGGTCTTCATTCTATTCAATCTAGGGGAAACCCATCAAATTGATCATGATCATGAGGTTTTAGAAGCACAGAATCAATTGCTCCAGCTGAAATAAACTTTTCACAATACCATTTCTGCCTGAAATATTCAAGTCAAGTCAACATTAGGCAGGATTTTTCATATTAAAAAGAAACAACTTTCACTTATATAATGTCTTCTGCAACCTCAGGATATCCCAAAGCATTTTGCAACTAATGAAGCACTTTGAAGTGGTTACTGTTGCAATGTAGAAATGAATTAAATATTACCCTTGGCAAAGTTGAATTTGACAAAAGCTTCATTTCTGTTTTAATACAGGAAAGATAACCTGCAAAATATCTCAAGAAATAAAACCTACCAATTATATCATTTACATATCTCTACCTTTTTCATAGAGTCATAGAGTAATACAGCATTGAAACAGGCCCTTCAGCCCAAACTGGTCCATGCTGCCCACTCAGCTAGTTCCAATTGCCCGCATTTGGTCCCAATCCTTCCAAACCATTCCTATCCATGCCCCTTTCCAATTTTTTTTTAATGTTGTTACTGTACCTGCCTCAACCACTTTCTCTGGCAGCTCATTCCATATACGCACCAGTCTCTGCGTGAAGAAGTTGTCCCTCAGACCCTTTCTCAGTCTATCCCCTCTCACCCTAAACCCATGCCCTCTAGTTTTCAATTCCTCATCCCTGGGAAAAAGACCATATGCATTCATCCTGTCTATGCCCCTCATGATTTTATACACCTCAATAAGGTCACCCCTCATTCTCCTACATTCCAAGGAATAAAGTCCTATCCTGGCCAACCTCTGCGTTTTTCTTCCCTGAAACTGTCTACCTCTCTTTCCTCTTTACAATAAGTCTCTTTGATCAAGCTTTTTATTCATCTGCCATAATGGTAACCCCATCGGCTCAGCCTAATTTTCTGCCTAATGATGCTCTTGCGAAGAGGTATCTACTATGTGAAAGCTACCCATAAATACAAGTTGCTGTTTCCATGATAATTAAGGATCCCATGGCATTGTGTGAAGACCACAAAGCTCTCAAGTGACCTAGCCAACATTTATCTCTTAATCGTGACCACAAACATGTTAACTGATCATTCATATTAGTCGTTCGCTGTTTGGAGGATCATGCTACGTGCAAAGGTGGCTACTGCATCTGCCTGTACTACAGCAGTGACTGCATTAAAAGTTATTTGCGGATTCTGAAGCAAATTTGACACTTTCAGAGGATGCCAGAAAGCACTCAGATTATTGTTGTTTCAAGGTCTCTTCCTACTGGCTTCTTCAAAATGACAAATAAAAAACAAAATCATCCCTTCAGTATACATACCAAGATACTTTTTGAGTGGAATGCAATTCTTGAAATCATCAACTGGGGACAAAAGATTACAAATTGTTTCAGCGGTCTGCCCTGCTGGAAATTTACTATGGTCTCCACAATTTGTAAGAATTTCTACACAGTCTGACCTATAAAAGGGAACAAAAATTTTGTAATATGAACAATACTTGAACTATCAGCTATACCATATTCTAAATACAATTTGCACATGCACATAAATTACAACAGTTTTAGATTGCATTCAGAGATAAAACGTTGTGGAGCTGGATGAACACAGCAGGCGGAGCAGCATCAGAGGAGCAGGAAAGTTGACGTTTCGGGTCGAGACCCTTCTTCAGAAATGGGGGAGGGTAGGGGATTCTGAAATAAATAGGATGAGAGGGGGAGGCGGATAGAAGGTGGATAAAGGAGAAGATAGGTTGAGAGGAGACAGACAGATCAAAGAGGCAGGGTTAGAACCAGTGAAGGTGAAGGTAGGTGGGGATTTAGGTGGGGGATAGGTCAGTCCAGGGAGGACGGACAGGTCAAGGAGGTGGGATGAAGTTAGTGTGTAGGAGATGGGGGTGGGGCTTGAGGTGGGAGGAATGGTTAGGGAGGTGGGGACTAGCTGGGCTGGATTTGGGATGTCGTTGGTGGAGGGGAGATTTTGAAGCTTGTGAAGTCCACATTGATACCCTTCGGTTGCAGGGTTCCCAAGCGAAATATGAGATGCTGTTCCTGCAGTTTTCGGGTGGCATCATTGTGGCAATGCAGGAGGCCCAGGATGGACATGTCATCCGAGGAGTGAGGGGGGGTGGGGCGAGTTGAAATGGTTCACAACTGGGAGGTGTAGTTGTTTGTTGCGAACTGAGCGTAGGTGTTCCGCAAAGCGGTCCCCAAGCCTCCGCTTGGTTTCCCCGATGTAGAGGAGGCCACAACGGGAACAGCGGATACAGTATACCACATCAGCAGATGTGCGAGTGAACATCTGTTTGATGTGGAAGGACTTCTTGGGGCCTGGGATGGGGGTAAGGGGGGAGTGTAGGGGCAGGTGTAGCATTTGCTTCGGTTGCAGGAAAAAGTGCCGGGGTGGTACGCCTGGAGGGGAGTGTGGAGCGGACAAGGGAGCCACAGAGAGAGTGGTCCCTCCGGAAAGCAGACAAGGGTGGGGAGGGAAAAATGTCTTTAGTAGTGGGGTCAGGTTGCATTCAGTTGTGTGGTCATATCACAAAACAGGTTCACATGCAAAAAATGAGAACACAAGAAATAGGAACAAAAATAGACCTCGAAACTACTTTGGCCAGCGCTGCGATACAGTAGGCATCAGCCCCCATTCCTATGTAGCACTGCTGACTCTGAGCTCAAAAATCTATTCACTTCAGCTTTGAATATAGCTGACAGTTTAACAATATCAGCTCTCTGGGGTATAAAATTAGAACAAATCACAACTCTGAGTGAAGAGGTTTCTTTTTGCATGAGATACCCTGAGACCATGCCCTTTTGCTCTGAACTTGCCAACCAGGGACAACAGCTTATAGTTGTATCAGAGATAAAAGGTACTGCAGAGGCTGGAGAATCCGAGATAACAAGGCGTGGGGCTGGATGAACACAGCAGGCCAAACAGCATCATAGGAGCAGGAAAACTTGATGCTTCGGGCCTAGACCCTTCATCAGAAATGGGGG
>JAHRHZ010000077.1:15574572-15605971 GCA_024137785.1 Ginglymostoma cirratum | reverse complement strand
ATGAAGGGTCTAGGCCCAAAACGTCAGCCTTCCTGCTCCTATGATGCCGCTTGGCCTGTGTTCATCCAGCTCTCCACCTTGTTATCTCTAAATAAGAGTTATTGCAGTACTAAAAGGTTCAAGGTTTTCTATTTTGGAACAATAGGGTGCTCTATCAAATTTGAGAAATAGTCCAAATTAACAGTAGAACAAAGCTGAGCAAAAAGTGGTTGTTTGTCTTAGCATTTTAAGATAAGACCTTTCACATGTAGCATCACAATGGATTGTAGTAATGATCTTTGTACAAATCTCTTCCATTTTATATTAATAATTCTTTGGGCTAGACACAGGTGTTATCAACACTGACGTCTGGATATCCACTTTGAGAAGTTCCCTGGTTCAAAAACTTTCAGATAAAAATGTTTCAAGGTTGTATGCGGTGCTCCTCCTGTGCCAACATCTTCAAAAAAAGAATGAGAAATAGCAAGATAACTGTAAGAGGTAAAATAAAATAAAAAACTGTACAGACCACTTGGCAACATCAGATGGACTGCAGCGGTTCAAGGCAATTTGGGTTTGGGGAACAAATGACATCCGCATCCCATAAAAGATGGGGGAAAAATTAATCACTTGATCGTTACCCCATGATTTTGTGAAGGATTCTCACTACAATACGTGAAAATACATTTCCAGAAAATGATACAGCATTAAAATGAACAAAAAACATTGGAAATAAACAGGTCAGTTTATATCAATAAAGTAAAAAGGCAAGTTATGAGTATTCTAGTGCGTACAGGCAGTCCCTAGGACGTGAATGGGTTCTGTTCTTGAGATTGTTCATGAAGTTAGGTTGATTGGCCATGCTAAATTGCCTGTAGTGTTCAGGGAGGTGTAGATTACATGGGTTGTAGGGGGATGTGTCTGGGTGGGATGCTGTGAGGTTCAGTGTGGACTTGTTGGGCCGAAGGGCCTGTTTCCACACTGTAGGGATTCTAGGATTCTATAGAAGTAGATTTGTATACAAGTCACAACACAATGCAGGACAATATAAAGTAGCTGTCTGTAGGCACAAGAAACGATCCTATGTTGGATCTTTAAAATTACCAATGCTGCATGGGAATGCTTTTGATGTACGAGCACTCAAAAGGACAGACATTCATAGGTTGGGGACCCCATGTATTCTCAATCAGGGTGCTTAATAAAAGAGGGATCATTTTATTTTATAAATAGACACACTTGTGAAGGAGAGGAAGTTAATGCACAAAATGCTACTTAGTAGAAAACCTTGAATGGTTTAAGATAAGCGAGGTGAAGGAAAGACACAAACAGCAAGCCAAGATGACTTAAGAGATAAAAAAAAAAGAGAGAAAAGTAGTGAAGCTACAACGATAAATGCCAATTTTAAATTGAAATAAGAAATGTCTGTAAAACAGTTGACTGTTCTGACTGTAATTTCAAGTCCACATTCGCCCACGCCTGATAATCTTTCAAACTCGTGCTTAACAATCTATCTACCTCTGCCTCAAAAATATGAGGACTCTGCAACCAGCAACTTTTCAGGGATACAGTTCCAACGATTTATAGCTCACAAAATTTATTGCTCAATCACTGTTACAAGTGATAGAGGTATCTCCTTTTTTATTAAGGAGTCTAGATTCTGCTTTAAGAGGAAACAACCTTTCCACATATACGTTATCAAGACTCTTTTTCAAGATTTTGTATGTTTCAATCAAGTTGCCTCTTCCCCTTCTAAATTTCAGTGGAGACAAGCCTGCCTTGACTAAGTTTGCCTTGTAAGATAAGTTCCATGATAACAAGGTGTGGGGCTGGATGAACACAGCAGGCCAAGCAGCATCATAGGAGCAGGAAAGCTTGACGTTTCAGGCCGAGACCCTTCATCAGAAATCAAGATAAGTTCCATATCCAGTATTCATTCTCTGCACTGCTTCTGACGCAAATGCATCCTCCCTTAAATAAAGTGAACAATACTGTGCATGATACGAGAGATGCTGTCTCACCAGTGCCTGTGTAACTGAAGCATAACCTCAACTTTTGTAGTCAATCACACTCACGATAAATGATATCCAATTACTTGCTACACCTTCAAGCTAGCCATTGCAATTCAGGCATGAGTACATTTCAGAGGGATCTGGGTGTCGAGCTCCACAATCTTCCACCATTTAGAAAATATGCTCATTTTTTTTCCTGCTACAAAGGAGAATTTCACATTTTACCACATTATATGCCATTTGCCACTTGCCACATGTGCCTACTCACTTAACTTACCAATATCATTTTGTAGCCTCCTTATGCTCTTAATGCTTCCTACTTATGTAGGTCATCAGCAAATTTAGCAACATACCTTTGTTCCTTTCATCTGAGTCACTTATGGAAATTATAAACTGATCCTGTAGCACATCACCTAGTGCATTCCTGAAAAAGACCCATTTATACATAGTCTCTGCCTCCTGTTAGTCAACCAATCTTCTGTCCATAACAATATTCTAACGTGAACTTTTATTTTCCATAGTAACCTTTTATGTGGCAAATTATCAAACGCCTTCTAGAAATCTAAGTACAGCGCATTACCTCCTCAAAAACCTTCAAATCACAAAATGGGTTAACTCTGCTGATTTCCTCAAACGTATCTAACTACCCTGTAATAACTTCTTTAATAATAGCTTCCAACATGTTCCAATGACAGATGTTAAGGTAACTAGCCAGTAGCTTCCTGCTTTCCGCCTCCCTCCCTTTTTGAAAACAAAGGGTTGCAGTGACTACCTTCCAATCTATGTGGACCGTCCCGGAATCAAGGGAGTATTGGAAATTTAGTATGAATGCAATAACTTTCTAGTTCTTTGGGGATGAGGATGAGGTCAACCATGCACTTATATGAAACAAAGAACTGTGGATGCTGGAAATCTGAAGTAAAAACAGCACTGCATTGGTGTTCTGATGTAATTCTAACAAAGGGTCACTGGACTCGAAGAGTTAACTCTGTTTTTCTCTCCACAGATGCTGCCAGGCTTGTTGAGTTTCACCAGCACTTTTGCGTGTTTGTTTCAGGGTCCAAGCTCTTGTCAGCCCAGAGCTTCAACAAATTACTCAATACCACTTTAATACATCTTTAATTCATCTATCATTTTCTTATTTTCCATTATTAATTCTCCAGTCTTTATGAGCAACAGTTTTTAACTCTTTTATTCTTTAAACATTTATGGAAATTTTTAATATTTATACCTCGCTTCCTCTCATACCCCAGTTTTTACCTCTATTCATTTTTGGCTATTTTTCTGATTTAAAATAAAATTCTGTTCAATTTTTTGATCTGTCTTTGCATGATCATATGCTTTTTTTAAAGCCTGATACTACCTACACATTTCTAGTTAACTACCGACGATAGATTTGGCCCTTGGAATTTTCTTATTTGAATGTCCTTAATCTGCGTATTCTGCAATATCCCTATAAATGTCTGTAACTGCATCTCTACTGAACTATCCTTTAACCTAATTTGCCAATTTGCTTTAGCCAGCTCTGCTTTTGTACCCTCAATATTCTTATTTAAATTGAAGACATAATCACAGACCCACTATAAGATTATGAATTAATCCTCACACATTGCACAACACCAGGTCTGGTATACTTGCTCTTGTCAGCTACAAAACATGCTGCTCTAAGAAGCTCTTCTGAAAATATTCTATGAATTCCTCATCTAGGCTACCTTTCCCATCTGACCTTCCCAGTTGATAGGTAGATTAAAATCCCTTTATTGTCATGCCCTTTTGAAAAGATCCCATTAATTACAGTCAAACGGTATAATAACACGGACAACGGCCCATGGGGTTACTCCCATGAACTGAAATCCACTTCTCCCACACCGGTCATTGAACCATGTATTCATCTCTCTGATCTGATTTCATCTCTACCAATTTGCACACGGCTCGGATAATAACGCAGAGGTTGTGACCTTCGAGGTACTGCTTAATTTGGACTCTAGCTCCTGATACAGGTAATTCTCCTATAATGCGATAGATGCATTCTTGTATGACCTTGCGCTATAGAAAATCGTGTTATTGGGAAATTGCTATAGAAAATCACTATACCTGTACAGCAGAAAGTCAGCGTTATCCAAACAGCGTCCATTATTCACCAATTGCGTTACAGCCAAATTGCATTAACAAAACACGTGTTATTCAGGACTGCCTGTACTGACTATGTAAAACCTTCTTTACGGACCTGCCTATGTCACTAGTGCCTATGCAGACTACAATGATTAGATCCTGCCTATCCATCACCAGGGTCCTCTCCAGTTATGAGCAGATGTCAGGAATGCTGGCACTGAGCAGACAACACAGCCATCTGGGCTCACTCTTGGCTGCACAGAATGGGGTCAAACCCCCTCACTATATTGTCCCCTTCTACAACTACATTCATTCTTATTTCGACTTGAGTGGCTTCCAATACCATGCTGTATTAGCACTTAGCTTATCTGTCCTGCAACCCTCACTCTCACCCAGACAAGGTGAAAGAATCGCTCAAACCCATTGAATGACTGCAAAGGTTGAATCTCCTGTCCTCTGGATCCCTTCACCTACTTCACACTCGTGTCCCTGAACACTGACCAAATCAAATGACCCAACTTCAAGAGTTTGGTTGTCTCCCAGCACAAAGATTCCAGCTAATCTTCCCTCTCCCCAGTGTTTTGCACTGTCTATAATTCAGTCTCCAGTTCAAATTCTGAGCTAGAGCTGCTCAAACTTTAAACACTTGACACAGGCATGCCTTTTTCTGGAACAAACTGGTATCCATTACCTCCGATACGCTGCAAATGTGACACATAACCTGCTTGCCATCGTTTGTGTTTTTTAAGGAACTACTTAACTAAATATAAAGTTTAAAACAACGCTAAGTTTTTATGTATTTATTAACTTTATCACCAGCTACAAAATATTTTGAGCCTGGGGAACAGAATCACTTAACAGATAATCACTTACCAGGTACTCAGAGGGACAAGGCCTATTTACAAGAACTCTGATGAAACAACTGAAAGCAGATGTGGTTCCACAAGAACAAAGACTCATGAATTTTACCTTCAAGAATTCTAAGTTACAGTGCTAAGATTATCAATATCAAAGTATGCCTAGTCAGTATATATCGTTAAAAGAGTTGCAATCTTCAATTTTGATTAGAAGCAGTTATAAGTTTTGCTCTCAAATTCAATTTTTACTTTTAATTGGAACTGACAGAATTCCTGTTGCTGTGCAAAAGCACCACTTGCAGGCAAGCAAGATAGCAATTTGTTGTGACCTCCCAAGTGCATCCTCATTTCTTACCCCAAGCACTAAGTGATACAGTAGCTGCAGCAAAAACACTACTGCACACTGATCTTCATGAAATGGTAAACAGTATGAGCTTCATTGTGCAACTCTCCGTTTAATTATTTGAATACAAAAAAAATGTATTTAACTAAATAAACAAAGTAAAAGCTACAATAGGAAAGAAGGAATGTATAAAGCAGAAACCATGAAAAAAAACACACTTTATAAAGTGGGCAATTAGATGAAACCTCAGTGCCCCAGTAAAATAGAACTTACTTGCATATACTTCCTCCAGACTTGCTGTGGCACGGTTTGATTTGTAATAAACAGGCAATTGCTTTCCACATTTCTGGTTGACAGGTCTTAATATTTTTCACTGGTATGTTCATAAATGGCATCTTTATGGTCCCTTTCTCCCAGAGTTTCATGTCATTCTTGGCTCCTTGGTCTGACTGTGTATTGCAACTGCGGAATAATTCTGTGGGCCTAAACAACGTAAAATTTCACTTGCTGTTTACAAAGAACAGAAAATTATTAACTCCAATGATTACCTCTTCATTGACTACTAGATTCTTTCTGGCAATGCATTGTACTTGTATTCCTAATGACAATCTGGATTATTTTTACAAACAAAAAAATCTCTGAATTAGTCATTGTGCAGTTGAAACACTAAAATTCATCAAATCAGTAAGTTGTTTGTGAATAAAGGCAAGATTACGTTAAAAATATTTACCAACAAAAATAAGATCAATTATAACTCTTGCTCTTGATGTTGTGTTAACTTGGTACAGTGCAGCTTGAAGTAATATTGATAAATTATTGATAAGTAATGTTGACAAATTATTATGTTGAGCAAGATTAGATAATGATTCAGTTCAAAATTAACAACAAAGTACCATGAGCTATAATAAGGGAAGAGGGTGGGAGAAACAGCTGTCCACTACATGTTTTTGAACTGAGGTCAGGTTAGAAATTTAAAATAACGGTAAAGTGGACTTCTGCAATCCCAAATCTCATGAAAAACTCTTGACAGAGCAATTACTTTCTCTCCCAAGCAATTTGGCTCCCTTGTCTCTTGAAGTGTTTTAATACCTCTCCTCACATATCTGTGTAGATATTGAATAAGTGGGTAGTTATTTGAATGGGGTCAATCCAATTTTCATCCAATATTTACACATATGCACTTTCCAGCGAGAGAAACCTGGGAATCTTGGCAAACCTGTCCCCTTCCTACAAAGAAGGATGCCAACTTAAGTTGGAGAAACATCATTTTTAGCTTTGATGGCATAAAAAAACAATCAGGTTAAAGTTCATGCAGTGTCAGACTGAAGGGAGCTGCTTTGGAATACAGTAGGGCACCAAAACATGAAAGATCAGAGAGGCAGTTAGGCCAGTGGGTCTCAGGTAGGCCAGGTCCACACTTAGGAGAAGAAGTGTTCAACAAAGCAATCAAGTAACAGTCAATTACCCTATTTACAGAACTATTATTATTTGACATTCTTTTCTGAGACTCACTTAGTTCTTTACTCTCATTGACTGCAAATGAAAATTATTAGTTAAAAATTCTTCATTCTAGACTATTTGAGACTTATTTTGTCCTATTGACCCACGATTCTTTGATTATATATTCTTTCAGCACAGGAAGCTGAACAGCATGGATGCATTCTTAGAAATTAGATGTGCTGCGAGCGCTCAGATGGGGTGACTAAACACAGCTAATAGCATTGTAGTTCTCTTAGAAATTATAAGCTTTTACAGAATATATCAATTCTAAAATCTAGGCAATTGAGAGGATCAGGCTTCAGTATAAACGTAATTTAACATTAAAAGACACAATTCAATAGATACATTTATAGGGAAATCAGAACTTTGCTTAAATTCCTTAATTTACACACAAGGGAAAAACCTACCCATGTAGCATCGCTTGAGCGGTGCAATGCTGATTATATAAGTCACTAGAACAGACAGTGTCATGGATCATTAACTGTGCAACTTGCATGGCATTTCTCAATGATCTCAAAGATGACAGTTTTGCGTGCCAGTCTGTTAATGCCGA
Source organism: Ginglymostoma cirratum (assembly GCA_024137785.1). Taxonomy (NCBI): domain Eukaryota; kingdom Metazoa; phylum Chordata; class Chondrichthyes; order Orectolobiformes; family Ginglymostomatidae; genus Ginglymostoma; species Ginglymostoma cirratum. Next base: position 15,598,618 of record JAHRHZ010000077.1, on the reverse strand, counting down.
GTCATGTGATACATTCTCTTGAATTCACATAGTCTGTGTTGTAACTCTAAAAGCAATGTTGTGCAAATGCTGGCCCATCCAGTGAAGGCCACAACCCTGAACAAATAAAATAAATTCTTCCCCAGACATTTTCATCATTAAGAAAAACAGAAGCTTCAGGAAGCAGTTTGAATGATTTGTGAATAAAAACTATACAATGCCCTGCAGCTGCATACAACTTTAAAAAAAATACTGAATTGGCAGCTATTCCCTAATTCGCTGTAACACTTAATAAAATCATTCACTCATCTGCAGAAATGAAGTACATATTCATAATCAATGTTGAATTCCAATTTTTAATAGAGAGCACATCCCTTTCATTGATCGCCTGATTACTCCTCATTTGTATTGAAGTATCAGAAAACAACGGTGGTCATTAGGTAGAGTAATGTTACAAGTTAAGTGGCTAGGACCTGCATATTCAATTCAATCTAGATTTCAAAAATCATACATCTTGGAGTAGATAGCAGTTGTATCATCACTGTCTCTGAGCAAGGAGCCCTCGGTAACAGTTCCATGTGTTCCAGAGGTATGTAACAATATCTCTGAAAAGGCTGATTAAAAACAAATCATCTCGGGTAGAATCTAAGCATCTGGCAGTATCTGTTCTGATGAGGGGTCATTGGAGCCGAAACGTTATCTCTGATTTCTCTTCAGAGATGCTGCCAGGCCTGCTGAGCTTTTCCAGCAATTTCTGTTTTTGTTTCTGATTTACAGTGTCTGCAGTTCTTTTGGCTTTTATTTAATATGTTGGGCAGAATTTCCACTCAAGTGTACTGGCTTTTTGTAACAAATCTCCACAGATTGCTTACCAATCACAAAAAGAGGCAGAACCTTAAACACAAATTACACTCAGCACAAAGAGTTTTCAGAATTTTCACACTATAAACAAATGTCACGCTAGAAAGAAGGACCTACTACTAATTTGGCATACACAACTGAATTACATTCCACTGAGGATGCAATGGCCCAGTGGTATTATGGCTAGACCATTAATCCAGAAACTCAGCAAGTGTTCTGGGGACATGGGTTCAATTCCTGTATTCGCTGGAATTTGGATTCAGTAAAGAATCTGGAATTAAGGTCCAAGGATAACCACAGAGCCACTGCCTTTGTTTTTTAGGGAAGGAAATCTGTCATCCTTACCTGATCTGGCCTACATGTGGCTCCTTGGGTAATAAATGCTGGCCAAGCCAGAGATGCCCACATTCCATGAGTGAATTAAAAAAAACAGTAAATAAACATATCACACCAAATAACTCGATCTTTTAGGGCTGTTGTGGCACAGTGATGGTGCCCCTATCTCTGGGCCAAAAGACCTGGGTTCAAGTCTCATCGGCACCAGAGGTGTGTCATAACATGTCTGAGCAGGTTGATTAAAAATCTCTCTTCGTCCTCCTTTCAGCAGTGGCATTCGTACACCTTAATTAGCAACACTGTACATTCACAGAATGAGAATATTACACAGACATCTTTTGTTAAATAAGTTAACAAAGGAATTTAGAATGCAAAACATTAATACAAGTCTCAGACAAAATTTTCTTACAAATCAAAAGTCCTATAAACCAATCCATGCTCCTAAAGAATATGGGTCAATCTAAGATATCTCGTTTCCCAATCTTTCCTCAGAATTCATTCCTCTTAACTTGTAGCAACATTGCTGTTCTTTTCGTATCCTTTCCAGTGCATTACTTCTTGTCGTAACTATACTGAACATTGCAATTACACTTTTTTTATATTTCTTATTGAATAACAGAATGGTTACAGTGCAGAAGTCAGTTATTAGGTCCATCATGCCTACACTGGCTCTTCAAAGGAAGATGATTACCAACTGTCAATTGATAATAGGAACTGCAGATGCTGGAGAATCCAAGATAACAAGGTGTAGAGCTGGAGGAATACAGCAGGCCAAGCAGCATCATAGGAGCAGGAAAGCTTGACGTTTCGGGCCCAGAACCTTCATCAGAAATGGGGGAGGGGAAGAGGGTTCTGAAATAAATAGGGAGAGAGGGGGAGGCGGACAGAAGATGGATAGACGAGAAGATAGGTGGAGAGGAGACAGACCAGTCAAAGAGGCGGGGATGGAGCCAGTAAAGCCAAGTGTAGATGGGGAGGTAGGGAGGAGATAGGTCAGTCCAGGGAGGACGGACAAGTCAAGGGGGTGGGATGAGGTTAGTAGGTAGGAAGTGGGGGTGCGGCATGAGGTGGGAGGAGGGGATAGGTGAGAGGAAGGACAGGTTAGGGAGGCGGGGACGAGCTGGGCTGGTTTTGGGATGTGGTAGGGGCGAGGGGAGATTTTGAAGCTTGTGAAATCCACATTGATACCATTGGGCTGTAGGGTTCCCAAGTTGAATATGAGTTGCTGTTCCTTCAGCCTTCGGGTTGCATCGTTGTGACACTGCAGGAGGCCCAGGATGGACATGTCATCTGAGGAATGGGAGGGGGGAGTTGAAATGGTTCGCGACTGGGAGGTGCAGTTGTTTATTGCGAACAGAGCGCACGTGTTCTGCAAAGCGGTCCCCAAGCCTCCACTTGGTTTCCCCGATGTAGAGGAGGCCACAACGGGTATAGCGGATGCAGTAGCCCGCCTCTTTGACTTGTCTGCCTCCTCTCCACCTATCCTCTCCTCTATCCATCTTCCATCCGCCTCCCCCTCTCTCCCTATTTATTTCAGAACCCTCTTCCCCTCCCCCATTTCTGATGAAGGGTCTAGGCCCGAAACGTCAAGCTTTCCTGCTCGGCCTGCTGTGTTCATCCAGCTCTACACCTTGTTACCTACTGTCAATTACCTGCTTTATCTCCATACCCTTGCACACGACTTCTTTCCGAATCAAAAACAAAGTTGCTGGAAAAGCTCAGCAGGTCTGGCAGCATCTGCGGAGGAGAAAACACAGTTAACGTTTCGGGTCTGGTGAGGAAGGGTTAACTGAGTTCCGAGGATGGGTCAGCGGTCCCGAAACGTTAACTGTGTTTTCTCCTCCGCAGATGCTGCCAGACCTGCTGAGCTTTTCCAGCAACTTTGTTTTTGTTCCTGATTTACAGCATCCGCAGTTCTTTAGGTTTTTACTTCTATCTGAATAATCATCGAATGCCTTCTTGAATGCTTCAAATGAACCTGCCTCCAAGGCACTTGCAGTCAGTACATTCCACATCCTCATTACTTACCGTGAAAAAATTCTTTCTCACATCACCCTTGCTTCACTTGTACATCATTTTAAATCTATGCCATCATGTTCTTGTTCCTTTTACAGAGCGGGAACAGCTCCTTCCCGTCTTCTTCATCCAACATGCTCACGATTTCGAAAGCCTCCACCAAACCTCCTTTTTCACTTTGCTTCTCTTCAAGGAGAACAGTTCCAACTTCTTCGATCTATCCTCATAACTGAAGCTTTGAATCTGCACCCTCCAATGCATTCACACCTTTCTTATAATGTGGTGCCCACAATTGTACACAGTACTCCAGCTAAGGTCTAACAATCCAACATCATCTCCTTGTTCTTATACTGTGTCTCTATTAATCAAACCAGAGGTACTATATGCTTTACTAACTGCTCTCCACTTGTCCTGCAACCTTCATTGATCTAAGCACACATACACCCGGGTCCGTCTGTTCCTTCACCCGTTTTAGAATTGTATGTCCTATTTTATATTCATCTCTGCACTGAACCTCATCTGCTGCCTGTTATGGCACAGAGACAGACAGCCCAATCAAATTGGCTTTTCTGTCTTTGTATTAGCAACACAATAAAAGTAAAACCTTCAAAAGATTCTCAATATTGACTCCAATAATTCCTAGCCAGACTTTTGAATAATCAATCCCAGACTCTGCAAATGATCAATTCTCATCACCTGTTTGTATCTTAAAACAAAAGCCTTAGCAATTTATTAACAATTTTGTAACTTCAGTACTGTAAAACTAACAAAGTAATCAAACTGATATATGCTTTAAACGCAAAACCTTTGTTTTTAGCCCCATTCACACAAAAGATGGACAAACACAAAGTTACGGAATAAACAAAACAACAAAACTGGTCAAGGCTACTTCAGTAGTTTTCATGATGTTGTTCCATAGATGATGGTTTCTTGGTTGATCTTCTGAAGGTGTCAATCAGGTCACCTTTACAGATAAAGGCAGTAATACATATAACTTAGCTTCTATCCTCTGAGCTTCCAAGAGCTGCTCATGGGAGGTTAGGCAGAGAGCTTTCAAATTTTCATGCTATAGCACCAACAGCCATATTCTTTCTTTCACCAAAAACAGTCCAAAACTCAATTCAAACTCTAACCAATCCCCGACAACTGGACTTGTCTAATATTCAACATCTGCTTGAGTACAAAGTCTTTTCCGGACTTGCTTAAATTAATTACCAGCACTGATCTGGTTAATAGCCAACTTCTGCTATCTGTTTAAACATAATGCTCTTACCCAGTGACGAAGCATCTGCCCTGACTTGCCTTACCAAAATGCAACACTCACATTTATCTAAATTAAACTCCATCGGCCATTCCTTGGCCCATCTGATCAAGCTCTTATTGTACTCTTGGATAGCCATCTTCATTATCCACTATGCCACCAATTTTGGTGTCATCTGCAAACTTACTAACTATACCTCTTATATTCACATCAAAGTCATTTATATAAATGACAAAAAGCAGTGGACCCAGCCCCAATCCTTGTGGCTCAGCATTGGTCTAAGGCCTCCAGTCTGAAAAACAACCCTCCACCACCACACACTGTCTCCTATCTTGAAGACAATTTTGTACCCAATTGGCTAGCCCACACCTCTCCCCCCCACCGGATTCCATATTTTTAATATCTATTTATGAATATTAACTGGTCATAAACAGTACTTGTCAAAAGAGTTTCATGGCTGTCTATCTCACTCTACTGATTTTTCATTACATGCTGAGGGTGCTACAATTCAGTGGGATGAACACGTCACTTGAAAGGAATAACAATTTTATTACGAAGTAATTAGATACAATCTAACAGACTCCTGACTTGTTCTAAACTTTATTACATTAAAACAAAGAGCTTGTTAATACCTACAAATCAATTAGGCAAGGAATCTGGGTAGACTTTGGAACTCTCATACACGTGTTTAACATTGAAAGACACCACTGAGTACATTTTGAACTCACTAAGACAAAAGGGATGTCAGTCAATGTGCCCTGGTTCCTTTTCTGTCCCTGTCCTAATATATCACTGATTTATCTCTAATATTGGTAAAGGACTTAGCAAAGTGGAAATAGTTTTGTTATTTTCACATTTGAAGAGAAGTACAATGAAATACTGCAACCAAATAAAATCTGCTATACTGACTTAACTCTACTGTTTCATTTTCACTTTTAATAATCTCAATTCATGACTATAGTCCAACACACATGGTAACAAAGAACTCAGGTCAATTATAAATAATTTTGCACTCGAAAGTAATGTTCGGTTGCTTTGCAAGTATAAACAAATTTGGAGGAGAACCACATAAAAGACTACGTCCGAATGGTGAAACTTTTACTACCTTGTTATCTGAGTTATGTCATGGCATCAGACAATGATTACTTAAAGGTTAAAGGATAGAACACTGCAGATTAAGTTTTACTCTCTGTTTTAATGTGCACTCAGCGTATCGTGCACCTCTAACTGAACAATTGCATTTTCTGTCTACTGTGAAAGATTTGAGCAGAAGTCAGCACAGTTAATTCCCACATGACATTGTGGGACTGAGCACGAGGAAGAAATGGAACCTGCCATCACTATGTAGTCTGGTCTGTAGGTGACTCCATTACTTCATCAATTAGTTGATCTTGTAACTGTCCTCTACGGAGTCACACAATGCTCAGGAGGGGCAAACTTCTGACAGTTCATGAAGGCAGTCTACGTACCTTATCTGAAATTAAGGATGTGCAGTAAATGCTGACCTCAACAGTGGCACCCACATCTTGTGAATTATTTTTTAATACAGAAGGAAGTGAAACGTATAGATTCAAGTCAAGGAATATCTACCGTGGCACGATCAAGACATTTAATTGGCAAGTACATCATTATTTAAGTCCTGCTCCAAATCTATAGATTATGACCCTATTCTTTCATTTGTAAATTAAATAGCCCACATTTTTGGCATACATACATAAGAAATGTTAACACTAAAATTAATTTGCCATTGTCTGTATGGTTGGATAATTAATCAAAATGCTTCTGAAAATTTTTGCCTTGGTCTACAGCTCTTGCTATTTTAGGGTTGCCAGCAAATTTGAACAACATGGATTTGGTGTCTTAGAGCTTTGATACTTGCTAAATAATAGGGGTCCCATGGACAATGAAGGCACAAGGACTTTACAGGAAAAATTTCCTCTCATTTCTTTCTTTTCCTTTTTGAGAGGGAAACAGTTTCTAGTGAACCCAGCTAGGGGACTTAAACACAGGATTATGTTTGACATGGGCTGGTTTGAATGAAAGGTCTGTTTCCATGCTGCAGGACTCTATGACTGTGACTCACATTCATTGCTTGCCAATTCATTCTTTGATCAGGTATGCATGGACCAGAAAATTCCCAACTCTGTGAATCTGACCTTTAAGAATCGCTGGCCGAACTTCCTATTGATTGGTTCAGTGGCGAAGGGCAGAAGCTGCTGGTATGAGATGTGTTAAGATTTGAGACAGGTGACATGGGAGGGCTGAACAGGATCCCTGATGAGGAATACAGGATGGGCAGAAAGCCTGATTCAGTGCTCGGGCAGTTTGCTCAAAAGCTCGCAAATAAAAGGTGAACATATAAAAGTTTCCCTCCAGCCCACATTGCCTTCAATCCCCACACTCTTCACACCTCACCCATATTAACCTAAGCCCTTTTACTCATCCCATGGTACCCCTCACTCACCTTGTGATGTAAGACCATGTACCCAACTCTTTTGGTTCTCCCACATCCTACACGCTAACATAGGGCCTCGCATGCACTCCCATCACCACAGTCACTTTGCCGAGATTTATTATGTACCCACCCACACCCTCCTTGCCACTGTACACAAACCCATGGTCCTTACTTCTTATATGACACGTGATGCCCTTTTACGCACCCCTAATGGCCCCCACACCTTCCACGCCAATTTATGGCTTGTACCCATCCTGTAACCCTTTATAGCTCCTGTACCAACTTGTCATACCAACAATCCACACCTCCTACCCACCACACTGTGCCGTTTCATCTACCTTGCCAATTTTCATAATAACCATTGTGGGAAGACCTTAGGGATCATGCTCAGATGAGGAAAGAAGGAAGTTCCATTAAATAAAGTGTGTTGCACACTCCATTATGTTTTTAAAAAGCTAATCCATAATTACACACACATTACATGTGCTACACGGGCAGAACGGTGGCTCAATGTTGGTAGTAAGCTGACTCAATGGCGAACACTGCTGCCTCACAGCACCAGGGACACGAGTTCGATTCTAGCCTTGGGTAACTATCTGTGTGGAGTCTGCACACTCCTCTGTGTCTGCATGAGTTTCTGCCGGGTGCTCCAGTTTCTTCCCACATTCCGAGGATGTGCAGGTTAGGTGGACTAGCCATGCTAAATTGCCCCTGGTGTCTGGGGATATGCAGGTTAGGTGGGTCAGCTATGGTAAATACAGCGTCACAGGTATAGGGTCGGGACTGGGTATGGGCAGGATGCTCTTCAGAGGATTAGTGCAGACTCGATGGGTAGAATGGCCTCTTTCTGCACTGTAAGGATGCTATGAATCTACATTTAGATTCCTTCACCACATTAAAGCTTTATAATAACAACCATATAGTTCAAGTGCAACAAGCACTGGAATTCATAAAGTTCAATATCAAAGAGTCTAAAACTACTTGTAGCTGTTGGAAAACTATGAAATGGAAAGCACCCCACAGTGATGAGGGATCTATCTGAATTCAGCCACGCTGCACAAATTCAGTAACGGAAATGGCTTGTGTTGACAGAGTGAAATTGAAAACTAGTTCTTTTTCGAATTGAAGTTTTGAAGGTTTAAATAGCTCAACAATCTTGGCATGTCTCTTTGATAGCCCCAAGGAGTTTATGAAATTGTTACTCACAAGCATGTCTACTTTTGAAAAGCCAAAAGGGTACCTCACCTCCCCCCCACCCCCCCAACTAAAGGTGCCTGGGGTCACATCCAAAAGTGTGCCTTACTTCTCCAAAAGGGTAGCCTGGCTATCCAAACAAATCCACAAACTTCTGACCTGCTCTAGCTTGGTTCAATCTGAAGGTACCGGGTTTCAGACACCTACCTCACCAAAATCATGCAGGAAAGGAGGCAGGTGATCATTTAAATGACCGGGTGCCCCAGTAAATTGTGCATGTGCAAATCTTGAATTGACTCCATTCCTGGTGCACAAAATTAGTAAGTGCCAAATTTCAGAGCACGACTTGCAAGTCTGGGGCATTTCACTGCGATGGAAATGCTCTCCATTTTGGGTAGAATCTGGGACTCAGTCATTCATTGACACATGCTCTCAAGGCAACATCTATATTTCTGCATTAGTGAATATACTTTTATTTTGAAATCCTGATCTGTTTCAGCGATAAAGATACTAGACAAATGACATTCTGTGATGAAACTTCAATCACAAAGATGACTGAAGGAACCAGATTTTTAGTTTGATCCCTGGTGGAGTTCCTCAGTTGAATTTTCAGATTTCAGTTTTCTGGCATTGACGGATCAATGCTGCAGCCAGGATCATAGCCACTGTAGTTTTAGAATTAGTCAGCTTTGTTTGAAGCAGTCTGAGGTTTAAACAACTTCTTTGGAAATTGTGAAATGGTGACACTGATAACATTTAAGCCAACGTCGTTAACAGGCTGTTGGTCAAACCACTGGCTTCCTCGTCATTATTGCTAGCCAAGAAAGACTAAGCAACTGGACAAAACACAAAGCTCTTTTAAGAGCAATGTCAGAGTTTCTTTGTATGGAAATCAGGTGCTATTCTTCCTGGCCAGGCCTGGCAAAAAGAGCAACCCCCTTTTTCAAAATTTCCACTGAGTAGCTAGAAGTACTGATAAACACAGAAAAACTATACTGATGTGGAAATAAACAGGGAACAGTTCACTTCCCAAGAAGAGATAAACAGAACTGAAAACCTGCCTTAAAGTGAAATGTTAACAGAAGGAAATGAAGGATGGTCACCAGATGCCAGAGTATGAGCTTCTGACAGGACCGATAATCTTTTTTTATGTTGGTTTACTTTCAACTGCACCCTTTTCCCTCTAACCAAGCACAACAACATATGGAGTTGAACAGATGAGAAAGGATGCTAGCAGTTAAGATTCTAGGCAAATACAAGACGCAACAACAACATTCTGCCTTCCTATTATGAAATTTGTAAATCACCTGGATAACTAAATGATTTGCACTTAGAAGTGTTAATTCATTAAAAAAATTCAAGTTTAGTATGTTTGGCACAGTATCTATCAAAATTCCATCTTTTAGCTTTACTGCAGCATTATCTGAAGCACATGAAACAGTTTCCAAACTCAGTAACTTTTAATTATATACAGATGTCATACAACCTTTGAATTCTGCATCTCTCTGCAAGCACTTCAAATTTAATTCCATTTCTTTGCCCAACCCCTTACCTTACTTGTATTTTCACAGCATGTTTATGTCCCTTTCCAGAATGAAAAATCTGCCTATGAAGAACATACTTCTGTTATGGCCCCTTACTTCAGAAAATTTCATAAATTGTGAACAGGGATAATGTTTGGCAATTTAAAATTCACCAAAGGGGGATTCTTACCTGTTGTTAAAATTAGTGCAGTACTTGAGACCTTGACAACCCAGCTGACATGGTTCTCTGACATCAGCCAAGCATGTGAACATTGCAGCTTCCAGAGGATTATATTCACAGACCCTATCAAATTCTTGCCAGTGAGTTGTGCCTCTCCACCTGCTGCTGTATAACTTAATACACAGGTCCCTGTCAAAATAAGATTATCAATTAAACATAGAAGCGGCCTCAAAATGAACGTTTTTGTTTGTACAAAGTGCTGAAGAAACTCAGCACATCCAGCAATATCTGTGGAGAGAGAAACAAATTAAACATTTCAAATCTAAGATGACTTTTCTTCAGAATTTAGCTTAACAATATCATTAAGGTTGCTGATTTGCACCTCTAAGATTGCCTAACTCCACTGTTGCTTCAAATTGTGCTTGTAATTAAAACCATCATCTGCATATTTGTTACCTCTAGACTTTATTATTCCAATGCCAGCCTCCCATGTTCTGGCATCCATAAAGTCAAGGCACTGCTGAACTCATACCATGGTCAGTGTGTCAGAAAGGTCACTCCAACAGAAATTATCTTCAACAATTTTTTTGATGGCTTTTTCTTTTAGTTTTACTTCTACAAGACTCAGCAGCAGTAGCAATGACGCCAAATGAATTCAGTTCTGGAGAGAACCTCTAACAAAATCTCTAACAATAAAAACATCATCTGAAAAACCATTCTTGTGACATCACAACCAGGGAAAGAACTTATCGGGGAGGAGCTGGACAGTGTTTTTGGTTCATAGCCCAGAAAGTAAAAGAACAGCATTTCAGCTTTGTGGAATAAATGTGAATGGCAGTACAGTTCCAAGTCAGGGTCCTGAGAGATTTGGAGGGGATCTTGTAGGAGCAGGTGATGTTCTCATGTATCTACTGTCCTTGTCCTTCTAAGTGGTAGAAGTTGCATGTTTTGAAAGTGCTGTTTCAGGACAATTGATGAGTTGTTGAAATGCAGTGACCACAAAGTCCAGGACTAAGAAACACAATAATATTTCTCTCCAAAACTACAACGATTACAAACAGAAAGGGAAAGGTTAAAATTCCAGCCGTCTCCCATAACACTACTCAGAATACATTCATTATCCTAAAGCCTGTAATAAAATCTTAACATCCTCACAGTTTTCTACCATGCCAGTCGGAAAAGGTGAAGGTCAATAGTAACAAGAGACCTATCCCATAGCTAGAGCTTACAAAGGGTCTGAGTTGGAACTATGCTAACCTTGCAGCCAAATTGGGCTTGAAGGAATTTAGCAATAATTATATAGTTCCACTGTCGTGAAATACAGAACTCCCAAACTAAAAGTCTGCATGAGGCCACCCACAAAAAATATGAGTGACTGAATTTAGATTTGCTGAGGGAATTCTTCATAACCTCATGAAGCAAAAAGTTCCAACATGCAGCTGACACCCAAGCTGTATCAAAATGGCAAACAAAAGTAAAGATTTCTGGAGAAGTTCAGCAGGTCTGGCATCTTCTATCAAGAGAAATCAGAGTTAATGCTTCAGATCCGGTGACCTTTCCTCAGAAAATCTCAACCTGAGCTGCTGAGATCTGCTGGGCTCTTCCAGCAATCTCTATTTCTGTTTCTGATTTACAGCATCCACAGTTCTTTCGGTTTTAATTTTGTATCTAAACGGCATTAATCAATACACTACACATGCCAGTCTTCAATCAATTCAAATCATTCCACATGATATCAAGAAACAGGTGGAGGCACTGGAGACAGCAAAGGCTATGGACCCCGACAACATTCTGGCACAGTACTGAAGACTTGTGTTCCATGACTTGCCGTAGCCATAGCCAAGCTGCTGCAGTACAGCTACTATACTGGCACCTACCTAACAATGAGGAAAATTGCCCAAGTAGGTCCTGTGTACAAAAAGCCCTTATGCCCTCAGTCTACCCTTGATCATCAGCAAAATAGTGGAAGGTGTCATCAGCAGTTCTGAAGCAACACTTGCTTGGCACTGGTCTGCTCAGTTCGGGTTCTGCCAGGGTCACTCAGATCCTGACCTCATTACAGCCTTGGTCCAAAAATGGACAAAAGTGTTCAATTCGACAGGTGAAGTGCTTGTGACTGTCCTGGATATGAATGCTGCATTTGACTGAATCTGACATCAAGGAGTCCTTGCAAAACTGCAGTCAATAGAATTCAAGGGGAAAGACTCCCCTGGTTGGAGACAGTCCTAGCACACAAGAAGATGGTCATAGTTTTCATTTTGACTTCATAGAATCCTACAGTGTGGAAACAGGCCATTTGACCCAACAAGTCCGCACCATCTCTCCAAACAGCATCGCACCCAGACTCACCCCCTACCCCATCCCTGTAACCTTACTTAACCTACACGTGCCTGGACATTATGGGCAAATTAGCATGGTCAATCCACCTAACATGCACACCTTTGAACTGTGGGAAGAAATGGAAGCACCTGGAGGAAACCCACGCAGACACAGGGAAAATGTGCAAACGCCACACAGCCGAAGGCTGCAATTGAACCTGGGTCCCTGGCGCTGTGGGAGTAGTGCTGACTACCATGCTACCCATGGATATCAGTCAGCTTAGCTTCACGATATCTCCACAGGCTTTGCTCAAGGTAGTGTCCTTGGACCAACCATCTTCAGTTGCTTCATCAAGGACGTTCCTCCTGCCATAAGAGCAGAAATGGGGACGTTTGCTGATGATTGCGCAATGTTCGCAACCATTTGCAAATCCTCAGATACCAAATCAGTCCACGTACAAATGCAGCCAGACCTGAACAATACCTAAGTTTGAACTGAAAAGTGACAAGTAACATTTATCCATGCATACCAGACAATGATCATCAACAAGAGAGAATCTAACCATCATTCCATGACATTCAGTACCATTATCACCACTGAATTCCCCATCATTAACATGCTGGGTGTTATAATTGACCAGTAACTGAACTGGACTAGCCATATAAATACTGTGATTACAAATGCAGGTCAGACTCTAGGAATACTGCAGCACGTAACTCACCTCCTGAATCTCTAAAGCCTGTCAACCATCTACGACACACAAGTCAGATATGTGATGTAACATTCCCCACTTGCCTGGATGAGCACAGCTCCAACAACACATGATTTGACACCATCTAAGACAAAGCAGCCCGCTTGATTGGCAACATTCACTCCATCCAGTACCAATGCTCAGTGACATCAATGTTTGTCAATTACAGGACACACTGTAGAAATTCACCGAGGATCCTTAGACAGCACCTTTCAAATCCACAGCCACTACCATTAATAGTCGTCATAACATAATAGACTTTAATATTCAGTTCGCAAGTGAGAAACTTGGACAGGGAACAATTGTGTTTAACTTAAACAGAGGGAGTTACAATGAAATGAGGCTAGAATTAACTAAAGTGAACTAGTTGGATAGATTATCAGGAATGACAGTAAGCAAGCATTGGCAGACATTTAAAGTGGTAATTCGTGTTGCTCAGCTAACATACATCCCAGTATGGAGGAAAGATTCTAAAAGAGGGACAGACCAACCACAGCTAACCAAGGTAGTTAAGCAGAATAACCAAGTTGGAAGAAAAAGCATAAAAGGAGGCCAAGGTCAGTGATAGCCTCAAAGACTGGGATAAATACAGAATCCAGCAAAGGAGGACTAAAAAAGATAATAAAGAGAGAGAAATTAAACTACAAAGGCAAACTAGAGAGGAATATAAAATCTGACAATAACAGCTTCTTTAAATATATGAAAAGAAGACAGTCAAGGTGGACATAGGCCCCTGAGAAAATTAATCTAGGAAAATGGTTGTGGGGAAGCAAGGAAATAGCAGAGGACTTAAACAGATATTTTGCATTAATCTTTATGGTGGAAGGTACTTTGACATTCCATTAATACTAAGTAATACAGGAGAGGAATTAAGTAGCATCATTGTCACAATAGTAGTAATATTAGCCAAACTAATGGGGCTAATGGGGGATAACTTGCCCTCAGATCCAAGAAGCCCTGACAGCTTGCATCCTAGGATCCAAGAAGAGGCAGCTTCAGGGATAATGGATGCATTAGTTGCATTTTTCCAAAAATCACTGAATTCTGGAGAAGTACCACAGGATAGGGAAAACTGCTAGTGCGACACCTCCGTTGAAAAAGGGAGGGAGATAAAAAGTGGATAACTTTAGGTCTGTTAGCCAAACATCTATTGTTGGAAAGGTATCAGAATCAATTATTAAAGAAGCAATAGCAGAACATTTGGAAAATCATGATTTAATCAGGCAGAATCAGCATAGCTTCAAGAAAGGAAAATTGTTTCTAACTAATTTATGAGAGATTTTCAAGGAAGTCTCAACCAGAGTAGATGGAGGGGAACCAGTAGATGTGTTGCATAGATATATTATAGAGTCATAGAGTCACACAATAACGCTTATTCCAGAAGGCGTTTGACAAGGTACTTCACGAAAGGTTAAGCCGTAACAGCCTATGGTGTTGCAGGTAATATATTGGCATGGATACAGAATTGGCTCAAAGGCAGGAAACAGTGAGAGGGGGTTAGAGATATTTTTTCAGATTGACAACCTGTGACCAATGGAGTTCCACAAGGATCAGCGCTGGGATCACAACTGTTTACAATATAATGACCTAAAGGAAGGAAGTGAATGTACTGTAGCCAAATTTGTAGACGACATAAAAATAGGTGGAAAGGCATTTTGCGAGAGAGACAGAGAGATACTCACAGATTAAGTAGGTAGGCAAAATCTTGGTCAATGGAGAATAGTGTGGGATAATGTGAAGTTGTTCATTTTGGAAGGGAGACCAAAAGTACAGGTTATCATTTAAATGGAGAGAAACTTAAAAAGCTGCAACACAAAGAGACTTTGAGTACTTGTGCACAAAACATGGAAAGCTAGCACAAAAGTGCAACAGGTAATCACAAAGTCTAATGGAATGGTGGTCTTATTTCAAGAGGGTTGTTGTATATAGAGGAGGGATGTCTTACTACGACTGAGACCACATCTGGAGTACTGCGAGCAGATCTGGGTCCCCTTATTTAGAGAAAGATATCATTTCATCGGAGACAGTCAGAAAAGATTCATCAGGATGATCTCTAGTATGGAGGGATTCTGCTTGCTGGAGTTTAGATGAATGAGAGATGATCTCATTGAAATATAGGAATCTTAAAGGGCTTGATAGGGTAAGAAACACACCATTGCCTGCTTAAGGGGGACGATGGACAAAAATACTGGCCTAGCTAGCTCACCTCCCATGAACAAATACAAACCAATCAGGAGTGAGGCCTCCTCATGGGAGAGTCTAAGACCAGAGGGCACAGTCTCAGATTAAAGGGCTATCACTCAAAGACTGAGATGAAGAGGCATTTCTTCTCTCAGAGGGTTGTATATCGTTGGAACTCCTTGCCACAGAACTGTGGAGCCAGAGTCGTTGTGTACATTTAAGGCCGAGATAGACTAATTTTTGATTAGTGGGGGAAATCGAGTATTATAGGAAAGGGTGGGAAAGTGGGCGTGAGGAGCATTGGATTAGCCATAATCCTACTGAATGGTGGAGCAGGCTCAAGAGGTCAAACAGCCTAGTGCTGTTCCTATTTCTTATGATCTTATTTAGAAGGATAAGGACAGCAAATACATGGGAACACCACCTCTTAGAAGCTTCCCTCCAAGTCACTCATCATCCAAATTTGGAAATATGACACTCTTCTTGCAATATTGCTGGATCAAATTCCCAGAACTCACTCCTTAATGTCGTTGAGGGTCTGTCTACCAAACATGGACTAGAGCAATTCAAAAAGGAAACACACCATCGCCTGCTCAAGGGGAACGATGGACAAAAATACTGGCCTAGCTAGCTCACCTCCCATGAACGAATACAAACAAATCAGGAGTGAGGCCCCCTCAAATAATTTTTTCTATGCGTCCTGAAAGAATGCATCCAGGATAGTAAAACTAATTGTTGATAACTGTCAGAATTATTGATAATTAGATTATTGCCATTAGTGAAAGCATTTGAAGACTCTATGATGCAGAACGTGTTAAATGTTCTTCTCTTGAATGTTGGAATACCGAAGTACATAAGAGAAAAGTACAAACGTTTAGTTACTGTACCAACCTGCAGATAGAAGTGTTTGCTTTGGAACAACAGTGCAACTTAGCACCATCAACAGCTGTTGCAGGCAACCCATTTGTACTATTATCTGGGTTACTCGATCCAGAGCTTTCTAGAAAACACTGCCAGAGTGGATCCTGAGGCAGAGGCATTTTCTTACACCCTTCAATAAGTCCGTCAACAATTTCTTGATCTGTTGATTTTGTCATCAGCACTCTTTGACAAGTTGTCTGACAAGCTGGATCTTCTGCTCTGTCACAGCAATATAAACCTAAATAGTTAGAAATTCATTACTACTATTTAGCTTTACTGAACTCTTTATTAGGTTAGCTATTTGTCACATTTCTGAACCAACAAATATAAAATTGCGTTCACACCTTATATGGAAGATCCTGGATAAGTCTAACATTGCTCTCAAAAATCTATGCAATAATTTTGGGTTTTGAAGATTGCTATAGGGCTTTGCAGCATAGCGAATGCAGGTGAGCTTCACAAATGGCTACATCCACAACATGCACACTTGGTCTCAAAGGTTTTTCTTTCCCAAGTTCAGAAACCCCGGAGAACACAAAGATAAGTCAAGCAGCAGCAGTACATGATGCCAAGCTCTTTCCATATACACACCACCCTCTGTTGGTCCTCAAGTCCCTTTTAAATCTTTCCCCTCTCACCTTAAATCTATGCTCTCTAGTTTTAGGAAAACAATAGTTAGATCTAGTTTTTAAAAAAAAGGAGGGATCTTAATATGTCTTCGTTTTAAATTACTCCTCGGTTTAATTTTTGTTCTCAACCATCCAGCAAGCAGTGTCCTGATGTTGCCACCATGTAACTTGTTAAGATATTTCAAAGAACAAAGAGTCAACTAAATACTTTTTTCTCCCCCCCTCGAACGACATGATTGAACCAGTTGAGTTTTCATGTGACTTGGGCAGCATTCATGGTAATTTTTCCAGTCCCAGCACACAAGTTACCAGGCCACATGTGTATTACTGCATACAATACTGATCTCCTTACTTAAGGAAGAATGCAAATGAATAGAAAACAGTTCAGAAAAGGTTTACTAAACTTAAACCTGGAATGGATAGGATGGCTCAGGAGGAAAGGTTGTGATGGCAAAATTTGTATCCACTGGTATGTTCAGTAGAGTAAGCGGTGACTTGGTTAAAACTCTTCCTAAACAAAAAGGTTGCAGAAGTAAAGTATTTCTAATACAGAGGTTGATAAGTTTTGATAATCATGGGAGTGAAAAGTGGCCAGGGGTAATCAAGAATGTGAATTTGAGGTTACCTCAGACCTACCATGATTTCATTAATTGGTGGAGCAGGCTTGACAGGCTGATCCTCCTCCTGATCCTCGTTCATATGTATCTAATGAGGTATGCTGCAAGGAAAGTGAGTCACAGAAACTTACCCTCCTAAAACACATGACACTGTAAGACATGGAGTTAAGGGCAACCACAGGCTGAAACACAGGAAGGGAGGAAATCAGCAGTACAGAAGAGAAAACCAATTGATAATCATCCAGAGATAGCGGCAACTGCCTATGCTGGAGAATCTGAGATAACAAGGTGTGGAGCTGGATGAACACAGCAGGCCAAGCAGCAGAGGAGCAGGAAAGCTGATGTTTCAGTCTGGACCCTTCTTCAGAAAGGGACCCATTCTGGACCCTTTTTCTGAAGAAGGGTCCAGGCCCGAAACGTCAGCATTCCTGCTCCTCTGATGCTGCTTGGCCTGCTGTGTTCATCCAGCTCCACGCCTTGTTATCTCTGATAATCATCCATCCACTATTTCCATCATAATTGCATAAATTAGGGTCTTCCAAAACTCATCTCATCAATGCTTAGAAAAAATTCAAAGATTATACCTGATTACAGGCATCTCGGCAAACTGGGTAACATATTAACGAGGACACTGGAAAAACTTCCCTGATTTTCTTTGCCTGATCATTTATATCCATCTTAACACATAGGTAAGGAATTGCTTTGAGGTCTCATCCAAAAATAAAGTCTAATAATGTAGCAACCTCAGCATTTACTAGCACAGAAAATGCACTTAAATTGCCCCACGAGGCTTGCATTCTCAGTCTTCTGATACAGGTCCAAGTACCACCACTGTGTCACCCTCAAACTCAGTAAGTGTTTCCTCCAAAAAGGTACTTCTGTTTTCTTTGGGTAACCAATATAACTTTTGAAAATAGGGTAACAAAGTGTAAATACTCTCAGCAGTTCTAATACCGTTACAGCTCCTGCTGATTTTTCATAACTTTTATTTTATACCTTGATCAAATTTGGTTAGGAGCTGTGAACTAGGAACTGTGAGCTAGAGGTGACTTCTGTACTGTGGTTAACAGCTTGTGTTAAAAGGGAAACAGAGCAAACAATCTTTTATTTATTCATGAGGCCAGGCCTGGAAGTTGATTGCAGGTTGATTCCTAATCAAAAGGTTCTGCAGGCATTTTGTCATCACGGAAGAACATTATGTTTAACCGGATAGTAGATGCTGGTTCTTAATGAGGTCAGGACCTGAGAATTGGTTCCAGCAAGTCTGGAAAGAATTTTACGCTCCAGCAGATGGCCAATGTTGAATAATAAGCAGGACCTTGTGGAGGAAACTGTCAGCCTGTCAGGGAGTGGTCAGAGTTTGAACTGGGTTTTGGAATGTCTTTTCCATGACAAGGAATCTGGCTGTTGGTGTTATCACACGAAGATTTAAAAGCTCCCTGCCTAACCTCCCATGATTAGTTCTCAGTAGCTCAGGAATATAAAATTAAGTATTATTGCCTTTATCTTTGTGAACTATAAAAGGTTACCCTAATGGACATCTACAGAAAATTACCCAAGAAACTAATATCTATGCCAGTGAAACATCACATCATGAAAACCACTTAAGTGATCTGGCCAGTTTTGTTATTTTCTTTTATTTTCCCCATAACTGTTTGTTTGTCTCTCTTTTGTGTGAATGGGGCTGAAAACCAAGGTTTTTGGTTTATAGCATAAACTACTTAGATTACTTTGTTGTTTAATTTTGTTTAAGCTACAAACTGGCGTTGAGAATTTATCATTCGCAAAGTCTGGCATCGGTCATTCAGGGAGAGGCTGAAAAGGCTGGGGCTTTTTTTCTCTGGAGCATCGAAGGCTGAGGGGTGACAATGATAGAGGTTTATGAAATCATGAGGGTATGGATAGGATGAATAGTCAAGGTCTTTTCTCACGGTAGGGAGGTCCAAAGCTAGAGGACATAGGTTTAAGTTGAGAGGGGACAGATTTAAAAAGGACCTCAGGTGTGGCTTCTTCATGCAGAGGGTAGTGCGTGTATGGAATGAGCTGCCAAAGGAAGTGGTGAAGACTGGTACAATCACAACATTTAAAAGGCATCTGGATGGGTATATGAACTGGAATGGTTTAGAGGGATATGGGCCAAATGCTGGCAAATGGGACTAGGTCAGATTGGGATGTCTGGTCAATGTGGATGAGTTGGACCGAAGTGTCTGTTTCTGTGCTGTATGATTCTATGACTTTAAGTCTGGTTAGGAACTACTGGGACCAATTTTGCAGGTGTTTCAAGGTTTTAATTTTACTGTGTTGCAATTACAGAAGCAGAAAGGTTGTTTTGGTTCAGCTGTCCAACTCCCCATCATAATAATAGGAAAAAAAAAGCAAAAACCCATAAACAAAGAAATAAACAGTGAGAGTTTGTTGGTGTTCTTAAGGGTAAATTCTGGCCGGGACATAGCGTGAACATTGGCATTCGTCTTTTGATGGTGTCATAGGATCTTTTACATCAACCCAAGTGTGCTCCTGGGGCCTTCATTTAACATCGAAGCACTAGTACTTCTATAAGTGCAGTGTTAATAAGATTAGACGTACATTTGTGAAGTAAGATTTAAAACTAAAACATGTAGACTTAGACTGCCATTGATTCAAGGCTTGCAGCTCTGATGGATGTACTTATTTCTGATCTGATCAATGACATAGGCTGGCTGGTCAATTGTCAACAGTTTGGAGTGTGTGGCCCAAATGCCGAAGGGAATTCTCCTTCACTTTGTACTAATTTAATTGCTCGGACTTCACTGTAAAATAATCAATTGGGTACAGAAGTGTTTTGCAGAGCAAGGTGCTAACGAAATCAAGGTTCCTTTCCAATCCGTCAAAATTAGCTGCTAATTTGAAGCCAACTTGATGCCCTAAGAGATTCTATTACTTCTTACCTTCTCCAAGGGGTGTAATTGCTGACTATTCATTAAGCAATTGAAAAAAGCAGATGAAGGCCCCTCTCAGCAAAAAGCACGTTCTCTCAAATATATCAAACAACCAGAATAACTCAACATGAAATGTCAACATACATCGCCATTATCATCAGGATCTTAGAAGACATAAAATGGCGCATCAAGTAATAGTTCCACTGGTCAGAAATCCAGAGCTTCAACAGGAACTCCTTGTTCCTATTGAATTAAAATCAAGGTAAGCACCAAATAGCGGATAAATGAATGCTTTACTTTATCAAGCCTCCAGCACACACCTTTCACGAATGTCAGTTTGCTGATCAAAATTGAGACAGACATTAGTTTTCCCTTGCGGCCAGCAATGCTAACTGGCTGGCATCCAGTTCCGAAGCAGCATTTCTTTCAGGATGTTGAACAACAGGTGGGAGTAGGTACCAAGCCAGTTCTTCGAAATGTTTCCCTTTTTCACCATTATTCCACTTAACTGCTTGGTCCTGAATCTGATACAATACCAGGCTAAAGGAAGCCATTCTCTTACAGACAAGAAGTTCAAACAATGAGGGAGAACACAGCTCTGAACATGTTTGATAAGCTCAAGTTTATCTTCCATTACATAAGCTGCAAAAGACTTTGCAACCCGCTAGGAAAAGAAAACTAGCTATCTTGAACATTGTTAAAATACTGAACACTTGAAGGCTTCATTCCTTAGGCCGAACAATTCAGTTCAGCAAGGAGGACAGTGATGGGAAAGTGTGCTTTGATGTACCGTATCATACGGACAGCAGTTTTAGGTAAGCTTAAACTCAGAGGCTAAAGAAATGGGAACCTAGGCAGACCAGCAATGTAATATTTGAGACTAGAGGCAGCAAAGGCATGGATGAGGGCAAAGTATGGAAAACAAAAGCTTGTAGTTTGGGGTTGCTTATTAACATTGATAGAAGGCTATCTGGATAACAGGAAACAGACAGTAGGTATAAATAGGAGCAGGAAAGCTTGACGTTTCGGGCCTAGACCCTTCATCAGAAATGGGGGAGGCGAAGAGGGTTCTGAAATAAATAGGAAGAGAGGGGGAGGCGGATAGAGGATGGATAGAGGAGAGGACAGGTGGAGAGGAGACAGACAAGTCAAAGAGGTGGGGATGGAGCCAGTAAAGGTGAGTGCAGGGAGGAGATAGGTCAGTCCAGGGAGGACAGACAGGTCAAGGGGGCGAGATGAGGTTAGTAGATAGGAGATGGGGGTGCAGCTTGAGGTGGGAGAAGGGGATAGGTGAGTGGAAGAACAGGTTGCCTCTTCCAAGGATGCCTACCCTGAAGAAGTTACCCTCCTCCCTCAGGGGATCTGTCTCCCACTGCAACTCTCTCAATCTCTTCGGCCTTGAAACTGCTCGACCGTGTCCTGAAGCAAACCAGGTACAAAACGCCTCCCTAGCCTATTATTCCACTCACCTATCCCCTCCTCCCACCTCAAGCCGCACCCCCATTTCCTACCTACTAACTTCATCCCGCCCCCTTGACTTGTCCGTCCTCCCTGGACTGACCTATCTCCTCCCTACCTACACTCACCTTTACTGGCTCCATCCCCGCCTCTTTGACTTGTCTGCCTCCTCTCCACCTATCCATCTTCTATCCGCCTCCCCCTCTCTCCCTATTTATTTCAGAACCCTCTTCCCCTCCCCCATTTCTGAAGAAGGGTCTAGGCCCAAAACGTCAAGCTTTCCTGCTCCTATGATGCTGCTTGGCCTGCTGTGTTCATCCAGCTCTACACCTTGTTATCTCAGATTCTCCAGCATCTGCAGTTCCTATTATCTCTGATACAGTAGGTATAAATAAGTCTTTTTCAGGTCGATAAGATATAGAGTGGTGTGCCACAGGGATTAGTTCTGGGACCTCAACTGTTTATAATTTATGTAAATGAACTGTAGGTTTTGGAAGGTAAGGTCACCAAATTTGCTGATGTCACACAGATAGATAGGAAATTAAGTTGTGAAGAGGATACAAGGACCTTACAAAAAGATTTTGATAGGTTAAGTGAGTCAGCAAAGAGCTGTAAAATGGAGCACAGTGTAAGAAAATTGATACATTTCCACAGGAAGAATAAAAAAGCAGCACATTATTGACGAGGCCCCTCATGGCAAGCTTATACGTAAGATGAAGTCACATAGGATCTGCGGTGAGCTAATAAGATGGATAAAAAACTGGTTTGGTCACAGAAGACAGTCAGTAACAGTGGAAGTGTGTTTTTCTGACTGGAGATCTGCGACTAGTGGTGTTCCTCAGGGATCAGTACTGGGGCCCCTGGTGTTTGTAATACCTACAAATGATTTGGAGGGGAATCTAGGTGGTCCCATTAGTAAGTATGCAGATGATATAAAGGTTGGGGCAACTGCAGATAGTGAGGAGGATTGCCAGTGGATACAGTAGGATATTGATAGGCTGAAGACTTCTGGGGAGAAATGGCAGATGAAATTTAAAATTGGCAAATGTGAGGTGATGCATTTTAAAAGGTCTAATGCAGGAGGGAAGTACACAGTAAACAGCAGAAACCTTGATAACAAGGTGTGGGGCTGGACGAACACAGCAGGCCAAGCAGCATCATAGGAGCAGGAAAGCTTGATGTTTCGGGCCTAGACCCTTCATCAGAAATGGGGGAGGGGAAGAGAGTTCTGAAATAAATAGGGAGAGAGGGTGAGGTGGATAGAGGAGAGGATAGGTGGAGAGGAGGCAGACAAGTCGAAAGGGCAGGGATGGAGCCAGTAAAGGTGAGTGTAGGTGGGGGGGGTAGGGAGGACGGACAGGTCAAGGGGGCGGGATGAGGTTAGTAGATAGGAGATGGGGGTGGGGATAGGTGAGAGGAAGGACAGGTTAGGAAGGCGGAGGCTCCATCCCCGCCCCTTCGACTTGTCTGCCTCCTCTCCACCTATCCTCTCCTCTACCCTTCTTCTATCCGCCTCCCCCTCTCTCCCTATTTATTTCAGAACCCTCTTCCCCTCCCCCATTTCTGATGAAGGGTCTAGGCCCGAAACGTCAAGCTTTCCTGCTCCTGTGATGCTGCTTGGCCTGCTGTGTTCATCCAGCCCCACACCTTGTTATCTCGGATTCTCCAGCATCTGCAGCACCTTTTATCTCTGACAGCAGAAACCTTAGTGGGATCAACATGCAGAGGGATCTAGGCATAAAGGTCCACAGTTTCTTGAATGTGGCAACACAAGTGAATAATGTCATCAAGAAGGCATATGGAATACTTGCCTTCATCAGTCACAGCAGAACAGTATAAGAATCAGCAAGTCATATTGCAGGTGTATAGAACTTTATGTTGCCTGGCTTGGAGGGTATTAGCTCTGAGGAAAGATTGGATAAAGTTGGTTTGCTTTCACTTGAACGTCGGATGCTGAGGAGGCGACCTGATAGAGGTTTATAAAATTATGGGAGGCATAGACAGTCAGAGTCTTTTTCCCTGGGTAGAAATGTAGATTAGTAGGAGCCATAGGTTTAAGGTAAAAGGGTGAAAGTTTAAATGAGATGTGAGAGCCAATTTTATTTTTTACACAGAGGGTGGCGAGTGTCTGGAATGTGCTGACAGAGGTGAAGTAAATACAATAGCAACGTTTAAAAGGCATCTTGACACATACATGAATAAGCAGGGAACAGTGAGATACAGACCATGTAGAGGCAAAAGGTTTTTAGTTTAGAAAGACGTCATGTGTCAGCGTAGCTTGGTAGCCTACTTCAGTGCTGTACTGCTCTGTGTTCTTTATTAACCAAATGACGAGAGATTGCAGAGCTCTGGGATGCAGAATAATCTGGGTGTCGTAGTGCATGAATCACAAAAGGGTGTTACAAAGGTACAGCAAGTAATTAGGAAAGCTATTGGAATTTTAAAA
>JAHRHZ010000077.1:15537258-15574172 GCA_024137785.1 Ginglymostoma cirratum | reverse complement strand
GACCTGCTGTGTTCATCCAGCCCCACGCCTTGTTATCACAAAAGGAGAGGGGTTGTGCTTCAGTTGTTTAAGTCATGGGTGAGACCATATCTGGAATGCTGTGTACAATATTGGTCACTTTATTTAAGAATGCAAATGTAGTTAAAGCAGTTCAAAAGGAGATTTAGCAGACTAATATTTGAAACGAAATGGTTGTCTTATGACGAAAGGTTGAACAGGGTAGGCTTATATCTGCTTGTGTTGAAAAGAATAAGCTGCAATTTGATCAAAATGTAAATATCCTGAGGGTTTGATAGGTTGGATGTAAACAGAACATTCTCTCTTATTAGAGAAACAAGAACCAGGGATCACTTTAAAAATTAAGGAGTTACCTATTAAAAAAAAGGTGAAGTAAATTTTTTTTCTCAGAGGGTTGAGTGTTTTTGGAACTCTGCTTTCATGATCTTCTCCGGAAGAAAGTCCTTGAATATTTTTAATGCAGAGGTAGATTAGGTTATTGTTAAGTAAGGGGTGAAAGGTCATTGGGGCAGGCAGGAAAGAGGATTTGAAGTTACAACAAGATCAACCATGATCATATTAAATGACAGAACAGGCACAAGGGGCTGAATGGCCTACTCCTGAGACCAAGAGAGGAGATGCAAAAGATCTCAGGCATGGATAGAGCTTCAGAGTCATGATAGGAGCCAATAGGCTGTTGAGAAAAGGGCGACAGAGGAAGCAGCAAACGCTGCTGAATGGAAAGTTCATATTAGCAACAAAGACATGCATGCTCTCTACAAGAGCAAAGACAATTATAAGCAGTATGAGACAGCATCTGCTCTAACAACTACTGAAATAGTTTAAAAGATTAATACTCACTATCAATGGGATTTTTCATTGGATATGAGCGAGTATAGTTGTCAACACATTGAATAAGCTGTGGGCTGATGGAGGCACAATAGTTTTCTACAGCTTTAATCTGCGACTGTGTGGGAGAAGAATCTGTACGGAAAATAGCTTGGCAATATTCTCTACAGTTTGTATGTCGGCCTGCATAGCTGCAACACAGGGATCCCTCTGTAATGCAATAAAAGCAAATATTAAGTTATCAGGCCAACTATCCTTACGTTCTTTATTTGCTCAATATCTTAGAACTAGGGTTACAACAAAACGAGAATGCTCAGTGTACTGAACTTTGAAGTAATGTTACTCAGGAAACATAACTATGATAATAGCTTGCCCTTCCCATCCATTCTTTATGCAAGATACCTGCATTACAAGAGTAATTAATAATTGCTGGCTATATCGTAGTAGATATGATGCAAGTGAATGCATGTGAGCTGGACAGGAACTTACCAAATACAGAAGAATCCAGCTAAATAAAGTAGTATAGAGCCCACTGTAACTTGACCTCCAGCACAGGTTCAGTCCATAATTCTGGTATGCAGGACCATCTTACACTTTGAGACCTTCTCTCTGACGATTTACACAAGCACAGCCCATGACAAAATCTCAATTTTTGGATTTCTGGCTAACCTTTATGCAACACTCCTTTTGCTTTGTAGTTATGTAGTCCATATCCCATATGTTGTGTTTTGCAATCTTCAGTTGTTAATTGGGCTGAATTAATTTTCAAACCATTTTATCAACTACAGATCTAAGGTTAACAATTCAACTAAATCACCATTTAAGCATATTCCATTTCAATACATTTAAGGAAACATTAAAATAATTCAGTTATACATTCATCAGCATCATTTCCATGTTTTAGGGTAAAAATGACCTTACTCTCATTTCTGTTCACACAGCTGAAAAAAGCAGTCTGAAATACAAAAAAAGGTAATGCACAAATTAGCTGCAACAGTCACAGAAATATGCCCTCTCAAAACATACTTTATACACAAATCCGTTCCTCAAACTTATTCTATCACCTCTTTAAAATGGAAGTTAATCATGGTATCAGCAATTATATTTTCGAATCAGCTACTGGAAGTACACAATATAGAGTAGAAAGCTTTCACTTCATCGCTTCTTTCTCATCTCCATTTCCCCACCACCAACGAAAGGCTAATCTCAGTAATATCCTGGCACTTCAGACAAGAACTGATACTCATTCCTCACACAGAGCAAATAATTAGACAAATTAATTTTTTTAGATTGACAAAAGAATATGCGATATGCATTTTACATATCAAATGTACAATAACTAGCCAGTCTTTTAAGAACTACATAAAGCCAATCTCCGTAACAAAACAGAGGACTCATATTTTACACATCAAATATTCATTTCAAACTAAATTATTCAAAATAAATGTCAATGTAATGTTTGCAAAATTGGACATAATTACAAAAGAAACAATATGCTTAGCTACGTAATAACCAAAAAAAAATGCTGTTTGAGAACATGGGATAGCATCAATAGATGTCCAGATAGTAAGAACAAAGAGAAGCAGAAATTATAGTAAGGACAGTAACTGTTTCATAAAAAGACAGGGCTGCACTAGGGGAACAAGTAGTGATAAAAGACCTCAGAGAGAGAGGGGAGATCTTGAAGTAGTCACAGCCAATACCTATAAAAAATATAATCAGTTTAAATCAGTTTAAAAATGTATATTTGCCTTGATTATTGACAATTTAAAACTGAATACTTCAATAGAATCAATAAAAGGGAATCATTTAACCACATTTAACAAATCTTACAAAATATACAAGTTATTTTCCAAGCTAGACTATAAAGACAAATTTATATTGTTTAAAAGATGAACAGTAAAGAGAATTAAAGAATTAAGATGACTGACCGAGAGGTCAAAGTTTAAATTTCACACGAGAACAATGCCACCAATCAAACTGACCCAGATATTTCATCAGGGTGGGAAATCCCATTTCAACAATGATCAGATTAAAAAATGCCCACTTACCTTTTGATGACTTCTGTGCTGGAGATTCCTGGACAGGAGCTTCCTATTAAGGAACCATCCAAGAAACCTTGAATCCAGCAGCAGAGATCATCATCAAAAACGCTCTCCCTTTTACAGCACTGACTGTTGCATTCTGGAGCTTAAATGTCCAACATACACTTTGAAAGCCACTGTGAATTGTTAAATGAGTGGGAAAGAGTCGGAGAAGAGCCAAGGTGGCTGAGAGTCTCAGGTGCAGGGCGACCGAGATGCCAGTTAAATGGATAAGTGCTTCGGGTGGATCAGGGTGTCAGATCTGACAGGTGGGCATCAGGTTGAGCATTTGATGAGAGCATACCAGCTCCAGTAGTGCTGTTGGGACCAGTGCGACCAAGTCCTATGGGTTGGTAGTCAGAGCAAGTGACATAGCTATGGGTAATTCATGGTGAGTTGGGGCTCAGATTAACAGTTGCTCAAGAATTACAGCAGGTATTTTAGTTCTTGAACTTTTCTGGGGTAACTTTGCTTCATTACTCAATTTGAAATGCATCTCAGAGAATATCGTTTGATCGCTAAGTCATCAACAATCACTATTTAAAAATAAATTTTCCAAAGAAAAACGGGAAGTCGGCATTCTAACAGTTTGCTATTTAAGAGCATAGCTACTAAGGAAACACAACACTCAAGCAGTTTGAGAACCTATAGTTACTTTTCCACTTTGAAGACGTAACAGTCTTACTATAAGTGCATTGAATTTGATTTGAAGTTGCTTTTACCATTAATTGCAGTTCTCTTAATTCATGCAATTGTTATTCCATGCATATCAAGAATAACTCAGACAATCAGCCCTTTCCGACATTTCCTGCTGGAATCATTCCATTTTTCATTTACTATATTAAAGGTTAAATCCAGGATGTGATCTAGGAGGAGGGGCTCTGATACTAATTTTCAAAACTTCTCTGGCCTCACAAGGGGTGCAGGAAGACAGCTAATGTGGTACTATTATTCAAGAAGACTGATAGGCATAAATCAGGAAACTGTGAATCCATCAGTGGTTGGGAAATCTAAGGGCTCAAATTAATCTCCACTTGGAGAGATATATATTAAACAAGGACAGTCAACATGGCTTTGTCAGGGGAAGATCATGTCTATCAAATTTTAATTTTGACAGGAAGTAACAAAGTGCATAATTGAGGGTGGTGCAGTTGATGGATCACAGAACCATATAAATGATTTAGCACAGAAGGCAGGTTTGGGGGGGGGGGGGTCATTCACCTATCCTGTCTATGCCGACCCAAAGACACCCAGGTGCCCTTGCTAATCCCATTCTCCCCTAAACAGCCCAAAGTCCTGCATCTTACAGCATTTATGGTACAGATCCAGGTACTTTTAAACAGTTCAGGGTCTCTGTCTCCACCACCAACTCAGGCAGTGAATTCCAGACACCCACCGTCCGTGTAAAAAGACTTGTTCCTCATGTCCCCTCTAATCTTTCTGACACCTAGCTTGAATCTATGACCCCTGGTTTTTGAACTGTCTGCTAAGGGAAACAGGTTCCTCCTGCTTCTCCATCTCCACCCCTCACAATTTTGTATATCTTAATCATGTCACCCCTCAGTCTTCTCAGTTCTAAGGAAAACAACCCAACCTCTTCAATCTCTCCTCATAGCTACATTTCTCCAGCCCTGGCAACATTCTAGTAAATCTCTCTCTACAGCAAGTATGTCTTTCCTGTAATGTGGAGACCAGAACAGCATACAATACTCCAGTGTGGCCTCACCAGTGTCTTATACAGTTTCATCATTATAGCCCAATTTTGTATTCTATACATCTGCCAATGAAGGAGAGCATTCCATATGCCTGCTTTACAACCTTATGTACCTGTACAGCTACCTTTAAGGACCACCACGCCAAGATTTTTCACTTCATCCACACCTTTCAGTATATTCCTGTTTATTATTCCCTTTTACTGTCTGATCTCCCTAAACACATTACCTCACATTTAGCAGGGTTGAATTCCATCTGCCACTTTCCTGCCCCACTTCACCAACCCATTGATATCATATTGAAGCTTACAGCTATCCGCTACATGGCCAATTTTTGTGTCGTCTGCAAATTTCCCAATTGTGCTCTCCACGTTCAATTCCAAATCGTAAATGTATAAAGTAAACAGCAGGGCACCCCAACACCAAACCCTGTGGAACACCACTTGAAACAGCATTCCATTTGCAAGGGCAGCCATCAACTATTCCCCTTTATTTTCTGTTACTAAACCAACTTTGGATCCAATTCAACACATTACCTTGTACCCAATGGGCTTTTACTTTTTTTGACCTGTTTGCCATGGCCTTGTCAAATGCCTTTCTAAAATCCGTGTAGACAATATTCGCTGCACTATCCTCATCAATCCTTCCTGTCATTTCCTCAAAGAATTCAATCAAATTTGTAAGGAATGACCTTCCCTTAAAGCCTATCCCTGACAGGTCCATGCTTTTCTAAATGACAGTTTATCCGATCTCTATGGATTGATTCTAACAATTTGTACCAAAGTCAGACTAACTGATCTATAATTGTTTGGCATTTCCTTTGCACCCTTTTTAAACAACGGAACTAGATTTGCATTCCTCCAGTCCTCTGGAACCTCACCTGTGACTAGTGAAATCGGAAAATAATCCTCACAGCATCTGAACATGAAGACAAAAAATAATTTTAAATTCTTCCTCTGTATTGTCTTTCAAGTTTCCTTCTTCATCTCTGATAGGTCCCACTTTTCCCTTACAATCCTTTTGCTCTTTATATACTGGGAGAACATCTTGTTTGTTAACATATTTTCACGACTGCTCGGATTTTTTCATTTCTTCCTTTTTTTTTAAAAAACTTGGTCCCTGTGCTTTCTCTCCTTTATTAAGGGGCGGCACAGTGGTTAGCACTGCTGCCTCACAGCGCCAGGGACCCGGGCTCGATTCCAGCCTCGGACGACTGTCTGTGTGGAGTTTGCACATTCTCCCAGTGTCTGCACGGTTTCCTCCAGTTTCCTCCCACAGGCCAAAGATGTGCAGGTTAGGTGGATTGGCCAGGCTAAATTGCCTGTAGTGTTCAGGGAGGTGTAGATTAGGTGGGTTATAGGGGGACAGGTCTGGGTGGGATGCTCTGAGGTTTGGTGTGGACTTGTTGGGCTGAAGGGCCTGTTTCCACACTGTAGGGATTCTATGATTGTTTCTGTACTCCTCCAGGGTACCTGCAGTATTGAGTTTTTGCGGTCTACATGGATTCAGTAAGGCTCTTGACAAGGTCTTGTTTGGCAGACTGGTTAGGCAGCTAAGAGCTCAAAAGTACCTGGGTAGTTTGGCAAACTGGACCCAAAATTGGCTTGGTGGCAGGAAGCAGAAGGTGGTAGTTGAAGGGTGTTTTCATGACTGGAAGTCTGTGTCCAGTATCACAAGGTTCACTATTGGGTCCCTTGTTATTTGCAGTGTACGTTAATGATCCAGACATGAATGAAGGAGAGATGATCAAAAAATTTGAAAATTACAAAAAAATTGGTACTGTGGTAAATAACAAGGAGGAAAGCCGTAGACTAGCAGACAATATAAATGGGCTGGTGAGATGGGCTGAACAGCAGCAAATGGAATTTAATCCTAAAAAGTGAAAGACAATTCATTTTTGGAGGAATAACATGGCAAGGGAGCAGACGTGGAATGGTGGGATGCGAGGATTTAGAGAATTGGAGTGGCCTAGGTGTGCATGTCAATAGATCCTTGAAGGCAAAAGGACAGGTTAAGAAGGCATAAAGGATACTTGCCTTTATTAGTCAAGGCACTGAAGACAAGAGCAAGGAGGCTATCATGGAGGTGCAGAATATTAGTTAGGCCACATCTGGAGTCCTGTGTCCAGTTAGGATGGATGTTATTGCACTTGAGAAGGTGCAGAGGAGATTCACCAGGATGTTGCCTGGGCCATCACAACGCAGCTGTGAAAATAGACTTGATTGGCTGGGGTTGTTTTCCTCAGAATAGAGAAAGCTGAGCGGATATCTTTGACATATACAAAGTTCTCAGGATCGTCTATGGGGTGAATAAGGAGAAACATTTCCCATCCCTTTAGTATAGGGGTCAATAACCATGGGTGCAGTTTTAAGGTAAGGAACAAGAGATTCAGATGGAATTTGAAGGAAAAAAGTTTCATCCAGAGAGTGATAGATATCTGGAACACACTATCCAGTCTCTATAGGCAATAACTCTTAAGGCATCTTAGTATTATTTAAAATAGCTTGAAATAGCATAACATACAAAGTTACAGACCAAGTGTTGGAAAATGGGATGAGCATAGATAGGTGCTGGATGATCAGCATGGACACAAACAGCGGAAAGGCATTTTTTACCATGCTGCAAAGACTTTGACTTGTGTTTTCCACCCCATCTGCCAGTAACATAAAGACAGATCTTTGGCAGCACAGGAACTAAGGTTGAGCACTAAAATAACTCCACAGAAGTCACTATGCCTTCACCAAGTCATCCTTTATGTACACGTGGAGAGCCCTTGACCCTGATCCAGCTTCCTCAGAATTAGCTTTCGGACCGAACAGAATCTCTGACACTCCTGTTTATATCTGTAACCCAGAGCCCCGTAACTGGGCCAGAATAACAGCCTCAATCATTCTATGAGGTCCACCTGACTGATATTGTTACAATCATTACATCCCTCACCCTCTGAGCCAAGGACATAGGCCGTTTTCTTTTTGTAGCCCCTCCTAGGCGTTTTAGCATCAGGTCAGGTTCCTCCAACTCTGAACCCGATATGGGTGATGTGTAATGCACAGTAGCTTGCCTCTTGCACCCGGAGCATCTCAGAAGAAATTCATTCACCTCTTCAGGTGGCAAAGGCATCAAGGTGGGGACATCCGCTGTGTCGATCTCAGATTCTGAGGTATCTTCAATATTTGACGGACAGGAAGAACCTACAGGTTCCGGAACAATCAGAAAGGCAGTCAAGGAGCCAGGCATGTTTTGTTCCCACACCATTTGCAAGTTTGCAGCTTTCTTCTGGTCCAGGTACTTGCTCAGACTACCTAAACATTATACATCACTGGAGGTGACCCTGCATCGACCATGCTTCTTACCCATTCCTGTGGTTCCTGCACCAAACCTCATCCCCTGAAGTAAAGTGTCTCTCTCACTTAGCAGAGTCTTTTGTCCAGCACTGGTGTTCTGATACCATTTCACCCTCCCCAGATGTGGGAGGATCAGATTTAACCTGGTGCCCAGTCTACACCCCATTAGTAACTCTGCTGGAGCTATCCCTGGAGTTGCATGACGGCTGGTCCAATAATCAAATAGGAACCGGGACAGTTGGTATCTAGTGAAGCTGTAGGCTGTTTCTTTAAACCTGCCTTCAAAGTTTGGACTACTCTTTCTGCCAGACCATTGGATGGTAGTCGGAAGGGAGCTGTTCTTTTTGATGAACACCATTTGACTTTGGGAAATAGTCAAATTCCCTGCTGGTACACAACGGCTCGTTATCTGTGACTATCACTTCTGGTAGTCCATGTATTGCAAAAGACGTGCGCAGTTTTTCTGTCGTCGTTCCCGTGTTTGACAAAATAACTCTATGCATGTCCACCCACTTTGAATGGGCATCCACAATGATTAAAAACATCGAGCCCATGAAAGGACCTGCATAGTTGATGTGTAACTGAGTCCAAGGTTTACCCAGACTTTCCCCAAGAGTGTGGGTGAGCTTCTGGCAGTAATTTTTGTCCTTGTTGGCACCACCACCGCAGCCTTGTCTGCATCCAATCCTGGCCACCAGCCACAACTTCTCATCAACATCTTGGTTTTCTAGTGGAGTGCAGCCAGTATGTGACAGCGACTTTTGCTCAGAACAATCACTCTTGCTCCCCATAATAACATGCTGTCCTCGAGTGTGATCTGGTCTCTCCAGGTCCAAAAAGGTTTCAATTCTGGTTGTGGCGGCCCTTTGGTTTCCTCCATCACCACCAGCTGTTTCAGTTTTGAGGGGACCGGCTCTTTCTGCATCCAAAGTCTGATATTGTCAGCGGTGACTGGAAGTGTGTCCAGAAAATTTAAAACCATTATGGGGGTGGCACCACCAGCAGTGTATCTGCCAGTGGGAGGCAGCTCAATGCATCCGCATTTGCTACCTAGTTTCCTGAACGGTATTCCAACATGTAATTATACATGCTTAGTATTACAGCCATCCGCTAAATTCAGTCTGAAGCTGTGGGCAGCACTGTCTAGTCCTCTAAGTAGATCTAGCATGGGTTTGTGGTCCATTATTATTACAAACTTACATCTGTAGAGGTATTGGTGGAACTTCCTGACTCCAAATACGACCGCCAACTCCTCCTCTATCTAGGCATATTAGCCAAAGTCCTGGATGAACACGCTATTGGTGTTCCTCTCCACTGGGCCACTTATGAGCTAACACTGCCCCAATGTGATACAGGGAGACATTGCATGTCAATACCATATCTTGCTTGGGATCATAGTGTGCCAACATCTTGAAGGATGATAGCTGGTTCTTCACTTCCAAAAGCTATGGCTTGGCTATGCGGCCACTTCCAAGGATGACCCTTTTTTCTTTTATAAAAGAGTGATGCAAAGGTGCTAGGATGGAGGCCAGCTTATGTATGAACTTTCCATAATAGTTCACCAGCCCAAGGAAAGACCTAAGCTCCAGTACAGACATGGGAGCCAGGGAACCTTTGATTGCCCTCGCTTTATCTTCCAACGGGTGTAACCGGTCTTGTTGACTGTGCAGCCCACATAGATCACTTCTAAAGCATATGCTCCCCTTGGAGAAATGTCTAAGGACCATATCCAAGTTCTCTAAGTGATCCTTATTAGTTGTCCCTATTATTAGCATCCTCCCTGTATGACATCAGGGCAGTGTTAGCTCATAAGTGGCCCAATGAAGCTCTCCACTGTCTGCTGAAAAATTGAATTGGCTGATGATACCCCAGCAGTTTCGTATATTGGTACAAATGCTTATAGTTATTATTTGTTGCATACTTCTGGGAATCCTCATCTAACCACCACTGCAAGTACACATGGTTCATGTTCAGCTTCATGAAGGACAGCACCCCACATCAGCTTTGCATATAAATCCTCTAGGTGAGAACTGTGTCTTTATCCAGCTGCAAAAAATGGTTTACTGTTTGTTTAAAATCCCCACAAAGGCAAACTGACCTGTTGGACTTCACAACGGATATGACTGGTACTGCCCATTCCACAAACTGGACTGGTTTGTTGATTCCTTTGTTTTCCAGCCTTCTGACTTCTGCCTCTACTTTTGCACGTAAGGCCAATGGTGCTGGGCATGCCTTGCAGAATCGTGAAACTGCTTCCTGGTCAAAGTGCAAGGTGGCCTTGACTCCTTTGATTGTCCCCACACCTTCCTGAAAACTTTGGGTATTTAATTAGGACTTCCCTCAAGCAGTCATTTTCTAATTGAAAAATGCTGAGCCAATCTAGGTGAATCTTTCTCAACCAATTTCACCCCATCCAGCTTGGGCTTGAGCCTTTTTCTACAATCAGTGGCAACTGAATCAGCTGCTTCTCATAACAGTAATGGAAGTTGTACCGTCAATCTGTAAAGGTGCCCTGGTTTAGGTTATCAGTCTAGCCAAGGTCTTGTGCAAACTTGAGGGTGGGAATCCAGAGCAAATTTTGATAAGGACTGGTTCTGCGAAAACTGGAATGGCCACACCAGTGCTGACCGCCACATGAACCAGGTGATCATTTAACCAAATGTTTATTTTCATTGGTTCTGATTTGGTTTTGCTCAGCAATTTAATTGTTCCAAACCAGATAAAGGTGGATTTTCCAGGGCGTCCAATCTGCCGAATACCAGCATATGAGTTCTCTTAATTCAATTCCAACCTAGTGGGGCTGTTTTGCTGTCTCGAGTCCACATACTGGCAGCAAATACAGTGGCTTGCCAGCCTGGATCCTGAAGAAAGTTTTTACCATTTGGCCGAGGCTCGGCTTTGTTTTGTGGTTTTGCTAATGAGCTGACCTAGAGTCCCTCTGTTCCGGATAGGTCCTGAGTGAGGCAATAGCTCTCACTCAGGTGGTATTCCCCAAGCTCAGCTGGACTGGTGAGGGTGTCCACTTCTATCAGAATACCCTCCAATTTCTATGCTCCATTTGCCACATTTTCCAATAACTACCTGCAAGCCAAACAATCCCACAACCAACAGATCAGATCTAAGCTCTGCAGTCCTGCCGCATCCAGTCATGAATGGTGGTAGACAATAAAACAATTCACTGGAGGAGGAAGCTCCACAAATATCCCCATCCTTAATTATGGAAGAGCCCAACACACCTGTGCAAAAGATAAGGCTGAAGCATTCACAGAAATATTCAAAAAGTGCCAAGTGAACAATCCATCCTAGCTTCCTCCAAAGGTCCCAAGTATCACAGGTCTCAGTCTTCAGGCAATTCGATTCACTCCATGTGACATCAAAAAAATGGTTGGAGGCATTGGATACTCCAAAGTGCATGGGCCCTGACAACATTTTGGTAATGGTGCTGAAAACCTGAACTCCAGAACTTGCTGCTTTCCCAGCCAAGCTCTACCAATGCAGTTCCAACACTGGCATCTACCGGACAATGTGGAAAATTGCCCGGATATATCCCGTACACAAATAATGGACAAATGTAATCTGGCTAATTACCACCCCATCAGTCTATTCTCAATCATCAGCAAAGTGATAAAAGGTATGATCAACAATGCTATCAAGCAGCAATAACCTGCTCAGTGACGCCCAGCTTAGGTTCCACCACGGTCACTCAGCTCCTGACCTCATTATAACCCTGGTTCAAACATGGACAAAGAGCTGAATTCAAGAGGCAAGGTCAGAGTAGCAGCCCTGGACATCAAGGCAGCATCTCATGGAGCACGTTATTAAGGAGCCCCATCAAAACTGGGATCAATGGATATCAGGGGACAAATTCTCTGCAGGTTGGAATCATATCTGACACATGAGAAGATGGTCATGGTTTTTGTAGGTCAGTCACCTCAGCTCCAGGACATCTCTGCAGGAGTTCCTCAGGGCAGCGTCCATCTTCAGTTGCTTCATTACGAACCTACCTCCATCATAAAGGTCAGAAGTGGGGATGTTCATTGATGATTGCACTGTTCTCAACTCCTCAGATACTGAAGCAGTCCATGTTCAACTGCAACAAGATCTGGATAATATTCAGGCTCGGACTGACAAGTGGCAAGTAACATTCGTGCCAGAAAAATGCCAGGCAATGACCATCTCCTATAAGAGACAATCCAACCACCGCCCATTGACATTCACTGGCGTTACCATCACTGAATAGCCTACTGACAATAACCTGGGGGTTACTATTGAGCAGAAACCATGCTGGATTTGCCACATAAATACAGTAGCTACAAGAGCAGGACAAAGGCTAGGAATACTGCAGGGAGTAATTCACCTTCTGATTCCCCAAAGCCGGTCCACCATTTACAAGGCTCTAGCCAGAAGTGTGATGGAACACGCCCCGCTTACCTGGATGGGTGCAGTCCCAATAACACTCAAGAAGCTTGACACCATCCAAGCCGAAACAACTCATCTAATTGGCAAACATCCACTCCCTCCACCACTGACATTCAGTAACAACAGTGTGTACTATCTACAAGATGCATTGCAGAAATTCACCAGTGATCCTTAGACAGCACCTTCCAAACCCATGATCATCTCTACCTAGAAGGACAAGGGCAGCAGACACATGGGAACACCACAACTGGCAAGTCCCCCTCGAAGCCACTCACAATCCTGACTTGGAAATATATTGCTGTTCCTTCGGTGTTGCTGGGTCAAAATCCTGGAATTCCTTCTCGAAAAGATGGTGTGTCAACTTACAGCATGTGAACTACAGCAGTTCAAGAAGGTAGCTCACATCAGCTTCAAGGGCAACTTGGGATGGGCAGTTAATGCTGGCCAGCCAGTGACACCCAGGTCCCATAAACAAATAATAAAAAAAAAATCCAGAAGGGACTTGATTGGATGCATGTTGAAAGGATGTTTCCTCTTGTGCGAGAATCTAGAACTGGGGGTCATAGTTTAAAAATAAGGGGGTGCCAATTTAAAACAGAGATGAGGAAGCATTTTTTTCTCTCAGAGTTGAATATCTTTGGAATTCCCTTTCTCAAAGGCAGTGGATGCAGAATCTTTAAATATTTTTAAAGCAGAGATAGATAGATTATTGATTACCAATGGGATGAAAGATCATCAATTTATATTATGCAGGAACAGAGTTCACTTTCAAATCAGATGAGCCATGTTCTTATGGAATAGTGGAGTAGGCTTGATCGGTCAAGTGGTTTACTCTTGCTCCTTGTTTGTCTGGTCATATTTCACTTTGTTGTACTTTGTAGTTCATTAAATATATACTTGTATCCTCTATGAACTGTCCTTCCAGCTTGCATGCTATAGTAGACTAACTTTTTGAGAAGGGCTACAGGTTTGTCTGAATGAGAAATTCAGAACAATTTCCTGCAGTGGGCTCCATGTAACTACATTTAAAATGTTTTCAAATTTGACAAATAAACAAAACCCATTAGCCAAACATCAGGATCAAGTAACAAAATGGAAAAATGTAGCCAGCATGGAATTAGGAATGTTGGACCTTGTGCAACCAACTTCCTTTTACTTTCAATGATGCAATGATTTCAAATGTCACTCCCTTTGACAAAGTTCATTTATTTCCAGAAAGCCTCTTAACAAATTTCCACATCAATAATTTTAAGGAGCTAAAAGATAGAGGAATTCAAAGAGGAAATCATAACTGGTTAAGAAATTGATTAAAAGAGCTAGGTATTCCAGAAAAATTAGGAGGAAATGATGAACAGATAATAAACAATCACTTCCTGGACTCTAAAGTTTGCAGCCTAGACATAAACATGTATAATTAAAAAATGGTGTTGAGAAATACTGAAAAACAAAAGCAGAATGTAATGGAGACACAGGATATAGAAGGACAGTTTTGAAAGAACTTAGGCTGGTTCTGCAATCGGGCAAATAGATAACCATTGTGTTTTTCACAAATACAGATGTAAAGTATTATAATATAAATCAAACTGAAGGGCCTAAATCAATATCTATCAAGCTGCGCGAGTGTATAGGAAAACACGGCAGTGTGGAAAACATTGCAAAGCTACGTACTGTCCTGCTGAATTTAATGCAGAACCATATTATAAGTGTTTTTGTTCTCTTTCCCCCCTGACCACAGGACAAAGTAAGAAGCCAGTCAATTGACAGCTGGGAAACCACTAAAATCAACCTGCAGCAATTGGCTCGGAGTGCGTGAGATACCGGGGACTGTGGGCGGTGGCAGAGGCAATCACTATAAGTGGGGTGTGGGATGGGAAAGAGAGGGACAGAAAGAGACTGGGGAGAGACAGGCGGCGGCCTGGGGTGGGTGAGACAGCCAGTGCGGGTGCAAGAGAAAGCACGCAACAGCACGTGAGTGTAATTCCGGTTTCTTTTTTTGTCAGGTTTCCTGAGCTATAGGAAACCTGCACTGCAACTATTAAATTTAAATAAAATTGCATAATGTGATTAGTACTTTGTCGTACAGACCTCAAATTCCTTTCTACAGCTCTTAAGGTCATTCTTTGAAGAAGCCTAAAATAAAACACAGCATGATAATGATAAAAATATACCACAGAAAATGTAAACTAATATGAAAACTGTGTGATCATAACTCTGCCTTGGAGCCTTGAGGTTACCAAGTCACAAAATATGCTTTTTATTGATATAATTGATACAAACGTTTGTCCAAGGCTAAAATGTTTGTCTATCTACTTAATTTCACAGATTATGAAGCTCACATTTAAAATAACAAGTCTTTGTTTAGTGCTATAGCCATGAACAATTTTAATTTGTTTAAATCATAAAATAGGTAGCTTTTGGTTTACTACCTGTAATACAATTATCAATGTGGTCATAACATCCAAAACAAAATCTCAACTGAACGTGTAATTAATACAAATGGATTTGAACATGTTCAACCATTCCCTGTCCAACAATACCACTCTATTAACTTTTAACTATTAACTTGAGGGCCTCAAGGGAGAAGAGGCAGAGACTCATTAATGACAACAAACCAAAGTCAAAGGCATTTGTCTCCAAACGACCAAAAGGGCTGGGCTTGCCATTGTTATTAGCAGTGCCCAGGTCAATGCCAGGGTTGGTCTGATTTCATTCCTTTGCTTAGACTTTGTAGTGGTTAGATGCAGCTGAGTGGTTTGCTAGACCATTTCAGGGACAGTTGAGATTTAACCACAATGCTGTGTATCTGGATTCAGATGTAGGGC
This sequence comes from Ginglymostoma cirratum, assembly GCA_024137785.1. Classification (NCBI taxonomy): domain Eukaryota; kingdom Metazoa; phylum Chordata; class Chondrichthyes; order Orectolobiformes; family Ginglymostomatidae; genus Ginglymostoma; species Ginglymostoma cirratum. The sequence goes on along the minus strand of JAHRHZ010000077.1, from coordinate 15,558,945 downwards.
AGACCAGGTAAGGATGGTAGATTTCCTCCTTCCGTAAAGTACGGTTTGTCATCAAGAAACCCTGACAGATCAACACTCTCCTTCTCTTGTTTTACCTGCCAGTTGCCCCATTTCTACACCACAATCAACAAAACAGGCTAAATGAGTCTTACTGGCCTGGGCAATGAGTCTACATGGAGTTGCGAGTTTCAACCAGTAGACTGAGCAAATGCAAGTGTATCAACACTGAAGTACCCATATATCGTTCACAAATTCATTGACATAGCTAGATCATGGTAAGGAGGGTCATGGGGCCCCTCAAGTCAACAAAGTTATCTGTATAATGAATCCCCATTCTGGGCACCTGCTTTGAGGGAAGCGCCCATAAAGGGAACAAAAACCCTGAGCTCACTTTTGTGGCACATGAGATGAGAAAACAAAATACAGCAATCTCAAAACTGAGGGAACCTATTTTGGTTGGTGCAAATGGATACTTCTCCAACCAGAAGCAGCAGCCTTTGTGATGACTAATCACCTGATGGTATGGACCAGGAGAACTGGAAAGCAATGAAACATTTAGGTTGAAAAGATGCTGGACTGAAACATTTTCTGTTTTACTCTCAACAAATATTACTTAACTCAAGTATTCCATGTATTTTCCACTTTTATTGAAAAGAGGCTTTTAAAAAAATTCATACATAGCAGGCTGGTAAGGTTGGCATGTCCAGTATGTATTGCCCATCTTTAGTTCCTCTGACAAGATGGGGTTACGACCGAATGTTTTGTTAGGCCACTTCTGCGGGCAGTGAAGTGTCACTTATTGATGTAGGAATGGAGTCAGATATAGGAAGGTTTCCTTTTCTAAAGCACATTATTAATAATAATGGGTTTTATAATACTTTAACAGCTTTGTGGTTACCTCTTACTGATAAAGTCCTTATTCCTAGATTTATTAATCTGTGTCGCATCTCCATAATGGAACTTGAAGCTGCTTTCTCTGGATTATTAATGTCAAATGGTCTTAGACAACGCAAGTCTATCTGAACTACTAGTTTGAGTTGACCATAATGCAAGCCAATAGGTTCTGCCGTCAGCTGACAACAAGGTGAATTTCCACACAGAAGCTCCAGAGCAGAAGTCAACATCCAAAACTATTAACTGCCTCAAGCAATCATGTCCTGATCAACAGTCATCCCTCCACAAGCAAAAGCAAAAGCCAAATAAATGGGTCATCTATCACATCTGCTGTTTTGCGGCACCTTGCCTGATGCAAAATAACATTTGGTACACTACACCATGCTAATGCTATACTTCAAAAGTAATCCATTGGGTTGTGAAGCACTTCCGGATGTTGAGAGGACATGATAAAGCAGTATTTCATCTTGTTGTACAGTTATGCAAACTCTTCGTCCATAAATTAACAGTTTCTTAAAATGCTGTATTATATCCAACTGAAGCAAATTACCTGCTTACATGCACGTCGACATTCTCCAGCAATGGCCAACTCACAACACCCCAAGCCAACCCAGCCTTCAGTTTTCTTTGATGCTCCTATAAATTGATTCCAGAAACACAGATTTGATGATCACTTTTCAACTTTAAAAGAATCTTAACTTGAAGAAAAAGAAATCTCACATTTGATTTTTCATAAATTACAGCAAGATAAACAACTGTGTTCTAAGTATTCCAACACCTGGACCAGACTTGAAACCACCAGCAGTTGACATCAACACATTTTCACTGCTGAAATTAAACAAATTAAATTAAGTTTGACTATCTAAGTCAAACAAGGGAAAAAACATTTCGATAATAAAGATAGCACTGTGGTCCTGTACAACATGGCTAAGTACAACTCACTTTGCACTATTCAATATTTGCCGCTACCAATGATTCAACAAAGATATAGATGGCAGTGGTGCAGGTAGGCAGGAAGGCAGGAAGAGAGATGCCACGATTCCATGATGGATCAAGACACACGCAGAAGGAAATGGAAGCAGGTGGCCATGAGGTCAACTCCTAGGGTGTGGAACTGAGGAGCTCCATCTCCTTAACCCTACTGAAGAGAAGGTTATCTACATCATGGGACTGACTGCAACAGAGCACTTTGCATCTGACATTGCTGAGAGCTTTAAGGGTTTCGTCATCCTCCTGACTTAAGCCTCTCCTTAGTTCACCCTCATCCTGCTAACTAGCATCGTGAGCACGATGGTGATGGCGTGACCATGTACATTCTGTTTCCCACACTTATCATCTTCACTCACACCACTTCCCACTCTAGACACCCAAGAACTACTGCTTGCCATGCCACAAGCATTCCAGGAAAGTCAAGTGCAGCACTGATAAAGAGGTCCCTTCACTTGATCTGACACTTGCAACCACCAATTCAGACACCGGAAATGCACATACCTTGGAAGCTAATCTAGGGCATTGGGATTTACATGAAGTGAGTCACTGAGCTCTAATACCAGCTAAAGGTGAAGGATGGTTCATTGTCAAGCTCACCTGCTGCTGCACGGGACTCAGCTGCGGACATCTAGGGGACAGTATTAGGTAAGGTGCTGAATCAGGTTATACACAGATGTCGGGTGCATTGACTAGCCTGCCAGTCAGCCACCTGGGACAGTTCAGCTCCAATTTAGAAGAAGGTATCGTGCAGAGCATGCTCTATCCACAGCCTCTACTGCATCTCTCTATCATGCTGCAAACCCAGATGCACAGCCAGTGTTGTCTCAATAAATGTAACTACAAAAGTTCTGAACCAGATGAGTGCACTGTGCAAACGAAAATTTCTTTAGCCTACAGCTTTCAAAACATGTGATCATATATACCCACCTGCTCATCTGGATATATTTTGATTATGGAAGTAGCAGCCACAACCATCTGGCAGCTAAATGAGTTGAAAGCCTGTTACTATTGGCTTTGCCACATCCTCACTTATTTATGTTAAGTTTCATGTGTTTGCAATCTGGCTTCAGTTACTTGCTACCCGATTTAATTAGATTTCAAGTACAACAGATTTTGGACAGCATGTAATGCCACTCATTCTGTTCTGACTATTTCAGTGAAAAACACACCAAAAACACCAGCCTTCATATTTTGCACATGATCAGAGCCAAGGTGAGCGACAAATGGAGTTCTTGCTTATGGACGTGTGTGTCATCAATATCCGGCTGAGAAGCCATTCAAGCACAGTAAGTATATACTTACTGAATAACATACCCTGATCAACAAAGAAGGCTGAGGAAATTCCTGAAATGGGAGTCATTTCCTTTGTGGTCAAGAAAGACTTGTAAACAAACAAACCGTAATTTGAAATATACCTGGGAAGATTAATCAAGGAAGTGTAATCAATTAGATACAATTTAGCTGAATCACGTTGCTTGGTTTGTAACCTGGCCGGATTTAGAAGGAGCATCTTTGAACAAATTAAACTTTGCTGATGATCATTTTGTCTTACAGTCTTTGGTTGAATTCTTAACAATTATAACTAGACTTCCCAAAGGATTCTAACTCCCTCATGCCAGCCACAGCACCATGATTCAACCAATGCTGGAGTTTAGGAATATTAAATATGAATATTTTTGAAGTCAGTTTTCCATTGACTGATTAAACAATACTGAGTACTGTAAGCAGTTTTCAGCAACAAAACTGCAGCCACAAATTTAACACAATGCTATCTGAATTCTAAGGAATAAATTACGAGAAGTACACTACAAACTAGGGTAGTATTCTCTGGAATTTAGATATTTAAGTCATTATTTAATTTATTGTCAATTGGCAGGCTGGTGGAACGTCACATGGGTCATTGTGGTGTTCCTAATTATTTGCATTCAATATCAACAACTTGAATGAAGGGACCAAATGTATGGCAGCGAAATTGATCAAAGGCACAGATAGGGAGGAAAATAAGTCATTAAGGAGGTGGTAGGGAGTCTGCAAAGGTACATGATGCAAAAATTTAGTATAATGTAGGAAAATACGAATCTGTCTACTTTGGCAAGAGGAATAGAAAAGCAGGGTACGAGTTGAAAGAAGGGGATTGTGGAACTTGCTCCAGAGCGATCCAGTTGTCCTAGTACATGAATCTCAAGTCCACAGCTTGGCAAGACCATATCCAAAGTACTGTGCACAGTTTTGGTCTCCTTATTTAAAAAGGAAACACAAGTGCACTCAAACAAGCTCAGAGAAGATTCATTCAACTCATTCCTGGGATAAAGGGCTTACATGAAGAATAAAGCTTGAAACAATTGGGTCTATACCCATGGGAGTTTAGAAGAATGAAAGCTAATCTTATTGACACATGGGAGATCTTCACTTAATAGGGCAGACTGGGGGGGGGGATTGTTTCCTCTTGTAGTGGGATATTAGAGCAATGGAGCAGAGTTCAAGAATCAGAGATCTTCTTTTAAGATACAGACCCTTAGAATTCTTTTCTTTCAGAGCATCAACAAAGTGTAGAATTCACAAGTAGGGAAAGATTGCTGAAAGCAGCAGCAGGGGAGAATTTGGGAGTCCTAGCGCATGAATCACAAAAAGCTAGCATCCACATTCAGTGGGTAATAGGGAGGACAAATGGACTACTGAACTTAATTTCAAAGAGAATGCAGTATAAAAATATAGAAGTCTTGCTGCAAATTTATTGAAGTCGCTGGTCAGACCATAGCTGGAATACTGTGAACAGTTTGGTCCCCTTATCTAAGGAAGGACATACTGGCATTGGAGGCAGTATAAATGTGGTTCACTATATTGATTCCAAATCTGGAGACATTTTCTTCCAAGGAGAGATTAAGTAAGACGGGTTTGAAATCACTGGAGTTTAGGAGAACGAGAAACATATAGGATTCTTCAGGGGCTCAACAGAGTAGACACAGATATATACAACAGGGAACATAGGAGCAAAGGTGGACCATTCACCCCCTCGGATCTGCCCTGCCATTCACCAAGATCATGACTGATCGGACTGTGGTCTCAATTCTACTTTCCTATTCGACACCACAAAACACTTCACTCTCTTGTCTATCAATAAGCTTTGAATGAATTCAATGACCCAGTCTCCAGTGCTGTCTGAGGAACATCATAGGACATAGGGGAAGCAGGCCATTTAGCCCATCAAGTCCACTCTGCCATTTAATGACACTATGGCTGATCTGATAATCCTCCACCTACTTTACTGTCTTTTCCCCATAACTGTCGATTTCCCTTACTGATTAAAAATCTGTCTCTCTCAGTCTTGAATATGTTTAACAACTCAGTCTTGACAGCCCGCTGCAGTAAAGAATTCCACCGATTTCCCTCAGGGTATAAATTCTTCCTCAATTCTTTGTCTTAAACGTGCAACCCCTTATTCTGAGATTATGTCCCCTGGTCTGAAACTCTGATGCAAAGGGAAAACCACCTTTCTGCATCTATTCTGTCAAATCCCCGAAGAATGTTGCTTGTTTCAATAAGCCAACTCTCATTTATCTGAGATAACAAGCATGGGGCTGGATGAACACAGCAGGTCAAGCAGCATCATAGGAGCAGGAAAACTTGACGTTTCGGGCCTAGACCCTTCATCAGAAATGGGGGAGGGGAAGAGGCTTCTGAAATAAATAGGGAGAGAGGGGGAGGCGGACAGAGGATGGATAGAGGAGAGGATAGGTGAAGAGGAGGCAGACAAGTCGAAGAGGCGGGGATGGAGCCAGTAAAGGTGAGTGTAGGTAGGGGGGCAGGGAGGAGACCTGTATTCCCCATGCTGATGGCCTAAAGGCCCTCCGCTTCTTCCTGTCCCGCAGAACGGACCAATCCCCCTCCACCGACACCCTCATCCGCTTAGCCGAACTCGTCCTCACCCTCAACTTTTCTTTCAATTCCTCCCACTTCCTACAGACAAAGGGGGTGGCCATGGGTACCCGCATGGGCCCAAGCTATGCCTGCCTCTTCGTAGGTTACGTGGAACAATCCCTCTTCCGTACCTACACTGGCCCTAAACCCCACCTCTTCCTCCGTTACATTGATGACCGTATCGGCGCCGCCTCGTGCTCCCACGTGGAGCTCGAACAGTTCATCCACTTCACCAACACCTTCCACCCCAACCTGAAGTTCACCTGGACCATCTCCAACACTTCTCTCTCCTTCCTGGACCTCTCTGTCTCCATCTCGGGCGACCACCTAGAAACAGATGTCCATTTCAAGCCCACTGACTCCCACAGCTACCTGGAATACACCTCCTCCCACCCACCCTCCTGCAAAAATGCCATCCCCTATTCCCAATTCCTTCGCCTCCGCCACATCTGCTCCCAGGATGAGACATTCCACTCCCGTACATCTCAGATGTACTCATTCTGCAAGGACCGCAACTTCCCCCCCCACAGCGGTCGAGAACGCCCTCGACCGTGTCTCCCGCATTTCCCGGAACACATCCCTCACGCCCCGTCCCCGCAATAATAACCAAAAAAGAATCCCCCTCGTCCTCACGTACCACCCCACCAACCTCCGGATCCAACGCATCATCCTCCGACACTTCCGCCATCTGCAATCAGACCCCACCACCAAAGACATTTTTCCCTCCCCACCCTTATCTGCCTTCCGGAGGGACCACTCCCTCCGCGACTCCCTTGTCTGCTCCACACTCCCCTCCAGCCCCACCACACCCGCCACTTTTCCTTGTAACCGCAGGAAGTGCAACACCTGCCCCCACACCTCCTCCCTCACCCCAATCCCAGGCCCCAAGAAGACCTTCCACATCAGGCAGATGTTCACCTGCACATCTGCCAATGTGGTATACTGCATCCGCTGTACCCGTTGTGGCTTCCTCTACATCGGGGAAACCAAGCGGAGTCTTGGGGACCGCTTTGCAGAACACTTGCGCTTAGATCGCAACAAACAACTGCACCTCCCAGTCGCGAACCATTTCAACTCCCCCTCCCATTCCTCAGATGACATGTCCATCCTGGGCCTCCTGCAATGCCACAGTGATGCCACCTGAAGGCTGCAGGAACAGCAAATCATATTCAGCCTGGGAACCCTGCAGCCCAATGGCATCAATGTGGATTTCACAAGCTTCAAAATCTCCCCTCCCCCAACCGCATCCCAAAACCAGCCCAGCTCATCTCCACCTCCCTAACCTGTTTTTCCTCTCACCTCAAGCCACACCCCCATCTCCTATCTACCAACATCATCCCACCCCCTTGACCTGTCCGTCCTCCCTGGACTGACCTATCTCCTCCCTACCCCCCTACCTACACTCACCTTTACTGGCTCCATCCCCGCCTCTTCGACTTGTCTGCCTCCTCTCCACCTATCCTTTCCTCTAGCCATCCTCTGTCCGCTTCCCCCTCTCTCCCTATTTATTTCAGAACCCTCTTCCCCTCCCCCATTTCTGATGAAGGGTCTAGGCCCGAAACATCAAGTTTTCCTGCTCCTATGATGCTGCTTGACCTGCTGTGTTCATCCAGCCCCATGCTTGTTATCTCGGATTCTCCAGTATCTGCAGTACCTTTTATCTCTCATTTATCTGAATTCCATTGAGTATACACCAAATCTACACAATCTCCCCTCATAAAATAGTGCCTCCATACCCCGTATCAGCCTAGTGAACCTTCTCTGGACTGCCTCCATCTTTACATGAGACACCTACAACTGTTCACAGTATTCAGGCTGTGGTCTGACGAATGCCTTGTATAGTTTTAGCAAAATCTCCCTTACTTTAATTTCAAAAAGAATGGAATGTAAAGACCAACATTCCATTTGCTTTCCCTTTCCAATCTACCGAATTTAAATGCTGGCTTTTTTGTGATCCACGCACAAGGACTGCCAAATCCCTCTGTTCTGCAGCTTTCTACAATGTTTCTCCATTTAAATAATATTCAGCTCCTCTGTTCTTCCTGCCAAAATGCATAACTTCATATTTCCCATATTAAGCTCCATCAGCCAAGATTTTGCTAACTCACTTAACCTGTGTATACCTACACACACGTGCCATCACAGATTTCCATAATGTACGACTCTGCCCTTGCTGAAACCTTAAGTGTGTGCTTTAAGTCTAACAGTAATAAATTAGCTCAATGTACTGCTAAAGACCTACCAACTTCCATCCTGCACAAATTTGCATCAAGTACCATTCACCCAAAACTCCCATACTTGTACATCTACTCAGGCTGCAACTTAGGCAATGTCTGAAACTTAAAATCCTCAATGTTTCCAAATTCATCCACATCCTCATTCTTCCTGATCTTTAAAAATTTTCTCTAACCTTACAGCTATTCGACACAACTGTACTTCAATTTTGGCCTCAAGAACATCACTGATTTCATTAGGTGCATCACTGGTAGCAATGCCATCAACTGCCAAGACATTAAGCTCAAGATTTCTCTCACTCAACCTCTTCCTACCTTAAAAAGTATAGTTGCCATAGTCTTATTTTGTTCCTTAATAACTTTTTTATGCAGTATGGTATAAATCTTTTTCTACAATGCTCCTGTGGAATATATTCCAAATATGTTAAAAATGGTTTACTTGGTCACTAATTACTTGAGTTGTAGAAAAGAAGGCATATTTTGGCGAAGTTATTAATCTTGCACTTATCAGGACAATTTGCAAGATCAATCAAAGCAAAGAGAAAATAACACGTACTATGTGAGAATAGAGTGCTAACTGATTGGGAAATGGACTCATTAGCAATGGTTTTGCAATGGAGAATGCACTGGTTTATGATTACTGAATTAACTGCTAAGCTTTGGTTAAATTCTTACTGAGACAGGCTGCCTTCAATAGGTCAAGACACCGCTTCCTAGATTCTTAAAAGGAAGTGGCTAGCGAGATAGTTAATGCACTGGTTTTGATTTTCCAAAACACCTTTGGTTTAGGTATGTTCCAATTAGACTGAAAGATAGCAAATGTAAACTTTTTTAAATCAAAAAGGGAGACAGAAAGGAAACTACAGGCCAGTTTCACAAAAACATAAGATATAGTAGCTGGAGCCAGACATTCGTTCTCTCACTCCTGTCTGAGAGGAGGCATTCCTTCACATTTCAGTTCAAAATGAATGCTCCTCGTTCTGTGTATATGTCCCCTAGTTCAAGACTCCCCACTCATGGAAGCATCTTTTCAACATCATCAGAACAGTTCTGACAAAGGGTCACTGGAGGTGAAACATTAACTCTGTTTCTCTCTGGACAGATGCTGCCAGATCAGAGTTTCTCTCGCACTTTCTGGTTTTGTTCATAATTGTTCACAAGTTAGGTGTTTCTTGTAAATTGTCCTGATTACAAGTTCAACAAAATACATGCTTTTTCAACAATATTGCGAAGGTGTTAAATATATAGAGATAGTAGAGGTTGTTATATAATCATTAATTTTTTTTCAAATAATCATCACTTACCCGGTAAAGAAGAGTTAATGCAAACCCAGAATTCAAGCTGAAGAAAAACAATTTAACAATCTATGAAGTCTTTTGAAAATACATTTTAGTCACTTGTTTCATCAACTATGTCCAGCTATGTATAAAGAAAGGTAAAGTTGCCGTCGTCGTAGTGCTGCTCTTACTTTAGAGACAGCGAGAGATTGATAGAGACAGCACTTTGCATTGCAAACCAGCCATTCAGTTAACTGACCTAACCGATCCTCCACATTATATACATGAAAGATTGTCAATTTAAAGATGTACTTGGCAGACAGCAATGCAGGGTTGGCAGTGTAACAAAATTCCAAAAGTTAGTAACCTAACTGAAAAATGTGTCATGAATCAATACAGCATTCCTGTACTGGCAATAACATGCAAGTACGCTAATTGTAAATTAAGACTAGACCGCATTCCTCTTACCAGAGACTCCGGACAGTAACCAGGTAATCGCTGCAGAAGGTGTTTCAGCCGAGACTCACTTTTTGTGGACGTTAGCTGACAAAAATAACATGTCAAATTAGGCACAAGCCAAATTAAGCAAACAACTTGAAAACTGAACACAACATAAGTTTTTCTTTGAACAGGTCTTCTATTGAAATCAAGAAATTTAAGAACTATCTCAAAGAGTAAACTAAACTGTTTCGAAGACAATTTTTCACAAACATTGAGCATTTTCAAATGAACCCCAAAAATGGGACATCTGATGAGAACTTGATGAAGGAAGTAAGTTCTAGTGCAGAAGACATTTTTTTCTTCCTGTGTCAGCCTAATGTGCTTCTGGTATCAAGAAAAAGGAGAAAATTACAATAAAGAATTTAAATAATTATAATTAATAATTTAAAAACAACCTTGTCTCAAATGGAACTGTTAACTGTAGAAACAGCAGTTCTCCTTTATCAATCACATGTTTAAAACCCTTTAACATATCTGACTTCCCTATTTTGAGCAGGTGAGTATGTTTTACAATGTATTCATGTGTTATACAGACACATAATGTATGCGACAGAATAGGTGATTTTGCCTAATTTTTATTTTCAAACATCGTCCGTACTCCAGCTCCCTCAGAAAATGATCTTGGAAACCAACCTTCTTTTAAATAATGCTGTTACAACAGATCTTAGTGTCTTCCTATGTGGCCAAGTCAAATTTTTCTGATTATGTTCCGAAGTGCTTTGTACTGGACAATATTAAAAGGAGCCAGTTGTGGTACAAAGATTTTGCTTGGAGTTCCTTATATCTCAGATCCTGTAGGATAAACACTCAAGGTTGCTACTTAACAGAACAGCTATCAGTTCAGCTCAGTCAGACAGGCCCTAACATTCAAGTTTCTGAGGCAACATATATAATAGACTGTCTCATGCGTTGATTGCTAGTGGTCATCACAATCAGTCAGGCATTTCTGAAGCTGCCACCAATTGGATACCTGTTCCATGTTGATGGATACCTGTAATGTAATGTAATTAGGAGAGATGCAGTGATCTGTTGCTTTTTGTTTCTACTTATCTTCAGTCTTGTGAACTATTCAACACTGACTCATCAGAAAAGATCAGATGATCATCAGGTTTGTCTAGAGGAGCTCGGATCATATCTCTGCGGATAAGTTTGCCCAAGACAGTCACTAGCAATCTCTATCAGTGTTTGAACTTTCAACTGTCAACTAAAAGTTGTATGATGCAGTAAGGAATGGAGAGTTTGAAGTTACAAAAATACAGGCACCAATGAAGGTGATTTATTATTTTACATATCTAGGAGAGAGAGAAATATATAGTTGGCTGCTTTATTCTGAACATTGTACATATCTTATTGGGTGCTGAGACATTGCTCATTCGCATTCTGGGAGGCAACTTCGCAGTCAGCACAAGTGTGAAGGGTATCGTGGAAGAACCTAGTGTTAAGGAACCGTCAGCCCCAGACATTACATTACTGTAGTTTTACCACCCCACCTTCCTCCTCTGACCCAAAAAAAAGAGGCAAGGTTCAGAGGAGTAGAGACAAAACATTGTGAGAGGGAGATCAGCAACAAGAGTACCAGCAGGTAAATGAGCACGATCCTAAACAGCTTCTGGAAACTGTTGTTGGTGAGGACCAGATATGTTTTGAGAAATTGTAATCGGACTGAAAGTATCAGCAGCTTCAATTTAGTATTAAAAGTATTTGACATTGTAAGGATTAATTAAGTTAATTAATTAACTTGCTCTTGCTCAATGTGGGAAGCCGGGCACGTTTCCAGTGACCGGGACCTGCGTGTGTACAAGACATGTACCCAGCTGCAGCTCCTGGAAGCCCAAGTTTCAAGATACACTGTGGAGCATTCACGAGGCAGAGAGTATCGTGGATAGTACATATAGAAAGGTGGTCACACTACAGATTCAGATTCCACAGGCAGGAAGGGAATGGGTGACCACCAGGCAGAGCAGGAGGGCTAAGCAGGCAGTGCAGGAATCTCCTGTGGCTATTCCCCCGCAAAACAGATATACCATTTTGGACAGTGTTGAGGGGAATGACATCTCAGGGGATAACAGCCGCAACCAAATTCATGGCACGATGGCTGGCTCTGCTGCAGAGGGAGGTATACGGAAATCAATCGTAAGGGGAATAGATAGGCGTTTCTGTGGCTGCAATCGAGAATCCAGGATGATGTATTGCCTCCATGGTGCTCGGGTCCTGGATGTCTCAGAACAGTTGCAGGACATTTTGGAGGGAGAAGGTGAACAGCCAGTGGTGGTTGTACACGTCAGTACTAATGACATTGGTACAAAAAGGGATGAGGTCCTAAAAACAGAATATAGAGAACTAGGAAGAGAGTGGAAATGTAGGACCTCAAACATAGTTATCTCAGGATTACTGCCAGTGCTATGAGCTAGTCAGATTGGAAACAGCAAGATATACAGGGCGAACACGCGGCTGAAGAGATGGTGTGAGGGAGAGGGTTTCAGATTTAAAGGGCATTGGGACTGATTCTGGGCGAAGTGTGACCTGTACAAACTGGACGGGTTACACCTGAGCAGGACTGGGACTGATGTCTTTGTAGGGGTACTTGGAAGAGTGATTGGGGAGGGAAACCAGAAGACTAGGACAGTAGATGCAGAATTTGAGGGACAGGTAGAAACCAAGGCAAACATGGCTAAGAACAAGAACAGCAGGGAAACGCTGCTGAAAAGGGCAAGGGAGGGTGGTCTGAAATGCATGTGTTTCAATGCAAGAAGTAAAGTAGATGAACTTAGAGCTTTGGTTAGTACTTGGAACTATGACATTATTGCAATTATGGAAACTTGGCTAAAAGAGAGGCAGGACTGGCATCTGAATGCCCCAGGATTTAAGTGTTTCAGGTGTAATAGAAGGGGATGTAAAAGGGATGGGAGGTTGCATTACTGGTAAAGGAATGTCTCACATCAGAAGACTCATGCAGCAAGGCAGTATGGGTAGAACTCAGGAATAGGAAAGGTGAAATCAGAACGCTGGGGGTATACTACAGGCTTCCCAACAGCTAGCAGGAGATAGAGGACAGAATATGTAAACAGATTTTGGAAAGATGTAAAAACAGCAGAGTTGTTGTGGTGGGTGATTTTAACTTCCCCGATATTGACTGAGACTCACTTCGTGCTAGGGGCTTAGATGAGGCAAAAATTGTAACAATCGTTCAGGACGATTTCTTGACACAGTACATGAACAGTCTAACCAGAAAACGGGTTATACTGGACCCGGTTTTGGGAAATGAGCCCGGCCAGATGTTTCAGTTGGGGAGCATTTTGGGAGTAGTGACCATAATACCATAAGTTGTAAAATACTCATGGATAGGGATAACAGCAGTCCTCGGGTGAAGGTGTTAAATTGGAGGAAGGCGAACCACAATAATCTTAGGCAGGAACTGGAGAATTCTGATTGGAGGTGGCTGTTTGAGGGTAAATCTACATCTGACATGTGGGAGTATTTCAAACAGCAGTTGGTAAGTGTTCAGGAGTAGCACTTTCCTGTGAGAACGAAGGATAGGTATGCTAAGTTGAATAACCAGGTATGTTATGACGTGGGTTTTAAAAAAAGCACATAAGCACATGTAGTGTCTAGGACGATGGGAACTGACAAAGTCCGTGAAGTATATTAGCAAAGTAGGAAAAAACTTGAACAAAAGAATTAGAAGGGCTAAGAGGGGTCATGAAAATTTCTTAGCAAACAGGATTAAGGAGAATCCCAAGGCTTTTTATACATATATAAAAAGTAAAAGGGTAGCCAGGGAAAGGGTTGGCCCACTCCAAGACAAAGAACGGAATCTACGTGTGGAGCCAAACAAGGCAGGTGAGGTCCTAAATGAATACTTTTGTGTCCGTATTCACCAAAGAGAAGGAATTAGTGGGATGATGATCTCAGGGAAGGGAGTGTTGAATTTCTAAGCAAAGTTACTATTAAAAAGGAAGACACGTGTGTCTTAAAAAAAAGTGTTGAGGTAGATAAGTCCCCGGGTCCCGATGAGATCTATCCCAGAATATTGAGGGAGGCAAAAGAACAAATTGCTGAAGCATTGGCAGATATCTTTGTATCCTCTCTGGCCACAGGAGAAGTCCCAGAGGACTGGAGAATAGCCAGTGTCATCCCACTGTTTAAGGGTAGCAGGGATAATCCTGGAAATTACAGGCCTGTGAGCCTCACGTTGGTGGTAGGGAAATTATTGGGAAAGATTCTCAGGGACAAGATCTATATGCATTTAAGTAAATGGACTTATTAGTGATAGGCAGCATGGTTTTGCACAGGGAGGTCATGCCTCACTAACATGACTGAGTTTTTTGAATGGTGAAAAAGCTGCCTAATGAGGGAGGAACAGTTGACGTTGTCTACATGGACATTAGTAAAGCCTTTGACAAGGTCCCTCATGGCAGACTGGTGCGAAAAGTTAAGTCACAAGGTATTGGGGTGAGCTGGCAAGATGGATACAGAACTGGCATACTTATAGGAGACAGAGGGTAATGATGGAAGGATGCTTTTCAGAATGGAGGGCTGTGACTAGCGGTGTTCCACGTGGATCAGTGCTGGGACCTTTGCTGTTCGTAGCCTACATAAATGATTTGGAGAAAAACGTAGCTGGTCTAATTAGTAAATTTGCTGATGATACAAATGTTGGTGGAGTTGTGGACAGTGAGGAGGACTGTCAGAGGATACAGCAGGAGAAAGATCAGTTGGAGGCATGGGCAGAAAAATGGCAGATGGATTTTAATCCAGACAAATGTGAGGCGATGCATTTTGGAAGGTCAAGTACAGGTGACAATTATACGGTGAATGGCAGTATCCTTAGGAATACTGAAATGCAGAGGGATCTGGGTATGCAGGTCCACAGATCACTGAAGGTGGCAGTACAGGTAGATAAAGGTAGCAAAAACAGCTTATGGCATGCTTGTCATCATTGGAAGGGGCACTGAGTATAAGGATAGGCAAGTTATGTTGCAGCTTTACAGAACTTTAGTTAGGTCACACTTGCAATATTATGTACAGTTCTGATCACCACACTACCAGGAGGATGTGGAGAGGGTATTGAAAAGGTTTACCAGGATGTTGCCTGGTATGGGGGAATTTTAACTATGAAGAAAGGTTGGATAGACTGGGTTTTCACTGGAATACAGGAGGTCGCGGGGTGACCTGAAAGAAGCTTATAAGATTGTGAATGGTATGTATAGAATGGGAGGTATGAGGCCTTTTCCCAGGTTGGAGGAGTTAATTACTCGGGGACAAAGGTTCAAGGTGCAGGGCTGGGAGGGGAGTTTAAAAGAGATGTCGGAGGCCAGTTTTTCACACAAAGCATGGCGAGTGCCTGGAGGTGGTGGAAAAGCATTCAAGAAGCACCTGGACGAATACATGAAGAAGAAGGGAACAGAGGGGTACGAATCCTATAAGTGAGGACAATTTTAGTATGGAAAGGCAATATGTGTCGGCAAAGGTTTGGAGGGCCAAAGGGCCTGTTCCTGAACTGTATTGTTCTTTGTTCTTATATGACTTAATATGCATTGGTTCTGGTATAGACTCTTCAAACAAGGAAACATATGTCAATTACTGGAAAAGCTCAGTCAGTCTGGCAGCATCTGTGGAGAGAAATTCTTTACACTGATGCTGCCAGACTTGCTGAGCTTTTCCAGCAATTTGTTTTCGTTTGATTTCCATCATCACCAGTTCTTTCGATTTTTTTTAAGCAATCTGTATATATCTGTCCCACCTTTTGAAGAACAGAACATTATCTGATATATCAGATGTGCCCAATAGCAGTATGCAGATCAGAGCATAGCCCATTGAGGGGTCCTCTGTAGCCCTCCAAGTTTTTGGTCAAAATTCAGGTAAGTGTAACTAGAAAATTGAAAGAAGCTGCACCACCAATTAGAGGCTGTTCAACAGAGTCAGCTAGTGAGTGGAAAGGCAGGATGGGTGATTGAGTGAATAGCTAACTGAGTGGGGCTTTGAGTGGGTGGCTGGGAATGCTGGGCACTTGAACAAGGTCACTGACAGGGACTGAGTACGTGATAAAACATTGAATAATATCAGCTTGCTTCTCGGTTCAGAATAATCAAGGATTGACTTTAACTTAGCAAAACTCAAGAGATTAATTTCTATAGGCTTGTCTGTTTGTTTCAGTGAAAGACTGCCACATTAAATTAGAAAGAAAATAAAAACAAACCAGATTTCATTTTGAGATAACAAGGTGTAGAGCTGGATGAACACAGCAGGCCAAGCAGCATCAGAGGAGCAGGAAAGCTTGACGTTTTGGGCCGAGACCTTTCTTCAGAAATGGGGGAGGCGAATAGGTCAAACAGGCGGGGATGGAGCCAGTAAAGGTGAGTGTAGCTGGGGAGTTAGGGAGGGGATAGGTCAGTCCAGGCAGGACGGACAGGTCAAGGGGGCAGGATGAGGCGAGTAGATAGGAGATGGGAGTGGGGCTTGAGGTGGGAGGAGGGGATGGGAGAGAAAGGACAGGTTAGGGAGGTGGGGACAAGCTGGGCTGGTTTTGGGATGCGGTTGGGGGAGGGGAGATTTTGAAGCTTGTGAAGTCCACATTGATACCATTGGGCTGCAGGGTTCCCAAGCGGAATATGAGGTGCTGTTCCTGCAGCCTTCGGGTGGCATCGTTGTGGCACTGCAGGATGCCCAGGATGGACTTGTCGTCTAAGGAGTGGGAGGGGGAGTTGAAATGGTTCACGACTGGGAGGTATAGTTGTTTGTTGCGAACTGAGCGCAGGTGTTCCACAGAGCGGTCCCCAAGCCTCCGCTTGGTTTCCCCGATGTAGAGGAGGCCACAACGGGTACAGCGGATGCAGTATACCACATTAGCAGATATGCAGGTGAACATCTGCTTGATGTGGAAGGTCTTCTTGGGGCCTGGGATGGGGGTGAGGGGGGGAGGTGTAGGGGCAGGTGTAACACTTCCTGCAGTTGCAGGGAAAAGTGCTGGGTGTGGTGAGGCTGGAGGGCAGTGTGGAGTGGTCAAGGGAGTCCCGGAGAGAAAGCAGATAAAGGTGGAGAGGGAAAAATGTCTTTGCTGGTGGGGTCGGATTGCAGATGGCGGAAGTGTCAGAGGATGATGCGTTGGACCTGGAGGTTGGTGGGGTGGTACATGAGGACGAGGGGGATTTTGTTTTTGTTGTTATTGCGAGAAGGGGGTGGGAGGGATGAGTTGCGGGAAATGCGGGAGACACCGTCGAGGGCGTTCTTGACCACCCGGGGAAGTTGCGGTCCTTGAAAAACGAGGTTATCTGAGATGTTCGGGAATGGAATGCCTCATTCTGGGAGCAGATGCAGCAGAGGTGAAGGAATTGGGCATAGGGGATGGCATTTTATGGGATAGGGAATAGGATAGGGGCCTGGATCTGGGTGGGATGCTCTTCAGAGGGTTGGCATAGACTCAAATCGGCCAAATAGCCTTTTCCGCATTGTAGGGATTCTATGATTTGGGATTTGGATGTCAAAATATTGGCCGATAGAAATTAATGATGAATTCTTAGAAGTTTCTAAAGTCAATTTGGAACAATTACATAAATGCATCAGTTCCAAGAAAAGATGACTGCAGTTTAGTGAGTTGGAGAACATCAGTCTAGTAACGTACAAAACAATTCTACTATTGGATTAAGGACAGGCAGAGTAAACACAGTACTCTAATTAGTTTTCTTTTGACTTCCAAATAGAAGACCCAAAATTTTAAACTCAGAAGAATGCAGTTCAGTTCAGAAGAGAATAACGTTCCTGCTAGCAGGAAATTCAAGTTAGTTCAGAGGAACTAGTCAACTCCGAAATGGTTTCTGGTCTGTGGAATTTCTAAACCAGAACAGTTCGGATAACAACTTCCAAGTTGTTAGAACTGAGAGAAAGTTTGGGCTATTGGTACTGAAGAGGTACATGCCAGCAGACTCAGAAAAGGAACTGTAAAAATGTCTCCGTAGTTCAACAAAATGAAACAGGGAAAAGTCAGTTAAGATTTTCAAAACCCAAGATAGCCATAATATCTCAGTGGTATCAAGTCACAGTAATGGATGGCATTTTGAAACAGGTTGAAATTTTGCTTTGAGGTTTGTTTTAAGAACTTTCTAACTGATCTACAAATGTATAAAACATTGCTAATTTTGGATTAATGTAATAAATTTGTGTTCTATTATTGAAGAACATATGTATACCTTGTGTAAATATGTTTCAGTGACTGATCACCATGTAAACCAGTTGTTTTTTTTTTTAAAAATTCATTTTTTTGTGGGATGTGGGTGTCACTGGCTGGCCAGCCTTTCTTGCCTGTCTCTAGTTGCCCTTGAGAAGGTGGTAGTGAGCTGCCTTCTTGAATCGCTGCAGTCCACCTGCTATGGGTTGACCCACAATGCCAATAGGGAGGGAATTCCAGGATTTTGACCCAGCAACAGTGCAGGAATTACGGTATATTTCCAAGTCAAAATGACGGGTGGCTTGGAGGGGGAACTTCAAGGTGGTGGTGTTCCCATCTGTCTGATGCCCTTGTCCTTCCAGATGGAAATGGTTATGGGTTTGGAAAGTGGCTTCTGAGGATCTTCGGTGAATTTCTGCAGTGCATCTTGTAGATGGTACACACTGCTGCTACTGAACGTCGGCGGTGGAGGGAGTAGATGCTTATTGATGCAGTGCCAGTCAAGCAGGCTGCTTTGTCCTGGATGACGTCAGGCTTCGAGTGTTGTTGGGGCTGCACTCAACCAGGCAAGTGGGGAGAATTCCATCACACTCTTGACTTGTGCCTTGTAGATAGTGGACAGGCTTTGGGAAGTCAGGGGGTGAGTTACTTGCCACAGTATTCCTAGATTCTGATCTGCTGTTGTAGCCAAAAGTATTATGTGGTGAGTCCAGTTGAGTCTCTGGTCGATGATAGCCCCCAGGATGTTGATAGTGGGGGATTCAGTGACGGTAACACCAATGAATGTCAAGGGATGGTGGTTAGATTGTCTCTTATTGGTGACAGTTGTAGCCTGGCATTTGTGAGTCACGAATGTCACTTGCCACTTGACAGCCCAAGCCTGGATATTGTCCAGATCTTGTTGCATTTGAACATAGACTGCTTCAGTACCAGAGGAGTCACAAATGGTGCTGAGCATTGTGCAATCATCGGCAAACACCCCCATTTCTGACCTTATGATGGAGGGAGGGCCATTGATGAAGCAGCTGAAGATGGTTGGGCCGAGGACACTACCCTGAGGAACCCCTGCAGAGATGTCCCGTAGCTGAAATGATTGACTTCCAAAAACCACAACCATCTTCCTGTGTGTCAGGTATGACTCTAATCACTACAAAGTTTGCCCCCAATACCCACTGATTCCAGTTTTGCTAGGGCTCCTTGATGTCAGGGGATCTTCTGTCCATGTTTGAAAGAAGGCTGTAATGAGGTCAGGAGCTGAGTGGCCCTGGTGAAACCCAAACTGGGCGTCACTGAGCAGGTTATTTCTGAGTAGGTGCTGCTTGATAGCACTGCTGATGACACCTTCCATCATTTTACTGACGATTGAGAGTAGACTGATGGGACAGTAATTGGCCGGGTTGGACTTGTCCTGCTTTTTGTGTACACAACGTACTTGGACAATTCTCCACATGGCCCGGCATATCGCCCAGCTGGCAATGAGGTTAAAGATTGTGCCGAGTACAATTCTGCTGCTGTTGATGGCCCACAGCACCTCATGGATTCCCAGTCTTGAGTTGCTAGATCTGTGCACAGTCTGTCCCATTTAGCATGGTGACAGTGCCACACAACGCGATGGAACTTATCTCAACGTGAAGGCAGGACTTCATTTCCACAAGGCCTGTGTGATGGTTAGTCTTACCGATACTTTCATGGACAGATGCAACTGTAGCTGGCAGATTGGTAAGGATGAGGTCAGGTATGCATTTCCCTCTTGTTGGTTCCCTTACCACCTGCTGCAGACTTAGTCTAGCAGCTATGTCCTTTATGACCCGACCAGCTCGATCAGTAGTACTGTTGCCGAGCCACTCTTCATGGCAGACACTGAAATCCCCCACCTAGAGTACATTCTGTGCCCCTGCCATCCTCAGTTCTTCCACCAAGTGTTGTTCAACATTGAGGAGTACTGATTCATCAGCTGAGGGAGGAGAGTATGTGGTAATCAGCAGGAGGTTTCCTTGCCCATGTTTAACCTGAAGCCATGAGACTTCCTGGGGTCTGGACTCAATGCTGAGGACTCCTAGGGTAACTCCCTCCTGACTGTATACCACTGTACCGCCCTTCTACTGGGTCTGTCCTGGTGGTGAGACAGAACATATCCAGGGATAGTGATGGTGGTGTCTGGGACGTTGCTCGTAACATAAGATTCTGTATGACTATGTCAGGCCATTGCTGGACTAGTCTGAGACAGCTCTTCCAATTTTGGCAATAGCCCCCAGTTGTTAGTGAAGAGGACTTTGCAGCGTCGATAGGGCTGTTTCCAGCGTTGTCTTCTCCAATGCCTAGGTTGATGCCAGGTGATCCATCCGGTTTCATTTCTTTGATATTTTGTAGCAAGTAGTACAATGAAATGACTTGCTAGGCCCTTTCAGAGGGCATTGTTGTGGGTCTGGAGTCACATGAAGGCCAGACGAGGTGAGGGTGGCAGATTTCCTCCCCTGAAGGACATTAGTGTACCAGTTACGTTTTTCTGACAATCGGCAATGATTCCATGGTGGTCAATAGATTCTTAATTCCAGACTTATTTTTAGTGATTTCAAATTCCCCCGTCTGCCATGATGGGATTCAGACCCGGGTCCCCAGAACATTAGCTGGGTTTTTGGATTAATAGTCCAGCTACAATACCACTAGGCCATCTCGTCTACCCACAGTTGCAAAAGCTAAACACATAATCTAACCAACCATTCTGGCAAACCTTGTCTAGTATTACAAGCAACTGGGATCATATAGAGAGATTGAAATTCATTCGATTTCAAAGAATCCATGTCACTTAAGGAATGGTATGTGGAGGTTCTGAACAGACAATGTGAGCATCGTGAAGTTTATTGCATGGACTGGACTTTCAAAATCACTTAGGGTGTGTTGACTTTTCTGGGAGTAGAAGGCGTAATAGTGGATTATTTAAGGTCTTTGACCAAAGCTAAACAGCAAGTTAGCAGACAAACTGCAATCAGAAGTAAAAGCAGGGTCTCCCAGATAATTTATACCATTTACTGTAATTACCCAACCTTCAGAAGTAAATACAGGGAACCGTGAACTTGATGTGTCATCACCAGAATTAACTAAACTTCAGCTGGAAATGAAAATAAAAATAAAATTCACTGATAAAAAGAGACATGAAAAGACTTGGAAGTGAAGGAAACTAACATAGCAATGAAAAGGGAGGAGAAAAGGAAATGTGAACTGAAAATAGAAAAGCTTGAATTGGAGTACCAAAAAAAAAACCACAAAGCAAATAGGGTCATAGAGTAATAAAGCATGGAAACAGGCCCCTTGGCCCAAACTGGACCTTGTTGACCAATAGAAAGAGGAAAAATAAAAAAAAAAAAATTCGGAAATGGAATTTTAAAAGTTTGAACTACAAGAAAATAGGAAATCACACAATATGACTCTGCTAGAAAACCATTCAGAAGGAAAAAAGGAAGGAGTAGCTCAGAGGATTATTCAGATTCCAAAGAGGGACTTGCCCTAACTAGAGATCCAAGTTTACAGAAGATGGAAATGAAAGATGTTTCACCTTATTTAGAAAGGTAAGACAAAGTGGATGAAGAGCTGTTTGGCCATTAATGTTAAAGACTGAGATAACAAGGTGTAGAGCTGGATGAACACGGCAGGCCAAGCAGCATCAGAGGAGCAGGAAGGCTGATGTTTCGGGCCTAGACCCTCTAGGCCC
>JAHRHZ010000077.1:15526510-15536858 GCA_024137785.1 Ginglymostoma cirratum | reverse complement strand
GGGCCTAGAGGGTCTAGGCCCGAAACATCAGCCTTCCTGCTCCTCTGATGCTGCTTGGCCTGCCGTGTTCATCCAGCTCTACACCTTGTTATCTCAGATTCTCCAGCATCTGCAGTTCCTACTATCTCTGAAACAATGTTAAAGACTGTTGTGACAGGGAAAGCTATACGTAATTTGCCCAAAAGAACAATCTGGAGGCTACAAAGCTGTTAAAAAGCAATATGCAATATTTATGAGCTAGCTCCTCCAACATATTAATTAAAATTTTGAACTGCAACAAAGAAGCCTAATTAGGAATTTGTAGAATTTATAGGAGAAAAGGAAATGCTGTAGGATCACTGGTTACAATCAGTGAAGTTAGAGAGAGAGAGAAAAAAAAAATAGATATTGTAAAACAAATCATAATGATGGAATAATACAGAAACACTATCAAGATTTATTTAATAATCCAGAATGCCAGGCTAATACTTTGGGGACATGGATTTGAATCCCACCATGACTGTTGGTGAAATTTGAATTCAATACAAAAATAAGGGCTGGAATAAACAGCTAGCCTAATGGCGACCCTGTTACCACAGGTGGTTGTTATAAAAACTCATCTAGTTCACTGACACACTTTAGGGAAGGAAATCTCTTGTATTTTCTTGGTCTGGCATGCATTTGACGCCAGACCCACAGCAGTGTGGTCGGCTCTTAATTAGGGACAAACAATAAATGTCTGCTTAGCCAGCAATGTGCACATTCCACGATCAAATAAAATAAAATTAAATAAAATTAAGGAAATGGAGACCACCTCAAACACCAGCCAAGGAAGAATGGTGGTAATCCCATCTGCAAAAACATTTTATGAGTGTCTCACGAAATTCCAATGGAAGGTTACTTAGGTATTAATAGTACAGGCTAAAATACATTTTCATCGGCCAGGAATACACAAAGAAAAGCACCTCAAGCCTGAAGAAATCCAATTTATTTCGTCTCATCAGTTGCGGTAAGCCATGGCATTTAACCAATATGACAGCAACATGGTAACCAGTCTCCTTGCGCCTCCTATAAGCAAATGAAAGTACCTGGAGAAGGAAGATCAAGGAACAGCAGGTCCTGACCAGCCAAAATGGTCATTGCAATGCATTGTGGACAGGAACCATTGCCTTCTCAAACTCTCCATCTACTATTTTAGACCATAAGACATAAGACATAGGAGCAGAAATTAAGCCATTTGGCCCATCGAGTCTGCTCCGCGTGGTGTGTCTGTCTGTGTATGGGAGGAGTTTTATGACGTGGTCAGATTTTTAACAAGTAGAGTTTTATGTCAATAGTCCATGATTGTTTATTTGTAGCTAGAATCTATTTATTTGTAAGATGTAGTCATTCTTGTTAAGTACAGAAACCTGGTCCATGCTTTCTGTCATCCTGGGTCTAAAAGACTGGTAAATTGGGGAATTTTATGTTCATTTACAAAACTTAACTTTTGTCATGGCTCCAGGAATAGAATGACTTGACTTCCATCATGCTACCCCATTGAGGTGTAACAGTTATTCATAGAACAACATCAGAACAGACTCAATACAGAGAGATGAGCTCAAGTTCCTGATGAACAATGACCTTTTATACAAAATCACAGTAGCTGTAGCTCACATACCATGGTGGTGATGAACAGATGGGTCACAAAGATTATTTTAAAGTCAACGTGGTAACAAAGACAGATTCCTATTAGATTCCACGGCTGGAGCGCTGCATTGAAAGAACTGGATGTATGCAATTTATCATCAACCTATCCTTTTAGGAAGTCAACTGGCAAGTTCAATTAACTAATCATCTATTCCCAATCCATGTTCAGATATATTACCCCAAATCCCATGGATATCAACCTACTGTCTGTTACTTTGTTAAATTCCATACAGAGTACAATTTATCTGAGACCTATGCAAAGTGATCAGAGGTTTGTTCAGCAGGGACTTGCCCCTTCTAATTCTTGATTATTTTGCTATTCATATTACTCTAGAATATTTCTTGGAATGAAGGCCTAGCCACAGTGCAACAATTTAGAAAATATCTATAAGGATGAGACTGGTAATCAACCTGTTCAGAGATGTTATTACACACCTCTGGAGCAGGTGGGACTTGAACACAGGCCTCCCAGTCCAGAGACAAGGATGCTGTCACTGCACGATATGAGGGTCCCGGTCTCATCCTTATAATGATAGCTGATGTAAAAGTAACAGCTGGAAAGTTTACAAAGTAAAATAATGGAGATGCTAAAAATATAAAATATAAACAGAAAAAGTGAGGGAAATCCCATAACATATATCAAAACTTCTTGTGACCCCAGTCATTTGTGGAATTTGAATCCAAATTAATTAATAAATCTGCAGCTGTAAGGTGAATTCACCAACAATGACTATGAGATTGTTTTACAAACCCATCTGATTTAGCAATGTCCTTCAGGCAAAGAAATTTGCTGACCTTACCTAGGCTGGACCTAAACATCACTTCAGACAGCATGGTACACTCCAAAATATAATTTGCAACACTCCAGCACACCATTTAGTTGTGCCAAATTGCTGCGGAAAACAAAAAATAATACAAATGGACATACTAACATGCATCAATCTAGGCTGGAATTGAAAATGGCACACATTCCATATCCTCCTTAACAGGGGATGTGTTAAATTGGTAAAGCTGACTTACAGACTAATTAAACTTGATTCACTAAATTATGCCTTATAGCCCACGTCCTAGATGCCTCCATCATGATTGCTGATAATGTCTTATCCAACTAGCTGGTCAAACATAACAGAAGTAGTAACACACTAATATAGAGCTGGAAGGGTGTTGCCTTGGGAATTCGGATTCCAAAGCCCGTGAAGTCTCATGACTTCTTTGCCTATTTTTGACTTGATGCCTTCTTTCAATTACCAACATAACCCTCCTGCAAAAGGAGAATCAGTATTCCATATTGAGTACTGCATGGAAGCTGTTCTGAAGGAGGGGGACAGAATGTATTCCATGTGCGAGAATTTCAAAGCCCACCACGCAGAATGGCTTGGTAGCACTACTGCTGACTGAACTGGTTAAAGCTTCGAGGTTATAGCTGCCAAACTGGGCCTGCAAGAGCTAGAGAGGGAACTGAGAAGAGGTAAAAATCTACTTGACCTCAACGTAACCAAATCTACCTGATGCAAATGCATCTGTCCACAGTGAGCTCTTCAAATACAAAAGAACCCAAAATAAAATGTTAAATAACTTACATCTGGATATATTTGAACGAGGAGCCAACAATATTGGAAGGAGTAACTAAACTCCTTATGCAGTTCCTTCATAATGAGGGTCCTAGTCACAGAAATTTTGTATGGAAGCCATTTGGCCCATCTGAAGAGCAGCCACTCAGACCCAACCCCAACCCCCTACCTTATGCCTGTAACCCTGAATTCCCATGACTAATCCATCTAGCCTGGACATCTTTGGAGTGTGGGAGGAAACCCATGTAAACATAGAGAGAATGTCCTTGTGGAGTTTGCACAGTTGCCCAAGGGTGGAAGCAAACCTGGGCCCCTGGTGCTGTGAGGCAGCTTTGCTAACCACTGAGCCACTGTGCCACCCTCTATTATTCATTTTGTATGGCACTGCAACTGGACCAAATGGGACAGACTGAGAACAAATGTAGCTGCTCAAAACTATGCACTGTGGGCTATCAGTAGTATTACAGTACTCAACTACAATCTACAGTTGCATGGCATATCCATCATATTACCATTATCACCTAGCTCAATGAAGGGTGCAGCAGAGCATGCCAGGAGGACCATCAGAAATATCTAAAAAGGTAGTAGCAATCTAGTGAGGCTATAGGATTTCATGTAAACTAAATAGCAACTGAATGATTTTACCATCAACAGATCAGGTCAAAACGCTATAGTCCTAACTAGACGAGGGGGTTCAACAAACATCCCGATTTTCAAATGTGAGGGAGCCAGGTACACAGGTGCAAAAGACTAGGCTGGGCATTTTCATCTATCTGCGACTGGATGATCCATCTTGACCTCCTTCTAAAGTCCCTGGCAACAGAGAACTAATTTTCAACAAACTGGTTCACTCCAATTGATAAAGAAATGGCTCAAGATACAGGATATATTAAAAGGGATATAGGCATCAAAGGTAATGATGACAGTAGATTCAGCAATTATAATGCCATTGAATGTCAAAGAGAAATGGTGATTACATGGGACGTTGATAAAAATTGTCAACAGTTTAGTAATAATGAGCCAAAACTAAATTTCTCAGACCATTTCATATTTTCAAAGAAACATTCAGCTGTTATAAACCTTCAAACGCTGACTTGTAAGTGCTTAAAAATTTTTGGCAAGAGGAAAAACCATACTAGCAGTTGATACGGAACAGCAATCACATCCAAAGAAAACAAGGCCATGCTCAAGAGGAGAGTGTCAAAGCAGATATTTTGGCTTATAACATCAAAAGAACACAGCTTGCAAGATCTAGCCGGTGTTACACAGCTTGCTACAACAAGTGAATGATAAAATGTCCATCAAAAGTAAAAGTGGTATAAATATTTTGATTTTGATTTTACTGTAACATGTACTTTACAGAAAATATACAACAAAATACAGCAAAAAGCTTTCACTTATTGCCATGAAACGACGCCATTTTGAATAATTTAACAATAAGGGGAAAAAAAAAAGAAGAAAGATACAGCTTGAAGAGAGTTCATTAGTCCTGAGTCAGCTCATCACTGTCAACAATGCCTGTGCTGCCATCCTCCTCAACTGCCTCGCTGCCATCTATACTGGACCCAATAATCAAAGTTGTCGATCCTCAGGTACCATCTTTGACACTGGGCCGATACTCCTCTGCCACCACCTCACCCTGCACTGGATCCACCAACATCAGAGTCACACCTCTCGCTGCTGGGCCCACCTCATCGATGTTGCAGTGATGCCCTTGCACCACTGCTCCGCCACTGCCAGACCCAATCAACAAACGAAGCCACTGTACCTCAGATGCCATCTTTTGCTGCTGGGTTAACCTTGCCTCTGCTGAGGTAGCAGCCATCAATTTCAGGTAGTGTGTTTGCTCCAGTAAAGTAAGTAGGGGCTCACTCTCCTCCACGCTGAGCCCATCCATGGACCACACCTTGGACCTGACTAAAGACTACCCGAGGTCCCTGCCATGGGTCCAGTTGAAGTCCGTGCGCTGGGATTTCACTACTGATGCTGTCCAAGCTCAGGACAAGTTAAATAAGTAAAATAAAAGAAGAGAGGCGATAAAGATAGAAAAAAACAGCAGTGGTTTTGGATAAGCCTTGACACAGATGCCCTACTCCGCTGCCATCTTGGCCATCAAATATTATTTGCTCCTTCATTTCTAGATCATCTAAACAGTGTTTAAAAAGAAAACTTTACCTCCAGAAACATGATAAATGTTACCAAAGTGCAAGGAAATCAGATGCCTAACCTCTGCGACCATCATTCTAAGCTTACTATAATGAAACGCAAGGCAGCAACAGAGACGTGAACATTTCTTTCAAAGGAATGGAAGAGACAGCAAATGTGAGGAATTGAATATACATTCCTACATTCCAATTAATACCATTATCTTCCACTATAGTACTAGAACAGGAAAATATTACCATTGACATCATCACTGTGCACCCACACCAGGATGTTGGTGTCGCTGACATCTGTATGTTCCACTTATTGTTACCTCTTATTCTATGGTTCACTTGCAGCCTCCCGCTCCCTTCCCAAACCCCAACTTTCGTCACTGCCTCCATCTCTCCCTGCCCTGTTGTGTCCCCTTGCCATCCAGCTTACCACCATGCCCATGCAGAGACAATGAGTAAGACAGTGGGTGATAGCTTAAATTTTGGAGTGGGGTAACAAGAAGGCAACTATTGAGCAGCATGTGGGTGGTGAAGAGGCAGCAACTGAAACAACAGGAGTGTGGCAACAATTGACTAGCATTCAACACGACTCAAATTCTCGAGTTGACGACACCAATGGAAACAGGCAATACATTTTTTTTAAAAGCATACAATGGTAACAGAATTGCATCAGAGATTGCTAGTGGTGATGAGGGTAATAAAAAGCAGCTTGTAAAAAAAGTCACATTCAATGTGATTGTTTGTGCAGTGTGTGTCCGCTGAAACTGTAGCCTATCGATACACTCAAGGTGGTATTGTAGAAAACAATACAGTCTTTTCAACCCACAGGTGAAGACTGATAAATCAGGGAACAGAGTTTATCACAATTTTTAATGATGATTTATTTTTATTATAAATGCATCTTGTGTCATTTTGAGCGATAGGTTTACCTTTCCATAAAGAAAGATCATTGCTTATTTATAGTGGCAAAAATACATACATTAGAAAAGTTGTCAAAAGATTTTTGTAATTCTAAACCACAATAAGTCTCACTTTTAAAATATATCGAGATCTTCATAAATTAAGTGGAAATTTGACAAGTCTAAAAATTAAATCCTAATTTGCTTTTTGGACAGGTTCATCAAAAATCAGCCTCAAGGATGTACTTTGATTTTGGATCCAACTTCAGACCCAATTATCAAATGCTGAAATGATACACCAGATGATTTCAGCACAGATGTAATCAATGTAAAGTTAAGGAAAGCTCAAGCCAAATATAGAATAGCCGGTCAAGTCATCCATATCTGAGCATGAGGTGTAGGAAATACGATTTCTGGGAACATGAGGTCCACGTGAGTTAAAATACAAAGTAAAAATTATTAACAATGAATTAAATAAAATTTATCTGACATTTGCTGGAAAATAAGAGACATTAGGGCCTACGTGCAAATCAAAACTGCAACATCTCACTTCGATTGAACTAGGCATCTGGACTCAATTTTGCTTCAAAACATCTTTCTTTGAAGTAGAATGTATTTTGGAAAATATTTAAATACTAACAAATGTAGCCCTTACAAAATGAGTCATGAATGTGCCTCTAACCTTTGGCCAAAAGAACTCATGCAGACATAAACAACCAAACTGACCCACACTCAAACATTCCATGGGATTGCGTGCATTAGCATTAAGTAGAAAGAAATGCATAGGATGATCTGTATTTTATCCATTTGTGGACATGAGTGAAGAAAACAAACAGCAGTTCTGAAATCATATTATAAGGACTCAGGGAAAAAAAGAACTCCAGAGCAGAGTTAATTGCCAGTCAGAATCCAAGAGAGAAAGATGTATTCAGTATTGGCATGTGATAATATAGGAATCGAAGAAGGTTGCTCAGCCCATTGAACCGGTTCCCTTTATGAAGGAATATGAATGAATCCTTAGAAGTGAAAGGTGGCCGAAGTAATCTAGAATGTGAATTTGAGGTTATCAGATCTACCATGATTTCATTAATTGGTGGAGCAGGTTTGACAGGCTGATCCTACTCCTGATCCTTGTTCATATACATCTAACGAGGTCTGTTAGGAGGAGAGTGAGCCACAGAAATTTACCTTTCTGAAATGTATAAATGTATGACATTGTAAAACATGGAGTTAAGGAACAACCAGAAGCAGAAACATAGGCAAGGGAGGAAATCAGCAGCACAGAAGAGAAAAAAAATTGATAATCATCCATCCACTGTTTCAATTACAATCGCCTAAATCGGGATCTTCTAAAACTCATCTCGTTAATAGTTTAAAAGAAAATCAAAGGTTATACCTGATCACAGGCATCTCTGCAAATTGGATACTCCCTTGCTTGATAACAACATGATACTTCTGCAAAAGTAAAAAAAAAAATGGAATGTTAAATGCGAGGTTACAGTTTCGATATGTACACTGTTGTTTCAATATCAGTTCACTTAGACTTTCCAATGATTTCGATACACAAAAGAAACTGTTAATAACCATGAATTTCACACGGTCAATTGCAAAAATAATTCAGTCTTCTCCCTTTCCAACCACAATGAACTTTACAGTCCTCCCTGGACTGACCTATCTCCTCCCTACCCCCCTACCTACACTCACCTTTACTGGCTCCATCCCCACCTCTTTGACTGGTCTGCCTCCTCTCCACCTATCCTCTCCTCTATCCATCTTCTATCCACCACCCCCACCTCCCTATTTATTTCAGAACCCTCTTCCCCTCCCCCATTTCTGAAGAAGGGTCTAGGCCCGAAACGTCAAGTTTTCCTGCTCCTGTGATGCTGCTTGGCCTGCTGTGTTCATCCAGCCCCATGCTTGTTATCTAGGATTTAATTGCTAATGGTTTTAACTGGTAACTCATTCAGTTTCCAGTTAATTGTAGAGATGATAAATCCATTCTGATCTATGATTTTCCTTAAGTTTGGCCTTACATTCACAGTTCAGTTTGCTGTTGGGATATCTGTAATTGACCTTTGAAAATAAATAAATTCCTTCAGAAGATTAGGGCAGTTTAAATTAGTTTAAAAATAATGAAAACTGCAGTATACTGAAGTGTAATATTACATTTGGTGCTCTGTGTTTTCCAGACTTTTTCCTTTGCAGAGGAATAAAATCAGCTCGAGCACACCAATGGAAGCTAAACAGCAATGCTGATTTGGACCATTTCAGGACTTTGAGAAGGCCTGTGAAAGATCTTTAACATGCTTACAGATTAAGCAAGGGCACCAATATGGACAGTTGTATGCTACTTTGCAAGTCTGTTTCTTTCCAAACTACTAGAGGCCAAGTCTGGCTGCCACACTTTGGAATTTACAATCAATCACAATGCTATTAAGTCATAGGTAAAAAGAACAAACAATACTCTGTAACCAAATATGAAATAACAAACATCCACAAATATAATTTCTTTTACAACATCAATAAATGGTTCATTATTAAAAGCAGGTCATCCAATGAGTAAGCATACTTCTAACAGATAAAATAGCTGATGAACAAAATACTGCAAACGCTGGGATTATGGAAAAAAATGGAAGTGTAGGAAAATAGACAATGTATGCACAGTCTTTGGCAAAAGGCGGTTCTTCAAGCATATTGTACTTTATCAGAACAGTTAGCAACTTTTTTTGAAGAGAATGCATAAATCACTTTACAAATAAACAAGGAAATATTTTAAAAGGATAGTTCTTGTTAAGGTTTGGAAGATTTGGAGAGCCATTCTATAAAATAAAAATGCTGTCCAAAGCTTCTGATGGCATATCAGTATTATTTTCATGTACTCTGTAGAAATATTTTAATGGTAATACGTTTAATCATCTACACTTTTTGCCCAGAGTAAGCCAAAAAGATATAGAATTAAACCAGAGAGTTAAAGTGTCATAGAGATGGAAGGAAACAGACCTTTCGGTCCAACTCTTCCATGACGACCAAATAGCCTAAATTAATCTAGTCCCATTTGCCACCATTTGTCCTGTATCCCCCAAACCCTTCCTATTCATATACCCATCCAGATGCCTCTTAAATGTTGTAATTGTATCAGCTTCCAGTTGGCAGTGCATTCCATACACGCACCTTCCTCTGCATGAAAATGGTGTCCCTTAGGTCCCTTTTAAATCTTTCCCTTCTCACCTTAAACCTATGTCCTCGAGCTTTGGGCTCCCCTATCCTGGGGACAAGACCTTGACTATCAACCCTATCGATGCCAAGGTCACCCCTCAGCCTCCAATGCTCCAGAGAAAATAGCCCCAGACTATTCAGCCTCTCCCTCTAGCTCAAACTCTCCAACCCTGGCAATATCCTTGTAAATCTTTTTCTATTCTCCAGGGCTACAGGCAGCACCTGTTAAAACTCTTCCCAAAAGTTCTTTGCAACATAGCTGTTAGACACCCTCCCAATTTTCTCCTTCAAAAAAGCAATAATTTTCAGAATGCCAGTGAGGTGTTCTGGAGCTCACTGTTTTTTAAAACATTAAAAAGATATATAAAAGCATGTTGTCGTATTGTGGATACTAGAAAAAGCTAGTGGCATTTGCTTTCAAACAAAGCAAAACTAGAAGTTATCAACATTAACTGCAGCTTTAATAGGCTGCATCTTAAATTTCAAACACTTCAATTACCAGTGTCTCTTAAGTGGATCTCACGCATACAACATTGTAATAGCCCCAAGTGTATCCAATTATTTGAGCTACCGAACGAGCATTACAATTCAAGCAAAAGATATTTTCAAAATGCAGGAGGACTATTCAAAAACGAGATCCACATCCACTACGTCGACACACAACTCAGGATCCTGAGGACACCCCTGCAACTATAACCGGCACCAAATGAATGTTCAGCTGTAACCAGTAAATAAAAACACTGAGATAACAAGGTGTAGAGCTGGATGAACACAGCAGGCCAAGCAGCATCAGAGGAGCAGGATGGCTGACGTTTCGGGCCTAGACCCTTCTTCAAAA
>JAHRHZ010000077.1:15504866-15526110 GCA_024137785.1 Ginglymostoma cirratum | reverse complement strand
GGTCTAGGCCCGAAACGTCAGCCTTCCTGCTCCTCTGATGCGGCTTGGCCTGCTGTGTTCATCCAGCTCTACACCTTGTCATCTCAGATTCTCCAACATCTGCAGTTCCTACTATCTCTGAAATAAAAACATTGTTGTTTTCAATGTTTTTTAAGGATTCATTACAAAATAAATATGTGTCAGCTTTGAGTCACAACATGTTACAAAAAAAAACATTATCAGGGATAAAGATTCAAGGCACAGTTGAAGTTGTACTCTATTCAGGAATGCTTAATATAGGGCAAAAAGCAGTGAAATCAGTTAGAGTGGATATTGAGTTTTTGTGGTAAGAGAGACACAGAAGTACAAAGATAGCAGCATTCTAGAAATGAAAGAAAGCAATCCCGACTGCAGCTAAAACATGCAGTTCTGTGTCGAACAGGATGCCAAAATGTGCAAATCCAGACTTTGCATAAGCCTTAACAGGGGAAAATCAATATGGTCAAAAAGAGATAGGAGCAGAAGTAAGGCCATTCAGCACATCGAGTCTGCTTCACCATTCAACGAGATCATGGCTGATCTGATCATTCACAACTCCATTTTCCTTCCTTTGCCTCATAACTCTTAATTCCCTTACAGATTAAAAATCAGACTCTCTCAACCTTGAATGTGCTCAAGAACTCAGCCTCAACAGACCCTGACATTGTCCTCAAAGAGGAAATTGCTCTTCATCTGTCTTAACTGGGCAACCCCTTATTCTGAGAGTACATATTCTGGTCCCAGACTCTCCACAAGTGGAAACAACCTTTCCACATGGCATTGTGCAAGAGCCATTCAAGATAAGGAAAGATCTGAACATGAATGTTTTTACTTCAGTAACACTGAAACTTAGTACAGGAGAAATTCATCAGATCCTGCAGCATCCATGAAGGGAGAAACAGGGTTAATGCTTCAAGTCCAATATGACTCTTCTTCAGAACTGAAGAATCGTGAAAATTTGATGTATGTCATACTAATGGAAGGGCCAAGGTCAATCAGAAGTGAAGGTCAAGGAAGGACATAGAAACAAATAGAAAACGCAGGTAGAAGACTGGACATCTTCAAGGTAGGGAGTCCTGAAATCAGAATGACAGTGAATTAAACAAATGAAATTTTAACTGATTCATAACAGGTCAGGAATCCTTTAAACCAGCAAACCTTGGGACCAACTGTTATTCAGATGAAGGATATTTCTAGTTTTCAGATACACTTGCCTTACCCTCTAAAATCTTTTACTAATCATCTCACAACCAAAAGCAGAATATTCATTTAACTCTGTATGCTAGTCTGGTAGAGTATGGGTTCACCATATCTTTATTGAAAACCTGATAGCATCTGTAAGTTTTTTTCCCCCCATTGTCACTGCACTTATTATTCTTTGTCTCCATTTGTTGCTACATTTGCCACTGAGGTTTTCAGGTCCATTCAAGCTCTCTGGGGAAAAATACTTTGCTTGACTCAAACGTACCTGGAGGGGATGTTCCATTCCAAAAGGGACCAAATGGACCCAAACAAACCTGTAGAAACACAGTTCCGGATATTGGAAAAAGACTCATTGAGAGATCCTTTCAAGCCAGGCAAAGTCTTCTTCCAAAGGGCCTTAATGCCATACTCAAAGCTGATACACTTTCAAAAAGATGTCCCGTTTTTGGACGTTTTCAGTTTTTGGACATGCAAACACTGATTTCTTCCAATTCCTACTCTCAACAAATTACCTCTGGGAGCCAACCTGTGCTCCCTTTTGTGAAGGCAGAACCAAAATACGTGTTTCAATTCTTCTGCCATTTTTGTCTTCAATTAAATTTCCTTGTCAATCTCTTACAGTCAGAAGTCACTTGTCTTTACTATTCTTTTTCTCTTCGCATATTTAAAGAAGCTTTTTCTTCTATTCCATTTCTACGTTTTCTGCAATTTTACACTCAAACTAATTTTCCCCCTTCCTTGATCAAACTTTTGTCCTCTTATGTTGAATTTTAAAATGTTCCTAATCCTTAGTCTTGCTGCTTTTTCTGGTATTTTATGTCTCTTCTTTGGATCCAATAGTATGCCTAATTTATTTTCTAAGGCAATGATTGAGTCAATTCTCTTATTTTTTGCACAAGGCATGGTGGCTCAGTGGTTAGCACTGTTGCCTCAAAGCACCAGGGACACGGGTTCAATTCTACCCTCAGGCGACTGTCTGTGTGAAGTTTGCACATTCTCCCAGTGTCTGTGTGGGTTTCCTCCCACAGTCCAAAGATGTGCAGGGTAAGTGGACTGGCCATGCTAAGTTGCCTGTAGTGTTCAGGGAGGTGTAGATTAGGTGGGTTTTAGGGGGATGGGTCTGGGTGGGATGCTCTGAGTTTCGGTGTGGACTTGTTGGGCCGAAGGACCTGTTTCCACACTGTAGGGATTCTATGATCTCTATGAAGAATGAAAATGTCATTTGTTATACTGTCAATCCCTTCAGTAAGGTTCCCAAATCCATCCTTGCCAATTCACACCTCATACCTACACATCTGGATTCGGGACCCTCGTTTCAGATTTGACTACATCACTCTTCATCTTTATCATATTATAGCTGCTCTTCCTGAAGGGACACATCACAACAACACTGTAATTAATTCTCTCACTGCACAGTACCCAGTCTTGAACAACCTGTTCATTGGTTGTTTCCACAATATTTTGATCTGAAAATAACCATGAAGTACAAACTCATGGAAAATCTACGCATCATCATTGCTGGTTGCAATCTCTGCTTCTAGCCCACAACAGTGCCTCATTCTCCTCCTCTGGGTCATCACCACCTCTCCTCCTTACAACACTACCTCCTTTTCCTTCTCTTCCTCACCCTACAACATCACCTCGTCCTCTTCTCGCAATGTTGCCTCCTCGTCTTTTTCCCTACAAAACCTCTTCCCTCACTATATCACGCTATGGATCCTCTGCTGCCTCCTTCCCGCCCCCATGTCATCACTGCCTCCTTCTGTTCAAGTTTCACTGAAATTATTCCCTCCTACTTGCTCTCAAATTTTTCCCCTCTAGCTACATCCACAACTCTTTTTCTGCCCTCTATCACTTCAACAGTTTCCTAGCCTTGACTGCCTCCCAGTCACTCTGAACATCCAATCCTCTACTGTGCCAGCCCCACCAGAACAGTTTGGGGTTCTCAACATTTTTTTTGATCAGGAGCCTAGGCCGTCCTCCACACCACCTAGCTGAGCTTGTACTCACTCAGCACAACTTCTCCTTCAGCTCCTTTTCAAAACTGAAGCCTCTCTCACCACATGTGCTGCAAGACTTCCGGAGTTTCTCTAGCACTTTGATATCATTTGGATCCTGGCTATGCCTGCCTTTCTCTTGTGGGACACAGGGAACATCGATTATCTCCATCCTGTTCAGGTTCGCCTCCCTTTTTTATTCTGGTACAGTGCTGACTGTAATAATGCCCATCCTGCTCTCCCACCACGATCAAGGACATTTTATTGATAGTGTTTCCAATTTCCAGCCTTCCCGTACCTTTATCTGGTCCATCCTAACATTTTCCCTCCCCTCATCAACTTGTCCATCTTTATTTCTGGAAACTGGCTACCCGCTAAAGTTCACTATAAACCACAAAATCCCACAGCCACCTGAACGATACTTCCTCACATACTGCTTCCTGTAAGCACTCAATTCCATACTCCCAATTTGTTTCTGTCAAATCTGTGCTGATGATGCAACCTTCCACACCAGTACAACCAAAACATCATCTTTGGTCTTCAACTAAGGATGCCCATCTAGTGTGGTTGACAAGGTCCCCCAGTGTGTTACACGCATTTCACAAAACATGCCCCCACTCCCTCCTCCTCCTTCCCAGAACCATGATAGGGCTTCCAGCGCCCTCAACTTCACCTCACCAGCCTCCATAGTCTAAAGTTTATCCTCTTCATTTTCCACCAGTTCTAGCATAAAATAACCTTCACTCCCCACTGAATATTCCAAAGGAATATCTCCCTCTGAAGGCCCACTACTTAGTCATCTAAACACTCTTCAGTTCTCCACAGCATCTTTCCATGCAAGCGCAAAACATGCAACATCTGTCTGTTACCTCCTTCACTGTCAAAGGCCCCGGACACACTTTCCAATTGAAAAATTACTTGTACTTCCTTCCATTTAGCAACTTTGCTCATTGCCCGTTTATAATCCCCTCAACACTGTGCAGTCCAAATGCAGAATCAGGTGAGTGTTTTGCAGAACACCTTGTGTTTCTGGTTGCTTGTCATTTTAATTTGCCATCCTGCTCTCACACTTATCGCTCTGTCCATTGTGTGTTAGTGTTCCAATGAAGTTCAAAATAAGCTTGAGGAACAGGATCTTATATTCTGGCTCAGCACTCTACAGTCTTCTGGAATCAACACGGGGTTCAACAGCTTTAGGTTATTACATCTGCTTCTATCTTATTTTCTTTCTGTTTTGGTTGGATCAATCTTGTTTCTATCTTTGCCACTTCACATTGTTTCAGATTTTTTTTAAAATTTAGAAATTCATACCTCACTTTGAAAACAACTATGCTTCTTCAGAATATCCATTTCCATTCTCTTTAGCTGTTGTATTATGACATCTTGTTATTTAATCTCTGCTCCATCACAGAAATTCTGTTCTTCCTGCTCTCTCCCTCAGATTCACTCTTTTGTTAGTAGTAACAACAGGTCATCAACCTAAAGCATAAACTCTTTCTTTCCCCAGATGCTGCCTGGTCTACCAGGTTTTTCCAGCACTTCGTGCATTTATACCTGTATTGCAAAGTTGGGTAGAGGGCTTGTAGATTGGGAGGCAGGAAGCTAGAATTTAGTGTTTAATAAATGCTCGGGGGGAAAGCTTTGCGTGGCCCCTTTAAAATATCTCATGCTTTTTCTGTGCTTACAGATTTAAAATAGACGTCTGTGAGCAGTAGCTTGAAAGTTTGCAAATACACAGAGAGCAGCCAAATTGAAACACTTGTATTGAAAGGCTGTAAGGCTAGCAGGCCAAGCAGCAGCTCTCTTACCAAGACAACAGGCGTTTGAATTTAGCCAATCAATTTGAACCAGGTACTTAGATACCAAAACCCTATTAATTTTTGTCTGATAGGATTGGTCCTATGTTGTCAAAACCATAATAAGAAATATTGATATGTTATCAAGGGGCCAGTTAGGCACAGACCCCAGAGTTAGCTGCCATCCACCAGAGCTAACTGTCCTCAGCTCTCAAGAGAGAATCGCTGCCTCTTTCAGCCTCGTCTATGTCTTACAGAAAGCACCATCTAAATAACAACGGTACCAACAACACAACTAGTTAATCTTCCTGGCAGAGGAATCAACTGAGAAGGCACAGAACACTCTGGGAGACACGTAATCTGGCTGTAATTTCAAGAGGCTAAATTCTTTTTTTAATAGATGAGTGGGACTAATATTTATTGGAAGTGAGTGTCAAGGATTTATTTTGTTTAACGACTAAGAGTTGTTGAAGAGCAAGCTACACCATTTTTTACACTCCTTTTTACAGAATATGGGGCGAGGTGCTCCTCTTTGGATGTTTTGGTTTTAGTTCACCATGGGGAAGGGCAGGGGGGGTGGTTGGAATCTGCTTTATAACACTTGTGAATAAGTTTTCTAGTTGCACTCAAAGTAAAAGGGGCAAGTTCTGATTTGTGATTTAACCAAAGTGAATGATAAAGAACTTTCAGAAGAGGTGTTAGCGTTGGTGTGTAGTATATGGCAACGATGCAACTTAACCAAACCAAATACACAGACATCTTGACTTCTCCAATGCTGTCCATCGTTGTCCTGCCTTTACTACCAGAGTATGAGTGGAAGCTATAAATAGGAGGTACAAGGCCAATATCGAACTATTTCATGCAAGGATACCACATACCTTCAGCTCCACATCTGAAGATCTTCAATGCCAAAAGTAGTAATGGAACTGCTAGGGTGCTGCTGTGGGCCATGAGGAAAAGTGACTGCAAGACAGGATACCGCATTATTAGAAAATAGCCATTTTTAAAGGAGTTTACCTCTAATATTTTACACGCAGTTTCAAGTTTAAATACAATAATACTGGATGAAATCATGCCAAAGTTCTCTCTCACAATTCACCCAATAGCAATGTTTACACTAAATTGGAGGATATGTTGTATGTTATCTTAGAAGAGTTATATTTTGTAATGCAGTGCAGAAGTCTGAAATTGGTATGTAATTCATGTGATCTGTCTTTGTAAGAGCAAAGGACAACTTGCTTTATTGATCACAGCTCTGGGTCAGTCACCACTTAATTTCTATTTTGCAGCAAAGTTTACAAATTGAAATGGGGTCAATTTCAAGTTGCAACTGAGGTACACCAAGTTTTTAAAGAGATGGTTTGGATTCTGCAACAAAACGAGATGGCCAGAGAGCACTAGTTTACTGCGAAATGGGATGGTCGAAATGATTTCCTGAACACGGATCAGTGAGGTAAAAATAGCAATGACAGAAAACAATAACAAGAGTGCAACTTTTCTGCTGAAGTAAATAAAAGATAAATAATACCAAAATAACATGCTTTGACTCCATTTAAGAGTATTCCAGTTGCCCAGGTAAATGCTTGAAGTGACTTGTGAACTTCTTGAAAATAAAGCAACAGGGTTGAGTTTGCTGAATAGATGCCAAATCTGATCAGAATCTATTACCAGAAGGGTATAAATTTCATTCAATTAAACAGGAGTGGGATCTGAAAAAATTTACTTTCACACTCTATTCTTTAGCTAGCAAGCAGATCCTTTACCAACAGTCCAAAAATGAATTCAGTTGGCTCATAACCTTAGTCACATTTGCTCCTGAGACTAGTTTCTGACTTCATGTTTGTGCCATACTAAGATCATGTACTTACATTTTCATGGAAATCAGACATTTTGGCCATTCTCAGCTCACCCACTGCTGAAACTCTTATTCTTGTCTCCATTACCTCTAAACTCGATTATTTACATGCACACCTGGCCAGTTCTGACCTAATTAAGCTTGAGATTGTCCAACACATTGCTACCCAGGTCTTTGTGCTCGCTAACTAACACCGGATCCTAGTCAATGTCTTGAATCTTAAAATCATTTTTTTTTCCCCCCCAAGCCCTTTGCAGCCTCATCATTCCCCCATCTCCTTAACTTGCTCTGTAATTTTTTTTATGCACACACTCCTCTAATTCTGGTCCCTTGTGCATCCCCAATTTTAATGCCTCCACCACTGGATGGGTTGTGCTTTTAGGTGCCCAGGCTCCAAGCTTTAAAATTCGTGCTCTATCTTAATTTACTACTTTAACATCCACTTCTAAACTTAGTCAGATGACCAAAAGCTATCTCCTTTTATGGCTCGTCACAATTTATTTGAGAATGCTCCTGCAGACTGCCTTTGAATGTTTCCTTCTGTGAAAAGTACACTTTATTTTGTTCATACACTTGTCAGAAGTGGACGTTGCTGGCTGGCCAGCATTTATTGTCCGTCCTTTGTTGCACTCAAGGAGGTGGTGGTGAGCTGCCTCCTTTATCCGCTGCAGTCCTCATGCTGTAGGTTGACCCACAATGCCATTTGGGAGGGAATTCCAGGATTTTGACCCAACAACAGTGAAGGAATGGCAATATACTTCCAAATCAGGATGGTGAGTAACTTGAAGAGGAACTTGCAGGTGGTGGTGTCCCATCTACCTGCAGCCCTTGTCCTTCTGGATGGAAGTGATTGTGGGTTTGAAAGGTGCTGTCTGAGTATCTGTGGTGAATTTCTGCAGTGCATCATATAGATACTACAAGTCATTATCACCGAGCGTCAGTGGAGATGTGGATAATCATGGATGTGATGCCCATCAAGTGGGCTTTATCCTGGATACTGTCAAGCTTCAAGTGCTGTTGGAGTTGCACCCATCTAGGCAAGTGGGGAGTATTCAATCACACTCCTGACTTGTGCCTTGTTTTTGATGAACAGGCTTTGAGGAGTCAGGAAGTGAGTTACTCGCTGCAGTATTCCCAGCTTCTGGCCTGCTCTTGTAACCACTGTGTTTAGGTGATGAGCCCAGCTGAGTTTCTGATCAATGGTAACCCCAAAGATGTTGATAATGAGGGATTCAGCAATGGTAGTACCACTGAATGTCAAAGGGTGGTAATCAGATTGCCTCCTATTGGAGATGGCCATTGCCTGGCATTTGTGTGACGCAAATGTCACTTGCCACTTGTCAGCTCAATCCTGGGATGTGGTCTAGATCTTGTTGCATTTGATTATGGATTAATTTTGGATTATGGATTAAGTTTCTTGACGGTTTCTCTGAGAGCCACTGTAAGATTTCTCACACTATTTTCCGCCAGCCACCTCATTAACTATGCACTCCTCCTCTTTAGCACCCTGCGATAGAATCGCGGATGTTGCTGAATATTGTGCAATCATCAACAAACATCCCCACTCTGATCTTATTATGGAGGGAAGGTCATTGATGAAGCAGCTGAAGATGGTTGGACTGAGGACACTAGCCTGAGGAACACCTGCAGAGATGGCTGAACTCCAACAACCACGATCATCTTCCTGTGTGTCTGGTAGGACTCCAGTTTGTCCCCGATACCGATCGATTCCAGTTTTGCTAGGGCTCCTTCTAAGTCACACGTGGTAAAATGCAGCCTTGATGTCACTCTGACCTCATTTCTGGAATTCAGCTCTTTTGTCCATGTTTGAAGCAAGCCTATAATGAGGTCAGGAACATAGTGGCTTTGACAGAACACAAACTGGGAATCACTGAGCAGGTTATTGCTGAGTAGGTGCTGCTTCATAGCACTGTTGATGACACCTTCCATCGCTTTGTTGACGATCAGGATTAGACTGATGTAGCAGTATCTGACCAGGTTGGATTTCTCCTGCTTTTTGTGTACAGGACATACCTGGACAATTTCCACATTGTTGGATAGATGCCAGTGTTGTAACTGTACTGGAAGTGCTCGGCTAGTGGAGCAGCAAGTTCTGGAGCACAAGTCTTCAACATTATTACCAGAATGCAGTCAGGGCCCATAACCCTTGCAGTCTCCAGTGTCTCCAACTGTTTCTTGATATCATGCAGAGTAAAATGAATTGGCTGAAGACTTGTATCTATAATGGTGGGGACCGCTGGAAGAGGCCAAGATGGATCATCAACTCGGCATTCCTAGCTGAAGACTGCTATAAACGCTTTAGCCTTATCTTTTGCACTTTATAGAAAGAAGTTGTTGCTTCATGGAATTTGTGTTCTTGCCTTAGTTCAGAAATTAATTCAGTCAAAAGTATTCCATGGTTTAAAATGAACTAAATTCAAATGTTTAGACACACAGTCAGGTGCCAATGAGGCCATTCATGCTGAATTAGCTCATTATAAAAGGTAATAACTAGAAAGGAGATACAATGACTAAAATCAACTACTTTCAGGATTCAGGGTATCAGGTGCATTTTATAGTTAGTACAGGATTTGGAAATATCAAGGATAAATTCAGTTGAGTTGCAGGTTTGTGAGAAATTCTGAAGGTCATCTAAGATCCCAAATATTACAGAGAATCATGACTAAAAAGAGGCAGTATCAGTGTTAACACAAGTCAATTTTTTATCATTTACTGTTTGCAGAACATATTGTCTATATGCTCACGCTACTGAATCACTGCTTTGTCATTTTATATCAATTTGAAAAAATCCTGGAGAAAACAGACTGAACAAGTTGCATAGGCAAGCCTCCAAAAAGATGAAAGACCATTTGCCAATGTATCGCATCAATCACCATAAACCATACATATATACTTGTCCTGTGGTATAACAAGATTTTATAGAATCCCCACAGGGTGGAAACAGCCTATTTGGCCCAACAAGTCCACACCAACCCACCGAAAAACATTCCACCAGATCTATCCCCGCCCCCACCCTATACTGTCCATGGCTAACACACCAAACCGACACATCCCTGAACACAATGGGTAATTTAGCATGGCCAATCCACCCAACTTGCACATCTTTGGACTGTGGGAGGAAACTAGAGCACCTGGCAGAAACCCACGCAGACATGGGGAGAATGTGCGCCAGTCACCTGAGGCTGGAAGTGAACCCAGGTCCTTGGCACTGTCAGGCAGCAGTGCTTCCACTGAGCGACCATGCCATCACACAGTATAGTGTTGATGCAGAAAAATACTGTATTAGTTGTTTCCTTGATTTAATATTTACACATATAAAATATATAACTATAGAATGTATCATTAAAGGAAAGCAACTTGCTATAAATGGATCTTAAAAAATTGTGAACTCTGCAAGACTACTTTCAGTTGATACACTCAACAATTCGAGACAAAAAAAAAACAAATTCAAGACAAGCTATTGTCATCCGAAATCACTTGCACGTTATCTTTTCACACAACACAGTCATCAATGCCTGGGAGACCTTTGCTCAGAAGAAACCAACTTGAAAGAACCTCCTGCATGAAGGAATACAGCTCTTCGAGAACACCGGTCAGCAAAAGGAGCCTGAGAAAGAAATACCAGCAATCAGGGCCAAAGACTAACTTTACTTCCTGGGAAGACCTGCCAAACTGGAGTTTGGAGATAAGTCTCAAGGATCAGGTTCATTAGCCACGCAAGGTCCCACAGTACCAGTGACCAATGACACAGAATTTCCTAAGTGGCCAATCATACCCCTCAACAAGTGACTGCCAAAGACATATAATCTTGAAACAAACCCACTTGTTCACAAGAGATAGCAAGGTGCAGAGCTGGATGAACACAGCAGGCCAAGCTGCATCATAGGAGCAGGAATGCTTGACGTTTTGGGCCTAGACCCTTCATCAGAAATGGGGGAGGGGAAGAGGGTTCTGAAATAAATAGGGAGAGAGGGGGAGGCGGACAGAAGATGGATAGAGGAGAAGATAGGTGGAGAGGAGACAGATAAGTCAAAGAGGCAGGGATGAAGCCAGTAAAGCTGAGTGTAGGTGGGGAGGTAGGGAGGAGATAGGTCAGTCCAGGGAGGACGGACAGGTCGAGGGGGCGGGATGAGGTTAGTAGGTAGGAAATGGGGGTGTGGCTTGAGGTGGGAGGAGGGGATAGGTGAGAGGAAGAACAGGTTAGGGAGGCGGGGACGAGCTGGGCTGGTTTTGGGATGCGGTTGGGGGAGGGGAGATTTTGAAGCTTGTGAAATCCACATTGATACCAGGGTTCCCAAGCTGAATATGAGTTGCTGTTCCTGCAGCCTTTGGGTGCCATCGTTGTGGCACTATAGGAGGCCCAGGATGGACATGTCGTCTGAGAAATGGGAGGGGGACTTGAAATGGTTCACGACTGGGGAGGTGCAGTTGTTTATTGTGAACCGAGCGCAGGTGTTCTGCAAAGCGGTCTCCAAGCCTCCGCTTGGTTTCCCCGATGTAGAGGAGGCCACAACGGGTACAGCGGATGCAGTATACCACATTAGCAGATGTGCAGGTGAACATCTGCTTGATGTGGAAAGTCTTCTTGGGGCCTGGGATGGGGGTGAGGGAGGTGGTGTGGGGGGAGGTGTAGCACTTCCTGTGGTTGCAGGGAAAAGTGGCGGGTGTGGTGGGGCTGGAGGGGAGTGTGGAGCAGACAAGGGAGTCACGGAGAGAGGGGTCCCTCCGGAAACTAGACAAGGGCGGGCAGGGAAATGTGTCTTTGGTGGTGGGGTCGGATTGCAGATGGCGGAATTGTCGGAGGATGATGCGTCGGATCCGGAGGTTAGTGGGGTGGTACGTGAGGACGAGGGGGATTTTTTTTTGGTTGTTGTTGCAGGGACGGGGTGTGAGGGATGAGTTGCGGGAAATGTGGTCAAGGGCATTGCGGTCCTTGAAGAACGAGGACATCTGAGATGTACGGGAGTGGAATGCCTCATCCTGGGAGCAGATGCGGCGGAGGAGAAGGAATTGGGAATAGGGGATGGCATTTTTGCAGGAAGGTGGGTGGGAGGTGGTGTATTCTAGGTAGCTGTGGGAGTCGGTGGGCTTGAAATGGATATCGGTTTCTCGGTGGTTACCTGAGATGGAGACAGAGAGGTCCAGGAAGGAGAGAGAGGTGTTAGAGATGGTCCAGGTGAACTTCAGGTTGGGGTGGAAGGTGTTGGTGAAGTGGATGAACTGTTCGAGCTCCTCTTGGAAGCACAAGGCGGCGCCGATACAGTCATCAATATAACGGAGGAAGAGGTGTGGTTTAGAGCCAGTGTAGGTACGGAGGAGGGATTGTTCCACAAAGGGCCACCCCCTTTGTCTGTCCATGGGTACCCGCATGGGCCCAAGCTACGCCTGCCTCTTTGTAGGTTACGTGGAACACCCTCGACCGTGTCTCCCGCATTTCCCGCAACTCATCCCTCACACCCCGTCCCTGCAATAACAACCAAAAAAAGAATCCCCCTCGTCCTCACGTACCACCCCACCAACCTCCGGATCTGACGCATCATCCTCCGACAATTCCGCCATCTGCAATCCGACCCCACCACCAAAGACACATTTCCCTGCCCGCCCTTGTCTACTTTCCGGAAGGACCACTCTCTCCATGACTCCCTCGTCTGCTCCACACTCCCCTCCAGCCCCACCACACCCGCCACTTCTCCCTGCAACCGCAGGAAGTGCTACACCTCCCCACACACCTCCTCCCTCACCCCCATCCCAGGCCCCAAGTTCACCTGCACATCTGCTAATGT
This sequence comes from Ginglymostoma cirratum, assembly GCA_024137785.1. Lineage (NCBI taxonomy): Eukaryota > Metazoa > Chordata > Chondrichthyes > Orectolobiformes > Ginglymostomatidae > Ginglymostoma > Ginglymostoma cirratum. The sequence goes on along the minus strand of JAHRHZ010000077.1, from coordinate 15,513,437 downwards.
GGTATACTGCATCCGCTGTACCCGTTGTGGCCTCCTCTACATCAGGGAAACCAAGCGGAGGCTTGGAGACCGCTTTGCAGAACACCTGTGCTCGGTTCACAATAAACAACTGCACCTCCCCAGTTGCGAACCATTTCAAGTCCCCCTCCCATTCCTCAGACAACATGTCCATCCTAGGCCTCCTGCAATGCCACAATGATGCCACCCAATGATGAACCCTCTTCCCCCCCCGCCATTTCTGAAGAAGGGTCTAGGCCCAAAACGTCAAGCTTTCCTGCTCCTATGATGCTGTTTGGCCTGCTGTGTTCATCCAGCTCTGCACCTTGTTATCTCGGATTCTCCAGCATCCGCAGTTCCTTTTATCACTTGTTCTCAACCTTTCTTCCCATCCCACCTGTCAAATCACTCCTTAATTTCTAAAAGTATCACCCCCAAGTTCTAAAATAATGAAGTTACAGAAATGTAGTAAATAAAGAGAAGCAGCCACTTAAAAGAAATGCGTTAATAATGCAAGGACACAGTACTGACATGTCAGGCTAACTGAGTTCTCAACCGACATTCATCAACACCACCTCAGCAGCAAGAGCATGATCGGAGACAAAAGTTGGGGATATTAGAAGTGTAGAACACAACCGTTGAGGGCGGCACGGTGGCTGAGTGGTAAGCACTGCTGCCTCAGTGCCAGGGACTTAGGTTCAATCCCACCCTCGGGTGACTGTCAGTGTGGAGTTTGAACATTCTCCCTGTGTCTGCATGGGTTTCCTCCGGGTGCTCTGGTTTCCTCCCACAGTCTAAAGATGTGCAGGTTAGGTGGATTGGCCATGCTAAATTGCCCATAGTGTTCAGGAATGTGTAGATTAGGTGGGTTATAGGAGGATGGGTCTGGGTGGGATGCTCCAAGGGTTGGTGTGGACTTGTTGGGCCAAAGGGCCTGTTTCCACACTGTAGGGAAACTATGATTCTAACAAAACACACAGAAGGATTGATATCATAACACAGTTGAGCCTGGAGGCAAACAGTGTCGATCTGAAGGAGTTTGGGAGTGAAGCGCTGGAGCAGATGAGGCCAGAGTGAACTATGATACAAATAGCACAATGATACAAATTGGTGTCAGCTAGTTGCCTTTATTTACTACATCTTCAGGTTATTTCTCTTAAATTCAATTACATGAAGAAATAGAGGCACAATAGGGCACCTCCAACTCAACTAATTCATCCTGTGCCATGTTGGGCCTGCAGGATCAAAAACAGAAATTGCTGGAGAAACTCAGCAGGTCTGCCAGCACTTGCAGAGTGAAAATAGTTTGAGTCCAGTGACCCTTCTTCAAAACCTGAGCTTTCTCAAGTACTTTGTTTTTTTTTTCAGATCAACCTAACAGTTTTCAGTTTATTTTATATGAGCCTGTGGAATGTTTCTCATGTCCTGAACAATCTTTACAGAACAGGCTTCCGAGCTTGAGCAGCAGCTGGTCTCAATACATGACATCATTAAGACTGAAAAGTGAGTGGATACAAAGTTTTTGTATAAGAACTGCAAGTGCAAGATGTGTACAATCAAAATTAAAAGCTCACGGAATCTAAGAGAAAGTGGCAAGTTGGATCCAAAATTGGTTCAGTGAAAGGAAACAATCTTTTATAGGTCAACAGGTGTGCATGTGACTGGAAGGTTGTGGGGGTTCTCCACATATCTGTATGGGATCACTGAATTTTCATAATACATAGTAACTTTGAAATAAATGTAAAGGGGGATGACTATATAGTTTGCAAATTCAATGAAAACTAGGCATCACATTACAGGAAATATGCAATCACAAGAAGAGAGGGTGTAGAAGATCTGGAGGATACAAGGATTTTGCTTGTAATGGAGAATTTTGGCCATCAGTGAAGTCTGAATGAAGTTTGAATGGATTGTTTTCTTTGGAACATGGGAGGCTGATGCAAGATTTAATTGAGGAGTACTGAAATGATGGTGGGGTGGGTGAGGAAAAGGTATAGTGAAAGTTGACAGGAAGAACCTACATTTTAGTAGGGATGGAAACAAACAAACAAATCAGAAGGCACAGATGTAAAGTGATTGGTCAAAGTATTAGAAGAAAATTGAGGAGCATTTTTTTCCTCATCCGGAGTGCAGCAGGAACAAAAGTTATCTTTGTATTTAAAAGAAAATACAAAAGTTCTGTAAGCTGTAGGATACAGATTACAAACTACAGTCAGAAACTGCAATTGAACTGGAAAGCTACTTTTTGATTTCCAGAACTATGATGGGTTAAATGGCCTCATGCGCCAGACATCGGTCCTCGTTTCTTCCTACATTGCTAAATTGTGCACAGAAGGTCAAGTTCCCAGTACATCTGAGCATTACCCAACCTTACTCCCCTCCATTCTATCTGCTTCATTATTGGTACCAGAGACCAAAATTGTCTTGGTTCCAAACTCGACAGCTCCCTCCCCAAACCACATACAGTTGCTCCATCTCTCATTCCTTTAAAATGTTACCTTCAAAGTTAATTTCTAGCTTTTCTTGACCAGCGTCTGGAACCTTTTTGTGTGAGCCTTCTTTAGACATTTTCTAAGCTAAATAAAATAACACTACTAATTGCTGAGCCTTAAATCATGAATACTCTCTTGGCTTTGAATACAAAGTTCAGAAAGTCACAAATATTTATATATAGCTCTTCTTTGCCGATAATTTTTATACATGGCACTACACTGAGAAAAGCTGTTTAATAAGAGGGATTAGCAAAAATTCTCTTGAACTCTGAGAAAACAGAAAAAGAATTAAAGAACCTTGTGAGCTGTTCACACAGCAATCTGAGGGCAGAACCGCAGCTGGTAAGGGTCAACCACAGCTTGCGACCACAGCTGTTAAGGCCACTTGCCTAAAGATAAGACAGTACGCTGCCTGCGTAAGATAAGCAAGAGTGGGTGGAATGTAAATGAACGCAACATTTATCTAAATTTTATCTGTTATTGTTTAAAACTGGTAAAGTAAAAGGAGATACCAGCAGCTGCTAGTCTATTTTGTGTGTTTAATAATGAAAATTGACTCAAAAACCTTTTGCCACATGTCTTTAAGGTAATTGACATTTAAAGATGAATCATTGTCATAAACTACATGACTGGATCTGGCACTTATCTGATGAGACTGAAAAGAAGATTTTATCTTCTGAAATTAACTTTATAAATAAATATTTGGTTTTTACACCAAAACAATTCATAGAATGAAAGCATAAGAACATGCAATAAGTTTCAAGAGTTCAGAGATACATAGATATTTCCGGAGAGGTTTTAAAAGATTAAAGAAATGAAGTAGTTTATGAGAAAAGTCTTCTAAGCTGAGACAGCATTTAAGAGCAAGACCTTAACTTTAAGAAGTCAAGCCAAAAATACTGGAAGGTAGTTAGATGCAGCGCTCGTATGCAAAAGTTCAGTTTCCCAGAGTATGTGGAAACATCAAAAGAACTAGCACCACTCCAGATATAACAACATGCAAGTGAGAGAAGACAGAGAGGCGAATGACCTAGAAGAGAACCAATATTGTGTCTATAGAAAAAAAAATTCATCACTGTCACATTCCACAATTTATACTGACAGAACAAAAGCCAAGGATTTGAAGTTAACTTCTGTCACTTTTTTTAAAAAACAGCTTGGATTCTTTGCTTTGCCTATTTAAAATGATTAACCTGAAAAGATAAATCCTTAATCCTTACGTAGATTGGTCAGTGAGATGAATTTGGTGAGGAGAAAAAAAAAGTTTTATGTAGCAGACTTAAATGCCTAAAGGATTGTCAAGGTTAGATGGATAGAAAATGGAAGCACAAGATTGGTCATCTTACAACTGCCCATCACAAATATAAAATGCATTTAGAAGATTAAATTCAGATGCAAATTATACAATAAATGGCAGAACACTTAGGAGCATTGACAATCAGAGGGAGATGGGTGTACAGGTCCGCAGATCCCTGAAAGTGGCAAAACAGGTGGTTAAGGTGGTCGAAGGGGCATACAGCACTCTTGCCTTCATCAGCTGGGGCATCGAATATGAGAGTTAGCAAGTTATGTTACAACTGTACAAAACTTTAGTTGGGCCACAACTGGAATATTTCTGTGCAATTCTGGCCATCCCATTACAAGAAGGATGTAGATGCTTTGGAGAGGGTGCAGAGAAGGTTTAGCGGGATTTCGGGTTTTAGTTATGAACAGAGGTTAGATAAACTCGTTTGTTTTCACTGGAAAGACGGAGGCTAAGGGGTGACCTGAAAAAGGTCTACAAAATTATGACAGGCATAGATAATCACAGGTTCTTTCCCCCCCATGGTGGAAAAGTCAACTGTAAGAGGCACAGGTGCAAGAGGTAAAGTTTGGGGGGGGGGGGGGGGGGGAAGTGCGGGGAAAGCATTTTACGCAGAGGGTGGTGGGTGCCTGGAACACACTGCCACTGGAGGTGGCAGAAGCGTGCACATCAGCAATGTTTAGGACAAACCTTGACAGACACAAGAACAGGAAGGTGAACAGAGGCATAGAAACAGTGTATGAGGCAATAAATAGAGGGTCTAAATAAGGATTCGGAATTGGTGCAGGCTTGGTGGACTGAACAGCCTATTCTTGTGCTGTATTGTATAAAACATATAAATCTAAGGCCAACCAGACTGATTGAAGAGAACATGCAATTATATTATTAGAAGCAGAAAGCTAATCAGCATTACATGAAAACTGACTTAAAACACAATAGATTAGTTATGCAAAGCTGTTATCATCTTAGCTATACAAAAAATCCAACTGTGAATTAATCCTGCCAACTTTGCATCATTCTTGGACACTGAACCTAGCTTTATTTCTACTAAGTGGAGCTCAGCTAGTTTTAATGTTATTAAAGTACACTTGAATTGACATTATTCCCATTGGATGAGTAACTCTGGTAGTTTAACAAAACAGATTAAATTACATAGAGTACACTTTTGACAACCCTAAACTGGCACAAATTATGATTATTAGAAATGTGCTAGTTACAAAATATTGGTTTATGATTTTGTTGTTTTGCTTCAATTGTCTTGGGAGCTAGCAAGTTCTATGATTCTATGATAAGTGAAAAGGTTAAAGGCTGCTCAATGATTTCTGATTAATATTCATTACAACTTTTTAAGCTCTAATATCAGTCAATTAAGATTCTAACTATTGTTCATTTTTCACCTCTGAACCCGTAGAATTCCACAATTCAGTGACTTTAGTTCAATAAAACAATGTAAAAATCTTAAACCATCAAGAGTTTGTGTGTGGTGGAAATTAATATAAAACTGTAAGTTGTTACCAACCTGATTTGGCCAGTGTTCTAATCTACAGCCAATGCACAGGAACGTATTCTACATCCGCAAATGAAGAAATTACAAGGCAGTCTGTCTCTGTGGATCCCATTTATCCTCTTGTTCTGGAATACAGAAGTGAAACTTGTAAAATAAATTTCTTCTTCTATCATATTTAATGGTTTCCATTTGACCACTTGAACTCATCACCTTTCATTTGTGACTGATTTTAAGTTTGTCATCTTGTTTTCTCTTATGTGTTCCAACATATCTGAAACCATCCCCAAAACAGAGATCAGATTCCCCCTGCTGCTATCAATATACCATGGCAACCACTCCTAGGAGAGAATCAAAACTGTACAGAATGGCTCCCACATCTTTTTCCTCCTTCTTCAAACGTACTTTCTCAATGACCCTTCCTATAACAGAAACCTGATGAGCAATAAAACTGTAGACGGGAAGTACTTACAGGCACAGAAGATTGTGAGGGTTCACAGTAAACTCCCTTTTTATAAGGCATTGTGTCAAAATCGGATACGTTTGGAAAAGTTTTCATTTTCTTGGACTACCTTTTACAGAGAGTTAGATTCATATGAGCAAGACTATCCAAGAGTGAAATCAGAAAGCACATGTCCCCACACAAGGGTAGTGGAAATCTGGTAAACACTCCCACAAGGCAGTAGGAAAGATGGGTGAATTAAAATTTTTCAGACCAAGATGGATGGATTTCTGCTGAGTTCAAGGGATATGGTGCAAATGCAAGTAAATGGAGTTGAGATCAAGAACGCCTATTAGAACAAAATGGACAGATCTGAGAATTGAGTGGCCTGACCTTGTTCCTAAGCAATTAAAAATAAATGCAATTAGTCATCTACTTCAAGTCAAACATTGTCGCAGCCATTTTGTCTCTGAAATCCCTCCAAGTAATATTAATGCCACATTTTTTAACCTGGTCAAAAGGATTTCCTAGCTGCAGGAGTCCAACTACAGCATACTCTGGCAGCGAGATATAATTTGATTCCAGCAAAATTTTTCTCGGCTGAAACTGGATTTGGAATACGTGGCCTGATAGGATGGTGGAATCAGATCTGAAAGCAGATTTTGAAAGAGAACTGGATAAATATTTGAAAAGCTAAAATATTGCAGAGATATGGGGGAAAAAAAAGAGACAGGGATTACTCTACAAAAGAACTTGGGGGTGGTGGTGTTGGTGGTAGGCTGGATGGCTGAGGCAATCTTTTACAGCGCACCACTTCTGCATGTCCCAGAATGGCACACTGAAATAAAATGTGCAAACCAGGTCACGTAAAGTCATATTGATGTGCAGCAGTAGTACTCATGAACACAGAGTAGATACTAATTTCTACTTGAAATAATTAGAAATCATTTATCAGTGAGACCAAAATATTATAGTACAAGGAACTGTCGCCAATTACACATGATAGCTGGACTCAAATTCTGAAAAACCTGGCTAAACTCAAGGCAGCCATCATCTTTGTTTCTCTGAGAGAAACAAGAATGGAACTACTTAAAGTAATGCTTCAAAACAAGTGCTGCAAGGAGGACCATAAAATTGCCTTCTCCAATTAGGTTTAGAATTTGGCATGATCAAGTGTGGAATTGGGTCTCCTCTTTTTAACCACCTCAGTCACAAACAAACAGTTTCTTTTTAGTACACAGCCTATCAAACTTGAATTAAAACATATTTTGCTAGAAAGTGAAGGAGGCAATTACCAAGATTTTGAGTGATAGAAAGCAGTTTATTGTCTACTACTTCCTAACAAAAAAGGAATATCAAAGCACTCTCAAACACGGGTAAGAAGTTTAAAAGGGAGAACATATGGTGTAGATGGGGAAATAGAAAAATTACACAGTTATACTGTTCATTGAATCCTCAAGATGTTAGATTCTTAACCTGAGATCGCAGATCTTTAATGGCTAAGTTGTATCCGCAGCAGGAATGGAATCTCTATGTATCTTGGTGAATGGCTATTTTCCAATTAGCTTTTTCGTTGGTCAATGAATTCTGAGATGAGTGAAACGGGCAAGAACAAACAGCGTTTCAGTTCTTGTTGTCATATTCGTTGTTGTCTTCTCTCTGTTCTACTGCTCAAAAGCAGCTACTGAAGTACTGTACAGAGTGTATTTCTTGTTCCATTGTCTTTTCAAGCTAATTTGGTAGGCAAGCCTTTAGTCTCCCAGTGAAATTACTGCATTCACGTAAAATAAACACAAGTTGCGAATTTCTTGACAGTGACTAAGGAACCCGGTTTAGACATCTTTAGATATCATGGTAATCTCAGTGCAAACTGTTTACCCCATATGGGTCTCCCAAAGTTTTCTTCAATCTGTGGTCAGATGCAGAGAGCAGCATTTTATATCCAGGTTTCTTCCTTTCTAAAAACCATCTTAATCCATGAAAGGTCCACAGGTCCATTATAATATTGAGACAAACAGCAGAATCATATCTGCCTTCTTACCTCTATGTTGCAATACTGTAAAATTAAAGACTTCAAAAGACCTTGAAAACTGATCCCAATGGTTCCTAAGGAGACTTTTGATAAGCAATCCCAGACGAAGTGAATGATCAACTCTAGAGTGGATTTGTAGTTTAAATAAAACACTTAACTGTATATTAATAAGAAGTAATTTTAGCAGAGCAAAAACAAAGTAATTAATTGAAGTCCATGATTTAAACCCAATAACCTTTATTTACAGCCATTCACACAAAAGATAGAGAAAAACAAACACAATTAATGGGATAAATAAAAGAAATTAACAAAACTGGAGAGATTATTTGAGCAGTTTTCATGATGAATTGTTCCACATGTATATATGATAGTTTCTTGGTTTATTTTTTGAAGACACTGATCAAGACCACATGTCCGGTTCATTCTGAGGAAGTTTCAACAATGCTTAGAAATTAATTTCTATCCATTGAATTCCCAATAACTGATAATGGGAGATTAGGCAGAGAGCTTTCAAATCTTAATAATATAGCATTAACAGCCAAACGCCTTCTCTTAGAGAAACAATCCAAAGAAAAAGTTAAAACTTTCCAGCCACACCTTCTGTTTGACCATTATGTTCTCTCCCTGATTCATTGGCGCTAATTCCCAGGTACTAATCTCACTAATGGCCAAACATCAACTATCTGGTTAGATGAGAGATAAAAGGTACTGCAGATGCTGGAGAATCCGAGATAACAAGCATGGGGCTGGATGAACACAGCAGGTCAAGCAGCATCATAGGAGCAGGAAAACTTGACGTTT
>JAHRHZ010000077.1:15472716-15494035 GCA_024137785.1 Ginglymostoma cirratum | reverse complement strand
GGGGGGGGGGAGATGGGGGACACCGACGGCGGGTTGGCAAGGAATACTAAGGGGGTGCCAAGGGGGCGAGTGAGAAGGCACCGACACGGGGTGGGGGGGGTTGGGGAGAGAGGGGGCGCCGACACGGTGGGTGGGGGAGTCAGGGGGCACCAACACGGTGGGTGGGGGGAGTCAGGGGGCACCGACACGGTGGGTGGGGGGAGTCAGGGGGCGCTGACACGGTGGGAGGGGAAGTCGGGGGGAGCTGACACGGTGGGAGGGTGGGGGAAGCCAGGGGGCGCTGACATGGGGGTTGGGGGAGTCAGGGGTGGTCAGAGGGCATTGACACGGGGTGAGGGAGGGGAAAGAGGGGCGAGCTGACAGGGGGTCGGCGAGGATGTGGCACCATCCATGGAGGGAGAACAAGCTGACGTTTCCAGTTTCGGTGAGTCTTCATTAGACTGTGATGCCGGAGCGGGGGGCTAGAAACATCAGCCTGCCCTCTGACCTACTGTGATCTCCAGTATTTGTTGTTTTCAGTACAGATTCCAGCATTTGCAGTAATTTGTTCCTCGGGGTTGTTGTTGGTGGGGGGGTTGTTTACAAGGGGGAGGGGGAAAGGGGGCACGAGGCTAGGGTCTCTCGGTTCCCCCCGCTCCCAGACTCAGATGACGGCAACTAACGGCTGTCCATCCGCTGACGAACTGGAACTCAAGCCCGTCCTCCTCCCCTTCACCGATGATCGGACCGTTACCTTTTCCTCGCAGCGGGGCCCGATTCCCGGATCCACGAACAGACCCCTTTCTCTCCGGCTCCAGCAACAACTACAGGACCGCTCGCTGCGCCGTCACGTCAGACGTAGAATGCTTGGTATTCAGGGACTGGGGCCTGGGGTATGCAGTTATGCAGGGTCCGGGGTTGCTGATTATACCGTGTCACGCGGGGAGGGCGTTGCGTTTGTGATTATACAGGGTCCGGGGTCTTTGTATATGATTATCCAAGATCCGGGGTTTGTGATTACAGCGAGCCCGGAATACGGTGTGTATGAATATACAGGGTCCGGGGTATGTGATTATAGCGGATTCGGACTGCGGTGTAGATGATTATGCAGGGTCCGGGGTCGTGTCTGTGTGTGGTGTGGTTCAACAGCGTCTCGGACCGGTTTACATGTTAAATCTCGGTCCTGGCATTACAAAAAATAACTATCGTCACAGCAGAGGGGGAGGCCATTTAGTGGCTCTCCAACTGAGACTTTCACCAAGTATTATTCTCATTCCCGTTAATCTGTGGATAATTCCATTTTGAATAATGCTCCTTCTGAATGCGTTAGTTAAACCTCCCTCTGCTACACTCTCAGGCTCCAGACCTGAACCTTTGGGTTGTGTGAATTTTTACTTTTAACTCACATCACCTTTGCTTCTTTCGTCAATTAACTTTAAATCTGTGCCCTCTGGTTTTTGATCCTTTCATGAGTGGGCACATTTTATTCCCAATTCACTGTGTCCAGGCCTCTCATGATTTTGAATATTTCAATCAGTCCTCCAGTCTTCTCCGAAGAGGAAAATCCCAGTTTTCCAATCTATCTTCATCATTTAAATTCCTCATTCCTGGAACTGCACTTGTAAAAGTCTTCTCAGTCTCTTAAATGATTTCACATCCTTTCTTAATTGCAGTGCCCAGAACTTCACACAACACTCAATTTGAGGCAAAACTAGAGCATCTTTTTTAAGTTCAACACATCGTCCTTGCTATTGTGGTCTGTAGCTTATTAGTGAAACCTAAGATACTGTTTGCTTTATTAACACTCTCTCAATCTGTCCTGACACTTTTGATTGTATTTGATTTATTATTGTCACGTACCAGGATACAGTGAAAAGTATTGTTTTGCGTGTTAAGCAGACAGATTGTAAGTACATACAGTAATAGAACAGAATGCAAAATATAGTGTTACAGCTACAGAGAAGGTGCAGAGAAAGATCTATGAGAGGTCCATTCATAATTGGTAACAACAGAGAAGAAGCTGTTCTTAAATCTATTGGTACATGTGTTCAAACTTTCATATCCTCTGCCCAATGGAAGAGGGTGGAAGAGATATAACCAGGGTGGGAGGGATCTTTGATTATGTTGTCTGCTGTCCTGAGGCAGCAGGAAATGTAGATGGAGTCAATGGATGGAAGGCTGATTTTCGTGATGGACTGGGCTTTGTTCACAGCTCTTTGTAATTTCTTGCATGCTTGGGCAAAGCAGTTGCCTTACCAAGCTGTGATGCATCCAAATAGGAGGCTTTGTATGATGCATCAATAAAAATTGGCAAGAATCATTGTGGACATGCTGAATTTCCTTAGCCTTTTGAGGAAGTAGAGGCACTCGTGTGCTTTCTTGACTGTAACATCGACATGGATCTACAAGGATAGGTCGTTGGTGATATTTACTCCTAGGAACTTGAAGCTCTCAACCACCTCCACCTCAACATTATCGATATAGATGGGGGCGAGTCTTCCATTCTGCTTCCTGAAGTCAACAACCAGCTCCTTCATTTTGCTGACATTGAGGCGAAGATTGCTGTCTTTATACCATGCCACTAAGTTGTCTCTCTTTCCTGTACTTTGTCTCGTTGTTGCCTGACATCCGACCTACTACAGTGGTGTCATCAGCAAATTTGCCAATGGAGTTAGAGCTGAATTTATCCTTTTAATTACTTTTAGTTACTTATACACATTTACACCCAGGTCCCTCTTCTCCTGCACTCCCTTGCATTGCACCCTTATTTTGTATTGTTTCTCTGGATTCTTCCTACCAAAATGTGTTATCTCAATCTTCTCTGCATTAAATTCCATTTGCTGTATTGACCCACTGTGCCAAGTTAAAAAGTCATTTTGAAGTTCTGTATTATTCTCCTCACAAATTACAATGCTTCGAATTCACATGTCATCTGCAAATTTTGAAATCGTGCTCTATAAGGTCCAGACTGTTAGTATCTCTCGAGAAAAATAACGGTTGCAGCACTGAACCCAGTGAGTGCCACTACTAACCTTGACTGCCAAAGAAACATTGATTAACCATTATTCTCTGTGTCCTGGCACTCAGCCAACTTTAAATCCATATTGCAATGGTCCCTTTTATTCTGTGAGTTCTAACATTGCTAATATGTGTTCTGACGCACTTTTATCAAAGACCTTCTGGAAGTTCTTCAACTTATCCACAGCATTGCCCACACCAGTCCTCTCTATTACCTCACAAAAAATTACCGTCAATTAGTTCAATGTGCATTTCCATTAGGAAATCCATGGTGACTGTCCTTAAATATTCTGCATTTGTCAATGTGACTATTAATTTTGTCCTGAATTATTGGTTCTAGGAGTTTCTCAGCCATTGAAATTAAAATGATTAGTCTGCAGTTGCTTCATGTTTGCAATTCTCCAGTCACAGAGTCATTGACTGGTACAGCACGGAAACAGACCCTTTGGTCGAACTCGTCTGTGCAACAAGATATCCTAAATTAGTCTAGTCTCATTTGCCAGCATTTGGCTCATATCCCTCTAAACCCTTCCTATCCATGTACCCATCCAGATGACTTTTAAATGCTGTTATTGTACCAGTCACCACCACTTCCTCAGGCAGCTCATTTCTGTACATGCATCACCCTCTGTGTGAAAAAATTGCCCCTTAGATCCCTTTGAAATCTTTTCCCTCTCAACTTAAACCTATGCTGTCTAGTTTTGGACACCCCTACCCTGGAAAAAGACCTTGGCTATTCACCCTATCTCTGCCCCTCATGATTTTGTCAGCCTCTACGAGGTCACTCCTAAGCATCTGATACTCCAGGGAAAATAGCAACAGCCTATTCAGGCTCTCCCTAAAACTCAAACCCTCCAACCTTGGCAAAATCCTTGTAAATTCTCTATGCACCCTTTCAAATTTAATAATATTTTTCTTATTGCAGGGAGATCATAATAGAAGACAGTATTCCAAAAGCGGCCTAATCAATGTCGCAAAATGATATTCCAATTCTAACATACAATGCACTGACCAATAAAGGCAAGCGAACCAAATGCCTTCTTCGCTCCCCTGCGTACCTGTGACTCCGTCTTCAAGGGACTATAATCCTGCACCCCAAGACTGCTTTGTTCAGCAACACTTCCCAGAACCTTATCATTAACTGTATATGTCCTGCCTTGATTTGCCTTACCAAAATGCAATGCCTCACATTTATCTAAATTAAACTCTATCTGCCACTTCTTAGTCCATCTCTCATCTGATCAAGATCCCATTGTACTCTGAAATAACCTTCTTCACTGTCTACTACACCACCAATTTTGGTATTAGCTGCAAACTTACTAACCAGTCCTCCTATATTCACATCTAAATCATCTCTATAAATGACAAAAAGCTGTGGACCCAGCACTGATCCTTGCAGCACATCGCTGGTCACAAGCCTCCAATCTGAAAAGCAATGCTCTAGCACCACCCTCTGCCCCCTATCTTCAAGCCAATTTTGTATCCAATTGGCTAGCTCTCCCTGGATTCCATGTGATCTAACATTGCTAACCAGTATACCATGTGGAACCTTGTCGAACGCCTATCCACCACTCTGTCTTCATCAATCTTCTTTATCACTTCTTGTAAAAACTTAATCAAGTTAGTGAGATATGATTTCCCATGCATAAAGCCATGTTGATTATCCCTAACCAGTCCTTGCCTTTACAAATGCATATAAATCCTGTCCCTCAGAATCCTCTCTAACAACTTACCCACCACTAATATCAGGCACACTGGTCTATAATTCCCTGGCTTCTCCTTACCATTTTTCTTAAATAATGGCACCACATTAGCCACCCTCCAGTTTCAGGCATCTTACCCATGGCTATCATTGATACAAATAACTCAGCAAGGGGTTCAGCAATCACTTCCCTTGTTTCTCATAAAGTTCTGGGATACACCACATCGTGTCCCGGTGATTTATGCACCTTTATGCGTTTTAAGACGTCCAGCACTTCCTCCTCTGTATGGGTCCCTGGAATTACCCATTAGTCTAAGAAAGGTTGAAAAATCATTGCTACTGCCTCTGCAATTTCCATGCTCAATTTTTTTCTGTATCTTTGGATGCATCTGATCTGTTTCAAATACCTTGTCAACTTTCAATACAGAAATCCTATCCAATACTTCCTCCGTATCTATTTCAAACACTTCTATCAATTGATATTCCTACACTGTCACCATAGCCTGGGTAACATCGCCTTCCTTGGAAAAGACATATGCAATATATTAGTTCAGTACTTCAGCCTTGCCCTCTGTCTCATTGTGTAAATCTCCTTTTTGGTCCCTAATTAATCCTTCCTTTACTACCCTTATATTATTTATATCCCTACAGAAGACATTAGGATTCCCTTTTATGTTAGTTGCTAGTTTCTTTTCATACTCCCTCTTTACTTCTGTCACTTGTTTTCTCGCCACCCCTCTGAACGTCCCACCTGGTTCACAACTATCTTAAGCACACTATTTTTATCATGCGTTCTACCCATTTTGTAATTGAACTTGTTTGCCCTATCTTGTTCTTTCAAGTAATTAAACCTTGACTGGGCCCCTTTATGAAAATTTTCCTATCCTAGCAATGTCTTCCCTTCCTCAATTAAGTTCTTCACACTTCTCCGGATTAAATTCCATTTGCTATTTTTCTGACCACCTGACTATTCCAATGCTTTCTTCCTCACTATTAACCATACAATACGTTTTTGCAGCACCTGCAAACTTCCTAGCCATGTTCCCAATATTTAAGTCAAACCATTGATATCATAGAATCCCTACAGTGCAGAAAGAGGTCATTTAGCTCATCGAGTCTGCACCGACCTTCCAAGTAGCATCCCACCCAGATTCACTCTATCCCCGTAACCATGGCTAATCCATCTAGCTTGCCCAACACTAGACCCTAAAGGGAAACTTAGCATGGCCAATCCACCTAACCTGCACATTTTTGAAGTGTGGGAGGTAACAGGTGGAGAACGTGTGTGTGTGTGTGTGTGTGTGTGTGTATATATACGTATATGAGTATATATATATATGTCACAAAAAACAAGGCAATTAGCATGGAGTCCTGTAAGATCTCATTGGAAACAATCTCCATGACTAATAACCTTTGCTTCCTGACACTGAGCCTATTTTGAACCCAATTCACCACTCTCCTAAGGTCTCAGGGCTCTTTTCAAACTAAACATCCGTGGCACCTTGTCAAAAGCCAATTACTAAAATCTGTGTGAACAATACAAAGTACACTTTTTATTAAGTCCTTAAAAACCTCCGTCAAGTAACTCAAATGCAAACTAATTCAAACAAATCCATGCTAATTGCCCTTGATTAATTGAAACAGCCATAAAGCCCCTCACAAATACTTCCAATAATTTATCAAACATCAAAGTTATAATTCTGGTGAGTACCTCTTCCTTTCTTTCCAAGCAGGACTTTAGTGGTCTTTCTGTGCTCCAACACCATGCCTGGATCCAGAGACAACTGGAAAATGATGGTCAGCTTCTCCACCATTTTAACATCTCTTTGTCTTTGTAGACTTAGCTATTCCTCATTTGGGGCTGGTGACTTATTTCCTTTCAAAAATGATAAACCCCTTTATGCTTCCCCTAATCAATAATACCATTCAAATTATTTCATCCCTCCTCCTTGACAATGTTTGCATCATCACTCACTTTTATGAAGTCAGATGCAAAGTATTAATGAAGAACCATGGCCATATATTCCACTTCAAAACAGAATTACCTTTTCAGTCTCTGACATATTGTCTTTGTCGTTATTCTCATGCTCTTTGTGTGTATATAAAACACCTTTGGTTTCCTTTGATTTTATTTGCTAACATTTCTACATGCTGCTGTTGGCTTCCCTGACTTTTAAATTTCACCGCTGCACCTTCTTTACCCTCTGTGCTTTCTACAGTACTGTGCTCTCAGTATCAGATGTAAATTTCACTTCCTAATCATGTTTCTGTCTGAGAAAACACAGTGTGGGGCTGGAGGAACATAGCAGACCAGGCAGCATCAGAGGAGCAGGAAAGCTAACGTTTCTTCTTCAGACTCTTCTTCAGAAAGGTCCAGACCCGAAACGTCATTCGGCCCATTTGTGTGTTCATAAAGTGGACGGCTAATAGAGGGCCCCCAACTTCAAAGCAGCAGCAGAATGTCATGGCAGGCAAGTGAAGGGGAGGGCTTTAGTTTATTGTCTCATCTGATAGACACCGTCTCCTACAACATACTTCTCCCATACTGCACTGGAGTGTCACCCTGGGTGTTGAGATTAAGTTTCTGGTGTGTGACTTGTAGTTATAACTGCATTCAAACTTGGACAGCTGCCACTGATATACAATAACAGAGCCACTGCAAAGTTTATCACTTTAGTTTCCTTCAGTACATAACATGTGTGGTTGTCTCTTTTCTCCTATCAGCAAATCATAATTTTTTTAAGGTTTTTTTTATTGGAATGGACTTCCACATTGCCAAGCAACCAGAAGTGGCCTGTCAGTAACACCAGGCAGCACAGATTTAAATAATAATAAATTTTTGTCAATATTCTAAGGATAAGGACTCTTGCCATAAAGTTTTGCACGAAGACAAAATTTTGTCTTTGGAAATGGCGTAATACTGGGTAGGTCAGCTATAACAGGAAATTGTACAGACGTAACAAGGTGTGGAGCTGGATGAACACAGCAGGCCGAGCAGCATCATAGGAGCAGGAAAGCTTGAAAATGATTTCTGATGAAGGGTCTAGGCCCAAAACGTCAAGCTTTCCTGCTCCTATGATGCTGCTTGGCCTGCTGTGTTCCTCCAGCTCCATATCTTGTTATCTCGGATTCTCCAGCATCTGCAGTTCCTATTGTCTCCTCACAGGAAATTGTACAATCTGTTAGAAAAACACAATTAACTATTCGACAAACTCAGCAAAGTAAAATCCAGCTTGACATATAATTTATTAACTGTTTGCGCTTTTGAGCTTTAGCTAACTTTTGAATTCAGCAAAGAGAAACACTCAGCACAAGTAAATTTGATGCTAATTTCCAAAACTCAACAGCAAAATATCAAGAACCATGGCCATGTATTCCACTTCCACACAAAATACTTCGAAGGAGGACTGCTGTGACAATTGCATGTCCGAATGCTTATGCTTGTCTCATTTCTCATTAATGTCAGCTCAAGCGACGTTATAATTCCTTGACCCACCATGTTTCTAGACAAAATCATTCTTTTCACTAGTCACAAATGAGGCAGTTCTGATTCCACACAAAAAAGCATATGCGGGCCATGACCTTATAACATGAGCAAAAATTCTGAAGCAGTAATCAACAGTCATCAACCATTATTTAGGACTGTTTGTCAGAAGTTTTTTTTTTCTGAGAGGTCAGTCTCTTTGGGGGACTTTTTTTTATTAGCTCTAGAGCAACTTTTTCTCAAGTTTTGGAGTCTGTCATGTTTCATTCACTCTTCGACAAAAATTGCTGCAGTTGTACCAGTCTGTGTGAAGCAGATATAGTGAATTCTTCCTTCAGGATTCAACATGTAATCAAACAGACCACATTTTTGCCACGTAAAGTAACTTTGCTTGCACTCTATTTGACATATGTGTTTTCAAAACTCATAAGGTGAACATGGCCGTTCCTGCTATCTCTAAATTTCACCTTAACTCTATTCATTCACCACATAGAAAGCCTCACATGAAATGTAATTGCTTGTTGCATTGAGCTGTCATGCCACTTATTCTAAGCTGTGGGCCTACATCGGGTTTATACTGTAAATTGGAGTCTCTTTAATATTGAATTTTCCTCTTAGTTACTGTGTAGCGTAAGATTTCATTTAACTATTATTACAGTACTAACTAACTTTCCAAATTTCTAGTAAATAAAGACAAAAGAAAGTTCCAAAAAAATCAAGAATCACTGAGATCATGAAGAACATGATGTTCCACTAAACTGGCATTAAAGATTTCTCTGGCACCATATTGAGCCTCTTATCAATGCAGTGTTGAGAAAGAGAAAATGTTTTCTTCTTAGAAAGGAAGGTGACTCACCTTTAGACAAACGTGGACAAGGGAACAATGATCATCTTGATATCATGAGTTGTTGTCCTGCGATCATCGGTTGAAACAATTCAAATAGATGATTGACGCAGCGTAAACTACCAATTCCAAGAAAAAGGACGCATCAACAAGTGCTCAGGGTCAGAAGGAAATCCTTGTCAGTAGGTCCTTAGATTGCCATCAGGGAGCTGTCTTCTCAAGATGGAAGATGGACCAGAAAAGGAGGAGGGAGACCCAGGAAAGCATTCCCAAAAACTTCAGCTACAGAGCAAGATGCTGCCTTCTGTAGTGAGACCAACTCACCTCCTGACACCTCAAAGCCTCCCCACTATCTACAAGGCACAAATCAGTACTCCCCATTTGACCTGGATGAGTGCAACTCCACCGACAATCTAGAAGCTTGACACCATCCAGGACAAAACAGCCCATTTGACTGGCAACACATGCACAAGTATCCACTTCCTCCACCACTAATGCTTATAACAGCAGTAGTGTGTGCTATCTACAAGACGCACAGCAGAAATTCACCAAGTGTCCTTAAACAGCACCTTCTAAACCCATAATCACTTGCATCCAGGAGGTCAAGGGCAGCAGATACACGGGAACACCTCCAACTACAAGTTCCCTCCAAGCCACTCATTATCGTGACTTTGGAAAAATAATTGCCATTCCTTCATGTCACTGGGTCAAAATCCTGGAATTGCCTCCCTAATGACATTGTGTATCCATTTACAGCAGATGTACTGCAGTGGTTTAAGAGGCAGCTCACCATCACCTTCTCAAGGGCAACTGGGGACAGGCAATAAATGCCAACAACGCCCACGCCCCACAAATGAATAAAAAAATTCCATGTCAACTGCTTTTTCATCTTCTGATATCAGTGAACCATCCTCAATTGTCATGGGTTGTATAAACTTTTTGTCTAATTAATTAATGTATCATGCCTGAAGTGCTGCTCTAAACAAACTTAAGGATCAACTTGAAAATTACTTATAAATCATAGACCACTTATATTAGGTAACTGCAGTTATGTACGCTCAAAATCTAATAGAGGTATCAGAAGTGGGATATCACAGAAGTAAAGATATAATTGGCTTTAAATTTGAGAAGCTAAGAAGCAGCAGTCTTAGATTGCAGTTAAACATTTGTTGACTAGTTCTTAAGTAAAACAGAAAGTTATAATGGCATTGGGGTATTCTAGAATGTGACTGATAGACAGTTTTACAAAAGAGAGAGAATGATTGATAGAGGGAGCTGCATTGGTTTTTGTCGAAATGTGTGATAGAAAATTTATATTTCCTTGATCAGCTTCTAAAGAGACCCTGAAAGGAACAATTGTGTTAGAAATAGTCTAAACTAAGTTGGCCTACAGTGTACATCTGCATGTTTACAGCTGAATAAGGGAAATGAGGAGCTATGGGAGTTGGTAAGTAAGCTGGGAAGGGGAAAACACTGCTGTCCTACGTGATATGGTGATGATAATAAGGACCATAATATTAATAATACATAAGAAGGAACATAGTAAGGAAAAAGCTGCAATAGATCTAACTCTTGAACCAGACATTGAATTACAGACAGAACATAGCAAAACAAATGATTAGAACATGAGACAGACCTTATCCCATTTTTCAGTAAAATCAAACAGTATCAGGGACAACTAATCTGGAAACAGTTGCCACTTCTATCTCAAAAATGAGACCATATGACCTTAAACTGTCCTGTGATAGTTTGGGAGGAAGTGACTTCCCCAGTGATCTTAGTGGGTATGGGAACATAGTTGAGAAAACTTACCCTTTTGCAGTGCATCTCAGATGTAGTGAGGCAAAGCTGGACTGCAATGTCACCTGGGACAGAGCTAAGATAGAGACAGAGGGAAAGATGAAGGCACCTCTATTGCAGACACAAGCTTGCACAAATCCCTTATCCCCAATGACGTCAAAGAGGCATCCATTGGAACTCAGAGTGCACTTGTAAAAAGATGCCATGACTATTACAATGAAAGCATGCCTTACCTTCAAGCCAAGTTATTACTAAAACAAGGCCTTGTCTGTAAACATCAAAGATTTAAAATTGGTTTGAGAAAGAAGTTACAAAGTTTTAAAGACGAGAATCTGAAATGATGTGAACTTTATGTTTCAGTTTTAGTTTAAGATAAAATTTCTGTGCTGTGAAATGTTGTAATTTGTTCCCAAAGCATACAGATGAGCTAAAGTTCACTAGACATCCAATTTGAACTCAAAATTTGGTAGAAAAATTGATAAAGGCAAGAGATAGGAGAAATATCTCGTTCCAGATGCATGTATTTTTTTGAAGTTGTGATATAACAAAAGATAATAAAAGTTTTGAGACCATTGGAATGTTTGAGCAAAATCAAGGAAATGAGAAAAAAATTGAAAAGACAGTTTGAACTTATCTGGAAAGTTTTTTTTGTCTCTTAAAACAAAGTATGTAAAACTATGACATGGTAGGCACATGACATGCACTTGGGAAATGTTTCGCCCTGCTCTTTCTCGATTTAATTTTTTAACTGATGACCATTTTTAATTTTCCATATTGTTAGATGTGTGGTTTTGAACATAGCTAAGTTTTATGTTTCCAGGTTTATTGTTACGATTGGATGTTGCTAATGCATTGCGCATCTAACCAGAGCCATAGTGGATTTTGTTTTTGTGTTTTTAAACATGTCACCTAGGTACTAATACCATAGTTAGGGAACTAGGAGTCTGGCAGATTCAGAAACAAAACTGCAGGTGTCAAATTTGGACTAAAGGCTTTGCCTTTCAATGATGTCTCCTTGACCATCCAAGCCACTTCTCATCTTCTGAGATAAAGGGCTGAATTTTAGATTTTTTGGCTAATTCCAAGCTGTCAAGTTTATTTTGGAGGGTCTTTCATCATGAAGCTTAACAAATTTTCTTGTCATATCTTACCAAACTTGCCACGTTTAATTCCTACCATGGTTTCCCTTGTATCTGATCACAGCCCCATTTTACTGTGTGCCATTCCCAGAACAACTTGCCACTCAGTACCTTTCCACCTGTGCCACTTTTGAAAGTCTGTTGTTCACCTCGACAAGCGTTGGCAATCTGGCATTCCCCCTCATCTGTAACATCATGGCACAGAAGCCCCAAAACCACACCGCCCACAGCACATCACTGGTGTGGTTGACACTCCCTCACACATACAAACCCACTCCTTCATCCTGGTCACAGTTCAACCAACAGGGCACACACTTTACTTGTCCCTCACTACATCCCATCTATGTCAGCACTACCCTGCCACCAATGCCCTCTGAAGACCTGCAATCTGTCATTGTCCCAGAAGGGAACATCAAATACAGGCAAGCCATTTGATGAATGTAAACATGAGCTTTTATTTACAGAAAGCAAAAGTGAATAGTAGCAAAACTAATAGAGGCTGAAATTCACCCCACAATGCAAACCAGATTTTGGCAACATGACCAAAGATTCATTTACAGTCCATGATCGTCTGCCTCACCCAGTTCTTATCTCTTGGAAGTGGGTATCAATGAGGCTGTGTGTGCTTTGTAGAGTCTGATGCAGCTGAGCTCTGTCATGGAACAACAACAGCTTCCTCCTCCCCAGTGTCCTTGTCTTCCTTCTTGGAAGAGTACTCCAGTTCCCCCACATCCTGTGCATTCAACACATCACCTCATTGCCTGTTCCAAATATGAAGAGTACACAATGATGTGACACACACTGTCTGCACTATGCAGGAGGCCTCCCAAATACGAGACCTAGCAGCAGAATTGCATCTTCAGTAGCCCTGTATTTTGCTCTACCATGACCCTGGTTGAGGCATAAGCAACATTAAACCTGCACTCTACGTCAGTTAGGGATTGCACAATGGTGTCATGAGCCATGGTCACAGCAGGTAACCTTTATCAGACAGTAACAGTCTTGTCAAGCACCTGGTCCCTTAAATGCACCAGGGTGCACAAGAGTACTCCAGAGTGTAGGAGTGATGACAGCTGCTAGGGTAGTAGGCACACACCTCACAGATCACCTCAACTTTTATTGAATGAAATCCCTTCCTGTTGATGAAATCCATAGCGCTGTGATACATCTTTCTCAGGATCACGTATGTGCAGTCAATGGTGCCCTGCGCCAAGGGGGAACCCAGCTATACAGTCAAATCCACTCCCCTGGGGTAAAGCTCAGACCTTGTCATTGAGTAATAAAATGACCCAATGTGACCTTGCACAGATGTTATTGGTTACTGTTTTGATATATTTGTGGGTGTACGTTTGAGAGATCCCACACAAGTCATCTGTTGCTTCCAGAAAGGAGGCAGTATCATAGATGTTTAGAGTGGCAGTGACCTTCACAGTCACCAGGAGAGGATGGCCTCCCACTCCTGCAACCGTCAAGTCCCATTCCTATAGTTGGCATGGTTCTGTCACAGTGTCCTGGGACATATGAAGTCTGTGTCAACACTGTGCCTTGCTCATGCCCAGAAAATGGAGTCAGGGCCTGAAAGATCTGGTTCTCCTGCACACCCCACACATCCTGTGGGTCCCTAAAGCTGTGCTGACCCTCCTCCATGCTGGCCTGTTGCTGCTCTTGGACTTACCATCGACCATGGTCCTCCTGCCTCCGGCTTTGTTTCCTTATGAAGGCAGCCACTAAAACCATCATGCATCGCATGGCAGGATTCATCAATCTCAGTTTAAAGGACCTAAATAGTGCAAGAGTTTCCTACACATCAGATCAGACTTTGGGGTCATATCCTGCAGACGAGGGCTGAGCTCACTTCACCATACAGTGAGACATCCACACATGAGCAACCAGGGACACATATCTGTCATACACCTATATTCAGGCTCAGCACATGCAGCAACTTGGTATAGATAACACACTGGTTGAGTGATACCAGAACTTCCAGTTGCCTGCTTACATCAATGAGGCATGAGATTTCATGTCTACTCTGCCTCGCACAAACGTCAGAAACTGTACAGGACAGCTCCAAGCTGACAGTGCACAATAGAATTTAAAGATGGCACAGGCATCAGCCAATTCTGGGATATCCGCTGACTGGCAAATTATTTTGGGCATGGCTTATGGTACATAATTGTGACTGAATTAGGATAACTTGACACAAGTTGCTATTTCAAGCACTCAATGAGAAATTTCTATGAAGTTTAAGGAGAAAAACAAATCTAAAGTGTAAATATTAAGTTAAATCAAAAGTCAATGCAAACAGCATAGTTGGTTTTAAATTTTATTTTTAAAAAAATAGGAAAGATTGTTCAGGAAGAAGTTAACTAACTAGTATCAAAACCTAACAGATTAACGACACTGTTGAGGCCGCACATTGTAAAAACTGCCAAGTGTGTTGTTGCCATATTTTCATTTGGGATAACTTTAAAAGAAAGAAAAGTAAAATATAATCTATCAAGTTACTTTTGAGAAAATTACATGTACATTGTTTAAGAAACAACAAATAAGCAGAATTTGGTAATGCTTGGAATCTCAAAATATTGGTTGATCCCTGTTTTCAAGATCTTTCGTAAACCTTTTTATTTGGACAGTAAGGTTTCCTCAAACCTTCTGAAACAAATATAATGGTAATTGACAGGACATGTCACTTAAAATAAAAGATAGTGACAGGAAAATGACATAACATCAAATGGGAATACTTCACTTAAGGTGTAATTAAATGGAATATATCAAATGAAAAGTAAGTGAAAGGTAATTAATGGACAGTTTTCACTTGGAGATATGTGCACACATGACCATTAACTATTCTTTTAAAGATAACAACGGGATACTTTGGTCATCATGTGATACATTAGGACCAGCGGGGAGGATACATAAAACCCCTCAACAACACCTTTCTCTCTTTCAATAAGATCACCTGAGAGTCAAAAACACATGGTATGATATTCAAATACAGTTTGATATTTTTGGATATGCTTGATTATTATAAATATTTCAATCTCCTGGCCTATCAGTAATTTTCACCACTTTGTGAGCTTTAGTTTATGATTGGATATTCCTCTTGACCACCCTTGTTAACCACAAGTGTTCCATCCTTCTAACTGAGTTCTTTTATTTGACTGGAATAATTTTTTTCCTGAGCATTATGAAATATCTCCTTCAATGCCTACCATTGCTCATCAATTGACCTTCCCCTTAGACTATTTTTCCTGCCTGCTTTAGACAACTCTTTCTTCATACTCCTGTAATTAGAGTCATAGAATCATACAGCATGGAAACAGACCCTTCAGTCCAATTCAGCCATGCTGACCAGGTTTCCCAAACTAAACTAGTCCCATTTGCCTGCATTTGGCTCATATCCCTCTAAACCTCTCCTGTTCATGTATCTGCCCAAATGTCTTTTAACTGTCATAACTGTACCTGCACCTACCATTTCCTCTGATGGCTCGTTCCAAATACGTACCACCCTCAATGTGAAAAAGCTGCCCCTTAGGTCCCTTTTAAATCTTTCCTCTCTCACCTTAAATCTATGCCCTCTAGTTTTGGACTCACCTACCCAAGGGAAAACATCTTTGCTATGCACCATATCCATGTCCCCAAGGAACTGAGTTGGTCCCAATTCTGGTGTTTGTTTGAGTGAAGGCATGTAGCTGAGGGTAATTCTTACAGTAACATCAGTGTAGTCAGATTCTATAATCCTCTACAAGGTCACCCCTCAGCCTCCTACATTGCTCTTATTTAAGTTGTGGACACTGTTTCTTTGCTCTCCGTCAAATGGAATTTGAAATTCTACCATGTTATGATCTCTACCTCCCTGGAGGATCTTTTATTAGTCCTGCCTCATTACATATTACTCGATCTAAAATAGCCGGTCCTTAGGTTGGTCTTGCAACATACTGATCTAAGAAGTAATCCATGATACACTCTAGAAATTTGTCTTGCATATCCTCCTTGCCCACCTGATTTGTACACTTAGTATTCAGGTTAAAATCACCCATTATAATTGTAGCGTCCATCTTACAGGGCTCTATTTTTTCCTGATTTATACATTGTCCTACAGGAAAGCAACTCTTCATGGACCTATAGACAACTCCCAGCTGTGATTTATTTCCCTTGTTTTCCTTATTTCCACCTAAACACTGAAGCAAGAGGCCTTCATTCCATCAGTGATTACATTTACAAAAATGTTTCATTGATCTTAAAGCTATTTGATCGCAAAGCTATTTTGGACATTCCGAGGTTATGCAGGAATTGACTACTTTCAGACGAAGTTTGGAGTTTGGAGGAGAGAAACAGACAGTCTGTGCAGTTGGGATAGCCAACCAGTTCCTCAGGTGATCAGGTAGCTGAGGGTCTTTCAATCGTTATTAGGGCCCGAGATGAGGAAGTCCCAGCTGCTATGCTTCACAAAGGAGGCAATGGCTATTGCTGGGACATCGGTCACCAGACTCTCAGGAGACAGAATCGATCATGACAAAAGTAAGTGTTGTTTACATGAGAAAATAAAAGTAACACTCCACAAGGAACTGAGCTGGTCCCACTTCTGGTTTTTGCATGGGTAAAGACATGTAGCTGAGGGTGATTCTCAGAGTAACATCAGTGTAGTCAATTCAGATTTTGAAAGCAATGTTATTGGAGCCCTAATTTGCAAAAGCCATTGAAAATATGATTCAGAAAGAAACAGTTTTACATCAAAGAATATGGACAGAGAAAAACAATTCAGGAAATCTTTTTAAAAACTTCCAAAAAAAATCCTCCCCCCTTGTTACATTAATGTTGTTTGTTCTGCTGGGCTGCTTTCTTTCATTTGTTTTAAAATATTACCTTTTCAGATATGTAAGTATGGAAGGGACATTCTCCTTGTAGACACCCTCTGCACTCATCCCTTTCATTTTGAGGTTGGGGCTGCAGTACATTACAGGTATGGAGAAAAGAGGGAGAATATAAGATCTGAATGTAAACACAACTAAAGCCATGTATGCGGATAATATGCTTCGGAGTCAAAGGAATGCAGAGAGAACCCTATTTTTAACAACCCATCTATCATTCTAGAAGTGCTTTGAGAATCATTACTTGGTGCAATGTGAGAATAATAGCCATCCCATTGGTGGGAGTATTGAGGATATAGAAGGGTGAATACAGGCATGGATGCTGGGCTCTCTTGCCTGTGCCGCACAATAAGGGTGAAGTGTCCTCAATCAGTTGCACTGACCTGAGCAATGTTGATCGAGCGAAATCATGGCCCAGTTGGTATATGGAGGTCCTTGTTCTGTAATTCAAATCAAAAGCTCTTTATTCCCATCTTATCTCGATGCAGTTCCATTTTGAATCAACAAATTATATACCATTTAGGTTATGCAATAAAAGATGTTATGCCATGTGTAGCTGAGGAATTGCACCTGGAGGTGGCAATTGAGATCCTGCAACTGGTCCATTCTCTCCTGGAAGTGATGGCTGATCTTCTGGGCCTCCTGTAGGTCAGGGTTTATGAAGGCCATTTTCTGGTTGAGGACTCTGTTCTCTGCCTCGATCATTTAACCATGTAGACCCTGCTGCAATTGTGAAATTGCAGATTAAAATTTGTGATGTCTTTTTGAATGGAGATGCCTGTATGCTTTGTAACTGTAGCCATTCTGGATGTAAATACGTGGGAGGATAGAGAAAAACTGTGATAAATGATGTTGCTGCATGCCCAATTCATATATTTGAGGTCATTTTCAGGTCTTTAAATTTAAAAAAATCAAAAACTCAGTTTTATCAGTGCTCCCTTTAGTTTCCCCAATTGATTTTAAAAGCCTTACCTGGTTGTAAAGTTTAATGCAGCCTCAAGGTCACATGTGTAGAAATGAATTTATCTAATTTTTTTTAGATATGCAGTACACTGAACATGAAGAAGGGAAAGAAATGTACATTAAAAAGAAATATGATTGGAGATTGGAACAATTCATATTTCACTCTCTGCAGTGTAGAACAGAGGATCAGGAATAGGCTATTCAGTCACTGGCGCTTGCTGTGCTATTCACCTGGATTATGGCAACTCAGCTCCATTTACTCACCTTTGTTTCACATCCCTTGAAACTCCCACCTAACAAAAATGCATTGGTCTCAGTCATGGGAGTTCTAGTTTTCCCAGTAATGACATCCTGTTCGGGATGAGAATTCTAAATCACATATATTTTACAGTCAAAAGACTTTAAATACTTAAAAATTGGCTGAAAACAGGACCCACTATGCCAGATAATAAAGGAGGAACTGTGAAACCCTTATATTCCACAGTGGGGAGACAAGATCAGAATTATCCACTGAGTCCAGTGCATTCCACAAATCCTTCACAAATTTCTGGGGGTAACCTGTGGGAACTGTGGTCTGAGGGCCAAGTTAATACACACATTCTGGTCACGCCCCTGAGTTCAACCATCCTGGGACAGTTCAAAAGCCCCAGTAAGGTGTCAAATTCCTTAAAATTCCAGAGACATGCCTGAGGACCATACTGGACAGCAACACCTCCTTCTGTACTCAATCGTACAGGCATGCCGACTCCAGCAGAATGAAACCCTTCACTGCAATGAAGCAAAATCCTTCTCAAAACTGAGGTGTGGGTGGAATATCAGTGGCATATATGTCAATCAAGCATTCTGTCAAGAGTTCAAGAGATACCTGACTGAATGGATCTCTGACATGATTTTCCCTTTCTAACAACCTCCGACGTTCAGCTAAAAACTCACCACCCAGTATCTGCAAAAGCCAAGTCCCTGTCCCGCAAATAGGCTGGCTCTTGATGGCTCCCTGACTTTCAATTAATCTGTCACAGGACCTGTGGCTCAGATGACTTTCTCTCATGGTTTATGATGCCATTCACTGGATTCCTGTGTACACAATCATGCCAACATGCCAGAATGTGTTACCAGTTATATGGTGACTTTACAAAAATATGTGTATGTTGTTTTATCAAGAACACACTTTTCAAATTTCATGAGTATGGATTATGGAAATAATTACTAACTCCAGAGTGACTGAAATCCTAATTTGAAGTTCATGTGACTTACAATCATTGTTAAAAATATCACTCGAACCTGTGTCTAAGATTCCGATCTTGCTGGCGCATTTTCTCAGCTGTACCAATATGGTCATCCACGGTGGCTCAGTGGTTAGCACTGCTGCCTCACAGTGCCAGGGACCCGGGTTTGATTCCACCCTTGGGCAACTGGCTGTGTGGCGTTTGCACATTCTCCCCGTGTCTGCGTGGGTTTCCTCCGGGTGCTCTGGTTTCCTCCCACAGTCCAAAGATGTGCAGGGGAGGTGGATTGGCCATGCTAAATTGCCCGTAGTGTTCAGGGATGTGTGGATTAGGGGGATAGGTCTGGGTGGGATGCTCTTTGTGTCAGTGTGGACTTGTTGGGCCGAAGGGTCTGTTTCCACACTGTCGAGGTTCTATGAAAAAAAAGTGTAACATGAGGAGATCTTTCCTGGTT
Source organism: Ginglymostoma cirratum (assembly GCA_024137785.1). Classification (NCBI taxonomy): domain Eukaryota; kingdom Metazoa; phylum Chordata; class Chondrichthyes; order Orectolobiformes; family Ginglymostomatidae; genus Ginglymostoma; species Ginglymostoma cirratum. Next base: position 15,474,555 of record JAHRHZ010000077.1, on the reverse strand, counting down.
TTATGCTGAAGGCTGCACAAACCTGAAATCAGGTGACTCTAAGCTCAGTCATACACATTCCCCTTTCATTTCAGGTACTCTGAAAGCCTCAAAGTCGCATATTTCAGATGCTTGGAACCACAGAAAATTTACAGCACAGAGGAGGCCATTTGGCCCAGCATGTCTGCATTGACTCTCCGAAGGAGCAATTTAGCTCGTGCTACCCCCCCCCACCTTCTCCCTGTAGTCTTGCCCTTTCTGCCTTTGCAGATAATAATCAAATACCTTCTCAATTGAACCTGCCTCAACTCAACCAGTGCCTTCTAGATCCCAGAAATAGTAGGATCCTGTCCACTCACTGTGTTTCTCCTCATGCTCCCCTTGTTTGTCAATTATTTTACAACTCTGCCCCCTACTGCTCAGTCTTTTCATTAACTGCTGTCTGCCTACACTTGAGACAAAATAGTCACAAGGTTTCCAACTTCCAAAGTATAATAGTTAAGAATCAGTATTTCCATTTAAGTACAAATATTATGATAATTAACATAGAGTTATTGGCAAATTTAGAAAAAAACCTTCTAAGCATTAATCATGCTACTAGAAATTATTCCTTCCTTTAAGTTACATACAATTTCTTTAGGTTTTTCTGTTTAGAGTGAAACCAGATTTCCAGCTGTAAATATAAAACAGTTGCTAAAAATCTCAATAAGGAATTCAGACAAAACCAGAGGTTTGCTTCTGCACTGTAAACATTTTATAATAAATTATATATCACCTCACACCATTTGATTCTTCTACACCTCTCAACACACCCACCATACGTACAAGAACTGTACATCTCCAATTCTTCAAATCATGTTCGCTCTCACCCTCTTTCTCCAGAACAAGCAGCACAAAATACCGCGGAAAAGAGCAAGGTGTCAGGAGACATTGGAAGGTGTCAGGAATGAGTCTCCTCATGTAGGTCAGGAAGCCCAAGTAGAGCTATGAGGCTCAGACTGGAAGGGGTTGGTGTTGCCAGAGCATATTACTTATAGCCCATCACTCCAGTCAGGATGGATGCAGCATGCGGAGAAACTGCAACTTGCATTCTCATTTGTTCAAGTACGGTTTCTCTCTCCTATCTTGACTTCATGTTTCTTTTTATCTTGGGTTTAACCCAAGATCATCCCCACAGGAGAACAAACTTCATGAAAGGGCAAATCTTTCCGAAGCCGCAGCATCAGCTACTCTATCTCCCTAAATAAAAACCACAAGAACTGCGGATGCTGTAAATCAGGAACAAAAACAAAGTTGCTGGAAAAGCTCAGCAGGTCTCAGCATCTGTGGAGGAGAAAACAGAATTAACGTTTTGGGTCCAGTGACCCTTCCTCAGAACTGATGGTGGCTGGGAAAACTTCAGTTCTCTACCTCCCTACTTCTGCTTGCTAATATGTGGTGAAGCAGGTCATCTGTCCACAGAAATTGTTGGAGGAATCCTGATAGAAAGTGTCAGAATGGTTAATGGAACCAGTTCAATGGTTTCACCACTAGAGGACACAATTTCATGCCAATCCAAATGATGAGACAAAGTGACAATGCAGTCAGGATCATCCTGGTTAACACACACCTGCAGCACGTGCCAATGGTATTTGTGTTGATTTCACTGAAGTTATAGTGTGTAATTACATTAATTTTCTTGGAAAGTTTGCTAACCTATCTGTGTCAGGTTGGGTCAGAGATAAAAGGTACTGCAGATGCTGGAGAATCCGAGATAACAAGCATGGGGCTGGATGAACACAGCAGGTCAAGCAGCATCATAGGAGCAGGAAAACTTGACGTTTCGGGCCTAAACCCTTCATCAGAATTTCTGATGAAGGG
>JAHRHZ010000077.1:15457414-15472316 GCA_024137785.1 Ginglymostoma cirratum | reverse complement strand
GGCTGAGGATCCTGGGATTGTATTCATTAGAGTTTAGAAGGTTGAGGGGAGATCTAATAGCAACTTACAAGATAATGCATGGCTTAGAAAGGGTGGACGCTGGGAAGTTGTTTCCGTTAGGTGGGGATACTAGGACCCGTGGGCACAGCCTTAGAATTAGAGAGGATCAATTTAGAACAGAAATGAGGAGACATTTCTTCAGCCAGAGAGTGGTGGGCCTGTGGAATTCATTGCCACGGAGCGCAGTGGAGGCCGGGACGTTGAATGTCTTCAAGGCAGAGATTGATAAATTCTTGATCTCGCAAGGAATCAAGGGCTACGGGGAGAGTGCGGGTAAGTGGAGTTGAAATGCCCATCAGCCATGATTAAATGGCGGAGTGGACTTGATGGGCCGAATGGCCTTACTTCCATGTCTTATGGTCTTATGGTCTTATAAGCGCTGGCACCATCTTTAAAAATCCATTATGCCCCTGGACAAGCACTATCAGTCCAGAACTGTCCTGCGCTGTTTGACACTTGCCCAGATGTGGCAGACAAGGGGAAATTGATGCCCAGTTTTACTGGCAGGGACATGGAGTTCCTGCTGCACGGAGTGATGTACAGAACCAGCACAGGACCATGACGCCAGACCATACCAGCTTGTTCTGTGGTTACCAGCCAGGTTAGAGTGGTCACTGCAGTCTGGAGGAATGCCCAGTACTGTAGGAAGAAGGTTAATGTATTTCTCCATTCTGACAATGTAAACTGCACAATCTTCACTCTGATACTCCACACTCACTCTACCTCTGCCACCGGACCCACTTCCCACCAAAGCTCATGCTATAACACTTTCACTATTGCCTGCAACATCTTCCCTCACCCACTCCAAACCCCGGACACCAGTAAGCCTGCATGTCCTCTGTGCAACCTGCTCACTCATTCGGGAAACCTGCAGGAACACTGAGAGCTGTGCCAACCACTTTAATCTTCCTTAATCCCTGCCTCGCTCTCATTTCAGGTGTGATACGTCCACAAGAGGGCAGAAAGTCTTAAGAGGGGGTGGTGTGTTGCCTGCCATTCAGCTCCTCACCCCCTAACAGGAAAGGATCCTGACTCTGACTGCCCTGAGCGGGTTTTGGATGGGTATGAGAGGTTGCCCACAACTTTTGAGCTGGGAACCCATGGTAAGCTTTCTGACTTTGTGTCTGCATGTATGGCACAGCAAGACAGTGGTAATGTGAGCCTGGTATCTCAGGAGGGTAGAGGAGCCAATGCAAGCTTAGCCAGGGATATTCCAACCATCCAGGTAGGCTCAGAGTGAGTGAGCACTATGTCAGTGAGCTAAAAGCCCAGAGACGTAGCCTGGTCCTGTCCTGTGTGTTCCTGAACCTCTTGCTGCACCATTACAATGCCAGTTGCCAGTACTGCCAGTGATGCATCATTGAAGTATAGCAGCATCCTGTAACTGGACTGGAGATGTACCATCAGGGTTTATAGAGACTGGCACTTATCAGAAATCAATATTAGTGGATGTAGGGTCTGTGTACCCATGAAGCTTGTCCACATTGTTGGTTCCTGACATCCAACATGGGGTTTTCAGAGAGCAAGCAGTGAGTTGAACCCACCAAGAACTTACTCTGGTTTCCATTCAAGTTTTCCTGAGGGCCCTCTTGTATGATGAGTATGGTAAGATCACAATCTGTGGTGACTTCAGCTGTTAGCAAGGTGTTTAACAGTCAGTAGTCTGTGTCAATGGGGAACTCATCGTTACCTGGTGAGTAATCTCACCATGCTGCTTGAGAAAAACAAACATGAATAAGCAAGGTCATCTCTATTTATACCATCATAATAATGCTTTTTTAAAATTCATTCACAGAATGAGGGCATCACTGGCAAGGCCAACATTTATTCCTCATCCCTAATTGCCCAGAGGGCAGTTAAGAGTCAACCACATTGCTGTGGGTCTGGAGTCTCATGTAGGCCAGACCAGGTAAGGATGGAACTATTGAATCAGATAGGATTTTCCCGATAGTGAATTCATAGTCACCATTAGACCCTTAATTCCAGATTTTTATTCAGGGTGGCATGGTGGATCAGTGGTTAGCACCGCTGCCTCACAGCACCAGGGACCCGGGTTCGATTCCAGCCTTGGGTGACTGTCTGTGTGGAGTTTGCACATTCTCCCTGTGTCTGTGTGGGGTTTCCTCTGGGTGCTCTGGTTTCCTCCCACAGTCCAAAAGATGTGCAGGCTTAGTGGATTGGCCATGGGAAATGCAGGGATATGTTAGGGAGCTGGGTCTGGGTGGGATGCTCTTCAGAGAGTTGGCGTGGACTCAATGGGCTGAATGGCTTGCTCCTACACTGTAGGAATTCTATGACTTTAGGGGGAGGCAATGGCCTAGTGGTATTATCATCAGACTATGAACTGAGTAACCTACTTGGGGACCTAGGTTCAAATCCCACCATGGTAGAATTTGGGGCAGCACGGTGGCTCAGTGGTTAGCACTGCTGCCTCACAGCACCAGCAGCCTGTGTTCGATTCCACCCTCGGGCAACTGTCTTGTGGAGTTTGCACATTCTCCCCGTGTCTGCGTGGGTTTCCTCTCACAGTCCAAAAGATGTGCAGGCTAGGTGAATAGGCCATACTAAATTACCTGTAGTATTCAGGGATTTGTAGCTTAGGTTACAGGGGAATGGGTCTGGGTGGGATGGTCTGAGGTTCAGTGTGGACTTGTTGGGCCGAAGGGCCTGTTTCCACACTGTAGGGATTCTATGATCTCTATGATGAAATTCCACTATCTGTTGTGGCAGGATTCAAACTCGGGACCCCAGATCATACCTGGGTCTCTGGATTAACAATCCAGCGATAATGCATGGGGCTGTCAAAATATGTTACAGATAATAAAAAAAATAAGGTACCCTCTTTTGTGTGCCTTCTTCACTTAATATGAACAATATGATTGGTCACTCCTCTTTGCTATGGCATCAAAGTCTAGTGTCACTCTTCTCTCTCTGAAAATCTGATCTTTTGAGTTTACAACATTTTCTGATTTTATTTCAGATTTTCAACAGGGACAGCATTTTGCTTTTGTCTTGCCAAAATAAATGCTGCTTTCCTGTGATTTGCATTTTCTGATGAAGGGTTTAGGCCCGAAACGTCAAGTTTTCCTGCTCCTATGATGCTGCTTGACCTGCTGTGTTCATCCAGCCCCATGCTTGTTGTCTCGGATTCTCCAGCATCTGCAGTACCTTTTGTCTCAGGATGCTGTAGTAGCCACTAAAGGAAAAACAGTAAAATCAAAGAAGAGTAGAGAAATTGAAAAGTGTCTCAAGACTATCACCACTTGCAGGGAGAATAGTAATCTCAATCCTCTCTGTGCCTATCATTCATTGAGCTGGGATTTTATAACCCCGCTGCACTTTTTCAGCCACATGCGACCAATGTGTATCTATTATATGCTTCACATGCACGGCAGGCTCCTAAGAGCACTAAATAATCATTCTACGGCTGTTGGGGAACACATCCGAATTTTTAATCTCCTCAAGTCACAAAACACAAATTAAAACCACACGCTCCACTTTCTGTTAAATTCTTCATCCCTCATTTAAATATTGAAATCTGAGCCAACCTTCCAGCTGGGAACATAAGATGCTTTTATGATTAATTTTCAGAAGTGTGTAAACAACTAGTCACTGAGAACCCCTTCTCAAAATGTAAAACTGGGACTGCATACTTGACTTTCAGTTATTCATATCTCTCAGTTCCCTGAAGGTACTGCACCATTTAGGCACCAATGTTTGTCATCCATCAGTAAAACTGAAGTACAGGTTTTTTTTCTAGCTCTACAAATCTGCTAGCCCCTGGTTTATTTACCAAAAACCTGAACTCAGCGATCTTTGGTTACTGATCTTTCACATCCTCTGTTCACTTACCTAATCAATACCCTCCATTATTTTGAACACCTCTATTTAATGTTCCCTTAACTTTCTCTGCTCACTGGAACTCAACTTGACCTTTCCTCATCTTCCTGTGTAACTGAAGTTCCACATCTCTGGTGCCATAATAGATCTGGCTGCAGGAGTTTATGATATAAGATATTAACAGGGCACAGACTCAGATGCAGGATTATTTAATCATTTATGGATATATAAGCATTCGCATGTGTAAAAGTACTGCTTTGAGTATTGCTACGTCAATGCAGCCGTGAAGCTCCTAGCTTCTATTACCGGATTACTAGTATCCATCACATCAGGTTCAGCAAACTGTTAGTGAGGGAATAAGAAAAATTTGGGAAAGCTATATTAGAGTTAATTTGAATTTACTCAAAGAATATTAAAACATAAATGGAAAATAAATTGCAGTGTTAAAATTATATTGTATGTACTATCAAAGCCATAAAGCAAATCAAAACTGTAATAATCTAATAAGCTACCTTAAATGTACTCATGCCTCACACTCACTGCTCCTTTGTGTACGTTCACCCTTTTTACAGCCAGCTCCACAGAAAGTGCTGCTTCCAGACATCAATCATTGGCCACTCCAATTTATCCAGAAGTACTTCCAATGGCCTTGAAGTTCTTACCTTGAAGCTGCCAAGGATTCACATCTTACTTTCACAGCTCCTGTTGCAACAGTTCAGCCAGGCCAGCTTAATGCACAGTGTGCTCATTGGTGTCCCTTGCATGCTTTCCCTGAGGCAGCTGTGGGCTGGTCTGGAAACTCTGACAGGCCGGATGTGGCCCTCAGGACTTAGTTTGTCCGAGCTTGAGCTCTCCAATCAGTCCTTTCCCACCAACCTGCCTACATGTTCTTTCAAGTTTCTATCCAATGCCATATTTGAAAGTTACCGTTGAAACTGTTCTCACTACCCTCTCAGGCAGTGGATCCCCAATCATGGCAACTTGCTGCTGAAGGAGAAAAAAAAGCTTTTTTTATTACTAATTATTTTAATTCCGTGTGATCTGATTGCTCAATTCCTGCCAGTGGAACAGTTCACCCTATAATCAATCAAAACTCAAATGAGTTGTCCATGATTACAAAATTATATTCTCATTTTTCCATGTTGTTCAGTGCCTTAATGTCTTATTTAACTGAATTTGATTGCCGCCAGAGGAGCAAATGTGGCTTTTCATAAATAAGATCAATTAGTTTGATTCCTATAAATGTTATGTCCTTTGAGGATATAGCAAGAACTGCAGATGCTAGAGTCAGAGACAACACAGTGTGGAGCTGGAGGAACACAGGAGGCCAGGCAGCATTGGAGGAGCAAGAAAGTTGACATTTTGGGTCAGGAATCTTCTTCAGAAATGGGGAGGGGGGAAGCGAGCTGGGAAAGAAATAGAGAGAGGAGGGATGGGGCTGGGGAAGTTAGGTGGGATGGTGATAGGTGAGTGCAGGGAGGGAGGGAGTGGTAGGGTTTGGTCAGTGGGAAGGGTAGGGCGGGGAAGAAGATGGACACGTTGTGTCAGGTCAAGGAGGCGAGGATGAGAGGGAAGGTTGGACATGGGGCGAGGCCGGGGGTGGGGAGATTGAATTCCATGTTCAGGCCATGGGGCTGTAAGCTCCCAAGGCAGAATATGAGGTGTTGCTCCTCCAGTTTGCATGTGGTGTTATTGTGACACTGGAGGAGGCCCAGGATGGACACGTCACCCAGGGAGTGGGAGGGGGAGTTGAAATAGTGGCAACTGGAGGGTGTTGTCGTTTGGTGCTTACAGAGCAATGTATGATTCTTGTAGAGAAAGCCACTTCATGAACAGCAGACACAGTAGACCAGGTTGGCGGATGTACTGGTGAACCCCTGTCGGATATGAAAGGTTTGCTTTGGGTCTTGAATGGAGATGAGGGGGTAGGTGTAGGGGGATACTCTCCACTAACTCCACCACACCCTAAACCTTTCCCTGCAACCACAGGAAGGGCTACACCTGCCCCTACACCTCCCCCCTCACCTCCATTCAAGGCCCAAAGCAAACCTTTCATATCCGACAGGGGTTCACCAGTACATCCGCCAACCTGGTCTACTGTGTCTACTGCTCTTGATGTGGCCTCCTCTACATCAGTGAGACCAAGCGTAGACCCGGAGACCGTTTCGTAGAGCACCTGCACTCTGTATGCAACAAACGACAACATCCTCGAGTCACCAACAATTTTAACTTCCCCTCTGACTCCATGGGTGACATGTCCATCCTGGGCCTCCTCCAGTGCCACAATGACACCACACGTAAACTGGAGGAGCAACATCTCATATTCTGCCTCAGGAGCCTACCGCCCCATGGCCTAAACATGAAATTCCCCAGTTTTAAAATATCCCCACCCCCGGCCTCATCCCATGTCCAACCTTCCTTCTCATCCTTGCCTCCTTGACCTGACACAACCTGTCCACCCCTTCCCACTGACTAATCCCCACCACTCCCTACATGCACTCACCTACCACCATCCCATCTACCTTCTCCCAGCCCCACCCCGCCTCTCTAATTCTTTCCCGGTTCCCTTCCCCCACCCCATTTCTGAAGAAGGGTCCCAACCTGAAACATCAGCTTTCCTGCTCCTCTGACGCTGCCTGGCCTGCCGTGTTCCTCCAGCTCCACACTGTGTTGCCTCCTTTGAGGATATTCTTTTGTTCTTTGGTCCATCTTATATTTTCTCCCTGTTCCATTCTCCAGCTTTAAAAGCAACTTGATGTCTTGCAATGTTACTTTTTGAACTGATCATCAGGAAATATTTTAGCAGAGTCCAGAGTTACTTGTTGACTGAATTCCCCATAATGTGGGTAAGAGTTTAGCCTCTGCTTTCAGTTTCCATCTGGTATCTTTCTTATACTGTTGCAATTCTTTATCCCAGCAGCTCGACCTCTATCCAGGGAGACAATGCATTATTTTCTATGATAAACTTATGGTGGATTTCATGCAAGCATTTTTCTTCATTCCAAGTTAGTATTTTTGCTAATGGTGATCGTTATTATGAGAATGATGACATGGCTACCTTGTGTCATTTAAGACAGGAGTTATTATGCAAAGTTCACTGCAAATTTAACAAATGATAATTGTACTTATCAAAATAATGGCAGTCAATGGAAGCCATTGGATGGTGTTGTAAATGATTGATGTTAATTCAAACTTAAATTGGGACTGACACAAAACTTGAGGTTGAATCAGCACCTTCTAATTTACAGGATCATCTAAAGCAAAATTCCTCTTTATGACAGAAGCCTGCCTAAAGAGAAAGAAGCGCATAAATCACACTTAAAAAGTTTCACATTTTACATCAAGTAGTCCTGTAACAATAAACCTCTTTTACCAATGTAATAGGAACATAGAAAGAACATAGAAATCCAATGACCCGACACCCACTGAATCTCTACATCAAAAATACATTTAGATTACAATGTAGCACAATATAATTTTATTTAAAGTCGTAAGTTGGAATCTTTCATTCTGGTATAGCGCAAGTGTATCAGAGGCCATCACTTTCATGTGGGTGTGGGACAGATTTTCTCAAGTGATCAACACACTTTGCTCAGGATGTATGGATGCAAGTTGTTGAGTAAGTTGATGGCAAATCTAATAAGGCAAACATCCAGAAAGATTTCACTACAACCAGGACCTTCTGCGATTCAATATCCAGGTGCTAAATTTAAATTCCACCAGTTCATCCAAGATTGCAGCATCGCTGGAGCAGTTGTAGTCACCCCAACCAATCTTGGAAATGTCTCAGACCAAACAGAAACTGGCCCAAAGTTTCAACAATGCAAGCCTGGTCCAGTCTCTCCATGAACAAAGTGGGTTCTCTTCCCCATTGATGGCACCAGGAATCCCTTCCATCAGACCTGGGCGGCCTGGATTGAGGTCACACCACAGGTCACTATCAGTGGCTCATACAAAACAATCAGGAACAAGTACAGGTAGGGAATGAATGGTCTCACAAGGGTAAGTGATATTATCTTCTCACTGCAAACTGAGACTCAACAGGCATCACTCAGTCTGTGCCACTGCATGAGCATGTTAAGTAGGATCATTGCCTGCAAGTCCTGAGATCAGGTGGACAGACACCTCATGCTGGGAACAGTTCGTAGGCAGTGTGCTTCCTACTCATTTACTGGGGAGTGCTCAGGACCTGGCATGAATTTGCATGTTATTCAAGCGCTCATGCAGTTACATTCAATCCCTCTCTTCCTCCGTTTGCAGGACATGATTATTCGCATAAGGAGGGAGAGGGCCCATACTGGTGGAGGTGGGCCATGTGTATGTATCTTCACCCCATACAGAGGGCAGACTGAGGAGTGTAGAGGAGGATTATGACTGTCACCGCACCTATAACAAAACAAGAATGTCACAAGAAGCCTGCAATCTCCTGTTATTAGATGTGCAGATTGTATCAAACATTTGACTGCATAAGGGACTGTGCGTAATCAGCAACTAGTCCTTTCACCTTCCTGCTCCAGCCACTTGGAAAGGATGAAGCACAAGACAATCTCCTGCTTTTAACACCACCTCCTCAGAGCACAATGGGCATAAATTTATAAGGCCCTGAAGGAAGTGAGCTGTAGTGAAAAGACTGAAGAATCACATGAAAAATCAAGCAAGGCTTCTCCTGATGTTAGGACCAACAAGCCACATTTTCCAACAAAGTTAGTTATGGAGTCACAGAGAGTTATAGAGTTGTGACGTAGAATGTACAGGTTTAAATGTGGGCTACAATGAGTTGTGGTGTACATTCTCCAAGGGGTGAGGCAATGTCTGTTCTCCTCTTTCTGTCTTAGACTGTGTCCCCTATCCTCATGTCAATCATGTCATGTACATCATGTCAATGCTGACCAATAATCACCAAACTACACTAATCCCATTTACCTGCATTTGGTCCGTAGCCTACTATGCCTTGGCATTTTAGGTGATCGACCAGATGCTTTTTAAGTAATCTGAGATTACTTGCCTCCAGTACCCTCTCAGGCAGTATGTTCTATATTTCTACCACCCTTTGGGTGAAAAATGTTTTCCTCAGATCCCCTCTAAACCAGTTACTGCTCATATTAAACTTTTATACCCTGTAGTCTTGTACATGCCTGTCAGGGGGAAAAGATTCTCATGATCTAGACTGCAGTGGGTCAGGCAGCATCCATGGGGAGAAAGCAAGCTAGTGTTTCAAGTCTAAATGACTTTTCATCAGAGCTAAACCTGATTCCAGCAGCTACAGTAATTTGGTCCTTATCATGGTCTACCCTGTCTATGCCTCTCATAATTTTGTATACCTCAGTCAGAACCCCCCTCAGCCTCCTCTTCTCCAGGGAAATCAAACCTAGCCTCTCCAGTCTCTCCTCATAACTGAGACTTTCCATCCCAGCCATCATCCTGGTGAATCTCCTCTCCAGTGCAATCATATCCTTCTGATAGTGTGGTGACCAGAACTAACACACAGTATTCTATCTGTGGCCTAACCAATTTGCAATTCCATCTCCCACTGCTCTGCCCAATTTACCAGCTAATCAATATCAGACTAGCTTGAGACTATCCTCCTCTTTATCAGCAACACCACCAATATTCCTGTCATCTGCAACATTATTAATTATACCTTCTACTTTCATATCCAAGTCATTAATATAGTTTTTGGCATCAAGATGAGGTTCTTGCTAGGGAGCAATGAGAAGCCTACTAATGCCAATTATTGCTTATTATCACTCTCACCAACTCTTGACTCTGGCCTCATTAATCTCAAACTTTCTATCGTACCACAGAACAGATGGAAATTAGATGCCAAAAGTTCATGACATGAAAGTCTGAATGAGCACCTGACAACTCCAGCTCACCTCTTGTTCCTCTGCACTTCCACCTTGGACATCTAGCACCAATATCTCAGGGCACACTCCAACTCAGAGGCCACATTTTGACGATAATGTGAGGTAACTCACTGGACCTTGCAGAGAAAAATCCTCCATGAAACTTAACGAAAAGAACACATTGCCAAAATATGGTAATATCCAGTCCAGACACTCTCAAATCTCAGAGAATGCGTAGGTATTTTGTTGGCTTGTACCCTCCACCTCAGCGGTCCTTTTTCTATCCTCTACTCACATAGAGAGAGTGCAAAGAAGGCTCACCAAATTAATTCCTATATTGGAGAGAGTGCCCTATGGTCAAAAAGTAAATAACCTGGGCCTATGTTCTCTGATGTTTAGAAGAATGAAAGTGGTCCCATTCAAACAAGCAAAGTTCTTGCAGGACGCAACAGCATAGATGCAGAAAATATTATTCTCTTGGCTGAGGATAGGGGACACAGTCTAAGACAGAAAGAGGAGAACAGACATTGCCTCACCCCTTGGAGAATGTACACCACAACTCATTGTAGCCCACATTTAAACCTGTACAAAGGACAAAACCAAGGACAAGTACAGACCTCAAAGTCAAGGAGGAAGGGCTATCCACCTGTTATACACTGTCTAGAATCTGAAGAGGCATGACTCTTGATTGGATAGAAGTTATTGAGAAGAACAATTGGATTCTAGTGAGGTCCTCTTAATGAAATGCCAATGCAGTTAATTTTTCCAACATCTGCAGTTGGGAACGTTGACCTGCTTTTTTGAAGCTGGACAAAGTTAATTGCAAAATTTGAAATCCCCAGCAAGAATCTGAGTTTTATTGACCCTCGTCCACTTAAGTTCACCCATACGCCATTCTTTTCACCCCCTTCAAGGCTAGAAGGTTCAACCCATGAAAACATTTGACACTGATTTTTTGGAATGTTCCAGGCTCATCATCAGACTTTCCATTTTCTTCATGAGCTCTCAAACCTGATGTGCTTTTTTTAAATGGGCACACAAAATCCCACCACCAGAGGGAAATGGTGTGTGAGATGAAACCCAATTTGTGCCCCCCCCATATAAAATGGAAAATCTGACCCCAATGGGAGTAAGTGTGCTCTTACACACTATACATTACCAACTTGAGGCCAGAGAAAAACGACTTGTAGTCAAAATTGCAGATCAAAATTAAATTTCTTCCTTAAAAAATCAACACGTGGCCATTCACTTACCAAAACATACCTCCACACCCAGACAAAAACTCAGCTCCTTTTCTTTGTGTATGTCATCTGGTTTGTTAAAGTTCACATTTATTTTCGAAGAATACTCCCAGTCACTATCGGGCTTAGGAATTTCATAATAGCCTTGTTGTTGCTTCTGGACACACATTGAATCCTTTCAATCGCATTGAATGAACTGTCCAGCTTGTACATGATGTGTTAATTGAAATGGGTACTCAGGAACAAGTCCTTGATCTGATAGTTTTGTCAAAAAATGCCATCAAAGTTTAGCCTCACCAAATTACAATCTTTGTAGCAAAGAACAAAGAAAATTACGGCACAGGAACAGGCCCTTCAGCCCTCCAAGTCTGCGCCGATCCAGATCCTCTATCTAAACCTGTCGCCTATTTTCCAAGGATCTATATCCCTATGCTCCCTGCCCATTCATGTATCTGTCTAGATACATCTTAAATGACGCTATCGTGCCCGCTTCTACCACCTCCACTGGCAAGGCATTCCAGGCACCCACCACCCTCTGCGTAAAGACCTTTCCACGCATATCTCCCTTAAACTTTTCCCCGCTCACCTTGAAATCGTGACCCCTAGTAATTGAGTCCCCCACTCTGGGAAAAAGCTTCTTGCTATCCACCCTGTCTGTACCTCTCATGATTTTGTAGACCTCATTCAGGTCCCCCCTCAACCTCTGTCTTTCTAATGTAAATAATCCTAATTTAAGCAGGAGGTTAAATTTTTTGGTGTACTCCTACGGGCTGGAATTTGGTCCATCTACCACTAGAAAGTAATACTTTTGTTTTAAACTGCTGATTTCCAATGATGAAACCTTCCTTTGCACATTCCTCTTGCTGTCAGCTTTCTGTTGGGACTTATTCCTGACACTACAGGTTGACTTGTGGCACAGTTGTTTTTGGTGAAACTAACCTGGTGTGAATGGGTTAATCAACAGACCAAGGTGATTGTCTTCCGGCTGGATCCACTTAGAGTCAGAGAGTCACAGAGATGTACAGCACAGAAATGGATTCTCCGGTCCAACTCATCCATGATGACCAGATATCCTAAATTAATCTAGTCCCATTTGGCACATATCCCTCTAAACCCTTCCTATTCACATACCCATCCAGATGCCTTTTAAATGTTGTAATTGTACCAGCTTCTACCGCTTCCTTTGGCAGCTCATTCCATACATGCACCACCCTTTGCATGAAAAAGTTGCCTCTTAGGTCCCTTTTAAATCTTTCCCCTCTCACCTTAAACCTATGACCTCTAGGTTTGGACTTCCCCACCCCAGGGAAAAGACCTTGTCAATTCATCCCATCTATGCCCCTCATGATTTTACAAACCTCTATAAAGTCACCCCTCAGCCTCCAACACTCCAGGGAAAATAGCCCCAGCCTATTCAGCCTCTCCCTATAGCTCAAACCCTCCAACCCTGGCAACATCCTTGTAAATCTGAACACTTTCAAGTTTCACAACATCCTTCCTATAGGAGGGAGCCCAGAATTGCACACACTATTCCAAAAGTGGCTTAACCAATGTCCTGTACAGCGGTAACATGACCTCCCAACTCCTATACTCAATGCACTGCCCAATAAAGGCAAGTGTACCAAACGCCTTCTTCACTACCATATCTACCTGCGACTTCACATTATGAACCTCCACTCCAGGGGTCTCTTGGTTCAGCAACACTCTCTTATCATTAAGGGTTTAAGTACTGCCCTGATTTGCTTTTCCAAAATGCAGCACCTCACACTTATTTAAATGGAACTCCACCTGCCACTCCTCACCCCATTGGTCCATCTGATCAAGGTCCCATAGTACCTTGAGGTAACCTTCTTCGCTGTTGACTACACCTCCAATTTTGGTGTCATCTGCAAAGTTACTAACCAGTCCTCCTGTGTTCACATCCAAGTCATTTATATGTGATAAAAAGCAGCTGGCTAAAAGTGCCCTTTTAGTTTTTATTTGACTATTCTAATCCTTGCGTATTGTCCCACAGTCTAGCAGTCCCACCAATTTGACAGCAATATTTGATCAGGAGTCCCATTTCAAAGTCGTGGTCTTAGGGCGATGTGTAGAATCAGAAAATGTTGAAATACTCAGCGTTTCTGGCAAAGTTAATGTTTCAGGGTCTGTGACCTTTCATTGCAACCACAGAGAGAGCTTGGTGCCAAGTTATCTGATCGTCAGCTGCATTGGGAACTCGACTGGTAATAGCGCCTAAATAATTCTGTCTACATCTTTAACAGCTGTGGGAAAGAGGACATGGTCATCTGGCTAATGGGTTTGATCCAAAACTGTGTCTCTGATTTGTTGGAACACAGTCTCCAACGATTTCAGTAGGTTTCCACTCTTTCCCTGCCAAATGCTGACACCCTCTCCAAAAACTGTTTTATTTACTATTTATTGGGTGTGTTTTTCGAAGATTTTGGAAAGAATAATTACTTTTGGGTGTCAGTTTTCAACAGGGGACATTGTTGAACAGAGGAAGTAATGGAAAAATAACATTGCCCCATTGAAAAACTCTCAGGAGAAATTTGTAGACATTTCACTGCCTGTTTAGTTTCATTACAAGAATATTATCGGTGGTCACAACGCTTGGCTTTTTGAGTTTCTGAAGAGTCCAAGTTTTTTAAACATGCAGCAGTCTGACATATTGCTGTGATTAGGATCAGCAATGAGGAATAAATACTGTTTATAGGAATTATTGGCTTTGATTTACCAAACAATGAAGCTAAGGATGGTGTCAAGAGTTTTATGTTGACTGATTGATACATCTATCTCTTGGCAAGGACGTAAGAGAGTGGTGCCGTGAAATGGTAAATGAACTTTCTTCTATAAAGCATTCTAAATATGCTTCAATTTAAGTGTTAAGATGTTAAAGTGTGTTCTCCCTGAGTTTGTGCATATGAAATGAATTATATTGCATTATCTACACTAAAACTTCATTGGTTGATAGCTAACCAGCATAGGTCAATGACTGGGAATGATGCAACTGAGTCAGGACTCAGTTTATTAGAATCACAGAGTCTTGTTAACAGTCACATCTTTATTGTTCATTGACCGGGTGCGGCTTTGAATCTTGAAAAAGACACCCCAGGTTTTGGAAGTTGCCTGCATTTAAATAACTGGTGCAGTCAGCAAATATCTTCAGTGTACGCAATGGTAGCAATGCTTAGCTGCTGCCGAGAACTATTAATCAATATGGGTGACAAGGCTGGATGTTGCTCATTAGCATTCCCTTAGACGTTTATGCTCTTCCTTTACACGCTACATAAAACTGGGACTAGATTGCAATCTCACACACAGTTGTTTTATAGTTAGTTACTAGAGGTAGGTCTGAAGCTGAAATGAACCAACAACAAGAACTACAGAATTTGCCCAAATTGTGGGACTGGAAACCTTTTCAGGAAGCTTTGTTGGATCCCATTCCTTAAAGAAAGATCTTTATTTATTGCCATCACTTTGACAACCATTTGTGGAGGCAGATGTAAATGGCTTACAACTTCCACAAATATAAGTGTTATCTTTCAAGTTGTATGTATTAAAGTGAAGAACAAAAACAAAGTTGCTGGAAAAGCTCAGCAGGTCTGGCAGCATCTGTGGAGGAGAAAACAGAGTTAACGTTTCGGGTCCAGTGACCCTTCCTCAGAACTGATGGTGGCTGGGAAAACATCAGTTTACATGCAGAAAATAGGGAGGTGGGTGGGGTAGGGAGTAAATGATAGGTTACAGCCTAAAGAGAGAGAAAGACAGTCGGACAGACAAAGGAGTTGCTAACGATCAGGCTGGGAGGGTGAATAGTTGTTAATGGGCACTGTTAGTGACTAACAGCAAGGGATGTGTAGTGGAGAGAGATAATAGGTACTGCAGATGCTGGAGAATCCGAGATAACAAGGT
>JAHRHZ010000077.1:15293521-15457014 GCA_024137785.1 Ginglymostoma cirratum | reverse complement strand
GCCTGCTGTGTTCATCCAGCTCTACACCTTGTTATCTCAGACTCCAGCATCGGCAGTTCCTACTATTTCCCAGTGCAATGGGAGAGGTGTGTTTGATGGTGACATCACCGTCTTTCCTTCAAGGGTTTGTGAGATGTGGGGCAGGGCTCAGTGTTTTTTGTCAAAAACCCGGATAAAGCTCCAGACCAAACTTATCGTCCAGCTTACGTACACAGTCTGCTGCAATAAAGCCTAAATGGGGAGTGTCTCCCCATATTTACAAAATCTATTTGGCTATCTGAAAGTATTAGGAAGTTTTAGTAGATAGGAGGTAATAGTACAAGTTTTCTGTCCACCAGTGTAAAATAGTTTGCTGTATTCCTTGCTTTGTCAGGTCCAAGTGGAAACCTACACTGTGAAATCCAAAGGAACGTGATCTATCCCCACTACGTATATTTGAGCAGCTGTTGCCACCATGTTACTATTTTATGATAAATGTGAATTGACAATTAATGTGTAAACAAGTTTGAAGCATGTGTGATATGTAGAAACACAGCAGACCCCTCCCCCACCTCCCACACAGCCTAGCTTTCAGATGAGCCTAAGACTGTCAATGAACAAAAATCAGCCAAACAACTTTCACTTGGGATCTGCGCTCTTCCTAAAATCAAAGACACATGAATGCCTCAGCCCATCCTTCCACCATGATTAATGGGATCACACCTTACACAGGGAAAAGGCCAGAGATGGTGGTTAATCAATGACTGGTTAGAGCAGAAGACTGTTCTAGATCCTATTATCCCAGTGTCCCCCCAGGAACTTTATAAGAGGCTCACAAAATAAATTAATGAAATAATTATTTTGCCTTTTCTTCCTGGGTCTAGATCTCATTGCCAGATGACACAGCTCTAAAAGAACTAACACAACATCTCCTTTCACTCCAAAATAAATTTATGTAAACCAAGAATGAAAGGGTAGTTGCAAAACCATTTACTTAGAAAGAATAGTTTAAACATTTGAGTGTTCAAGAGTCTAAGAGGCTGTAAAACTCATAGGTGATTTGACAATCATTCTTGCAATGATAATAACCTTATTGAGATCTCAGTTTCACACTTGGGCCATCTTGTCTTTCATATGTTTTGGAATCTTGCATGTTCCATCATCTGCCATGGTCCTGGATCCCCAGAACATTACCCAGGTCTCTGGATTAACAGTCCGGTGATAATATAATTAGGCCATCACCTCCCAAAATTCAATTTCATCGACCTTTGTTTTTGTACATTTTGTGCATATTTGGAGTACTGTGCAGGTCCCTGAATTAGCTTCTGTTTCTCCTCAGTTTTGGTGCTGTGACTTCAAAGGATCCTGGCTTCCTGAGGAAGTAGTAGATATGGTACAGTTACAATGCTTAAGAGACAATTAGATACGTACATGAATAAGAAGTGTTTGGAGGGTTATGGGCCAGGAGCAGGCAGGTGGGACTAGTTAAGTTTGGGATTATGTTCGTCATGGACTGGTTGAACCGAAGTGTCTGTTGCCAGGCTGTATGACTCTATGACTCACTGCCCAAATTTGATGCCTCTGTGGAAACCATGTATCCTGTATAGGATATATGACTCAGAACTTTGTTCCTGTGCACAAAATAAGCTGCCTCACACCTGCATGTTATGGACACTCATTCTTTATTGTGCCTTGTTTCTCAAGATGTTTTCCGTTGTTTCTGAGAAATTGGGCATGCTATGGCTTGGCAGGAATGCCTTTGCATGTTTCTTACCCTCTTCTACTGAAGTCAATGATTTAGAGAGCTTTCTTCAAGCATCCACAGATATTTAGTACATAATTTTACGCACCAAGTCTTCCCACATGGTCTAAGAATACAGTTGTCTCCTGATGCACGTTGTATCTGCCTCAGCTGATATCAGGTATCAAACCTGATTCATTCGTGATCTAAAAGACACCATTGGAGTTTATTTACCCATTGATCTACTGAAGGTCACTTTTAATTTTTACTCCTTAAATTCTAGTCACTTTAAAGATGGTTGCAAATTAATTTATAATTTTGGTGGGTGCATTCTTGCTCGTGTTTTATGATAAGGAAATTTACTTAATTTTAGCTTATTCTTCTTCAAATTTAATTTTACAATGAACAAAGTGACAGAAAAAATACAAAAAGTGTGAGCTCATTGTTGAAAAATTGCTACAATAAATACCTTACAAAACTTACAGGAATACGGTGAATGTTTGTGCACAAAATAATTTTATATGTTTAAACTGCATCCAATAATGTTTTCCATCACAGGTTGTGAGTGCTAAAGAGGCCAGATAATTTAGCATTGTAAATTCATTCACAGGATGAGGGCTGGCAGGCCAGCATTTATTGCCCATCACTAACTGCTCAGAGAGCAGTTAAGAGACAACACACGACTGTGAGTCTGGAGTCACATGTAGACCACACCAGGTAAGGATGGGAGTTTCCTTTCTTAAAGGACATTAGTGAACTGGGTAGGGTTTTCCAACAATCAGCAGTAGATTCACAGTCATCCTTGTACTCTTAATTCTAGATTTTTATTGAATTCAAATCCAACATCTGCCACGGTGGGATTCAAATGTATGTCCCCAGAACTTTACCTGCTTCCCTGTGTGAACAGACCAGTGATAATATTACTAGGCACCGTCTCCCTAAATTCAAATAAATAGATGCTTTATTCTTGGCACACTGAATATCGTCTTGATCCAAAATATCAGTATTTAGTCTGCTTGTGTGAGTAGCTCTGAATAATGTATTGAGCAGATCATTAGAAGGGGTACTTGGAAAGTGTGCCATAGAAAGGCAGGCAGGCAGTCAGTCAGTTTTGCCTCGCATTGAGATTCTGAATACTACTGCTAACAGCCACCATTAACCTCACACAGCTCAACTTGCAGCACAAAGGAAGCCCATCAGTGATGCTATTTAAAAGAATGAATAACCACTTTTAGTTTGAATGCCAATCATAAGGATCAGGACATTGCTACAGGGGGTGTTATCAGAATAGTTCAACCATCTTCAGCTGTTTCATCAATGACTTTCCCTCGATTATTAAATCCATAAATTGGGTTATTTGTTGACAATTAAATAGTGTTTAGCACCATTTGTGACACTTCAGATGCTGAAGTAATCCATGCCTGTATGCAATATGACCTGAACAACGTTCAGGCTTGAGTGATAAGTGGTAAGCAATATTTGTGCGACACAATTACCAGCCAGTAGCCATTGCCAACATGAGAGAATCTAACCATTACATTCAACAGTATTACCATTGCTGAATTCCCCCAATTTTAACAACTTGGCAGTTAGCACTGCACTATGGCTGGTGGAAGGCTACATATTGTCAGAAAGCAGACTGCAGGTACAGGATATCCTCAAGCATCTCTTACACTAGAAGCACAACCTTGGGCTGCACTGTGCAGAAGGGGAGCCAGCGTTATTGGTTTTATGGCTGAAGCCAACAGCTGGGTACTGGCAGAGTGACTGGTCATGAACCCTGAGAGATTTTTTAAAATAAATTCTCAAAGCTTAAATATTAAGGCTAGCTAACCTTATGTACAAGGACTGTTTCTGGAAGGAGCTTGGAAAGGACTGTTCTATGTTGCTTTTACTCAAGAGTTCTACTTGATATCTTTAAGAGAACATAACATGGATCCAGACAAAATATTAAATCTGAGTTTAGCAAAACCTTTGCGTAAGTTTACATAATAGAAATAAACAAGTGTAAATTTTTATACTGTAACTGCAATGTTTTATGATTTGTTTAGAAACTGCTTGCAGATGACCAGCAGCCTAGAAGTTTCTTTGGGATATTTTATCCATTAAAGGCACCACAGAAATGTAAGTTGTTTTTATGAGTTCATAATTCAACAAATTTGATCATCAGAAAGTTGATAAAATGTTAAAACTATGACTGCGCTTTAAAAACCTAACTATTTCCCTGATGTCGTTCAGGGAAGGAAAGATATAATATCTGCTTAATGTGGTCTACATCTAACTCATATCCCACACAACGTGATTGATTCTTAACGGACCTAGCATAACGAAGCTTGGTCAGTGTTCCCTACATTTCAAGGGCAAATTTCAAAACATGTAATTAACTTGTCTTTTGAAACTCTGCCTGTTTTGTTTTAACCACAGCTCTTTGACCCTTGTACCCATTTCTATGAGAGAAAACTGATGAAGTGTATGAAAGAGCAACTTAAATGTACCTTGGATAGCTGTAACTCATTTGGTAGTTCTCTCTTGCCTCTGAGTCAGAAATCAGGGTTTCAAAGCACACCCCAGAGATTTGAGAAAATAATCTATGCTGGCATTCTATTGGCACACTGAGTGCATGTTGCATATCTAGAGTTGCTGTCTTTCAGATGAGTTGTAAAACCAAGGTCTTATCTATTTTCTCCACTGTTGTAAATGATCCTAGGGCATGATTCAAAAGTGACAAAGTAATTTCTCTGTGTTGTCAACCAAAATCACTAAAACACTTAATGAATCACTATCTCATTACTGTTTGTATTGACTGGGTTTCGTAGTTAGAATGTACTTTCTTCTTCAGTGAGACACATAAATAGATACAAATCAAGGTAATGAATCAATCAATATATTCATCTGCATAAAGCAATTGAGGAGAAAAGCTATTTATTTCCCAGCAACCAATCACACACTATTTGAAGAGAATGTTATGGGGTCTGCAAGAGTAGGAAACATGGCTTGTAGGGTGACTGAGTTAAATAGAAATGAAATTTCAATTTCTTGACAATGGTTGAATTGTAGAGATAAAGTTAACTGCGGGTTTGCAATATTTTAGGCATCATGCTGCATCTGGCAAGTTTATGCATTCCATGAATGTGTATTTGCGCAAAACATTATTTTAATGAAATCCTACTTTCAAGATGAAGTCTCTGACACATGAAATCTTGTCGCACCCAGTTTACTTTTGTTTAAAAGTTTCCTGGGTTATTTAAAGCAATTAGTTTTGTGCAATTGTGTGCAGGGTCGGTCATTTTTTCCTTGTTGCTCACAAGGTAGGTGAATAGGAGAATGGATGTTTGCATGGATATTCAAACTGGTAAGGTGAATGAGTACTGAGTGTGGGGTCAGGGGCAAGAGGAAGTGGAAAAAGGATCCAAGGGAGGTCAGACGGTTGGGCTGGGGTCATGGAGATGTGACTAGAGAAGGGCATGGTATCTGATGGAAGAAGCAAGCAAGGAAGGAAAATGAGGGATCTAAAGGGCAGTGTCAGTAATTCTCAATTGTGAGTCCATCTCCGAGTGTTTGCTGACAAAGTCCTTAGAGGCTTTGAATTTACCGACAATCAGTTAGCCCCCAGCTGAGAGTAATCTTGGACAAAATCAGAAATAGTTGAAGAAACTCCTTTACAATATACAGAAAGTAGGGTCCGCGACACCTGTAAGTTCAGCCATGTCCCACAGTGTGTACAACACTTGCCACTAACATAAGCATTCAATAAAGACTAAACAAAAAGAGCACAATATGATAAATATCCCTTACTCCCTTGTGACCATCAAAGCATCACAACCATGAGTCAATTTGCTTTTTGGCTAAGCCAATCTTAACCATAAGACCATAAGAAATGGCAACAGGAGTAAGTCCCTTAAATCTGCTCCACCATTCAAAAGAATCGTGGTCGATCTAACATTCCTCATGTCCACATTCATGTCTTTTCCCTATAGCTCTTGATTCCCCCACTGATCAAGAATCTGTAGTTAACAAATAACAATGATGCATATATGAATAAAGGAAAATCAATGCAGAGTAAAGTATTTACAAGTGAAATTTGTGAAGATTGTTGTCAAAATGGACGATCAATTTTTGACTTCCATCATCTGATTTTAATACCTGGGATCTTTCACGAACTAAAATGGTTTTAAAAAGGAAAAACACTGACTTAAGATAGGTGCAATGGTCACCTGCCCTGGTTGAGCCAAACACATGAAACCATCAATAAACAAGACCACTGTTGCCTCTAAGCTATGTGGCCAGAAATGGCATCTCAGCAATGCCTTCCGATTCCAGAGGTAGCTTACACGCACAGACCTCGGAAGACTGTACAGCTGGAAAGAAAATTAGAAGGAAAGCTGAACAAAGCCTACTCTGAATTGAAGTGAACATTATCAGAATGACAAAAACCAGTCATTGAAATTTGTATCTCTAGTTTGATTTACACTTTTCTGGAAGTTTCACAGATTGGCATGAAAGTCATTTGCAGAATATCGAGCTTAGGAAAACAATATAGCCAGCCATGAGAATTTTCAAAGAAACCAAGATCTAGGGAGTGAAAGAGAAGCAGAATAATGAATTCAAAAGAACAAAACTCAAAGGCTTACTCTTTATCTTCTTACTTCGCTCAACCCCTTGAGAAACAATGCTCCATGATAAAGCAAATTCAATAGGATTAGGGTTAGAGAAGTCAAGAATACCTACAAATTCCATCCCTGCTGAAATATAAGACATCAGTAAAACAGCTGTAGTCTCAGGTTAAATTCTAACGCATATAGGACTCTAAAGATGTTTTAAACTATCTAGTCTTGATGTTCCTTTTTGTACTAGATGCTCTCTCATTTTTAAATTTTATACATGTGTTTGTTAAATGCTTGATGTCACATTTTATCATTTTTCTTGGGGCTAAAATTTTTCTGTCTTCACTTAAAAAAAGCTTATACTTGTCTCCTTAGTTTTGACTTGCACTGCATTACATTTTATGCGTGATATAGCTGCAAGATAAAGATCTTTGCTGCAGCCAACCAAGGAAGTTAGAAAAAGGACTGATTCACCCCACCTCATCAGGTCATAACAAATTTAACATTGAAAAATAGCCATGCCATCTTTGTGCTCTCAAGAAATCTTATTTTAATGGAAATGGAGTTGGGCAGGAATGTTTTGGCCATGATGCAGAACCTCCTTTTGTGTCCAGAAGTCTCTATTTGAGCCCATCCATCTTTATCAGTTGATGCCAGGTTTCATACACCAAAAAAAAAACCTCCTACCATAGAATTGTATGTCTCCCATGCACCAAGCCAACATTTTAAATTTTAATTGTAATGGCGTGGGAAATTAAAGGGACTGGAATGGT
The DNA here is from genome assembly GCA_024137785.1 of Ginglymostoma cirratum. NCBI lineage: Eukaryota > Metazoa > Chordata > Chondrichthyes > Orectolobiformes > Ginglymostomatidae > Ginglymostoma > Ginglymostoma cirratum. The sequence goes on along the minus strand of JAHRHZ010000077.1, from coordinate 15,449,917 downwards.
GTGTCACTGACAGAATTCACCCATAGTCTATGATGAAATTATGATCTCCGTTCCAAATTACTTCAATGGGACTGGATATCCTTCCCACACCTCACATACCTCCCTCCCAACAGCATAACGATTGACTCATCAAGAGCATGAGAGATCAGCCAGTATTAAATTAAAGGCTTTAGTGAGAGGCAAAGAATTGACACTTGTTGTATAAAAACATAATATTACACCATCAAAACACAGCTACAAAGACTGTTCTCCTCAATTATGTACAATTGTACCAATACCTCGCTAATTAGACAATCTATATAGAGACAAACAAATTAATTATTCAACTGGGGAAAAAGTACTTCGGCTTTGAAATTGAGCCATAGGATTCTAGCATGAATACTTAATGTGTTCATCTAAAATACAATCTTCTACTGTTTTAATGGAGTCATTAATTATTTCAAAGTTTATAAATGCATACTATACTCATCAAATATCACTTTCTGCTCCTTTAGAAGATGCATTACCTGGTCTAAAACAAAGCATGAAAATAATGGAAAGAGGAATTCAAACGAACATATGTTAATATCTACAGTATAATTTCAAGGTCTTCCTGTGTTTTCAACACATAAAGTGAGCTTAGTTGCAGATTTCTTTATGAACGTACCCAAACTATGAGTTAACTTTTTGGGTGAGGTTTTGTGGCTCCCAAACAGTTGTCCACTATGACATTGGCAGAAAAACTGCAGATATCCCAGAATGACAGACCAATCATTGTTTGTGCTGGGTTTTGTTCTGCCTTTCATGGAGGGAACCACAGCAACTGGGCTCACCTAATCTCGGATCCAGACTGTATACTGATATTCCAGCAACTCTGTTGGGTCTGTCCTGTTGACACGACTGAATATACCATGTGATGATAATAGTGGAATGTGGGGTATTGGCTATCCGTTATGATTCATTGATTATATATATGTCGGACTGTTGGAGTTGGATAGGTCAATTGGCTGGACAGCTAGTTTGCAATGCAGACTGATGCCAACAGTGTGAGTTCAATGTCCCACACTGACTGAAGTCATTATGAAGGACTCTCCTTCTTAACCTCTCCCCTCACTTGAGGTGCGGTGACCCTTGGGTTAAACCACCAACAGTCATCTCTTTAAAGAAAAAGCAGCCCTATGGTCTGGTAGACTGTGGTGCCTTTATATGTCAGGCTGCTCGGCTAGCACAAGGGACAGCATTCCCAATTTTGGCACAAGTCTCCAGAGATTAATAAGAATTACTTTGTAGGGTCAACTTGGCCTTTGTCATTTCCTATGTGCTGTTTGATTCCAGACTGCCTGTCTGGTTTCTTATCCAATTTTTATACAGCGGTTTCATACAATTAGCAGTTTACTAGGCCACTTTCCAGAGCAGGGAAGAGACAAACACATTGCTGTCGATCTAGAGTCACATGAAAGGCAACCTGGATAAGACTGGCAGATTTACTTCTCAGAAGATCATGAGTGAACCAGGTACAACAACTCAATAGTTTCACAATCATCATTACTGAGACATAGTAATTCCAGATTTCCAATTTCATTTAAAATATCTACAGTTGCCACAGTGAGATTTAAACTCCAATCTCTAGATCATTACTTCGGGTATCTGGATTACTTATTCAGTAATGATAACATTATTCTGCCATCTCCTTTTCATTTTATATACGCTGCCCATGGAAGTGTGGACTGTACATCAGGTTCATGTGCCATGTTATCAAAGCCCTTGTCACACAGTAGCCATTTGCAGCTTTATCTTGTTGATTGAAACAGAGATGCCAGAGTGGACTGCTGCTACATGAGGGCCTCATACATGTTGTTGAGTATAAGGCATTAACTGCATGATTCAATGTGTATGACCACACATCAGTCAGACTTTAATTGATTGGTATCCCTTTCAGATGTAGTATATCTCAAAGTTGACATGCACTATCCATGAAGTCACGTGTATGCAGTCACTGCACCTCTGCATCATCATTTTACACCTCTAATACCACTTGTAACACCCAAAACATGGACACCAGGATAAGAGGTATGAAACACGACAGTTTATCAACATTTTTCATGATGTTCAATGGCCAGCTTTTGTTGCACATCTCGATGAAGGAGGTGGTGAGCTGTTTCCTTAAATTGATACGGTCTGTCTGATGTAACTACAACCACAGTGCTGTTTGGAAGGGAATTCCATAGTCTTGACACAGCAACACTGAAGGAACACCAGTATAGTTTCAAGCAAAAATGCCATGAAGCTTGGAGGGGAACTTGATGGTAATTATATTCCCATGTGTTCCCTTGTCTTTCTAGGTTGTTGAGGTCACTGGTTTGGAAGTTGTTATCAATGGAGCCTTGGTGAGTTTCTGCTATGTGTCTCATCAATAACACATCCTGCTGCCATTGTGCATCAGTCATGGAGGCAGTGAATATTAAGATGGTGCACGCGATACCGATCAGACAAGCTTCTTTATCCTAGATAGTGTTGGGCTTCTTGGATGTTGCTAGAGCAACTGTACCTACCCATCGCCAAGGCTCGCGGTCTACCACTCACAATATTCGGTGTGGCATTTTCTTTCAACAGCTCTCACCCATCCTATCCACTTAAACTACTAACCTTCCTGCCCTTTGCACTTCATAGTCTTCACCTAGGCCACCGCCACCTCCTTTTCTGTACTTGCACCAACAGTAACAACTGAGGCGGCCACTTCCATCTCACCAACTCGTGCTCTTTGTCGGACTGCAGAAGAAAATAGCCCACAGTCAGGCACGGAGGGCCAAGATGGGTGGCAGGGCTGATAATGCTCATCCCCTCATTGACTTCAAGGAGACAAGTGGAGAGGGATGAATCTTCCATGTCCCAGCAACCAAGCAATAGTCATGATGACATGATTATGCCATTACCATAGAGATAACAAGGTGTAGAGCTGGATGAACACAGCAGGCCAGGCAGCATCAAAGAAACAGAAAAGCTGACGTATTTGGTATGGACCTTTCTTCAGAAAAAGGGTCCAGACCGGAAACGTCAGCTTTCCTGCTCCTCTGATGCTGCTTGGCCTGCTGTGTTCATCCAGCTCTACACCTTGTTATCTCAGATTCCCCAGCATCTGCAGTTCCAACTATCTCTGATGCCATTACCATAACTGAGATTGTGTTCTTAAGATGTTTAAGCTTCCACCCCCACTGCATAACTCATTCTCCCTCTTGTATTCTGCAGGCACCAACAGCACTTACTTAGCCTCCTCCTAGAAGAGACCAGCTCTTCCGGCCATCAGCTCCTCCTCCAATTCTGAGGAAAAAGACACAGATCCCTCAGAGTTTGCACAGGCAAGGTTTTGTCCTGCAGCTTCCACCAGCTCAGGTACTGTCATGTCTGGGGCTGTGTTAGCTAGATTAGAGTCAAGAGTGCTTTCTGGTGAGCACTTCACTGCTACATCTCCTCAAGCAGTTGAGGAAGAAAACCCCAAGTCACTGTAACTCAAAGGACTACTGGAGACGTCACACAAGTAGCAGACAGGTCCAGCAGAGACATTCAGGAACCTGGATTGAAGGCTGGACAGTCTACCATCATTATCAGCACTATTCTGGTTATGGCTTTTGTGCATCTGGCTATGCCCATGGACAAGATGGAGGTCAGAGAAGTCACAACCATTGGTCTTCCAAAAACAGTAAAACTAAAGACATCAGTCATTGTCATGAGATAGAAGTTACACTTGTAAATCAGAACATTTGACTCGACTCATCTGATGATTGATATTAAGTGACACATTATGCCTGTGATGAGTAGGGAGGCGATGGTGCAGCGGTAATGCCAATGGATTTGGTAATCCAGACACCCCCAGGTTAAAATTCTGGGAACAGTGTTTCAAATCCCATCATAGAGATCAAGGAAAAATCTGGAATTTTAAAACAAGAAGTGCCAGTTTAATGACATTCATGTAATAGAACGTGGAACATAAAACAATACAGCACATGTTGCGCCGAAATTTTACACTAAACCTAAGGTCTATCTAACCTCCACCCCTACCTTATACCATCATCCATATGCCTATCTAATAGCCGCTTAAATGCCCCTAATGAGGCCGACTCCACTACCCTCTCCGGCAATGCATTCCATGCCATTAGCACTCTCTGAGTCAAGAACCTACCTCTGACGTCTCCCCTATATCTACCTCCACTCACTTTAAAACTATACCCCCTCGTAATAGCTACCTCCACCATAGGAAAAATTCTCTTGCTGTTAATCAGTAACGTCTGACAGTAATGAATGTCAATCATCATAAAAATCCACTTAGTTCACTAATGTCCATTAAAGAAGGAAATCTGCCATCTTCACCTGGTCTGACCTACACATGACTCCAGGCCCACGTGAATGTGACTGATTCTTAACTGCTCTCTAGGCAACAAATGTTGGCCTTGTCAATGACACCACACCCTTTTGAGAATTTTTAAAAAAGCACAAAAGGAATGTCTGATTGTTCACACTGTTCATTAAGTGAAATGGTTCAAGAAAATTTGAATGTGACCAGGTGAAATTAGTTACAACATTATCCATTTATTATACTGGGTCAGTGGACATGGAAATAAATAAACATTATTACACTGTAAGGTCACGGCCAAAGAGATAACCCTCATCAATTAAGTTAATCCGACTCTGCAAATTGCTAAGAAAAGCTCAAGATTTTTTTAAAGCATTAGTCATGGACACTGATTCATTACTGCACCAGATGCAAACTTGTTGACTGCCCTGTCTTATCACCCCATTTCCTGACTCAAGAATTTATTGGCCATTTCATTTCACCACGTGGCAACAGGCATGACTCACCGTCTGCTCTTCCTGCAAATGTTAACCGGTGAAACTGTACCCTGGAACATAAAATCCAAAAACAGCCATTTCATTATTTCTAGCTATTATAGGCATCCACATGCTATTTATAAATAGAAACAAAACAGTTAGATTAGTTTTGAGATTAAAGCAAATCCTAATCCTATTTGTACCTGTACAAAAGAATAATGGTTTGCTATTAATTTTCTACAAGGTCTCACAACATTGACTATTAACAGCCTATCACAGCGCTCAACCTTTCATAAATGTTTAGTGTTTTGAGGTTGAATTCTCGCTCTTCGAAATCCCTTTCTTACTCTGATGGCATGAGAAGAATTTAATGACAGATGTATTTTCAGGGATGTAAAATATTGAATATTATGAACTTTGTATTAGTCAAGGAACACAGTGCTGAAAAAAATGCACATTTTGCTGAAGCTTTTTGCCTTGCATTCATCAGGACAATTTGCAAGAATATCAATGTAAAGGAGAATAAGATTTTTCTATATCGTATAAGCAGAGCGTGCTGATTATTTGGCAATTGGTTGAGGCACTGCCATGGAGGAAGTGCCAGATAGTGGATGACTGACAGTTAATTTCCAAGCTGTTTTTAAATTCAAACCTAGTGGGCTGACTCCGATTGGTCAAAGCATTATACTGAGAAATGAACTACAGGGGTTGTCGTTTACGTAGTTCAGTCGAAACAGGTGCAGTGGTGTATATGTTTTTCTGTCTGCCAAAAAAGGGCCTTCTGTACTAATATATGTGAGTTCCACCTTGTACAATTATGTCACATTACAAACCCAACTAACAGTCTTAAATCGTTGCCCAGTATATGTCAGATTACCGTGGTAGGGGTAAGATATCACAAAGGCTTGAGCATTAAGTGAAGGTCTATTTAGCTCTGCTACTATGCAGCAACAATACAAGTGGTGTTTGTCACTAAAAGGATGTTGCAATCGAGCCAAAAAGATGTTTTGCCAATCACACAAAATGACTGTCAGATTCTAGCAAACGTGTCCCTCAGTTCTTCACAATAGATACTGACTATTCCCTTCGAGCCTGTGCTTGCAAAAGTCTAAACACAGTGTGCATCATTAGAAATGATTACTGAATTTAGCAACATGTACTAAATAATCCTGAGTGTGCTAAGAAATATGCTGACAACCAATTTACGATTATCTGCTGGGGTCCCAATGTAGTGCACCTGTGCATTCTGCAGCTGCTTATGTTTACACACCAAACCCTAACCCTGTTCTTCATAGACAAAAAGAGCATATACACACATCGTAGGAGCGAATTACTACAGCTAATCACTTAATCTGCACTATCAGCAGCCTTTCTCCCCCAGCACTCCACCCCCAACTTCCCCCCCTCCGCCAATAATGCATAACTGCTGCCTCCTCCGTACTTCACATCAGCTCTGAAGAGTCATCTAGACTCGAAAGGTTAGCTTGATCTCTCACCGTGGATGCTGCCTGACCCGCTGTGATTTCCAGCATTTTTTATTTTCTGCACACATATCGTGTCTGTTTCAACTGAACAACGTAAGCAGCCATCATTCTCTGGTTCATTCCTCAAGACAAAGTCTTGACCAATCGGAGTCAACCCGCTTGCTTTCAATTTCAATAAATCTTGGCAGTTAACATTAGTCATCAACTGACTGATTCATTCTTCTTGGCCTCTACCGATCACAGTCTACTTGCCATCAAATCAACACACATTGTTCATATGGTATAAAAGATTTAGTTCCTCTTTACATCAGTATTCTCGTGAATTATCCTGATGAGTGCAAGGCCAAAACTTTCAACCAAAGTTGTCTTTTATCAGCAACACTTTACTTCTGTGCTGCCAAACTACTATTTGGATACATGCATACGACATGAAAGTGAACACTAATCTCCAAGGTTAGTTTTGTACAATTACCATTTTAGTTCAGCTATTTTCATGTTACAATTTTGGCAAAATTTGATAACTAGAACTAGACTATCCAACAAGTTTGTAAATGCACTCTTATGATTGCACAAAACAAAGATGGTTTGTATCTTTACATCTATGCAGTCAGCTTGGAGCCAGGATGCAAATATTCTACTGGTCATTCAGAAGTGGATTGATTCTGATCTGCTGGATATACATGAATATTACGATTTTTTTTCCCCTGTTTGATTCTTTTTCTTTTTCCAAGCATTCATCGGTCTCTTTTCTAACATATGTTATTTTGCTGTGTTTCTTCCCCTCTATTATTAATTCCGAGAACAGAGAGACTGGTTTTCTTTGGTTTCAGTTTCTCATTTTTCAGCTGTGTATTTCGTTCGTTGCCCTGCTGGCCTCTCATTGACAGACCTGCCAACCCTTACTCACAGTGCTTCCTGGCAGCTCCTGAAATAGCTTCGCACAACATCTGTGCTATGTGCAGAAACTGCAAATTATGATTTTTGTGGAGTTAAAATTAATCAAAGATATTTCAGAGACACCACACAACAGCAGGAACAGGGTCAAAAATGCAATTTTGAACTTTCACCTGTCTGAGGCTTCAAAGGAGGAAATTCCAGAAGGCTTGGGCTGGTACTGGCATTAGTATCAAGAGCCTTGTGCTGACTAAACCTGTAAAGCATTATAGAAGAGTACGGTCAGTTACTGCTCTACCCTGACTGCAATTGTCAAGGGTCCTCCATATGGGTACATATTGGTAAATTATTCACTTCTTTCAGGTGAGGTCAGCTCAAAGACACATTTCAGACTCTGCTGAGGAGCCACCACCCTCCAATTTCAATTTGAACAACAAAAGAATGGACTGTGCACTGCGCATCCTATGCCTAGGTGTACGGGATTAAAAGCAAAACACCGCAGTTGCTGGAGATTTGAAACAAAAGCAGAAAATGCTGGAGAAACTCAGCATCTGTGGAGTTCGAAACAAATTTAACACTTGGATCGTGTTGCATTTTAAACATTAACTCTGTTTCTCTCACCACATAGGCTGCCAGAAATGGAGATTTTCTCCAGCACATTGTGTTTGAATGCCAGTTGTATGAGTCTGTCTGTAAACTAATGGAGTTCCATACAGCTAGTGGCTGCTGAACAAATGGTTCCCAAATGGTAGCCTTTCCAGGAGAAGCAGGAGTGTTCATCCTGAATCGAGAGAATTGCACCAAAACTCCTGCAAGGACTAACCTGCAGGCTCATGCAGATTTGGATTTAACTGATTTTCCTGCATTCCCTTCAAATAGAGCGATGTCCCAGAGCATCAGTTTGGTATTTTGTTTTATTTTGTTTCCAATCTCCAGAATCTGCAGTCCTTAGCTTTAGTCTATTTGAACGGGCACTTTGCTTTGTGTATTATTGAGCAAACTCACTCATGATCTAAGAGATAGTAGGAACTGCCGATGCTGGAGTCAGAGATAAGTGTGGAGCTGGAAGAACACAGCAGGCCAGACAGCATCAGAGGAGCAGGAAAGCCTACGCCTCAGGTCTGGACCCATCTTCAGAAATGGGGGAGGGGAAGGGGACTCTGAAATAAATACAGAGAGGGAGAGGCGATGATAAAAGGTGGATAGTGGAGCAGATATGTGGAGAGAAGATGGACAGGTCAAGGAGGCAGGGATGAAGCCAGTAAAGGTGAGAGTAGGTAGGGAGTTGGGATGAGGGTTGGTCAGTGAGGAGGGAGGGGCGGGTAGGTGGGAGCGAAGACCAACAGGTCAAGGAGGCGGGGATGAGGCTAGTAGGTAGGCAGTGGGCGTGGGGGTTGGTCAGTGAGGTGGGAGGAGGGAATAGGTGGGAGAAAAGACGGACAGGTCAAGGAGGCGGAGACGAGATGGGCTGGTCTTGGGACGAGATCGGGGGTGGGCAGATTTTGAAGCTTGTCTGCCTTTCGTTCTACACTAAATGTCCGTGCAAGCCACAGAGGCTGGCAGACTGTGACTGTGCACTGAAGACCCCATGCACTAAGAAAGCAAGTTATCAGCCGCATGTTTAACCCGTGTAGTCTTGGAAAACAGCCCCTTGATGTTAAATTTCCTTTGAGTTTTAAGAACTTGCTGCATTTTCACAGTAAAATGACTGAAACCGTGTAGAAATTTAAATGCAACATTTCATGATGGAAATGTTCTTTTCATGGTGATATATATGATCCTGCATTACCAGTAAAGCCTTAGAGTTGCAGAAAATGAAGAATCAAAACTGAAAATCTCTTCCAACAATAAACTGTACTTTTAAAAAATTTTTAATGACACTTTTTTATTAACTCGCCCTTAATACAATCTTTTACTATCCACCTAGTCTATTACTAACTTTATCTAATTTGACTCGAATTCACTGAATTCCTTCTCTACCATTGTCGCTGTTGCTTTCTCTATTCTTAAGGAAGTGCATTGGTCCCATTGATCACTAAAGTCTCAGACATTCCCCAGAACCTATTAATAACTTCTGCAACTCCAGTAATGAATAGTCCAGAAGTTTCTGAACTGAACGGTGAGAGTAAAATCCGATTCTTGCAGCAATGTATAAAACATCTGTGTTGCAGCAAATTCTGGCCCAATAATGACAGTTTCGCATTGTCCAGAGGGACTGTAAACATCCTGCATTTTACGGTTGTATTCTAGAATGTGCCTATATTCTACATATTTGACATGACCCTTTTTTTGTTTGGCTACCATAAGGCTCTCATTATTGAGGTAACCAAACATTCCGGCTATGACACGCACCCTGTGAGTAGTCTTCCTATTCCTACTCTGCATAACATCATGATGCTCTCAATGATGGAATCACACAGATCCGGAAATTGCAGGCAAGTTTGAGATACACAGCACAATACGCATAAAGTCAAATATGTGCCACATTGGGATGATTGCACACCCTTCTGAAAATAATTAAGAGTGCTATGGCACAGCGGTGCCCTAGTACCTGCAACCAACTTTCTGGCAAGCTACTGATCTCCGTGACTCTATTAGAATAGTGAGGTCTTTGTTGTCTTTGATAAATATGGGGGCACATCTGTTTGCTGCTGCAGGGCTTTGGGGCCAAGGACTATCAGCAGGCACCTCACCCAATTATATCAAGTCACTGGCAGAGGTTGTGGAGAACTGCCTCAGAGTGCCCTGAGAAGTACCCCTAGATTTTACACTTGAAAGCTCCTCACTTTTCTTGGTGCAGTGGTACATCCTTGCTTCTTGCAGATGTAGGTGCTCCTGGACAGATGTTCAGGCGCACTATCCACTTCTCACTGACCCACTACCACATTGTGATGATCTACAGATCCATATTAACAACATGTACCCACTTTGTGGTCTCCTGGGTGTTTCTCCATCCATCAAGCCCTCCATGGAAGTAGGAATGCAGAGATGCTGGCTTAGGTGAATTCCTCTTTCACAGACTGCGAGTGAACTCTCCCAATTTTGGCTCTAAACCCCAAAATGTTAACGAGGAGAACTCTGCAGGCTCGTTAGAGCTGAGTTTGCAATGGTTGTTTCCAACTTTTAGGTGGATGCCAAGTGGTCCATCTAAATTAACTATTTTTGAGACATTTTTAGCGATTTAATACAACTGACTAGATTGCTAAGCCATGCCTGAGGGGAGTTGAGCCAACCACATTGCTGTTATTATTAAGTAATGATAGCAGATAATAGGAGGGATGTGATAGCCATTGGAGAAGGTGCAAAGTAAACTTACCAGGATGTTGCCTCGACTGGAAACAGTTTCCGTTATGGAGAGATTGGACAAACTGGGGTTTTTCTTCCTCAGAACGTACACGATTGAGAGAGGATACAATTGAGGCGTATAAAATTATGAGGGCCACAGACATGGTAACTGTTTCTCCTTTATGGAAGGATCAATGATTGGGGCACAGATTTAAGGTTGGGGCAGAAGGTTTAGAGATGAGAGAAAAAACGTTTTCACCCAGATGGTGTGTGAATCTGAAACTCTGTCTCTAAGGGTGATAGAGGCAGACACCCTCATAACAGTTAGGGCATATTTGGATGTACATTTGGAATGCCAAAGCATACAGGGCCATGGGCCAAATGCAGCCAAATGGCATTAGAATAGTGAGGTCTTTTTTGATCAGTGTGGACATGATGGCCCGAAAGGCTTCTTCCTGTGCTGTAGATCTCTGAGACTGTATGATTTCCTTCCCTAAAGTAGATGCTTACAGGCTGTTTCTCTTGGATGGATAGTCTAGAACTAGGGATCAACAATTTAAGACCTATGTAAGGAGAAATGTCTTCACTCATAGGGATGTAAATCCATGAAATTCCCTTCCGCACAGCCTGTATGAGCTCAGTTGATCAACGTACTCAAGACCAAGCCTAATAGATTTTTGAACACTATGGTAATCAAGAAATAGAGGAAACGTGAAACTGAAATCATAAATGAACCTTTACTGCACTGCCTGTATCGCAAGTATATCTTTCCTTAGGAAAGGAGACCAAAACTGTCCATAATACTCCAGTATTGTGGTCCAAAACAGGTCTCACAAAGGCTTTTATACAAATTTCAGCAAGACATCTTTTTCCCTTTAATCAAATTCTCTTGCAATAAACGGCAACATACCATTTGTTTTTGTCATTGCTTACCACAGGTGCACATTAGCCTTCAGTGACTCATGAATAAAGATACCTAAGTCCCTTCAGACATCAACCTTTGTCAACCTTTCACCATTTAAGGAATTCTCTGCAGTTGGGTTTAACCAACCAAACTGGATAACCTCACATTTTTCCAGATTATACTCCATCTGCTCCCTCACTTAACCTATCTAAATCACGTCGAAGTCTCATTGCATCCTTCCCACAACTCACATTCTCATCAAGCTTTGAGTTATTAGCAAACTTGTTACCCATTAGATCACTCAAAATATTACGTTATTCTTTGTGTGACAAAAATGCTTCCGAACAGGAGCCTTGAACAAATCTTTTGCCAGTTTGTGGTAACAAGGTGTAGAGCTGGATGAACACAGCAGGCCAAGCAGCATCAGAGGAGCAGGAAGGCTGATGTTTCGGGCCTAGACCCTTTAGTTTACAGCTTTACAGTAAATATTGTTACATGTCATGTCTCCTAACAAATGGCTTCTTTGTTTCTGAACTGTAACAATCTGTGATTCTGAACAATTATGCATTGGCAACACAGTATTGAGATAACTTTGACTTTAAGCATTATCAGATTAGCCACACTTTGTCTCTTTCCTGTGATCTGATGTAGGCTTTCTTTATGTCAAAGCCAAACTAACCACAAAACATAACCAATGTGCGTATAGAATTAATGATTGCTTCAAATCAAAAAGTGCTGGCTTGAAGAGCTACATTTAGAACACGAACATAGTCAGCTACTTTATCCGGAAGCTGATTTCTGCACTGAAAGCCTGTTATGTTAGAACAAGAATAGATCTTTCCAAGGACTGATTAGTACACAAATTTATTTCACATTTTTTGCTACAATGGTTTGTGATGGCATACATTTGATACAATTTAATAACAGCTGATAAAAAGCCACATATCCATATACAAAAATAAATTTGTATCTAAATTCTGAATAATCCTTTATAAAGGCAGTCATTATGACCAGTCTGAACTAAGGTTAAACCTTTGTGAGTATTTTTCTAGTCAACTCTAGGCATAGCCACAAAATGTTTAAATGGAGTCTTAAAACTTTAGAAGTAACCTACAGACAGACTTGCTACTTTTAAGCAGATGTGGAAATAACAAAGTTGGAAAATATTTTAGCAATGACAGTGAGGTTTAACTTACAGCAGTCCATTGAGCTATAATGAAAATTTAGAATTATGAATAACTCCCTCTGCAGCCCCCGAATTCCTGCTGTTATTCAAAATCCTAGCTTTAGACTTACCACAAAAGATTTGATATGAACATGCATGGGAAGACTCAACTTCAACTGGTTACTTAAATCTGATTAATAAACTCTTCAGAAGTTTATTACTAGCACCAGCACAAAATATTCTGATTCAGATTTTAAGTATTTAAACAGAAGTGTAAACATTTCTTATATATTCTTAGTCATCTTTACACAAGTTACCAAAATGTTCTTTTATACAAGCTTACTTAGTGTTGAAATATTTTCCTACCAAATAGAATTTCCTGAAATATAAGGCTGGAAGCATTAAGCCTTGTAAATGCCCCACATCAGATGTTACTGAGAGATAATAGGAACTGCAGATGCTGGAGAATCCGAGACAACAAGGTGTGGGGCTAGATGAACACAGCAGGCCAAGCAGCATCATTGGAGCAGGAAAACTTTCCTGCTCCTCTGATGCTGCTTGGCCTGCTGTGTTCATCCAGCTCCACACCTTGTTATCTCAGATGTTACGTAGTATGCATTTAACTTACGTAGCTACAATTTAAACTGCATCCAATAGGTTAAAGGAATATATGAGACAAAGTTTGGCTATACAGTCCTCTAGGACTTGAGTGACTGGAGTTATGAATTACAACGTCAGAGTTCAAAATAAAATCACAAACATAAATGATGGCAGTATAAGATTTATGAAACCAGCCTCACATTTCATTTTAAAACCTATAGAGAAAAGAAGTTCTGAAATAACATTACACAACTTACTTTGAGATAGACACTGGTTGAATAATGAGTTGATTCACACTACTTATAGGATTATCTCTGGTACTCTCAAATTTAAGTCATTGATTTGAAATCCAACAAAAGGGAACATCTAACTTAAAAGCTGTATATCAGACATAATGTACCAGGTTGTAGTTAATCAAGTACATTATCTATCTCAATCCTATAAATCATAGGTAGCACTGCTTTATAATTCTTAATCATCTAATGTTTCTGTTACTTCTTAAATTAGTACTTGAGCTTGAACATCTATTTGTCATTTTGTCCCATTTAGTATCCTATGGCGACCGGAAATACCTATTCAAACCAGGATGCTTTGGTTTTCCACTTTGTGCTTGAATACAAACCAAACTTTCAATATTGCAAAAAATATTCTCCCTTTCCTTTCCCAGTAGGACAGAGCCAACGAGGTAGATAGATGTGTTATGTACAGATTGCAGAGAAAACTTCAGAACATTCACATTTCAGTTCTTGTTCGTTACAAGCCTGCTTCATTTAAAGCATAAGATTGACAAAATTTTAGATAAATTCAAGCTTCAAGATGTGACATTTAATTCACTTTCAAAAAGGGAGTAATTTGAATGAAATTTAACAAGCCAAGGCATAAAGAAAGAAAACAAACGACTTAAAAGAAAAGCCAACCGAAAACACTAAGAGTAAAAACTCTGGTACCACTGGACATGTTGTACCAAAACGATGATTAATCTTACAGTTAAATGAAATTTTAAATTCAAATACAAATATCGTTTCCTATATTTTTGATCACAGCCAGTAGATCAGATGAGTGATACCTCCATCCATATGGCAAGGCTAGTTGTTGGTCTGCTAATAGGTTACTTACAGCAGACTTTAACAAATCTGGAGTGTTCATTCAAGATTACAGGCAATCCACAAGTTATTTCAACTGCAGCTTAATTCAGCGCTCTTTCAACAGAAATGTTATAGGTAAGAAGCAATGCAAATATTATTTGCTTTATTCCGTTTTTTGAAGCTGAACAATACAATGTCCTATGACTCACCAAGATTTTCCAATAAATAAAGTGATACTCATAGTCAGAATAGCTTGATTTCTACATTGTCTGTTTATATTATATTTGTTATTCGTGCCCTGTTCATTTGGAGATTGGAGACCGTCTCAGGATACATTGACACTTGAGTGACCTGATGGCTTGTTAAGAAAGAAAACGTTGCTAAAATTTTACTTTCCAATACACTTAAATCACATCAATGCATAAAAGTGGCAGGTGTAGGAAAGTGAAGATTTTTCACTTAGTGAACGTGGGCAGAATGACCCTAAACCCAATAACCCTTTGAAAGGAAAGCTAACTGGATCCTGTGCCTATCGAACACGTAAGGGATTACCTGGTAGGCTGCCTGGTGGGATCACTTCCCGAGATAGCAATATCCCACCCTACATGAGGGGTGGCCAATCAGTCATTGGGAACTGCTTATGACAGAATTAACCAGAAGTGCAGGAGCAGCAGGAAGGAAAGGGGTCAATCAGGGAGGTGGGTCTATAGGTCAGGGGAACTTAGAATCAAGGGCACAACTATAGCTTTCACAGCCACACCCTTTGGTTATATCCACTGCCTCCTACTCCCCCAGCCAAACATTTCAAATTGGGACAGATTGAGGACTGCACAAACACAGCAGGCAGGCCAATCCATTCTAGCTATAGGGAAACCTGCCAGTGTTCTCAGCCCTTGGAAACGGTGTTGCTCTGCAGTTGCTGAAGAGGCCCCTCAGTGCTTATTAACTGACCACTGAAGAGTCCCAACTGGTGGCAGGGTCAGAAGGACTTGCTTGTGTGTTGGGAAGATGACAAGGATCTCCTTGATGCCAATCTGCCCAATTACCTTCCCCTCCACTTTTCAGGAGGTGTAGATTCTGGACAGTATCTACTCCTTATACGTCAGATGTCACACCGTACAACAATAATGTTAATTTTATGAAACCTTGATTCATTGTTTCCTAAGACCCTGTTTTCCATACAAGAGTGACATTTGTAAATTCTCAACTAACTCTTGGAATATCTCACCCACAAACATTTTGTGCATTTATTTACTTACGGTGAAGGAATTAAAACAAGGGACAAATCAAAAATATTTCCTTTTCTTGGTTTTCAAATTATCAACAGGAACCTACTTTTTCAAGTGTTGAGGTATTTCTTCCACATATAGATACAACTCATCTAATTACACCCTACATCCCACTATGAGTAATGGGAAATGTCCATTTAGAGAGACCAAATGCACCAGCAGAAGTTATTTTCTGCATTCAAATGTCGATTCATTACTGCAACACACATTATATGCCAGGCAGCTCACATTCAGTGTCAATAAAACTTTAAACATTTATATATTGAGGCAATGGTAAGCAAATTAAATCACATACAAACAAGGCAATGTTTTAACTCCTGAAGCAAAGAGCTAGGTTGTACATTCTCTTATTCTGGCATACAAAGGAAATGCAGGTGTGCATTTCCAATATCTCTTTTATCTTCCAGCGCCAATGCATGATTAGTAGCATGCTTCCAAATTACCATTTTCTTTTCAGAAGTTAATTTCCTCCATGACTTCCATTACTATGGTACGCTGGCCAGTTAGAATGAGATTGCTTACAGTTCTATAATCTACATGAAGAACATTCAGGCCATTTACGGAGACTACAAATTGGCGAACCTAAAAATGAGAATCAAAATAGTTGGCATCAAATGTCAATTCAATATCATGTGAAGTTTAGTACTTCATAAAGTTTTTGGAAGGACAGATTCACAAGTTCTAATTTTATACTTCATGAAAAGTAAACTTCAAGCAACAATTTTCTTTAAAATCCAACTGCGAGATCATACAGCATTGTATGTGGTTTTCATTACTTGTTTTGGTTTATTTATAGAATGAGTGAGAATATGCAAACAATTTCACCACCTGTAGAGCAATCAGGGATGGGTAATAAACGCCAGCCTTGCCAGAGACACTCACATCCAATGAAAGAAATAAATAAGTCATTCAAACCTAAAAGAGGTCATTCATAAATGGGAAGTGTGTCAGATGATTACAGCTAAAAATATCTGTCATATCCTAACCTGCGTCATTTTAAAGTTCTAAGGTGCAAACAACTTTGTCTTGGGGATTTGTCAAACGTTAGTGCTACAGAGCTCGATTTAATGCTCCTCTGCTGGTGGGTAGGAAGGTGTGGTGAGGCATAAAAATCCAATGGACAACCTATCCACTGCCGGCTACCGCTGAAGTGTTGTCCAAGTCCACCTCCCTTGTGGTTCCCAGTGCCTTTCACAGTTCCTTGAATTTTTTTTCCTTTGCTCTTTCATGGAAAACTAGCATTGCCTGTAGGGTCAGCATCTGTTTCGCATTCCTAATTTCTCCTTGAATTGAAAAGCTCTCTAGGCCATTTCAGAGGGAAGTTAAGAGTGATCCATATTGCTATGGGTTTGGAGTCACATGTAGGTTAGACCAAGTAAGGATGGCAAATGATGTCATCCTCTAAAGGACATAAGTGAACTGGATGAATTTTTACAAATTGATGACAGTTTCATAGTCAACTTGACCTGAACTTCATATTCCAGGTTTACAAATCAATTTTAAAATTCCATCAGCTGTTGTTGTAGTGTTCGAACTTGTTTCCCCATTAGTCTGGCCTCTAGATTTCTTATCCAGTGACATCACCACTACACCATCTTCTTCCCTGATGTCCCCAATATCCCCCTGACCTTATGTAATGTGAACTGAATTGGCTGAAGACTAGCATCAGTGATGCTGCTGATCTCAGGAGTAGGCCAAGCTAGTTGTTTGGGCAATAAATTAACTTGCAACCTCATGGCCAGCATTTTCCTACTCTGTCACTACCATCAAGTCAGAGGATCAACCCTAGTTCAACAAAGAGTGCAGAGGGGCATGCCAGGCAGGAGAAGCTCCAGACATACCGAAAAATAAGGTGTCCATCAAGATACAACACAGGACTACTTGTGCACCAAACAGCAGAAGCAGCAAGTGATAGATAGTGCTCAAATAAAAGCAAAACACTGCAGATGCTAGAAATCTGAAATAATCACAAAGTACTGGAGAAACTCAGCAGGTCTGGCAACATCTGTGGAGGGAGAAACAAAGTTAACATTTCATATCCCATAAGACTCTTCTTCAGGGCATGTTCCACACAACTTCAAATGTTAATTCTGTTTCTCTCTTCGCAAATACTGCCAAACCTGCTGGGTTTCTCCAGAATTTTCTGTGTTTATTGTTTATAGACATTTCTTAGCGATTTCATCACTAAAGGACCAGATCTAAACTCTACAGTCCTGCCACAGCTTGAATAGTGGTAGTGGGAAGCAGGGGACAATTATACAATATACTAGAGTAGGAGGCTCCACAAATATCTTCACCTTCAGTGATGAGTTTTCTAGAACATCAGTGCAAGAGATGAAACTGAAACATTTGAAACACTCTTCAGTCAGAAGTGCCAAAGGGATGATCCACTGCAGTCTCCCCCAGAGGTCCCGAGTATCACAGACACCAATCTTCAGCCAATTCAATTCACTCCACATGATACAAAGAGGCACTGGATACTGCAAAGGCTATTGGTCCTGACAACACTTCAGCAATTGTACTGAAGATGTGTGCCCCAGAACTTGCTGCTCCCCTCGCCTAGCTACTCCATATAGCTACAGCACTGGTATCCAGGGATGTTATCGGAATCTATAAACTAGAACAAAGTGACTGAGCACTTGCAGATGGCCGACATGGATTTATGGATGATGTGTCATGTGTAATCAATCTAGTTGATTGAAAAAGAAACTGTAGAACTGGACAGAGAAATGCCTATAGATATAGATTGAATAGACATCCAAAGGCACTTGACAATCGATTCCATATAACAGACTTAAAGCTAAAATTAAAGTTCACATAATTGGAGGAAAATGTTTGATCTTCGTTTGGAGATTAATTGTGGAGTAGAAAACGAGAGGTACATTTGAGTCAATAGGTGTGTTCCTTGGAAGATTCTATGCTGGGTCTTCAACTTCTCAATATATTAACTAAGGAAAGAGGGAACACAGCAGGGAGCCATATTTTTGTACCCAGTATTGGCAATGTCACTGCAGTCGGTTAGAGCACATGTAGTCCTGGGTACCAGTTCTAGGGTACAGCACTTTGAAAAGACATATCAATCATGGAAGGAACGCATTCTAAATGCACCAGAACTTTATGGATTAGATTATGATGTGAGATCTCACAGAGTGGGCTTCAGTTCTCTTGACAGTAGGTGCAGGAGGATTTGGTTATGGTTAATAGGATTTTGAAAGGAATGGAAAATGGATAGAATACAGGGTGAAACAGTTTCCACCGACAAAGTCTAGGACAAGGGGATATGATTGCAAAATCAAAGCCAGGGCATTTAGGAGGGAAGTTAGGAAATAATCCTTTGCAGAAAGGGTGATACTTTGTCCCAAAATACAGTAAGGTGCTGGTTCAATTAACTGTAATTAAATTAAGTATAATATTGTAATTCCAAATTTGACATTGTTGATAAAGTTTGGTTAGGAAAGAATATAAAAGAATATGGAACCAAGGTAGATGAATGGAGTTAAGATGCAGATTAGCTATGGTCTCGCTGAATGGCAGAATAAGCTCCAGGTGCTGAGTGGTCTACTCTTGTTCTCAAATGTAGACAGGACAATACAGGAAATTTAAGAAAGACGAAGAAGATTACTTAAAAACAGACTTGAATAAAACTAAAATCCACTCTATACACTGGTGTCAAACTGAGGTAGAAAAACTAATGGCATGGATAGCATTGAGAAACAGGATGAGTTTACCATTGTTCAAACAGGATGCCATTGCCAACAATGCAAGTGTGCCAAAGGGCCTTTCAGAAAGATTACTGTTAGTGCCAGTATCTTCAAACTGGAGAAAGTAAAGATAGTCCCGATCACCATTCCAAATTTTGTCCCGAGACTCCAGCGGAAGTGTGGGCTGCTATCAAGGGCAAGATGATATTAGTTACAATGACCTGTAGTGAATAGCCTACAGACAGAATCTGTCGAAGAATATGAAACATGGCTGCTGGGTGCACTACTGAAAGTTTTAAGTGATGATGATAACTATCAGTTAAAAGAAGCGATGTAGATAAATATAATTCATTTTAATACCAGTCTTTGTCAACTACACAGGAATTTTGATCTGCTTTCCATTTCAGAAAAAATAAAGTTCACCACAGCAATTGCTTTAAAACACTGATTTTTCATTAGAGTTGTGCACACTTGTGCATTATTCGTTTTAAGGTCCATTCTTGCACGTTTGTCAAGTAGTGCTGTAATAGGACAAGTTGACTTTAATTAAAAACCAAAAGAATTGCGGATGCTGGAAATCAGAAACAAAAACAGAAATTGCTGGAAAAGCTCAGCAGATCTTGCAGCATCTGTGGATAGAAATCACAGTTAATGTTTCGGGTCAGGTGTTGAGTTCTGAAGAGGGGTCACCTGACCTGAAATGTTGATTCTGATTTCTCTCCATTGATGCTGCCAGACCTGCTGAGCTTTCCAGCAATTTCTGTGTTTGACTTTAATTAAGTTCAATTTGTATTATTTTATACAGTTATATCCCCCATTACTTGTTGCACCACATACTGGCAATTGTTTCAATGCATTTATGCATTGGGGGGCTCAGAAGGAACTGTGTACTCTTAACAGTTCAGTGCAACTGAGTGTGACAGTTGAAAAGTTTACAAGCCGTATTTGCTTGATGTGAATGAGTAAGACATAAGCGATGGGAAATAGCAGAGTAGTTCTAGCTTGAAGAAGATAGCTGTCAGTGACTACTAGAGTGCTATTCTTGAGTCTAAGGGAACACATACTAAGGAAAGGAAGGTGATTGACCAGTTTAGGAGTAGAAGCAGCAGTCCGAGGCAGAGTGGCTTGTGGAATTGATTTTCAAGGCCAGATTGGCAAGAGTGAAGAACTGTAATGCCTTGTGATGATCCACCATATCATTAAAATCTGTGGTGAACTGCTGATGCATCCGTGTCCTGATTGCATTTTATTTGATGTGTGATGTGAATTGTTCAATCACAGTCTATTACCCATATTTATCACACGTTATTTCTGGGTGTTTGAATACAAGACAGACGTGTGTTGCAGGTGGTAATACTGTTCTAACGTTGCATAGCGAAGGTTATTGCTTCTGTTCAAAATCATGCGGCTTTATTCTCTTGATAAGTCCCTTTGATTTCGCACTTGTCAAATTATCAAAAAATGGCTACTGTCAGATAGTTTGTAACATAAAATGATGGTCTAGTCTAGATCATCTGTGTAAGCGGATTTGTTCTCAAAACAAAATTTCCAGGACACAACAATTCTGAATGTTCCTGAGTATTGTAAAAAGGCTTTTAAAGTGTTTGGGGGGCAGGGGTGGGGGCAGGGCTTAAATGCACAAAGATAAATAGCAAACAGCATGTAAGCAAGGTGCAAAATTCCTCGTGAAATGCCCAAAATAGCCAGCCCAGTACTGTGTGTTCCAATTGTTTCCAATGGTAAGAGATGAACAGTTATGGTCAATAGCACAATATTGGAGGCTGCCGATGACAGATAAGCATGGGCAATGCGAGCAGCAGGGACTGTAATTTTGTTTTTAAAAAATGCAGTGATATCAATGAGAACCTCACTTAGAGCCGATGTCGCTTGTTCTGACCGGTCTGAAAATGCTGACCAACTCTGTGCTATGCTGTTCCACATAACCCAGTGCCAATGTGTTAGGCTACAAACATTTAACTCAAACAACTGAAAGATTACATGGAAGAAACAAGAAAATGTGCTCCAATTTTGGACATAAATTTAGCTTGTCAAGAACATCAAACATAGAACAGTACAGCATAGGAGCAGGCTCTTTGGCCCACTATGCCAACTATGATGCCATTCTAAATTAATCCCATCTGCCTGCACATGGTCTGAATCCCTCCACTGCCTGCCTGTTCCTGTCTGTCCAAATGTCTCTTAAACATTGCTGATGCATTTGGTTCTATCACCTCCCGTGGCAGTACATACCAGGCACCTATCATCCGCTGTGTAAAGAAAACTTACCTCACACATCTTTAAATGTCTGACCTCTCACCTTAAACCTACGCCCCCATGACAATTTCAGCTTGGGAAAAAAGACTCCAACTACACACCCTATCTGTAACTCTCATTTGACATAATTTTATCAGGTCACTCCTCAGCTTCCAACAGTCTAACGAAAACAATCCAGATTTGTCCAATCTCTCCTTAGAGCTAATACATTCCAATCCAGGCAACATCCTGTTAAACCTCTCTTGCACCCTCTCTAAAATCTCCATATCCTTCTTATGCTGCAGTGACCAGAACGGCACACAATACTCCCAATGTGGCCAAAATGAACTTTTATTAAACTGCAACATGACTAACCCAACTTTTATACTCACTGCCTGACCGATGAAAGCAAACATGCTGTATGTCTTCTTTACAACCTTATCTACTTGTGCTGTGAGCGTAAATCATGAGAATTATTCAATCAGACAGTATAATTTGACAACAATGTTTTGATATAGTTTTTAGTTACACTTGAATACCAAATTTGCTGGAGAAAGTAGGTTAATAATTTATCCTGATCTATGACCCAGAAGAAGACATTACTGCTATCTATACCCACTTATGAAAGTGGCAAATTATTCCTGTATAGGCCCTAATGGCAACTGTAGGCAGACACTGTGACTATAGTTGAAACAAACAATGTTCTCATTTGAAGCCCATTGTCTTCGGTCACTGACAGGAAAGAGAAAAATCAGTTGTGCTAATTAGGGGCACTGGGGCCCCATCGTAACATTTTACTATAGCACTTCCTGCAAATGTCAGACTTCCTTTTTCTAAATAATTAGAATCCCTACAGTGTGGAAACAGGCCCTTCGGCCCAACAAGTCCACACCGACCCTTGGAGCATCCCACCCAGACCCATCCCCCCATAACCCACACACCCCTGAACACTATGGGCAATTTAGCATGGCCAATCCACCTAGCCTGCACATCTTTGGACTGTGGGAGGAAACCAGAGCACCCGGAGGAAACCCACGCAGACACGGGGAGAAAGTGCAAACTCCACACAGACAGTCACCCGAGGGTGGAATTGAACCCGGGTCCCTGGAGCTGTGAGGCTGCAGTACTAACCACTGAGCCACCGTGCCACCCATGAAACAGAAATTTTGGAAAAACTCAGCAGATCCAGCAACATCTGTTCAATGCAACCTCTTCTGTATACAGAGGGGTAGGTAGAACAATAGGGAAGGTCAGAGATTGAGGGTGAGTGAGATTCAATACCAGAAATGTTGAGGAATCAAAGGCAAATAGAATGGTAAGAGTAGCAGTAAAGAGACACAGTATTCATCTGGAGTCTCCATTAATAGCGCAATGATTATTTTCTTATTCTTTCACAGCATTTAGGCATTGTTGACTTGGCTAACATTTTGTTGCCCATCCCAAATTACACGTGAGAAGACGATGATGAGAGGTTTGTTTATGAATACTGCTCATGTCTCTTTCTGTCAAAGTTGCTGATCATAGCTTGGACACAATTAAACTTGCTTTTTCATTTTTACCAGTCTATTTTACCAGTGTTCTCGGTATCACAATCTTCAAAATAGAGTTTCCCCAATGCTGCAATGTAGAAAAGAGGAACAAGAGGAAGCTATTTCAACACTCCTGCCTGTTCCATCTTTCAATTGGATCATCATTAAATTGCTCCCAAAGCTTTGTCCTCTTTCATAATGTACTAGACTCAGATGTAAAATTAGCAATTGATCTAGCATCAACTGCCATTGGTGAAAAAGATTGTAAAACTTCCATCGCCCTTTGTACGCAGAAGTGTTCTCTAATTTTACTTCTGAAAGATCTGGTTCTAAATTTTAGATAATCCCTCTAGTCCAAGATGTACCAATCAGCAAAAATTGTTTTTCTCTGTCCACCCTATCGTTTCCCAATAATACCTTAAAACTTCAATGAAATAACTCTGTACCTGTCCAATTTCCATGAATTACAATCAGAGTTTGTGACTTTACCCTTGGAGTCCAGGTATCATTCTAGTAAATCTACACTGAACTCACTCCAAGCCTAGTATATCCATGCTAAGATCTAGTAGTCAGAACTGTTCTCAGGGCTCCAGCAACAGTCTAACTAGGACTCATATAGCAGAATGACTCCTCCTTTTGTATTTTAATCATGGGAAACATTGGAAGTCGGAGCAGAAATTGGCCATTTTGCCCATCAAACCTGCTCCTTGTTGATCCTTCCGCTTCAATACCATTTTCCCACACTATGCCCATATCCTTTGGTATCTTTACTATCTAGATATCTATTGATTTTTGTCTTGAATCTACTCAATGACTGAAACCGCACAGCCCTCTGGGGCAGAGATTAGGGTTAGGTTTATTGTCACATGCACTCAAATGAGGACAGCAAAAAATTTACCAGTCGCCACTTACCGCGCCATCCTAGTTGCGAAGCTGAGATGATAAGGATTCACAAGGAATTCATCCTTACCTCTGTCCTAAATGGTCAACCTCTTATTCTGAGACTATGGCCCCAGTCAGGAGGATTGTCTATCCAGCAACTGCCCTGTGAAGCCCTTGAAGAATCTTGTAAGATTTATGAGATTAAGTTTTAAATTTAAAGCATAGGTTTTGTACTACATTCTCTCCAATGGCAAGTATATATAGCCTGAAGTAAGGAGACCAAAACTTTGACACAGTCTCAGAGTGAAGGGACAACCCTTTAGAACTGAGGTGAGGTGAAATTTCTTCAGCCAGAGGGTGGTTAATCTGTGAGTCTCATTGACACAAAGAGCTGTGGAGGCCAAGTCACTGAGTACATTTAAGACAGAGATAGATAGGTTCTTGATTAGTGAGGGGATTAAGGATTATGGGGAAAAGGCAGGTGAATGAAGTTGAAAAATGTATCAGCCATGACAGAATGGCAAGCAGACTTGATGGGCTGAATGGTCTAATTCTGCACCTATGTCTTATGATTATTGTGTCTGCATAGGTGTAGCTGGGGCTATCGCAGGAGGAGAAACAGATTGTCTCCGTAATGGAGAGAATTTGTTGTGCTTTGGATTAAGTGGGACACTGAAGTTCCAAACCATCTTTTGCAATCTCAACAGTGACCAGCAAAGGGAATTCAATCACTGATAAGATTACAGGGTTAAGCTGAAGGCAACATTGATCTGCAGAAAACAGAGGTTCAAAAACTCCATGTCTGATGAAACAGAAGCAATGTTAGGCCTGAGAAAGATGGTGGAAAGGTACGGCTAGCTATCGAACGTTTCAATCTCAGCAGAGATGATGTTCTGAAAGCGCAAAAGGAAATATATATTTACTTCATTCTAATTAGTTACTCCTTCCCTTCATCATTTATTTATCTCATGCCGTCATTTCATATTTTTCTTTTCTCTTGATTCCTTCCTAGGTGGTGACTAAAAATAATTAATTTCCTCCCCAACACACTTCTCATTCCAATTTCAATCTTAGCCATGGCACTGGACATTCAGAACACTTCCATCATGACAGGAAAAGGATATCCTTTAAATCTGCATCACCAGAGAACATCTGACAGGAATAAATGTCGCACAATGTTTAAAATCAGTACCAATTTAAAAATATATGCAATTTTGGCTGAGGTGTGAATGACGAGCACATTAAATTTGCAAAGTTTTCCAACCAATTATGAATCAAATGAGACTTTATGAGCTTAAGGCTACGCATCTTCAAAATACAAATAGAGTAATGCATTCTGTGTTTATATGGCATAACATTTTACAAAACAGTGCATTGATTCTGAGCAATGTAAGGCGAAAACACTAGTTACATCAAGAGCAAGACGCCTTGCATATACTGTCTGTCCATGATAGTATAGATTAAATAGGGTTTTCTTCATGAACACATTCATTGCAGTTCCTAAGTTTTCTTAGCTGGCATTTGAATGAGCCCACTACTTAATTAATAATATTCCCAATTTGTAGCCTTCAAATGAGACATATACTTTATATAACAGCTTCTTTTGACCTACCAATGCATTTTCTAGGTAAAACACAGACAGACAATATAATTCACAGTTACAATTCAATAAGGAGTGCAGGAGCAGAGGGACTTGGGAGTATATGTGCACACATGATTGAAGTGGCAGGACAAACGGAGAGAGCAGTTAATAAAACATACAGCAGCCTTGGATTGATTAATCGGGGCAGAAAGTACAAGAGCAAGGAAGTAAAGCTGAACCTGCATAACTAACTGGTTAAACTTTAAGTGTAGTGTTGTGTACAGTTCTGGGTGCACACTACAGGATGTGAACGCACTGAAGAGAGGGCAGAACAGATTTACACGAATAGGTCCAATGATGAGCAACTATAGTCATAAGAATAAATTGAAAAGTGTGGAATCATTCTCCTTGGAGACAGGACAGATTGAAGGGATTATGTCTCTTCACCTTGGACAGAAGAACAGCTAAGAAGAAACTAGCTATAAGTCTTCAAGATCAAGAAGGGCTGAAGTGAGTAGATAGAGAGAAACAGTTCCCATTTGTAAGAAGATCCAGACATGACAGGGCTTAGATTTACAGCGATTTGCAAAAGATTCAAATGCAAGATAAGAAAAAGGTTTTCACCCACTAGCGAGCAATTCAGATCTAGAATCCACTGCCTAGAAGTGCACTGGACGCAGGTTCAATTGAGGCATTCAAGAGGATATTGCTCTATGTAAATGATTATCCAACCTGCAAAGATATGGGGAAAAAGGCAGGAGAAGAAGTCATGGCGGTTATTTGGAGGGCCAGTACGGAAACAGTGGGATGAATAGCTCCCTTCTGTACTGTAACCCTTCTGTGACTTACTGAGAGTGCAGTGCATTGAAGGATACATAAAAACAATGTTCTTTAAATTGTAATGACAAACCTTGATCATTTCACAGGACTGTACGTTCTGCATGAAATATTTACCTTTATTTTACTCATTGATGGAGTGTGAGTGTCATTGGCAAGGCCAGCATTTACAACTCATCCTTAAGTGCCCTCGAGAGCCACTGTAAGTCTGTGTAACTAGCGGGTGTGCAGGATTTCAACAGCGTCATAAAATTCCTACACAGGGTGGAAGCAGGCCATTCGGCCCATATCGAGTCCACACCGACCCTCCAAAGAGCTTCCCACCCAGACCCACCCTATACTGTCATGATAAACGGCCAATTACATGTGTTCATGAGAAATACTGTTTGACTGCAGCCAAGCATTAACCAGGAAATGAAAAAGGGTTGCCATAAATTCCTTGATTTTCATTCTCCAGCTGTATTTACATAGCAGAAGTTCTTATACATATCTTTAAACAGTCTTATTTACTTGCTCTGAACCTCCAAAGATCTGCATATGTGAACATTCAAAAGTCTGAGTTTCTGATCTCCATGAAAATTGTACCATACAATTGTACATGTCGAGCCTTAGGAAATGTTTGGGCTGCAGCTAACACCTTCATTGAAAAAGAACCTTGGAAAGAAATGCCCATATATTTGACAGAACGAGTCAACATTTGGTCATCCGTACTTACTGTGCTTTACAGAGAAACAAAAAATTACCTTCATTCCAGCTACGGCAGCAGGGCCACTGGGATCCACTGCTTGGATATGGCATGGTTTATTTCCACGTACGACAAATCCCCAGCCAACTGCATCACCCACAATCTGAAAACAAGCCAATTTTGCAAAACTTTAAAATAAACAGGCATATTAAAATCGCATCCAAAGTCCACTTTCAAAAAACAAATTTCCAATGTTTAAACTGGCTTCTGTATTCACAAAATTCTTATTTTTGAATGCAGTGACCATCTTTGCAATAAACTAAATATAGATCTTTAAAAATCTGGTTTGATGAGCCTCCTTAATATTTTCAAAAAGGACAAGTCACTCAAGTGTAAACTGGGCTTTTATTTCAGCAAGGCTAAGCATCTCGACAATGCAACACTATTCAATTGTAACCAAGTGAAACTATATCATAACTCTGAAACTGTACTCAGTTAATCGTTGCAAAGTGCAACAGATTGGGGAAGGAATACAATTTAAAGCACAGACTTACTGTAAGTGTCTTCTTCGTGTAGGGTGCCCCAGGAGCTAAGAGCTCCTCTGTCGTTACAGATCTCTTTAAAACTGAAACAAAATGCAGAATTCTTAAGCTGTAAAGGTGATTCACAACCCACTGTCTTCAATTCACTTTAACTGTTCAGTTCAGCCACAATTACAACTAGAACAATTCTTCAGTCAGGTTTCTGAGAGGAAATCAGTCTTTCTTTTTGTTATTATTTGTTTAAGCAGTGTTTAGACATTATTCTAATGCAGCGACAATTAAAATTTCAATTGTACCTTTAACATAATGAAATGTCCTAGGCATTGCACAAGAGCATTATCAAAACAAGGTATGATGCCAAGCCACAGAAGAGAAACATTAGTTCAGCTAAACAGAAGTCTGGTAACAGTGTGCACTTTAAGAAGTGCTTTAAAGGTGGAAAGCAAAGTGGAGGGGCGTACTGAAGGAATTCCAAGGCTTTGGCAACTTGAAGACACGGCCACCAATGGTGGAAAAATTAAAATCAAAATTAGAGGAACACAGATCACTTGGAAGCTTGTGAGGTTGGAGGAGATCACAGAGTTAGGGGGACAAAGAGCCCTAGAGGGATTTGAAACCAAGAATAAAAATTTTGAATGGAAATATTGCTTGGCCGGGAACTAGTTCAGGTCAGCATGCACAGGGAGGGGAGAGAAATAAGACTTGCTGCCAGTTAAGTCTCTAGCAGAATTTGGAAGATCTCAAGCTTAGAGGGTAGAATGTGGGAAACAATCCAGAAACATGTTGGTACAGTCAGCTCTCGAGGAGACAAGGACTTTGATAGCAGCTGAGGTGAGACAGAGACAAAATTGAGCAATATTAAAGGTTGCAGTGGCCAGTTGTAGTGATGTTGTGGGGGTGGTTGGAGGTTGGAGGTTGATCAAGATCAAATGTGACACCAAAAGGTTATGTGAACAGATTATACGTAATTTAAACTCAGACTAGGAACAGAATTGGAGTTAGTAATGAGGGAAAGTAATTTGGATTGGGTACCGAAAACAATGACTTAAATTTTTGCAATCTTTACTCAGAGGACGTTTCTGCTCAACTAGTACTGCATGTTGAATTATCAACAGTAGAATAATTGAGAGATGTGCTGATGAGATAGAACTGGGTGTCATCAGCATACCCACAAAAAAAACTAACACTGTCTTTGAATGATGTTGTCAAATGCAAGCATATAAATGTGAAATAGGAGGGAGTCAAGGACCTCCACTGCAGGGACAGAGTGGCATGAACAGAAGTTTTGTAAGTGAATAAAAAACTGAAAGAACTGTGGATGCTGGAAATCTGAAACAAAAACAGAAATTGCTGGAAAATCGCAGGGGGTCTGGCAGCGTCCGTGCAGAGAAAGCAGAGTTAACATTTCGAGCCCAGTGACCCTTCTTTGTAAGTGATTCTCTGTTTACAATCAGATAAGAATGGAACGAGGTGAATACAGTCCTAACCAGGTGCACAACAATGGAGGAGCATTGGAGGAAGGTGATATAGTCACCAGGTCAAAGGCTGCACGACAGCTTGAAGGATGAGGAGGAAGATTTTACTTTGTCACAGTCACATAGGATGTTATTTTTAAACTCTGATCAGAGCAGTCTCCACACTGTGATAGGGTGGATACCTAATTGCAGGGATTCAAACAGAGTTCTGGGAAAGTTGGGAATGGATTCGGGAGGTTCAGAAACTTAGGGGATGAGATGAGAGTATGAAAGGATGCAGGGGTCAAGTGTGTTCTTTGAGGATGAGGGACGACATTCAGATTGAAAACCAAAGGGACAACACTTGAAGAGAGAGAACAGTTTACCATACTGGCGAACATAGTGACCAGGAATATAAATTGGACGATCATTAGTTTAATGGGAATAGGATGAATGAAACAGGAGGTGGGTCTCATGAAGTGGACAAGCTCAGAGATGGCGTGCGGGGAGGAAGGGAAAAAAAACTGGTGAGAGATGAAAGACCAGGATTAGGACAGGATGTGCAATAAAAAAAGTTTAGACTGGCGGGCTAGTGGAAGGGAGTGACATAGCAAAGGCAGCTTATCAATAATACCTCGGATTTAGTAACAAAGCAGTCCATGAGGTGGTTGCACTTCCTGCTGGAAGCAAAGGTGAAGGAAGGCAGAGAGAGGGCTTTAAGAAGGTGCTTTTAAAACAAATTATGTGAGAACGAAAAGATTCATTCATTACGATGAATTACCTGAAAAATTCAAACTTCACTAATATAAGTGCTTAATTAAAAACATTTCAAAATATAGGCTAATGGTGCCCAAGAATCTTTGTATTGACCAGGCTTGTACAAGGCACAACAAATAAAACCAGACAAACCACGTAAAGAGATAATAACATATGACCAGAAGTTGTTTTAAAAAATGGAGAATTTTAGAAGTGCAGACAAAGAGATTTTGGGGAGGAAATTGCAGAGCTAAGCAGCTGGAGGAGAATCTTTAAAATGAATTTGCACCGGGAGCCAATGTAACTCAGTGAGCAGGTGGTGACTTCGTTAGATTCAGGATACAGGCACATGAATTTTGGATAAGTTTGAGTTATGTGTGAGGTGCAAGAAGTAAAGTTGTACAGGATAGTATTGTAATAGAGATAGCAAAGACATAGATGCAGTTTCAGCAGGACAGAAGATAGGGGCAGCACTGGTAATGATATAGAGTTGGAAGTAGGTGGTCTTGCTGCAAGAGAAGATACATAATGAGAAGCTCACCTCTCAGTCAAAGATGACACAAAGTTTAAAAATGATCTTGTTACCTTCAGACAGTTATCAATGGGAGGAAAGAAGATAGTGGTCATGGAATGGAGTTTTTAGCAGGACCTAGTACAATGGTTTTCCCAGTATTAGACAGAAAGTAATTTCTGCACATTCAGTTCCCGATGCTGGACAAGCGTCCTGACAATTTAGAGACAGTGCAAGGGTCAACAGAATGATGAAATACAGTTGGGCATTGTCAGCCTTTGGGTACAACCCAAAGTTTCATTTTAACAAGAACAGCAGGTAAATGAGGAAGAAGAGGGGCCTACGGGTAGATTCTTGCATTAATGGGAGAATTAGTGGTGACTAAAGAAAATAGATTGTTGAAGAACAGAATTATACCAGCCAAACAAAAAACCTTGTTCAAGATTAAAACATCTTAGAGCGAGCAGCAGCTAATAATAAAGTTTTTCAAATGTGAGTTATTGAGATTAAGTAACTTCACAACAGGTAGTTATTGCATAATAGGTTTAGCTCTGAGCCACAGTCAGATTGCATTTTCTTCAAATTCTATGAGACATTTATGATGATATGCTGGTGTATCCTCTGGTATTTTGTTGAAAAAGCATAGTCTATATTTGGAAGAATTGTGATAGTTGTAAACAGATTGATCCGATTTAGCACCCAGTAGCAACAAATACAGTGGAACTCATCATTGCCCTTTACAGACTTTTCCCTCAGGAAACAAATTAACTTGTCTAATTTTAATGTTATAAATTAACTGAATGTCAAAAAAGCAGATTGAGTTTCACGTCATTATTTTTCAACTGATTTTAAAAAAAATATTCAAAAGGAAACTTTAGTAATGATACGCAGACTTGTCAGAACTGTGTCCAGGAGGCAGTGTGCATGTGTCTTGGACACACATTCTTTAATGTTGCCTGTGGTGCAATATTCCAGACCTTATTGTGGGAATGTTAACTGCCTTCCATTTTAATGAAAAAAAACTTCTTGATCATTTTGGCTGAGTGCTCATTGCTTTAATCACTGACATCCACTCAGGTCCTCATAAAAAGCAAAATTCTGTGATGTGGGACTGAATTGGCATTTGTACCATTCAATATAAAGAACTGAGGAACTGGGGTTGTCGGGGGGAAGTCAATCACTAGAAGAGTCAACATTTCACCATAACAGTACACACAGAGAAGATTAACAAATCCTAGACTATGTCATGCACTTCATCCCCCCGAAAAACTAGGGCTGCAAATCGAAGAAATTTGTGATTTGTAACTTCTTACACATTACTGTAAGCAATTCCACATGGTCACAGCCCTTACCAGACTTTGGATTGGACAACAGAGGAGGGCTGCTGCTGGGGGCAGGGCTACTGCTATAATAACCACTGCTGCCACAGCTGCTGCTCATGCTACATCGTCGAACTGCAGAACCAATCTTGATTTCCTTTGTCGGGCTCACTGTAAGAGATCATATATCACGTTCAACAATAGAGTTTTCAGTAGAACCAAGGTGCCAAGTTTAAAAAAAAAAATCACTGGCTACTCTATAAATTCCGTAGGAGATTCTAGTTTGTTTTTACGTTATAAAAATCGTATAAGTTTCAGGGAACTATTTAGCATGTTCTCAAACAAGAAAAATCACAAGTTCAAATTTCAGTCCACTCCAGGTTAGAGGGTCCCAATCTAATTCAACCGTAAGGAGCTGTTGAATTAGTGTCACAGCATGGGCCTGTGGAAATAGTCAGGGTTCACACACTTAAAAAAATGTATCTCTAGATATAGATGACATCCTACAGTCTGGAACGTATTTCCCTCTCCAGCTGTTCCCAAGAATGTGGAAACAGGGGTTGGTCATTTCGCCCCTTTAGGCTTGTTCTCCTTGCCAGATTAATAAGATCACTGCTGATCTGTGACTTAGCTCCTTTGCACCATATTGTTTAGCAATCAAGTTCAGATATTAAAATCAATAACTGATGAAGCATCAATTGTAATTTGTGGAAGCTGGCTCCAAACATTTATTACACCACACTTGTAGAAGTAGTTCATAAATTGTGCAACTTAAGAGTCTGGCTCTAAATTTTAAGATAACGCCCCTAGTTCTAGACTCACCAGCCAGTACAAATGGTTTCTTCTATCTATTTCAACCATTGCCCTTAATATCTTGAGAACTTTGATCAGCCTTTAGTGGTGACCACCTTGATGTCACATCTCAATAATGTTACCAGGTCATAACCTTTAAATTGAATTTGCACTTGTTAAGTTTGCAGATGATACCAAAATTGGTGGTGTAATGGGCACTGAAGAGGGTTATCTCAGAGTATAATGGGACCTTGATCAGATGGGTCTGTCGGCCAAGGAGTGGCAGATGGAGTTTAATTTAGATAAATGTGAGCTGTTGCATTTTGGTAAGACAAATGAGGGCAGGACATGTACAATTATTAGTAGACCCCTGGGGAGTGTGGCCGAACAAAGAGACCTTGGGGTGAATGTTCACGGTTTCTTGAAGATGGGGTCACAGGTAGACAGAGGAGTGAAGGTGGTGTCTGGCATATGCCTTTATTGGTCAGTGCTTTGAGTGTAAGAGTTAGGATGTCATGTTGTGGCTGTACCTTTAGAATACTTCATTCAATTCTGATCTCCCTGCAGTAGGGGAGCTGCTGTCAAACATGGAAGAGTGCAGAAAAGATTTACAAGAATGATGCCGAGGTTGAAGGGTTTGAGTTATACGAAAAGGCTGAATAGCTGGGACTAGTTTCCCTGGAACGGAGACTGAGGGATGACCTTATAGATGTTTAGAAAATCATGAAAGGCACGGATAGGGTGAATAGCCAAGGTCTTTTTCCTAGGGTAGTGGAGTCTAAAACTAGAGGGCATCGGATAAAGAAGAGAGAGGAAAGAGGGGGACCAAATGGTCAACTTTTTCACACAGATGGTGATGTGTGTATGGAATGAGTTGCCAAATGAAGTGGTGGAGGTGGTACAATTACAACGTTTAAAAAGGCATCTGGATGGGTGTATGAATAGGAAGGATTTACAGGGATGTGGGCCAAACGCTGGCAAATGCGACTCGATTAATTTAGGATATCCGGTCGGCATAGACAAGTTGGACTGAAGGGTCTGTTTCTGTGCTGTACAACTCTAATTTGATCTTTATACTCTGACTGTATAAGTATACATATTTGGATTATATACCTGAATATATCCTTAATCTCTCATGTTTTATTCACATTGCATCTTAAAAGTTTTTGTGTAACATCTAAAACACAATTTATGATTGCTATTCCTTTTATTTCTTTTTGTTTTGAAACACTGTCGAGAGTACCATTTCAAAAATCTATCAGCCTCCTCTTTAAATACTTTCAGTGATCTAGCCTCCACGACACTACTGGTAGAAAATTTCAGATATTCACTACCTGCTGGGGGAAGAAATTCCTTTAGATCTCAGTTTTAGAGATATTCTATAACCATGATTCCCAGTTTGAGATTACCTGATGAGTGGAAAGATCTTCTCAATATCTACCCTGTCAAGCCTTTCCAAAATATTCAATAAAATCACCCCTCACTCTTCTAAATTCTATAGAATAAAGACCAAATCTGTTTAGGCATTCTTGATAAATCAACCCTTTTTTACCTCATGAATTAGCTTGGTGAATCTCTTTTCAACTGTCTTTTGAACTTCCTTAAATTCATGGACCAAAACTGTACACAGTATTCCAGGTGCAGTCTCAACAATGCCCTGTACAGTTGAAACAAAACTTCTCTCATTTTAAACTCCACTACAACCACCTCCGGCAGCAACACAGACCTAAATTCCTTTTGCTGCACCTGCATGTTAACGTCTGTATTTCATCCAGAAGAACACCCAGGTCCCTCTACACTGCAGTATGTTTGGGTCTCTCAAAAGGTCTTGCCTTTTGATTCTTCTACCCACACTTTCCTACATTAAACCGTATCTGCCAAGTTTAACCCAGTTCATTCAACCTATCTATATCTCCTTACAAACTCCTTATGACATCATTACATCATGCCCTCCCTTCGATTTTTGTATTATCAGCAAATTTGGATACGTTACACTCCGTCTTCCTCCAAGTCAAGAATATTGACGGTAAAGAATTGAGTCTCTATGATTGGTCTTTTTCGAATTCCACTAGTTATGACTTTCCAAACTGAAACGTACCCATTCATTCCAACTCTTTATCTTCTGTGTACTAATCAATCCTCAATCCATGCTAAATACATCATCTCCAAAACCATGCCTTTTATGGGGCTCCTTAGGAATGCCTTCTGAAATTCCCAATATATTACATTTACCGATTCCCTTTTGTCAACTCTGCTTGTTATGGTCTCAAAGAACTTCAGAAAATTTGTCAAATATGCTTTCCCTTTCATAAAAATGTATTGAGTCTGTTTGACTGTGTTAATCTTTTCTATTTGACCTGTAATTTCTTCCTTAATAATGTACATTCTCCCAACAACAGATGTTAGGCTTACTAACATACAGTTTCCTGTTTTATGTCTCACTTCCTTCTTGAACACTGGCATATTAGCTGCATTCCAATCCACTAGAACCCTCTGGAATCCAGTGTGTTCTGGAATATTTCAATCAATGCCTCCACTATCTCTGCAGCCATGTTTAGAATCCTGGATGCATCAGGTCCTGGCAACTCTTATGCATTTAGTCCCATTAATTTGTCAAATACTTTTTCTTTTGTAATGGAGACTTTAAGAAGACCCTTTTCTCTCATTAACACCTTGCTTATCTGATATCCTTGGGATGTTTACAATATCCTCCAGGTAAAGACTGATGCAAAATATTAGTTTAAATTATCTACAATTTCCCGATCCCTGTTGTCAATTCCTCCATCACATCCTCCTAGAGTCCCATGTGCTCTCTTTCTGCGTACCCACAGGAAAACTTTTAAAAATATATTTCTTGCTAATTTACTTTCATCATCAATTTTCTCCCTTATTTTAAAGCTTTTTAGTTTTGTTTTGCTGGTTCCCAAAATATTCACAACTCCTTTGACTTCCCCTAGTTTAACCACTTTGTTGAACAGCTGCTATCCTTGAGAATAATGTATATCTTCATGCTGACCACAACCATTTTGATCCAGTGGCTCTAATCAAACAGTAATGCAGGATCAAGTTGGGACGTTGTGTAACCTAGCCACTGTGGGAACTCTAGATATTCCCCTTTTCTCAGAGGCACCAAGGATAACAGTAACATCCATGTTCCAAATAAGCAATCCCAAAAGAGATGAAGAATAGGTCTGTATGGTTCACAACAGCAAATGTACTCAATGAGTTCAGATTCAGGGTAGGGCTGGGCTGGTGTGGTTACATAAGCTTTGCTGCTCCCTTGAATCATTTGCCACCTCGCTTCAGAGATCATTTCTCAATAATCTGACGTTAAAGAACATTTACTAAAGCACGGAAAGTGGCAAGTGAGAGGCCAGAGAACTATACCAACGTCAAATATTCTTTCTGCTGCCAGACTACAAAAAAAAGTTACATTTTTCTAATTCAATCTTGCTATCTGCTGTTCACAAATGCTTTGAATGTTTGTTCAATTAACATTTTAGACCCTGCACTATAGTGGATTCTGTGTGTAAAAGCAGCAGACTTTGGGGGGGTGTGAGATGGCACTTCTCTTCTTCATGCTTTCTCATGGGAGATATTACTCCCATTCTCACAACAAAGACCAACTGTATTTTCAAACATAAATATGCATTTAAGAAGGGAAGAATGCT
This sequence comes from Ginglymostoma cirratum, assembly GCA_024137785.1. NCBI lineage: Eukaryota > Metazoa > Chordata > Chondrichthyes > Orectolobiformes > Ginglymostomatidae > Ginglymostoma > Ginglymostoma cirratum. Next base: position 15,413,894 of record JAHRHZ010000077.1, on the reverse strand, counting down.
TCATTAAACTTAAATTCATGAAAGCATGAAATCCTTACAACCAAATTTAAATTCACTAAAGCAACAGTTGTAGATGAGAAATTATTAGACAGTCAACGGTCAAGCAGAATGTGACTGAAAAGAAAATTTTATTTTATTAGCTTTTCAATCATTCTAATATAAGACTGATTTACCACATGCAATTTATAAGTGATAGATGCTGAATCTGGGATATCTTTCACAGTGTGCGTGACACGTTGATAACAGCTGCTTTGTATACTGTAGCCAGCGTACTCCATGCCTTCTTTGTGTGCGAGTCCATCTGCGTACAAGACGAATTTTACTTTAGCAACTAAAATCGTGCACCTGTTTTGGAAGACGCAGCCCACTTTCTTCATTCGCCAGAATAGCAGACAGCACACTGTTTTATCATCAGATAGTGTAGGATGGGAGGGGAGATCACAGGGAGCTGGGAGGGTGGTTATGCAAAAGAGGAAAGGAAAAGAATCAATGGAAGTGAATACTTTTGTACCAGCATGCATTTTGGAAGCCCAACTACTCTGAAGGTTGATGAAAGAGACTACTTGCCTAAACCAACCTCCCAAAATGGAGCACAAGCATTTATTGTGGAACACCAAATAGAACAATAAATCAGAGGAAATTTAGAGTAAATAATTTTTACCTGAGAGGAAGCTGGTATTAGGGTTGTCAGGATTCTGTTTTCGTAAACAGAAAGGGCTTTCATGACTGTCAGGTGCCAAGGACACACTTTCATTCAGCAGCTCCACCAGTCTTCGCCTTCTGCGAAAGTTCATGCGGAACTGGTACAAGAGGTTACCATCCACAAAGTGGTGTCTGTTGGCCACTGTGTACAGAATAGTGAGAAAGGGTAAACAGGATGGTGAAAGTGGAGGAATTAATTGCGCTGGTAAATACACAGGCTGTTTGTCAAACAATGCAATTTGAACTCTGAAAGGACAATTAATACAAAGCAACAGCCACAAAGGCACAACAGGAGAAAAATATTAAAATGACTCTTTTTGCAAAAGCTTCAGTCTAGTAGTTCTAGACTGAACATCATCATTATGGAAATTTCTTGGTAAGATTTAGACAATTCCTGTTATTTACACCACGTACCTTACTTCTCCTATTACATGTAAACATTTCAAGTATTTTATTTAGAGACACAGATTGCACAACTGAGAATAAATGCTTGAAGATCAAAGGCTGTGTATTTAAAACATCAATTCAAAACTGAATGAATTTAAGACCTAATCATAACTTTTTGTTTGGTTGCAAACAGCAATATTTATATATGCATATACATATAAAAGCATACTTTGCAATGGAAACCATCCAATATCCAACACTGAACAAGAAGAAGACATTTCCTCTATTGCCTCCAGACTCTACCACAAACACCATTCTCGAGCCATTGGTCCACACCCTCTCTAGCTTACTTTCCTAAACTTGCTGTCACATTTATCACAAAAATGAGCTGCTGGCCACACACCTGTTTTGTCATTGCAAATATTGCTTCAATCAATTACAAAGGAATCTTCTTTTTCAGCTCTGCTACCTCACCTAAATGTTTTTCTCCCTCCTCTAACAGCATTCAACCAGGCTGGAGTCAACTTTACACACATATCCTGGTCTGACAATTGCATAAAATCACATTTTTGCACATGGACAGCTAATTGTAGCAGATTCTCCAGAAACACATCCACACCCAATCCGAATTAAAATTAATCAAAAATCCTGCCATGAAAACAATATCACAATGGCAGCTGTAAATTTTAAATTAAGCTGCTTTAAAGAATAGAAACTGGGCTTCTGTCTGCTGTAAAGCTGGATGAACACAGCAGGCCAAGCAGCATCAGAGGAGCAGGAAAGCTGACGTTTTGGGCCTAGACCCTTCTTCAGAAATGGGGGAGGGGAAGGGGTTCTGAAATAAATAGGGGGAGAGGGGGAAACGGATAGAAGATGGATAGAGGAGAAGATAAGTGGAGAGGAGACAGACAGGTCAAAGAGGCGGGGATGGAGCCAGTAAAGGTGAGTGTACGTGGGGAGTTAGGGAGGAGGTAGATCAGTCCAGGGAGGACGGACTGGTCAAGTGGGCGGGATGGGGTTAATAGGTAGGAGATAGGGGTGGGGATTGAGGTGGGAGGAGGGGATAGATGGGAGGAAGGACAGGTTAGGTAGGCGGGGACAAGCTGGGCAGGTTTGGGATGCGGTGGGGGGTTGGATTTTGAAGCTTGTGAAGTCCACATTGATACCATTGGGCTGCAGGGTTCCCAAGCAGAATATGAGGTGCTGCTCCTGCAACCTTCGGGTGACATTGTTATGGCACTGCAGGAGGCCCAGGATGGACATGTCATCTGAGGAATAGGAGGGGGAGCTGAAATGGTTCACGACTGGGAGGTGCAGTTGTTTATTGCAAACCGAGCGTAGGTGTTCTGCAAAGCGGTCCCCAAGCCTCCGCTTGGTTTCCCCGATGTAGAGGAGGCCACAACGGGTACAGCGGATGCAGTATACCACATTGGCAGATGTGCAGGTGAACATCTGCTTGATATGGGAAGTCTTCTTGGGGCCTGGGATGGGGGTGAGGGAGGAGGTGTGGGGGCAGGTGTAGCACTTCCTGTGGTTGCAGGGAAAAGTGCCGGGTGTGGTGGGGCTGGAGGGGAGTGTGGAGCGGACAAGGGAGTCGCGGAGAGAGTGGTCCCTGCGGAAAGCAGACAAGGGTGGGGAGGGAAAAATGTCTTTGGTGGTGGGGTCGGATTGCAGATGGCGGAAGTGTCGGAGGATGATGCGTTGGATCCGGAGGTTGGTGGGGTGTGAGGGATGAGTTACGGGAAATGCGGGAGACCCGGTCGAGGACGTTCTCGACCACTGTTGGGGGGAAGTTGCGGTGCTTGAAAAACGAGGACATCTGAGATGTTCGGGAGTGGAATGCCTCATCCTGGGAGCAGATACGGCGGAGGCGAAGGAATTGGGAATAGGGGACGGCATTTTTGCAGGAAGGTGGGTGGGAGGAGGTGTATTCTAGGTAGCTGTGGGAGTCAGTAGTTGAAATGGATATCGGTTTCCACGTGGTTGCCAGAGATGGAAACAGAGAGGTCCAGGAAGGAGAGCGAAGTATCAGAGATGGTCCAGGTCAACTTAAGGTTGGGGTGGAATGTGTTGGTGAAGTGGATGAACTGTTCGAGCACCTCGTGGGAGCATGAGGCGGTGCTGATACAGTCATCAAGGTAACGGAGGAAAAGGGGGGGTTTAGGGCCATTGTAGCTACAGAAGAGGGATTGTTCCACGTAACCTACAAAGAGGCAGGCATAACTTGGGCCCAAGCTATTTCCCGCAATTCACCCCTCACACCCCCTCCCCGCAATAACAACCAAAACAGAATCCCCCTCATCCTCACGTACCACCCCACCAACCTCCAGATCCAAAACATTATCCTCCGACACCTCCGCCATCTGCAATCTGACCCCACCACCAAGGACATTTTTCCCTCCCCACCCTTATCTGCTTTCTGGCGGGACCACTCTCTCCGCGACTCCCTTATCTGCTCCACAATCCCCTCCAGCCTCACCACACCCGGCACTTTTCCCTGCAATCGTTAGTGTTACACCTGCCCCTATACCTCCCCCCTCACCCCCATCCCAGGCCCCAAGAAGACTTTCCACATCAAGCAGATGTTCACCTGGACATCTGCTAATGTGGTATACTGCATCCGCTGTACCCGTTGTGGCCTCCTCTACATCAGGGAAACCAAATGGAGGCTTGGGGACCGCTTTGCAGAACACCTATGCGCGGTTCGCACTAAACAATTGCACCTCCCAGTCGCGAACCATTTCAACTCCCCCTCCCATTCCTCAGACAACATGTCCATCCTGGGCCTCCTGCAGTGCCACAACGATGCCACCCGAAGGTTGCAGGAACAGCACCTCATATTCCGCTTGGGAACCCTGCAGCCCAATGGTATCAATGTGGACTTCACAGGCATCAAAATTTCCCTCCCCCACCCTGCCCCCACCCCCCACCGCATTCCAAAACTAGCCCAGCTTGTCCCCGCCTCCCTAACCTGTCCTTCACCCCATCCATCCTCTCCTCTCACCTCAAGCCCCACCCCCCTCTCCTACATACTAGCCTCATCCCGCCCCCTTGACCAGTCCGTCCTCCCTGGACTGACCTATCTCCTCCCTAATTCCCCACCTACACTCACCTTTACTGGCTCCGTCCCCGCCTCTTTGACCTGTCTGTCTCCTCTCCATCTATCTTCTCCTCTATCCATCTTCTATCCGCCTTACCTTCTCTCTATTTATTTCAGAACCCCCCTATCTCTCCCCCCATTTCTGAAGAAGGGTCTAGGCCCGAAACATCAAGCTTTCCTGCTCCTATGATGCTGTTTGGCCTGCTGTGTTCATCCAGCTCTACACCTTGTTATCTCAGATTCTCCAGCATCTGCAGTTCATACTACTTCTGTCTGCTGTAATCAGAGTTCTAAAGAGAAGGGTATTCGATAATAATTTCAAGGATAACTATTTTGATAACACATGGCGAATTATTTTCAACCTGTACCACTGTTGACTTTCATAAAACTCTCTGGCTATTGGAGCAAGTAGATTACAACTTGGATCGCTGTCTCAAATAGTTTGTGAATGAGCAGTTAAAAAAAAAGGAGGGGCAATGGAAGTCAATGGGTCCTTTCCCAAGATGAGTATGGGCTGTTTGGAAGATAAAAGGCTTGCCATTTTAATTCAGTCAGCCGATCATGGGTGGATCGCAGTAGGGTGCTATATTAACCTGAGCATCTGAAGGGAGAAGCAACAGCCTCGAGTTCCTGCTCAGTAACCAGCAGCTGCTCCTCACATACTGGAATAAATGTCAGGCTTGGCTGCGAAACACTCTGTGCCAACGCAAGTTGGAAATGCCAAATGACACATTGTAAAAGCTCACTTGTGAAGAACATGGCCTTACAATGTACTGTGATCGTACACATGGAAACATCAGTACCAAGTAAAGAAATCCCCATCCTCAGCTGGAAGACTGAATCACATCTCCTGGGAATATTGTAAAAAATATATGGAGTTGGCCAACGAGTAACACTCGTAAAGAAAATAAATATCTTAGACTAATGCTGAAAAGGGGATCGGGGGGAGAGGAGTCCGCGACAGGTGGAGATGGACCTCAGAAAATATATGTCCACAAAAATGCTCCTGAGCTTCCTGCTGCCTGCCACTTCAACACCCCACTGTGTTTCTGTCTTAGGTTTGCTGCAGTGTTCCAGCAAAGCTCAGTGCAAACTGGAAGAGCCGCATCTTATTTTCCACTTGGGCACCCTGCAGCCTTCAGGACTCAACCTCGAGTTCAATAATTTTCGGGTCTGAGCACCTTCTCCCATGTTGTCACCCCAACCCCCACACACCAGACCTTGTTATCACATGGGCTGCTACCACAAACAACACATTGTCAACCACTAACGCTCACCATTATCAGCTATTCATTCTCCCATTTCTTTGTCTGGCCAACTGTTTTTCTTTCTCTGGGCTCCATCTCCAGTAGCCCCCACCTACCCCCACCCTCTCTTCAGCATATATACCAGCCTTTTCCTAGCTAAAATCAGTTCTGAGAAGGGTCACTGGACCTGACACATTAACTGAATTAACATTAAATTTCTGCTTTTGTTTCTGATTTCCAGCGTCTGTAGCTCTTTTTTTAAAAAATCTTTTCCCAATATTTCACCAGCTTTTGCGCAGATCAAACACCAAAAGTTACGTCTGATAAACAACTTTAAACACTTTGAATTCTGGAGATTGCAGAGAAAATTATTTTGTCACAATGGACATGGTGGGCCCACTGGCAGCATTTCCCTGGGTGACAGCCTGCCAAGTAATTAATGAAGTAAACAGAACAGCTCTTCGGATTGCAGTTACACAGGAGCACAACAAAGGCCTGAGGCTGGCTGCAGGAACAGAAGCTCAGAGAGCAACAAAATCAAAACCCTGCAGATGCTGGAAATCTGAAAGAGAAACAGGAAATGCTGGAAATCTTAGCAAGCAGGACTGCACAGCTTTTAAGGGAAACTGCGTCTGTTTCAGGCTAATCTAAAAGCGAATACTGAGGATACTTGAGTTTAGAAATAAAAACAGAAAGCCTTAGAGGAACTCAGCAGGTCTGGCAGCATCTGTGGAGACAGAAATAACGTTAATGCCTTGAATCCCATGATTCTTCTCGGGAACAGTTTCAGGTTGATGTTTCTTCATTCAGACTGAGGAAAACAGACATGTAATTGGTGATAACAAGGTGTGGAGCTTCAGCAAGGCGAAGGGCAGGTGTAGGCAATAAATGCTGCTGCACTAATGCTCTCCATATCCTCAAAGCAAATATAAGAGGTTGTGTAAACTGGTCATGCTGCAGCAGCACCGATGCAAATGTTACATACAATATTGCAAATTTTAACTCTGTGACTCAATCTTGGTAGAGCAAATAAAACCAGAAGGGAAAAGGTAACTGCACAATTCTGGAACTGAGCCATCATTGAGGAGGTTGTCAACTGCTTGGAGGCAGCTCTTAGGCTGCAGACAAATAGGATCCAAATAGGCCTGGGTGCAGCAACTGTGACACGTTATCCTGTAGACCTATTCCTACCCCGCCCTGCAGTGGCATGGCTGAAAAACCCTCTTTGTTACTTTAAAACCAGGTTAGGCCAGTTAACTTAACTTCGGTAGTGGGGAAATTGCTTGAATCTATCATTAAGGAAGAAATAGCAAGACATCTGGATATAAATTGTTCCATTGGGAACACCAGCATGGGTTCATCATGGTGGAATTCTTTGAGGACATCACTTGCATGGTGGACAATGGGGAACCTGTAGATGTGGTGTATCTGGATTTCCAGAAGGCATTTGACAAGGTGCCACACCAAAGGCTGCTACGTAAGATAAGGTTGCACAGTATTACAGGTAATGTATTGGCATGGATAGAGGATTGGTTGACGAGTAGAAAGCAAAGAGTAGGGGTAAATGGGTGTTTTTCTGGTTGGCGGTCAATGGCTACTGGTGTGCCTCAGGGATCAGTCTTGGGACTGCAATTGTTTACAATTTACATAGATGATTGGGAGTTGGGGACTAAGTGTGGTATGTCAAAATTTGCAGATGACACTAAGGTGAGCGGTAGAGCAAAGTGTGCGGAAGACACTGGAAGTCTGCAGAGGGATATAGATAGTCTAAGTGAGTGGGCAAAGGTCTGGCAGATGGAGTACAATGTTGATAAGTGTGAGGTCATCCATTTTGGTAGGAATAACAGCAAAATGGACTATGTTTTAAATGGTAAAAAATTGCAGCACGCTGCTGTGCAGAGGGACTTGGGTGTCCTTGTACATGAATCGCTAAAAGTAGGATTGCAGGTGCAGCATGTAATTAAAAAGGCAAATGGAATTTTGTCTGCCTTTGCTCGAGGGATGGAGTTTAAAAACAGGGAGGCGATGCTGCAGCTGTATAGGGTCCTGGTGAGGCCACACCTGGAGTACTGTGTGCAGTTTTGGTCTCCTTACTTGAGAAGAGATATACTAGCACTGGAGGGGGTACAGAGGAGATTCACTCGGTTGATTCCAGAGTTGAGAGGGTTGGATTATGAGGAGAGACTGAGTAGACTAGGATCATACTCATTGGAATTCAGAAGAACGAGGGGAGATCTTATAGAAACATATAAGATTATGAAAGGAATAGATAAGGTGGAGGCAGGGAGGTTGTTTCCGCTAGCAGGTGAAACAAGGACGAGAGGGCATCGCCTCAAAATGAAGGGAAGCAGATGTAGGACAGAGGTCAGGAGGAACTTCTTCACCCAAAGGGTTGTGAATCTGTGGAATTTCCAGCCCAGTGAAGCGGTTGAAGCTACCTCTCTGAGTGTTTTTAAGGCAAGGCTAGATAAATTTTTGAACTGTAAAGGAATTAAGGGTTATGGTGAGTGGGCGGGCAAGTGGAGCTGAGTCTCAACAAGATCAGCCATGATCTTATTAAATGGCAGGGCAGGCTCGAGGGGCCAGATGGCCTGCTCCTGCTCCTAGTTCTTATGTTCTCATGTAAAATGCTCAAAACACTGGTGCTCCATCTGACTCAACTGCCATTGCAGACTGCTGCTTCCTTTGAGTTGGAAGACATCTGATTGGCTCACTAGATTTGAGGGCCTGCTCACCGTCCTCCAATTGGATTACAAGCCCCACCCTCAGACTGTCTCTGGAAAAGCACAACGAGTAACTTTTTAAAATTTTATAGCAATACTTCATACGCTTTTCTGCAGATCAAACACTAAAGTTACGTATGGTAAACAACTTTAGACACCTTGAATTCCGGAGATTGCAGAGAAAATTATTTTGTCACAATGGACATGGTGGGCCCACTGGCAGCATTTCCCTGGGTGACAGCCTGCCAAGTAATTAAAGAAGTAAACAGAACAGCTCTTCGGATTGCAGTTACACAGGAGCACAACAAAGGCCTGAGGCTGGCTGCAAGATCTGACCCACGTGGCAATCTAGGATTGGGATGGAAAGCCCACAGGGAAACCCCCGTCCTTGATTCTCGCCAGTACCAGGGTGTTGATGTCAAACCTCAAGTGGCTGAGTTCAGGAGAACGAAATTAGCCAAAGTTCTTGCTCCCAATCATTACTGATTCTAATGAATTTGTTTGCAACCTCTATGTATGGTTATAATCTCTTCTTTTCAACCCACTTTCAACTTGCAGCCCTGTAACAACCGTTCTGAGTGCCCAAGAAATTGTCTTCATATGATCAACTGATTCAGTGCACGATAATGAAAAATAATAGGGCGTGTTTTTTTGAAGGAGCCCATTTACAGCCACTAAGACCTTGGCAGTGTAATTCAAGACATGCTGAGGCACTGCTACTGAATCACCATCTGCAAAACTTGCTGACACATGCCTCTGCAAGTGACTGGGAGAAAGCATTTCAGACCTGCAAAGCTGAGCAAAGGATTATACATTATATTGGAAGCTTTGGGAACAATTTTATACAGGTTATGCTTGCGTTGTTCTAAGCTGAATTAAAATCCTATTAAGTGACAAAATGCAAGAAAGATTTATTCAAAATAAAAATGTATTCCCAGCATAATTTTGGCTATTTGACTAAAGGATGCTGCGAATGACATGATCAACACACCAACACACTCCTACAGTGTTTTTGTTTTTCTGTTTGCTTATTATGCTCAAATTCATGCCAGCATTTGGTTTGGATATACTGGCATCCAAGTGTCTCTTGTTTTTCCACCAATGTATTACAGAAGGCAAGGAGGAAATGCCCTCTTCATTAAATGGCCACAAGTTCTGGTAGTGTGGAACAGAAATTGGAAGGAGGGATCCTGGATGAATTTCTATTTGGAAGCCTTGGGACTCTTTGGCAAATTGCAATTGTATCATAGGTTGAGATCAAAATCAAGCTGGGCTTCCTCATCACTTAAACAGGGTGCTTCCTGAAACTATTATGCATCAACAAACAGCTGAAGGCCAGGCCAGGGTTGGGGCAGTGCACAGATAAGTGACCACTTCCCCGAACTCTTTCTACCTGTTTTTATAATCGACCTGTTCAGCGATGTAATTACACACCTCGGGAGTAGGTGGGACTTGAATCCAGGCCTCGGGGCAGGGACACCAGCACTGTGCCACACTGGCAAAGAACTGCTTTATATTGCATGTCAAATGGCAATTAGTTAATCAATTTCTCACCGTGTTGAATAATGCCATGTTCCAGCAATCTACAACAGAGCTGTTCCCCTTCACTCCTTAAGGCAACCTCTCCTTCTTGTATCAGCCAGTTGACAAATTCACTTGCTTCAAAAGCACGCTGATATTTCACTCCTTCTTCCTCCCTTGTCTGCATTAGATAGTTCTCAGTGGTCATCAACCTGTCGTGACAAAGTTACAAATTCAACCCCTGGTTTAAAATAGCTATGCGTATATAAACAGCAACTGACCCGAGAGAGGAGAGAAACAAAACAGAAATCCATATATGAATGCAATCTTCAGTCTAAGGCAAAACTTAAAATTGCACCGAACTTTCAGGATGCCACAATAAATTGTCCTTGAGTACGGTGATAGTTCATGAGTTTGTGTGGCAACTGGTATAAAAAAAAAGACATTTATAATTTGTTGACTTAGAAAACGTGGATTCAAGAAGGAGATGTACAATGAAATACTTTTGAGTAAATAAAAGTACAGACAACATTTTAAAGCTTCAATTTATTGATTTCATGCACAGGCACCCAATATTTTATTTTTAAAAAAAACACAGGCAACTTCAGACATTGCATGCAGAAATTTGTAAAGACAGACCCCCACTAGTTTTCCTCAGCTTTGCTTGTACTGTCAAAATGAATTTTGACAAGGGACAAATAAAGGAGTAAAAGGAAGAGAAAGAGAAAGGAAAATTTGTAAAATACAGGACATCAGCACGGAAATAAACTCCTAAGCCAAAAAAACTAAAAGAGTACTTTTCATGTTCATGACAAATGTGAATCAAAATGAAAAATACTTCCACTTTCCCACCAAAAGCAGGTTGTGCTTTCTTTCATTTACAGAAAATGAAAATGTTTGTTAAATGAAACTTATTGTATCCTCACTAACAAAGTCAGTAAGAAGACTATATTTTCTAAAAAAAAAGACATTTATAATTTGTTGACTTAGAAAACGTGGATTCAAGAAGATGTACAATGAAATACTTTTGAGTAAATAAAAGTACAGACAACATTTTAAAGCTTCAATTTATTGATTTCATGCACATCATTCAGAACAGAAAAGCCAAACTAAACTCACTTGTTAGGCTAATACCATTTGTCAGTAGCTCCTAGGCTTTTGGAACTTATGAATAAAGTCTTAGTTACAACTCACTGCTAGACTATTTTCAGATTTAATTCAGGTTCAGCCCAGATCTTCCTGAAGAATAGGATGATCTCTATTGCTGAAAAATACACGACTTGCAAATCAAGACATATGGATATCCTGACACAGCTGACTCTATGAATTGCCCCGGAAGTTGAAACTTCTGACAGCCAATTATCCAGCGTTTGGAATCCTACAAAAATGTTCCCTCCTTGACCAGTTACCTTCCAGCCCTCTAACCATCCACTGATACCTGACACACCCACCTCCCCAGCTCTCTCCCACTTCCACCTGAAGAAAATTAATGCCATACCCCCCCTATGACCTGACCCAACTCTATCGCCCTACCTTGGACCTGCCCCATCAGCTCCACCACACTCTCCCATATTCCAAACTGAATCCCACTCTCTTCCCCAACCTACCCATTCTTCATTTACTTATTTCCTGCCTTACCCATCCTTCTGGCCTCCCTGCCTTACCCATATACCTGGCCCACTGATCTGCCACTTTACCGCCTTACCTCACCCACCTTGCCTCATCCAACTTCTGGAAATCATTAATGACATTGAACACTGATTTTTAATTAGTAACAGGTTAAAGGGTTATGAAGAGCAAAGTGGAGTTGGGAGGCTGAGATGAGATCAGCCATGATGGTTCTAAATGGCGGAGCAGGCTCAAGGAGCTAAAGTATTGACTCCTGTTCCTAGTACTTATTTTTAAAATAAGAAAAACTAAGTAACTGACAATTCTTGGGGGTCACTGAGGGGTGGAAATCCCATTTGAATGGAGTAAGCCCATAAACATATGAATTTGGAGCAGAAATCAGCCATTCAGTCCCAATAAATCATGACTGCTGTGTCTGTGTTTCAAATTTCATGCAGGAGAGGCCAAATATTAATTCCCGAAGTTGTTCAACCCTCTAAAAAAGTTTTCCCTTCATCTGTCTTGAAAGGATGACGCCCAGTTTTCAAACAGTGACCCCTATTTCTGGATTCACCCACAACAGAAAATATCATTTCCACATTCTCCACCCCACCCCAACCTTGTCAAGGCCATTTAGGATCTTATACACCTCTCACTGTTCTATACCACAGCAGACACATACTCAGTCTGTTCATCCTCTGTTCGTGCTGCAGCGTGGGCTTCTTTCTGGTGTGTAGCTGCTGGCTGGCTTTCCTAAAATCAAGCTCTTTGAAGCTTCTACCAGCCTATTAGAACAAAATAGGATTTCACTGTGGTTTCGTGCTTGTTTCCAAACTTAATAGGCATATAAAAGGATTGCAACATTATCTTCATCTTGGGTTGTTTGTTTGTTCAATAGATTGAGTTTGAAAGCAGGGTTTTCTTAAATTGTTCAATGCTTTTCCAGTTATGCTAAAATGACTTTCATTGCCACTGTATGGCTGCTGAGAACTGCAAGTTAGAAATGTAGGTGAATGGCAACAGAGGATACATGGGGGAATGAGGTGACATAGGCGAAGAGAGAGATGGGTGAAGTTTATGATGAGTTTAAACGATGCTGTACTGGACTATTTCCAAGTCCAGATTGACCTTTTTGTAAAGACCACCATCAAATCACCTGTGTCACTAATTACTGACTCTAGATTGAAAACCAAACACTTAATTTGCTCTGCACATGGAATGTACTTGATGGTTAAAGAACCTCACAACAATAGAGACACTTTCACAAACAGGTCATCGACTCGGAACGGTAATTCTGAATCTCTCTTCGCAGATATTGCCTGACCTCCTGAACACTTCCAGCTTTATAATTTGCTAGAAAAGACATTCAGAGCTGAATGTTATGTTTTTTGGCAAGCCTGAGCTGTGTTTAGTTTTCGAAGGGTTTTTCAACATGAGGCCTAGCAGGTTTCCTCACCCTATCTTATCAAACTTGTGCATTAATTGCCTGTACCCACCCGACAGTGTCTCTCACATCCAATTCTGTCCCATCTTACCACAATTCAACAACTCAGCCAATTTCTAGCCAAAGATTGACATCTTCTGTGCCATCTTGAAAATACCACAGCCCACTTGGCCAATTCTGAGGCTGCCCTTCTCATTTGTGGACATGTCTGCAAGATGTTGGAAAAGGAGAAGATGGCACTGTGATCTACCAACATGAAGCTGAAGGTCCTGGTGGATGGGATTGTTCAGAGAAGTTCTGCCCTCTTCCCAGGGAACGAGACAGGAGGCCATGCCACCAGGCCCTGCAAGCCTGCTCTGAGCTTCCCACCTGGGTCAGTGCCATCTCCAGGATGAACAGAAGAACGGGCAGCAGTTCCGCTGAAGGTCAATGATCCTCTGCACTCAGCCAGGGTTAGTGCCACACTCATCTCTCTGCCAGCTCACACACACACTCTCTCTCTGCTACTGCACATGCCTTCCACAAAGGCTCATGTCCCACCACTCTCACCATCACCTTCCTCCCTCTTGCCCCTAGCCTCCCACAACACTAACCCTACAGGCCCTTTGTCAATCCTTTGCAGCATCTCACCACCTTCCCCCCGACACAATGTTTGAGCACTGACAGCCATTCAGTGTAATCTTGACCCCAGTCTAAGTCAAGGCCCCCTCCTCACAAGGCAACAGTGAAGCCAGGGGCCACCCCATCCAGAGGTGAAACCATACACAGGCCCCTCACTATTACTACTTAGGATACTGCAGAGTTGGCCATGCCATCCTCCGCTCCTCTCTACTCCATACTGACCCTTGTAAGTTCAAGCTGAGGACAGTCAAAGACTCTCAACATGTCTGGCCAATCTAGATACAAGCATCCCCAGGGTTACCAAAGCTCCAGGGGCCTATGGCATCTGCACCAGAGCAGGCAACACACTTAGACATGTTCAGAGGGAGAAAAAGATGAAAAATATACAGAAGCCACTTTGGAGAAGAGGGATATCTTGTTTGTCGAAAAAAGCACATAAATGTTATTGATTATAACTTTCATGCATTTGCTTTTGAGTATCTCTATGCAGGGACTTGATGCATTGCTACACCAGCTTGGCCAAATAAAAGGGCTGAGGTTTTACAATGTCAGCTACAGTTAGCAGGAAAAATATGTGCACATGGGTTCTGTGTGCGACTAGCACCTTTGACCCTCCTGTTTAGATTTTTTTATTCATTCATGGGTTGAGGGTGTCACTGACTAGGCAGCATTTATTGCCCATCCCGAATTACCCAGAGAGCAGTTCAGAGTCAACCACATTGCTGTGGGTCTGGAGTCACATGTAGGCCAGACCAGATAAGGATGGCAGTTTCCTTCCCGAAAGGACATTAGTGAACCAGATGGGTTTTTCTCGACAACCGGCAATGGATTCACAGTCATCATTAGATTCTTAATTCCAGATATTTTGTTGAATTCAAATTCTACCATCTGCCATGGCGGGATTCAAACCCGGGTCCCCAGAACGTTATCTGGGTCTCTGGATTAATAGTCCAGCGATAAAAGCACTAGGCCATCGCGTCCATTTAAGAGCTAAGGTCTATCCCATAGAGTCATAGAGGTCTACAGCATGGAAACAGGCCCTTTGGCCCAACATGCTCATGCAACACAGTTTTCACAATTAAACTAGTCCCATTTGCCTGTGTTTGGCCCATATCACTCTATCCTATCCCATTCATGTACCTGTCCAAACGTTACTTAAATGACAAAATTGTACTCACTTCCACGGCTACCTTTGGCAACCCACTCCAGACACTCACTATACTCTGTGTGAAAAGAATTGGCCCTCTGGATCCTAGATAACAAGCACGGGGCTGGATGAACACAGCAGGTCAAGCAGCATCATAGGAGCAGGAAAACTTGACGTTTCGGGCCTAGACCCTTCATCAGAAATGGGGGAGGGGAAGAGGGTTCTGAAATAAATAGGGAGAGAGGGGGAGGCGGATAGAGGATGGATAGAGGAGCGGATAGGTGGAGAGGAGGCCGACAAGTCGAAGAGGCGGGGATGGAGCCAGTAAAGGTGAGTGTAGGTAGGGGGGTAAGGAGGAGATAGGTCAGTCCAGGGAGGACGGACAGGTCAAGGGGGCGGGATGATGTTAGTAGATAGGAGATGGGGGTGAGGCTTGAGGTGAGAGGAAAAACAGGTTAGGGAGGTGGAGATGAGCTGGGCTCCCGCCTCTTCGACTTGTTGGCCTCCTCTCCACCTATCCTCTCCTCTATCCATCCTCTATCCGCCTCCCCCTCTCTCCCTATTTATTTCAGAACCCTCTTCCCCTCCCCCATTTCTGATGAAGGGTTTAGGCCTGAAACGTCAAGTTTTCCTGCTCCTATGATGCTGCTTGACCTGCTGTGTTCATCCAGCCCCATGCTTGTTATCTCGGATTCTCCAGCATCTGCAGTACCTTTTATCTCTGGCCCTCTGGATCCTGTTGTATCTCTCCCCTCTCATCTTAAACCTATGCCCTCTAGTTTTAGACTCCCCTACCCTGTTGAAAAGCTGTTTGCTATTTACCTTATCAACGCCTCTCAGGATGTTATAAGCCTCTATAAGGTCACCCGTCAGTCTCCTATGATCCAGGGAAAAAAGTCACAGCCTATCCAACTTCTCTTTGTAACACAAACCCTTCAGTCCAGGTAGAATCCTAGTAAATTTTCCTGCGCTCTTTCTAGTTTAATGATATCCTTTCTATAGTAGGGCAACCAGAATTTTATGCAGTACTCCAAATATGGCCTCACCAAAGTCTTGTACCTCTGCAACAAAATGTCAGACTATTATATTCAATGCCCTGACCGATGAAAGCAAGCATTCTGAAAGCCTTCTTCACCACCCTGTCTAACTGTGACTCCAATTTCAAGCAGATATGAACCTGTATACCTAGGTCTCTTTGTTCTATAACACATCCCAGAGCCCTACCGTTGACTGTGTAAGTCCTGCCCTGGTTTGACACCCCAAAATACACCACCTTGCATTTATCTAAATTAAACTCCATTTGCCATTCCTCAGCCCACTGGCCCAATTGATCAAGATCTCACTGCGTTCCCAGACAACGTTCTTCACTGTCCACTATACCACCAATCTTGGTGTCACCTACAAACTTACTAACCGTACCTCCTAAATTCTCATTCAAATCATTTATATAAATGACAAAATAATGCATCCACGGATTTTACTGAGAAGACACCCCCACCTATAGCATTTCTGATGAAGGGTTTAGGCCCGAAACGTCAAGTTTTCCTGCTCCTATGATGCTGCTTGGCCTGCTGTGTTCATCCAGCCCCATGCTTGTTATCGAGGATTCTCCAGCATCTGCAGTACCTTTTATCTCTCACCTATAGCATTTGCCTGCTTGCTGCACATACAGTGTTTGTACTGCAGAAGGTTCTGGTACATTGTACAGCTGTGGGATTCATGTAACACACACTGCCATACAGCAATACGTCCGCCATCCCCCACTGCCTCCCAGGCTGAGGACTTCTGACCAGCAACGCAAGCTGCCTGGTTGTGTGAGAGCGTTACTTGGCACAGAATGGCACAGCTACTAAGATAAAGCAAGGAAGACACGCTGTGAATAAGCATGTTGGCGCTAAGTGAGTGAGCTCTAACAGAGCAAGCAAACAGCTCTGGGATGCAGCCCAGTCGTCCGTGAATTGGGTGCCAGACCTGTGTGCACAAAATGTACCTGCTGCAGCCTTTACAATGTCAGGTGCCAGTGTGCCATCCGATGTTGCAAGATTGCATGGCCAGCATCTCAAACAAGTGTAAAGACAACAATGTCTTTGGAGGAGCAGGGAGTGCAGCTCTTGTGCCTTACCCAGGGCTGCAGTTTGATCACAGGCACCATGGAAATCATTCAGAGCAAGTGGTGAACTGAACTCACCAGGTGCTTGCTCTGGTTTCCATGTTGAGTTTTCCCCAATGTCTAGCTTGTTTGGCAAGTTCACTGAAATGGGATTCAGAATATTAATGCAGTGTTAACAAGGCATTTAACAAGCAGTAATCCCTGTCAACTGGCATCTTGCCACAGCATAGTGAAAATCTTATCAGGCTGCTTGTGAAAAATGTAAAACATGGCACAAGATGGTTTTGAATTCTTGCCGTTTCTGCAGCACCTCTCACCATAGCCCATGTTGCTCAGACCCCTATCAGATTCTATCCTCAGCTGGCATCTTCCAAATCCATCAGGATACAATATTTCAAAGTTGAGAAGATTGAGAGCACTGCCATTGATAAAGTAGTATCAATTATTATGAGGCAACAAGAGGCCGAAAGGTCCATCTGAAATGGGATCTACCTACTTTTCGTATATCCTTTGGCCCCTTGTGAAAACCTTCACTTCACTATCCAATGGAAAAGTGCCATCATCTTTTCTGAAGCGGTAGAAGAGTTTGGCATCCTTAAATTCCTTATGTTCATCACAAACTAAAAAAAAATACAGAAAATTTCAGGTTTAATACATTTTGCAGCACAGGTCAGAACCATTTCATTAGAGAACATGGGGCTGCATTTTTCAAGGAGTGGCAGTCACACACAGCTAGCCTCTCTGTTCCTTTTTATTATGCAACAGAAGAGCTCTGCATTTCTGACAGGAGATTCCAATTGGGACTCCTTCAAAATGTAGAGCCATACTTCCATTCCTACACCTCCTTTGCAGTGTTGGACTTTTGGGAGAGGACAAACCATGCCCCATTTATCATAGCAGTCAGTCGCTCTGTGCTAAAACCTAAAAATGGCCCAGGTCTAGCGGTGGTAGTTGGAACTGGGGCATAGAAGGCCAGTGGAGGTGGGGGAAGGCATTTGGCCTGCTGTGTTCATCCAGCTCTACACCTTGTTATCTCGGAGGTGGGGGAAGGTCAGGTCTCATAGTGGGCCAAGGCTTGGGTGGGGGGCATGGTTAAGTATCTGTGGGAGCGTAGTCTGAGATATGTTTGGAAAGTCGGAATTGTTACTCAGAGTTAGACTATATATTTAAAAATCTTACATTCCCCAAGTAACTATTGACTTAATTTCCTCGGAACCCTCCGATGTCTGATTTAAATGGATACTTTCAGAACGTTTCAGGCACAGGAGAACACAGGGTTCTCCAATCATCAATTTCCCCACAAATTCCTTTGATATCTGCTATGATGGGGATTCCACAGAGTCCCCAAGCGAAAATTTTAAGCTACACTGCAGAAATGACTGGCCATCAGAAAGTCCAGGCCATTATGCCTGGGATGCTTCAGGAATGATTTATTATATGTAACACAATTTTACACTAGCAGCAATCTACAGGAGATTCTTATCAACTCTGTGCTTTATCCCATCAATCCAGCTTTCAAATTAACCATAGCCAGATCACAGCTGTTACCAGCAGAAACAATAAGAAATAGGAGCAAATTACTGAAGATGCTGGAATCGGTACCAGAAACAAAACATGTTGGAGATCACAGCAGCTCAGGCAGCTAGCATGGAGGGAAACAGTTGCTTGCTTTCTCTCCATGGATGCTACCTGGCCCACTGTGATTCCAGCATTTTTTGTTTTCCGAAACAATAACAAGTTCAGGATGTGGTTTATAGATTGGTTAATAAAGAAAACCATACGGAGGCAGTGGTTTATTTTGTCCACATTGTAATGTTGAATTCCCAATTGTTTAGAATGTGTGATGGGGTAATAAAAAGTCTACATGAATGACACCACATTTAACAAATTAAAGGAAATCAGATGTTTTTCTCACTGTACATGCAACTCACATCTTTACAAAATTCGTTTCACGCAAAGTTTGCTTGGAGCTAAGTATGTACTGAGAGAGACATGTACTTCCTTTGACAATGTGAACAGTTACGTCTTTTGCATCACTTACTTAGTTCTACTAACGATTTTTGACTAACCACCACCTTTAGAGTAACTTAATTATTTATTGCATTTACAGCGAAGACAATGAAGAGGCAAACTTGATAGCAATCTAAATTTACCCACGCTTTATTAAATCCCGGGCTGAGCAACGTGTGAAAAGGGCTCTTCAGGAGATTTCCTGAACCGTCAGTACAAATGTTGGCTGTGACTCCAACATGAAGCTGTGTTTGGGGCAGCATGGTGTAAAACTGAATGCAGCAAATGGAATTCTTTTTTGCCTAAAACCGGGAGTGGGTGGAGCAGGAAGTAATCAGTTTCTCACATTGCTCAAGTGATGCATTTGAGATGGAGCAATGTCAACAGCGAAAAGATACATGCGGACTTCAGTGATAAAAGGTACTGCAGATGCTGGAGAATCCGAGATAACAAGCATGGGGCTGGATGAACACAGCAGGTCAAGCAGCATCATAGGAGCAGGAAAACTCGACGTTTCGGGCCTAAACCCTTCATCAGAAAACCCTTCATTTCTGATGAAGGGTTTAGGCCCGAAACGTCGAGTTTTCCTGCTCCTATGATGCTGCTTGACCTGCTGTGTTCATCCAGCCCCATGCATGCGGACTTCAGTATTTATTTTGAACACACACTTTATTTGACTTCCCGCAACCTGTAAAACTGTATTGCAAACGTTCGAATATTTTCATGTTGGAGCAATGTGTGACAACACATCAGCGCCCTGACAGACCGTACCAGGAATGACATGGGGTCACAGCCTGACTTTGCACACTTCACAAAATATGTAATGTAAAGTCATATTGTTTAACTTCAGTGTAAATCTTGCGGTACCATCCACTTATTAGTGCATCTGGATCAAGATTATTTACATCAGAATATTAGCTGCTTAGAACAGCAAAAATTTTGGGACAGAAAAAGGAAGGCTATGCAAAAAGGTAGTGTGAAGTAAAATTGGGTTTTCTCATAATCACATTCACCAAATTTACATGTGACTTTTTATTGTAGGAAGCATAGCCATTGACATTTTAAAAAATGATCTTTTGAATTGACTGATATTCATGCAAACATACCATGATGGATGACACTATGGTCCAATAGTTTCTGCACCAACTTGATCGCCATGTTCCTGTCAGCGGCATCTTTGTGATCCAGCAGCCAATCAATTAATTCTTTAGCCACAAAACAATTTGGATAGGTTCTAAGGTGATATCGCCGATCTTTGATAACCTTTTCTTCATGAAGCCTGAGCCTGAAAGTAGAATTACAATAATTTACTGGCAGTGACCAAAGGTTTCTGAGCAAATGAAATTCAAGAGACTGTTGATTCAAAATACCCAGTGATTCATCCTAGATAACAAGGTGCAGAGCTGGATGGACACAGCAGGCCAAGCAGCATCAGAGGAGCAGGAAGGCTGACGTTTTGGGCCTAGACCCTTCTTCAGAAGAATCCTCTGATGCTGCTCGGCCTGCTGTGTCCATTCCGCTCTGCACCTTGTTATCTCAGATTCTCCAGCATCTGCAGTTCCTACCATCGGTGATTCATCCTTCTTGGCATAATATGAAAGACTTCAGAGTTCAGTAAAGGGTTGAAAAAGTACAATAAAGAAAGCTACAGAAAAAGTAATGAGGAGTGGATATTCCAAATACAGAAACACCAAGTACCAGAAACCAGATAAACTGAAAGATTAGGCAGATACAACAAAATTATATTTAATGGGGGAAAATGTACAAGATAATGAGATTGGGAAAGAATTGATTCAAGGCAACAATGCAGGTCAGACAGACCTAGCTCAGTGAAGTCAGCAATGCAGTAATTAATCGGGGGTGGGGATATATAGGCAGACCAAGAGCAAAATCCCCAATAGGTGTCAACAAGGCTATGGGCCCCAGTGCTGGGAAATGGGTTTAAAACAGTTAGCTGGTCGTATTTGACTGGTGCAGACTCGATGAGCCTACTAACTTTTTTCTGTGCTGCAGACCAGTTATAACTTAAGGAATTGTGATGTGCCTGCATGCTGAGTCCTACTTGATCACTACATTACAGCAAGATTTTGCAAGTACTCATGGTGGTACAAAAAACACAATCAAACTAATACCAAGCTGAAGAGACCTTATCTGTGGGTGAGAGGTTAAAGGTCTGAGGATTGGTTGCTCTAGAGAATAGAATACACAGCAGAAATATTGTACAGAAAACTTCAATGAACTGTGATATATTGGAGAGTGCCAAAAACTAGATACATGCAATGCAAGCTCAAATTTAGAACTAGGAACAATTTACGGGAAAATGAGAGAGACATTTTAGGAGGCAGATGACTGCAGAAAAACAAAAACTAATAACTCAATTTGTTACAATGCAACAAAGCCAATTAACCATAATGCCGCATGTACCCTGGACTGAAAGATTATAATAACTTCTGAAGGAAATCACCTTTACTTGAGGTAAAAAAAAATCTCCATCCCTTTCTCTTCCTCAGTTGAAACACTGTTTTGCTGGTCTCCAAGCACAAAAAATGTACTAGGAATCACAGGCTTGTAGATCAGGCAGTTCTATGGTAAATTATTTTTTAAAGAAAATGAATGGAAGAAATTCTGGTCAGCCACTGTTGTAACAGCAAAATTTTGAAAAGCCCAAATGTCATATATTCTGATACAAAATGGCACTTTTGAATCGTTCAATACCCTTTTGTGTTACAGTCTGTAAAACCCAACCAGCCTCATTTTTCACTGCATAATGACATCTCCACAATGAATACATTATATTCACTTGTCTATGTAAGGAGTTCTTTATCCCATATTTTGTGAAGAACTACCAACAAAAATTCAAGTAGGAATTGAATACCCTCTGATTTGAACATTAATAACTAAGTTACTACAACATGGATTTCCCAATGAGCATTAACATCATGCCAGAACTTCTTTTTTTCTCCTATTTCCCATCACGGTCACATTTTGACCAGGAGACCTAAATCCTGTTTATATGACCCTACTGCCACTAACTCAACAACCAACCAACAACTCTTCCTAGACTTTTATGTTAGTTAATATAACCAGGTACTGCTCCTTTTCAAATCTGCTGTCACCCTCTCTTTCAAAAACTTACCTTTGAACCCTTTGCCACTTTCCATATTCCTATCTACCTTTCACAACTCCATGTTTGAATTTCTCCAATCAGTGCCTGAAAAGGCCTTCAAAGTTAGAAATCACATTTCATTAGATTGTGACCATGCTACATAACCTCCACCCCATCATCCATCAGTACTGGTCTGTGGCTTTTGACTATTTGATGAAACCATCCTCCCCGACTGTCCAGCCAATGGCACTGCCCCTGTTTGTTCCCACTCTATTGTCCCGAGTCAGAGTGAGAGACTCCCTTATGACTTCTCTCACATAAACTGTCCCGAAGCAATATTATCTGAAGACATCAGGTTCTGCAAGCACACTCACAACCACGGATGTGACCTCACTGTCACCTCTTTTGACCTCAATGCTGTCTCTAATTTGTCATACTAATTGTCCAACTTCCAACACAAGGGCTTTCCCCAATTTATACCTTAGAAAGACTGAATCCTGCACCTCGGGTCCCAACAAAACTCCTAGACCAGGCTGATAGAAATGACCATGTAGTGACTGAAACCAGCTGGACTTTGTTGACCACAAAGTCCTTGATTGGGGTTGTTAACCTCGGCCAATCAGGAAAGCCCTGGCTGGCCAAAATAACCAGGAGATTAGAATCTCCTCAGTTCAGGGGATTGACTCTGAGCTGGACTACAGCCAGTGTATAGTGCACAAGGGTGACTTGGTGGAGGGATACTGGCCTCTGTGCAGTTATTTCAGATCCCAACTGATCTACTGACCTTGTACCTTCTCAATCACCATGCCCACACAATTCCACTATGTAAAATCACCACTGGACCCTTATCTCAGACCTCAACCATGAAACCTTCAACCACGCCTTTGTTCCCTTTGTATTTGACTTTCCTACTGCTCCCTTAGCCAGTCTCCCATGGTGCATTCTTACAAAATGGTAGTTTATCATAAAAAAGCTGCCATTTCCTAACCCAAACTCACCATTACCCCTAAGCACTTAAAGGAACAACACTGGCTACTCCACAGTCTTCTGGGGCCTTGCCTGTGGCTAAAGAGGTAACAAAAATCTGAAGCAACTGATGTGATCTACATGGGCTTCAGAAAGGCCTTTGTCAAGGCTCCACATGGAAGATTGGTCCAAAAGGTAAGAGCCTATGGGACCTCAAGCGTGTTGGCAAGCTTGCTCCAAAATTGGCTTGCAAATCGGAAGGAAAGGGTGATAGTGGAGGGTTTTTGTGATTAGAAGCCTGTGACCAATGGTGTACCACAGGGATCAGTACCGGGACCCTTGCTGTTTGTTATGTATGTTGATGACTTGGATGTGAATGTAAAAAATGAACATTAGTGGTGATGTTGATAGTGAGAAAGAGGGTTTCAGGCTACAGTCTGATTGATCAGCAGACAATTTGGGTGGAGCAGATGGAATTTAATCCTGATAAATGCAAGGTGATACATTTGGAATGTCTAATAAAGGATGGATTTACACAATGAATGTAAGTCCCAACTGAGTACTGAGGAACAAAGTACATAACATCCCTGAAGGTGGCAGCATAGGTAGAGAGGGTGGTGAAGAATGCATACAGGAGCTTGCCCTCATTAACCAGGGTATAGAATATAGGAGCAAGGAAGTCATGTTACAACTTCATAAAACATTGGTTTGGCCAAAGATGGAACACTGTGTGCAGTTCTGGTCACCACAAAAGGATGCGATTGCACTGAAGATTCAGGATTATGCCTGGAATGAAAAGTCTCAATTATGAGGAGGGACTGGATAGGCTGGGGTTTACTCCTCTTGGAGCAGAGGAGGCTGAGGGGGGATCTGATTGAGGTATTCAAAGTTATGAGAGATATAGGTAGGGTTGATCATCTTTCCCCATGGCAGATCTGTGTAAGACCAGAGGGCATAAGCATAAGGTGAGGAGTAAATGGCTTAGAAGAAATCTGAGGGAAAAAATTTTCACCCAGAGGGTGGTAGATACATGGAACATGCTGCCTGAAAGGGTAGTGGGAGTAAGTACAAGCTCTTAAAATGCCAGAGCATGGTAGGCTATACACAAGTGCAGGTAAATGAGATTAGTGTAGTTTGGTGTTTGTTGGTCAGCACAGAAATGGTGGGCTGAAGGGCCTGTTTCAATGCTATATGACAGTGTGACTCTAAATGCTACTTTTTTTTGAAAGAAATGCAGAACAGAGACTTGGAACTGAATCTTACATCCTTTTGGCTAAGAGCAAGCTGTGTTGAGTCTTTTTTGGATGATTTTTGGCTGTGAGGCCTAGAAATTTTTTATTTTTTTGGTCATATCTTGGCAAATTCACCTTAGTATCTACCTGCCCTGCTCCTATGGAATCCCTCTTGTCTGATTGTAGCCACTCTGATGGGGTGGAATATCCTCTTCTCCTGGGACTGCTAGAGTAGGCCACATCACCAGACCATGCCAGCTTGGTCTGAGGTTGCCACCTGAGTTAGTGCAGCCTCAACCATCTGGAGGAATGTGCAGTAGGAAGAAGATCAATGACCTTATCCACTCCAACAGTGTAAGTGCTACCGTCTTCACTCTCCTCCAAACATTCACACTTTCTTTGCTACGAGACCCACCTCCCAGGAAGACTCATCCTATACAATTCTCACCGAGAAATCCGTAGCACCACTAGCTCTGCATGTCCTACTCACTCGGTCAGGATACCTTTCCACCTGCACAAGAAATAGCAGCCACATCACAAGCTTTCATCTCCTTCAGTACTCATTTCAGTCTCATTCCAAGAGAAAATCAACCCCAATGGAGCAGAAAATGTCAAGAGTGTGGTGGGCTGCCCAAATTCAGCTCCTCATACTTTATGAGAGGATCCTGATTCTGACTGAGTGACTGACCGTATTGAAGCCCCTGTGGAATTGGAAGGTGCTTGTGACCTATTATTGGGACGTCCTGAGAAAAGGCTCTCTCCGATGACTTGCCTGAGGCCTACTGACTACCATGATGAGTTTCCTGGTTTTGTGTCTGCACGAAATGACAATGGCAAGGCACTAACACCAAGACGTCAGTGCAAAAAATTTAACATCTTTTGGAGTAAGCAAGTAACCGGGGACCCTCTCTTCCATATTGAGAATTCTTGATGTCTAGTTTGTTCAGCAGATTTCTTAAGATAAGAAGCTGAATATTAATGAGGTGAGTTGAACCAATAATAAAGCATATAACAAGCAATAATCACTCTTAATTGGCAACTTGCAGCAGACTCAGAACTTTTCCTCGCGATGCATAAAAGATAGAAAGATGATCCAGACTTTGGGGTAGGCTACCACCAGACTTCTCGGTAATTCTGCTCCAAATCTGACCATAGCTCTCGAATTTCAGGCCTCAGTAAGATTCCACCCAGTTGCTATATGTACTCACATCTTTGAATGTGGTAAGCTAAATAGGGAAGATTCTTTAAAGAGGGCCCTTGGCTTTATAAATAGAGGCATCGATCACACAAGCAAGGATTTAGGCTAAACGTTTATAGAACAGCGCTGAGGGCCCAGATGGAGTATTACAGTCATTTTGGGGCCATACACTTTGAAAAGATTTGAACTGATTTGATTTATTTATTGCTATGTGTATTTTATTACAAAGTTGTCAAGACCTTGGTGAGTGTAAAGGAGATTTGCTAGAATGGTACTGGGGGGGTAAGCAAGACTTCAGTTATGTTGAGAGACGAGAGAAACTATGGTCATTCTCCTTGAAGGCCAGAGGATGAAAAGAAAAATTGATACCAGATATGTCAGTTCATTCTCAGCTGTACTACTCACACTGAAACCTGGAGGATCCCTTTGAAAGCTTCATTCCAGTCTGGAAAATTCCACTCACCATTACTCTCCCTCTTCCTGAACTAACTTAATACAAAGTCTCTTAATGTTATCGTCCACATATTTTCCAAGGAAGTCACTATTTCGGTACTTTTATCAAATGTCTTCTGTAAATTCTTGATTCTTAAGACCAGCATCAACTGTACTTTCAATAACGCTTTCCGTTATGTCATCAAAAAACTTCATCAGTTAAACAGATACGATTTGTGTTTAACAAATCCATTCTGTCTGGCCCTTTTTACTCATACTTCTCCAGGTGAGAATTTAACTTTGTCTTGGACGTTGGTCCCACTACTGACATTCAACTGGGCTTTTGTTAGCAGGTTTATGGTAATCCAAATTTGAATGGTAACACTTAAGTCTCCTGATGTCACGGAAATGTAAAGGATGTTTAAAGATTGTGATCAGAGCTTAATCTTAAGCTATCTCAATGCTAGCTTCCTTCAATAACCCAGTTGCCTAGTTGAGATAAAGTAAAAGAAGCCGTATACTATTGTTGGTAAAATGATCCCATGCTGACAAATCAGATTAATGACTTCAGCCTGCGCACATCCAGTCATGAATAGTAATGGATAATTAAAAACTAACATGAAGGGGCTCCATTCCCATTCTTGCAATGTTGGAGCCAGCACATTTGTTAAAGATGAGGCAGAAGCATTCACAACCATCTTCAGCCTGAGGTGCTGATTGATTTTATTGCTGTCACTTGCAGCGAGATACAGTGAATAGTGTTGTTTTGCATGCTACACAGGCAGATCGTACCATACAAAGAAGAACAGAGTGCAAAATACAGCGTTCAACGGCAGAGAAGGTGCAGAGAGAGAGAGAGAGATCAGAATTAACATTTGATAGGTCTGTTCAAAAGTCTAACAGCAGAGAAGAAGTTTGTTCCTGAATCTGTTCGTACGTGTGCTCAAATTTTCTCCTGCCTGACAGAAGAGGGTGGAAGTGAGTATAACTGGAGTGGGAGGGGTCTTGATTATGAGTGGATCATCCATATTAACTTCCATCTGAGGTCAATATCGTCACAATGCCAGCTGACCACATTAGACAAATGAAGGGTTATGGGCCCATGACATTCTTCAGAAATATTTCTGAAGAAAGCTCTTGACCCGAAATGTCAGCTTTCCTGCTTCTCTGATGTTGCTTGGCCTGCTGTGTTCATCCAGCTCTACATCCCTAAATTCCAGAGGCTAGGTGAGAGTGATTTACCTGCACGTCACGGCAGCATTGAGAGGCCAAGGAGTGTGGCAAAAACTACAGTCACTGAGAATCAGGCTGGAAAACTATCACTGAAGTCATAATCTGCAGAATTACTGGAGGCTGAACTTCTCAGCCCCAAGAGATCTCTACAGGAGCTTCCCCAGGACAAAGACCAAGACCATTTCCAACTGCTTCATCAAAGACATCCTGCCTTCTAATGTTCAGAAATTGGAATGCTGGCTATTGATTCCAGTTCACGATTTCATTTCAAACAAGAGTTGGACAACAGTCTACCCAGCACTGATAAGTGGCAAGTTACATTTATACCATGCAACTGCAACTGTCTCAAACAGAACAGGCTAACCACTTCCCTCGGAGATACAGCAGAATTATTAATGGGGAAGGATAAGGCCATGGAGTGATCCAAACACAAGTCTGAGCTTTTTGAAATTTCAATGATTGGTCACTTGTTTTGGTCAGTAAAGTAAAACGGTAAAGTGGACAATCCAGGAAATTACAGGCCAGTGAGCCTTACATTGCTGGTAGGGAAATTATTGGAGAAGATTCTTAGGGACAGAATTTACTCACATTTTGAACAGAACGGATTTATTAGGGATAGTCAGCATGGTTCTGTGTGGGATGGTCTTGCCTCACGAGTTTGATTGAGTTTTTTGAGGAAATGATGAAAATAATTGTGAGTAGGGCAGCGGATGTAGTCTGCATGGACCTTAGTAAAGCATTTGACGGATGTGTGAGCAGGCAGGAATAGAGGGATACAGACCGCATGTAGGCAGGTGGGATTAGTTTAGAATGACATCATGGTTGGCACAGACGTGGTGAGCCAAAGGGCCTGTTCCTGTGCTGTATGGTTCCATATTCTACATTCTGGTTCTTAATTAGCAAAATGTGATAGTAGAATTAGCAACAGTGCCATCAGGTAACATCGGCACACCAGTGAGCTCTTCACCAGTGTTAATTCTGACCCTTTAAAATTGTTACCTGCTGTAGCCCTTTCTCTGAAGCTTAGTTTCACAAATTCACAGCACTGTCAACTATCTTACATGAGTTGAGCAAAGTGGTTTCAGTGAGGTGCAATTCATTCAACGAGAAGTTGAAGTCATTGCAAATGATGTCAATACCAGAAACAGAGATGCCAAGAGTAATTTCATTAAAAGGCCTGCTTCAAGCACAAAGTAACACCATACGGAACAGCCAATACTGCTAATCAGTCCGTCAAATCAAACAGTCTGGGTGAGAACTGCAGTGACTGGAGTTTGTATAAGGTTCACAGGCAAGGGCATTAAGAGGTGTGTTTAGTTGAAGATCTAGGGACTGGGGCTGTTCAGGAGGGAGAGGTTACCTTAAACATTATAGGAATATAGAAACAGGAAGAGCTATTCTGTCCCTCACACTTGCTCCACCATTTAATGAGATCACTGCTGACCTATCATTTCAATTATAAAAATAAGCTAGATAAACAATCGTCATCGACACAAGAGATTGCCAAGCTTTTACAACTCTTTGCATAAAGTGCTGTTTCAGAATTTTCATCAAAAAAATGTTTGGTCTTAATTTTTTTTAGGCAATGACTGCTCACCTGGTGGAAATTGCTTCTGTCTATCTACCATATATTGACTATCTTCAACACTGGTTCAATAGACCACTAACCTCCCAGAAGAACCAGTAGTTTGTGCCTTCTTTTCTCACAGCCTTCCAATATATCTACGTGTCACTTCCTCAAAAAGGTGATATGGTTTGGTTCCCAGACTGTTCACAGTACTTCAGGTCTGACAAAACCAGGGCTTCGGATAGCTAAAGCATGACTCACATCCCTTGTATTCTAGCCTTCTAAATATAAAGTCCAGCTTCCCATTGGACCTTTTGATTATTTTCTGTACCTGCTCATGTCATTTTCATGATCCATGTGCATGGTGCTCAACAGTCCTTGGCCTCACTGTCCTGTTTTTCACCATTTAGCAAGTTCCTTGTTTGATCCTTGACAAATACAAGGTAGATGATCTCGACACTGAAATGTATTTGCCACAGTTTTGTCCATCCCCTTAAATATTTTCCTGTCTGTCATTTTTTTGCTTTAATTTACACTATTTGCCTTCTAAAAGAGATCTTTGCTGCTTTTTAGTTAAGGGTCAAAATAGCAACATTTCTATTTCTGGATATCACTATACAGAATGCATGTTGCTACAGTGAATTCAAAAGAACGCAGCATCGGTGGAGGCAAAAATAGAGAGAATGCTTTGAGTCCATTATAAGTCTTCTTCACAACTTTACATTCCATCACTTAAATCTGTACTAAGCAGCGAATAGTTGAAGCCCCATTATGTTAGCCATTTGTCCTTGCTGGACACCTCTTGTCACTTACTGCTGAAACCTACCCATTGTCATCACTGTGTCTACAGCTCAGCTGACTTCTCAGTCAGGTCAATAACTTGAGTTCAATATCATGGACTTAGCTGACAGTCCGTCAGGAGGGAATTTCAGTAGTGACCTGGGTTTACACTGAGACACGTGCACGCACACAAGCTTGTGGTCAACAGCGTACAGGGTCCTGGGTGGGGAAGCGCAAGATCACCGGTGCATGTGTAAATGGACTGGAGAGGAACGTGATCAAGATGTAACAGAGTTGAGGGTAGAGAATGTGGTGAGACTTTTCATCTGGATCGTGTTCTCACTCTCTCATTCCGCATCTTGCAACCCTAGGTCACATTTCACCGTCTCCACAGTTCTCTATGCTGTACCCCTTCCATCGCCTTCCATTTCTTTCATCCTCAAGTTTCCCCTTCTTACCCCATTATTAAGCTTCTCCCACTCCTCTCCCAACCAGATGTCTCCTTCTTTTTCTCCCAACTACACCACTGTCTCCAACTCCTTCCAACCCCTCTCTCCACCTAGACTGTCCTTCTTCCCACCAACCTCAAGCTCTTCCCTCTCTGTCCCCTACCATTTCAAGCTCCGCTCTCTTCACCACCTCTGACCTGCTGACCCTCTTGAAGCAAGCAGCAACATCTTAGAAACACAGCTAGCAGAAGGGTTTTGAGGCAGTGGGGGACTTCTGTTACAGATTAACAGATCGGTAAAGGGAGTGAAGGAGAGAGAGAAGAAATTTTGTGATGGAAAAGCCTGGAGAGAAAAGATACAGAAGGGACAATTGTGCAATTGCGGGTGACAATGAAACAAACAAAAAGTAAAAAATATATAATTATCTGGCTATTCATAGCTGCTCTGGCCACGAGATCTGCTGTTATGGTAGATCGCACTTGTCTGTCTTACACCTTCCACACACATCCATTGGGATTTGCCTGCAACCACTGTGTTATCCATCATCCTACTATGCTTAGGTCAACCCTCATTCTGCTGACATCCACCTTTGTCTTCTAAAAGAGACTGTTGTAGCTTTTCAGCTCTGATCAATAGCCAAAATAGCAAAATTCTCTTCTCTAGATGTCACTTCATAGAATATATTTTGCTACGGTGCACCTCTATCTGTCTCACTGATTTTTTTTAACATATGTCTTAGCATCCAACAGCATCAATTCTCTCCGTTGATCTTTATCTTTTGCACAGGTGTCTAGTGCATACAGGAAAGCGGATACAATTTAGCATCTTGTCTTTCTTTCCTCATTACAAGCTTCAGTTTACTTGTTGCTAATACATTGTTCATCTTCACAAAATTACTTCTGGTCATGTCTATCCTCTCCTCACTTTAGCATCACATTTATTTCCTTACTTTATCATTTGTCTTCAACAAACAAACTTATCTAATGATTCCAGGGTCACACCATCTACTTCAATGTTCACTCGTTTCTACTAATGTATTCCTTCTAATTATCATTGACCTTTGGGGTTCATACGCGATCCATATTCTAAACCTCTTCTGATTCTCCAAGTCATGTTGTGCCATAAGTTTGTTATTTTCTACCTCCAACTTTCACCCCGGAAGTATTTGTTCTTGGTACAGATTGAATAACTTCGGCAAAAGGATACAGCCTTGCCAAATTCTTCCTTTCCCCATTTGACTGTCCCTTTTCTCACCTAATGCTCGCTATTTAGCTGCAACATTTAGGCTCTACATAAATGTTACATCTTTCCTGTCAATGTCACATTTCAGTAACACTTCTACTATCTTTTGGTGACAAACAGAACTGACTCCATTCTCACTGTACAGTATATGATACATATATAATTGGTTTTGTTTATTTTCAGTGATTTATTGAAGAATGTCACCCAGTCTGCATTTCACTAATTTCTGCTTCAAAATGAGTTGTTGATTCTTTCTTATGATTTGCAAGAGCCTTTTAAAAAGACAATTCATTGAGCAGACAGCTCGAAAATGATTGCACACCATTGGTTTATATTTCTTAGGCATCTTAATAGTAATGATGGTCTCGAATGTCGTTTAGAATGTATCTTTTGATATATATGTGATCACAAATCTTTGTTATCACTTCTAATTCTGTTTATCCAAAGGCTTTTAAATGTTCTCGTCTTATTTCATCTAAGCCTGAATATTTTCCTGTACAATATATTCTTTACCTTCAATATCATAATGTTTGGTCCATCATTTGCCTCTTTATCTTGAGGGATCCCGGCAACAGTAGAACCATTATCAGCACCTGCTCTCTGAAAGAAATGGGTGTGGTGGTTATGATCTATAGTTACTGAACTCAGCATTGAGTTCATAAAATTGTAAAGTGAAAATCTACCAATGTCAGTGTTCATAGTCAGAGTCAAAGTGCCTACGACCAATTGTTGCTGGAGTTCACACAATAATTATTTTTATGTTAGGGATGCAGTAGCAGTATAAATTCTATAACAAAAGCACACAACATACAGAGTAAAAGTTCAATCAATTCATATGGCACTTTAGAATAAGATTTGAGCGCTACCTTACAACAGTTAACCCTTGATAAGAGTAAGCTATTTATGTTTCAAAATTTCATGTCTCCCCTCGTTTTTCTTCTTCCCCTTAAGGGGGCTTATTGATTCAAGATGACTCAACATAATTATGCATCAACATTACTGTACACAAATTCCTCATGCCCTTGATTGTGCAGTGACCATATGGAAGGTGATTAGTCTTTCGATGAATATTTGTGGGATGTGTTTTACAGCTGATTCCATCAAATTGTACCATCCATTAACTATCCCCACAAAAGGAAGCATGGGGATGGCTTATGTAGTACAGTATATATTCACAACACATTACCATACTAGCTCCTCTTTGCCATCCCATCCAACTCCATTCATAAGATTTTTTTCCTCACTACAACCATAATCTAAACTGGCATTTCAGCACAGCACTGGGGCAACTGAAATAGACATTAACACAGGCACAAATCTGTTATTGGCTGGATACACAAACCAAAAAGAAGATTTCTCCTAACAGCAATGTGTCAACGCCAAGATTTATTCTTTAACTAAAAGCAGTTGGCTGGGCAATAATCTCATTGTTGATTTTGGACATTGGTTTGAATACTTTGGCTGCCCTACTTATCGCATGAAAACAATAGCTAGAGTCCAAGAAGTCTTTCACTTGAAAATAAATCCTTTATAACGTCTTAAGATTGGGATGGCACCAAATACATGCAAGTTCTTTGCAATGTAGGTGAGCCATGGTGTCTGTGGTTAGCACTGCTGCCTTACAGCACTAGGGACATGCATTCAATTCCACCCTTGCTGACTGTCTGCGTGGAGTTTGCATGTGCTCCCCATGTCTGTGCGGGTTTCCTCTGGGCGCTCCAGTTTCCTCCCACAGTCCAAAGATGTGCAGGTTAGGTGGATTGGCCATGCTAAATTGCCCGTAGTGTTCAGGGATGTGTAGGTTAGGTGGATTAGCCACAGGAAATGTGGTATTAGGGGGTATAGTGGAGTCTAGGTCTGTGTGGAATGCTCTTTGGAGGGTCTGTGTAGACTTGATGGGCTGAATGGCCTCCTTCTGTACAATGGAGGTTCTTTGTACTATGACCTTTTTCTTTTAGAATGGAGTGACACAAGAAGTGCATCATGGGCACTAGACAGAACAAGGTTTGTAGTTCCTTCATGACTCGGATTCAAAATACAATTTTTTGATTTGCCGGTTATGCCAAATTGGGTATAGCCAATAGTGAGGAAGACTATGGAAGCAGAGGTGGACAGATTCTTGGTAAGCACAAGGTGATAGCTTATCGGATGTAGGCAGGAACGTGGAGTCGGGATTACAGTCACATTAGCCATGATCTTGTTAAATGGTGGAACAGGCTCGAAGTGTCAAAGGCCTTTTCTTGCTCCTAATTCATATGACAATTACGAGACAATTAATAAACTTGTAAAATGGGCAAATGAAATGTGAGACTTTACATGTTAAGAGAAACAAAGTGATCACATATTACTTGGAAAATAAGAACATGGATGGACATGGGGAGCGGATGGACCAGGAAAACAAATTTTCAAATCACTGAAAGCAGCAAAGTTTAATGGCCCATTTATGAAAGGAGAAATCACAGGCTAAGGTTTATTTCTAAAGGGACACAATTGAAGAATAGGAAAAGCATGTTAAACATGTATCTAACCATGAGTGGAATACTATGTACAGTTTTTGTTGCTGTGATTTAAAAACAATTTGGAGGCACCGGAGATGTTATAAAAATAGGTTTACAAACATTATATCAGAACTACGAGATTACATCTATTTGGAGAGGATGAATAAGCTAGTTCTCTTTTCTCCTGTGGGATAAAAGGCAGAGGCGTCTTCAAGATTGTGAATGATTTTGATAGAAGTAGATGTAGACATTCTGAGAAATTAAATAGGAAATTGAGAAAACACGACTTCTCAATTTAGCATTGTAAGAATGTGGCATTTACCGCCACAGGGAATAACTTAAGTGAACTGCACTTAGGCAACAGCTGGACGAGCAGGTGAGGGAGAAGGAAATACAGGTAGATGACAAAGTTTGGGAAGTGACTCGAGTGGCATATAAATGCTAGGATGGATTGGTTCAGCTGACTGGCCCACATCTGTGCTGTAAATTCTATGGAACTCTACATAACCTTCACTACTGTAATAAAACAATTCAAGCTTCTCAAGTCACGCCGTAAAACTGAAGTCCCTCACATCCAGGGTCGCTTCACAAAATCCATTCTGTAATCTCTCTCTAGCACCTTGACATCTTTCCTAAAGTCAAACATAATTCTCCATCTGAGCCCAAAGCAAAGGTTTAACATGAATTTCCTTTCTTTGCCTCTATTTATAAAGTCAAGGATGCTGAATGCCTTTTTAAACAGCCTTCATGACTTGCTCTGCCAGCTCCAAATGTTTTTTTTTTCCATGCACTCCCAAGTTGGGTTTGTTCAATGCACCAGTTTTAAAATTACTACTTTCAGTTCATAAAGTCTCTCCTCATTCTTCCTACCAACAGGATCACTGCACGTTTAGTTGTGATAAATTTCATCTCGCATACATCTGCCTATCTCAGCTGATGTCC
The DNA here is from genome assembly GCA_024137785.1 of Ginglymostoma cirratum. Classification (NCBI taxonomy): domain Eukaryota; kingdom Metazoa; phylum Chordata; class Chondrichthyes; order Orectolobiformes; family Ginglymostomatidae; genus Ginglymostoma; species Ginglymostoma cirratum. Next base: position 15,379,629 of record JAHRHZ010000077.1, on the reverse strand, counting down.
ATATCCTCCTAAAGGCTATTGTTATCTTCTCATTAATTCCTACATTTAAAGTTGTGTCATCTGCAAAGTTTGATACTATATCCTGTGATACCCAAGTCCAGGTCATTAATGTACTTCAAAAGGAGCATAAATACCAATCTCCACGTATTTCCCTCAGTCTGAAAACAACAGTTTACAACCTTTCTGATCAGTTTCATTTCTGTGCAACATCTTTAATCCCACGGGCTCCAAATCTGCTTGTAGGTCTGTATTGTGACATTTTGTGAAACGCCTTTGAAAGTCCACATTCACAATGTCACCCACAATACCCTCATTAAGTTCACTGATTGTTTTTGATAAATAATAAAAGACTATTCAGATTAATAGGAAGGTTATTGCACAGAAAGAGGTCATTTGGCTCATTGGGACCACGCTGGCTCTTTGCAGGAGGAATTCACTCAGTGCCACCACCCTGTAGCACTCTTGATAAATTTCCCAAATCTTGTTTGAAAGCCACAATTGAATCTGCCCCCATCGATCACTCAATCATTGCATTCCAGATCCTAAGCAATCACTGCACAAAAAAAACATATTTCGTATCTCATTATTGCTTCTCTTGCCAATTACCTCAAATGTGTGTCCTCATGAAAAGTTTTCTCCCTATCTTCCCTGTCCAGTTTCCCTATGATTACGAACATATCTATCAAATCTCCTTTTCTGAAGAAGGGTCTAGGCCCGAAACGTCAGCTTTCCTGCTCCTATGATGCTGCTTGGCCTGCTGTGTTTATCCAGCTCTACACCTTGTTATCTCAGATTCGCCAGCATCTGCAGTTCCTACTGTCTCTGAAATCTCCTTTTCATCTTCTCTTTGAGAACAGTCCCAGCTTTTCCAGGGTGAGTAGTTTACTGGCTCACAAACTGTGAATTGCACTTGCCAGTGGGGGTATGGAAGTAGCAGCAACTGGGGTCATGAGCTCCCGCTCCTCCATGGAAAGCATTTGTGCACCGACTGTGCACAAGCAAAACAGGCGAGAGAATTCAGCCACTGACTGACTACAGAATTAAATCAGGAGATCGTCTGCCTAACCTTGGAAAGACTGGCAGAGATTTCAAACTCGAGCATGTTTCTGCTCCTTTCTGCCAGTTTTATCAGACCCTTAGCCTGGACCTTGTGGACTTTGCCTCACAGAAGACTGTAACAAGAGCAAAAACAGGGGGGCAACAGCAAGTAGTTGCAGAAGCTTGTGGAGGGGAAACCAGCTCTTCACCCAGTCTTCCGCCTCTCAGGAATGTGCCGTGGGAAGCCCTACATGAGTACATAAAATAACATTTTTTAGAAAGGACTTTAAAAACTCAGATCTATAATAAAAACTTTAGTAACTCCATACTGAAATGATATTATGCTGACTTCTGGGTTATATTAATTTTCAAGTGTTAGATTGGGCTCATATTTGAAAATAGTTAATTCAGTATTTCCTATACTAACTTATTGAATCTGTAAGTCCCTGTGTTTACATTCATTTGGCCTTTACTCCCCTCTTGTAAATGTGTCTACTCCGTACCTAAACTGTACTTACTTTGAAGGTCTCCCACTTTCCATTTACTGTTTAGCATATCAATATTTAATTCTAATCCACCTTAGCCAGATCTTTTTCTGACTCACTGAAGTTATCTAGAGCAGCTCATTTGGGAAATTAGATTCTGATTAATGTATTTGCTACTATGCGCTTTAATATTAAACATTTACCAGTTAAGTTCACAATGCTATCTGTGATTTACCTTATCTTATATATAAGGAACACTTGAATGCAACACAGGAATACACATTCCACTTTCTCCACTGCAGTCTTAACACAACACATACTTCAAACAAACAAAGAGTTGATTCCTGTTTCTGGAAAGTAATCTTTGCAGGAAGGTTATTAGTGTGATTGTTCCACATCTTCACAGTTTTCATTGTTTTTCATACCAACTAAGGCAAAGATACTTCATTTTTTAAAGAAGAAATTATGGATACAATCCCAGAGACCTTCAACAACAAACTCTATCTAATTTCCACTGGAATTCTCAACAGAAGACACTTAAGGGACACTGCAATGGTGCAACACTTTAATGCAGCAAGAGGAAAATTCTTCTTCCCTAAGGGAAGGTACAAATACTTATTTTTTAACCACACCCTAAACACTCAAATATAAGGTAGAAGAAAAGGGCTTATTCTTGCTCCCAACAGTCTCAGAGTAGTTCTGCCCCTCACTGGTTGCTTTGTGGGTTGTGAGCCTTTGTATCTAACGTTTTCCTACCATATTCTACAAATTGAGATAGAAAGTGAGGGTCAGAGAGATTGAGATTTACGTTTATAAGCTCCAGTTTAAGAGCTACAAATATTACAGACAAATATGCTCTGAAATGACTGCACCAAATCATGGAGTTCAAATACTTGGATTTTGTACCATGGGATTGGATTGTTTGGAATTAAAGGTTAACAGTAAACATACGCAAAAGACTTGCAATCTTAAAGTATATTTTAAACATTTCTCTAAAAGTAATCTCAACTTTTCTAGCAGAAGTACAAATTCAAAATTTGCATTTACAAAGCTTAGCAATATAGTGACTGGCAAGGATAGCAGACTGTGTGGGGGGTGTAACAAATGTTGGGGAAAAAGAATAGATCATGACAGATACAATTTATTGCAGGTAATTAGAAAGTGAAGCACATTGCGAAGAACAACATGAAAAGCAGTAGCATTGAAAAGGTGGTGTGGAGCTGCAGGAACACAGCAGGTCAGGCAGCATCAGGGGGGCAGGAAAGTTGACGTTTCGGGTCGGGACCCTTCTTCAGAAGGGTCAAATCTGAAGAGGTGTCCCGACTCGAAACATCAACTTGCCTGCTCCTCTGATGCTCCCTGGCCTGCTGTGCTCCTCCAGCTCCACACGGTGTTGTCTCTGACTCCAGCATCGGCAGAGAAGGGTACAAGAGCAGAAGGACCAAGGGATGCATGTACAAATCTTGGAAGGTGGTAGGGCAAATTGACAGGCTGGTTAAGAAAGCACAAGGCATACTTATCTTTATAACTAGGAGCTTTGAATGCAAAAACACAAGGAACTCATACTAAAACTTAATAAATCACTGGTTACACCTCATCTGGATTACTGAAAACAACTCTGAGCAGTACAAGTTAGAAAGGATATCAAGGTCTTGGAGGGGCTAAAAGAAAGTTACCATAATAGTAACAGAGAGTCAAGATTTCAGTTGTCTGGAGCGATCGGAGAAACTGGACAGGTTTCCATCGAGAAGAGAAAATTAAAAGACTCAATGGAACTACTGCAAATTCTGAAAGTGCTTGATAGAGAAAGTTGGAAGAGGTTAACAAATGGTTTGATAACTAAAAGCACATAGAATTTAAAAAAAATTATAACTGGAAGGCAAATGGGTAGACATTATTTTCCACTAAACAGGATTGTTATGATCTGTGGCATACTCTTTCAAAAGAGTGGAGGAAGCAGATACCAAATAAACTTCAATGCACATTAATGTGAAGAGGGCTAATATGCAGAATTGTGGGGAGAAGTTTGCAGAACTAACTTGGACAGCTCAGCATGGACATGACTGACCAAACAGCTTTCTTCTGTAAAGCAAAGCTCTATGATTCTTTATAACTAAAAGAACGGTTATTTGCAGAACTGAAAAGATCTCAGTTACTAAACTGAGCCAGTGACCGTAGTTTGTTACCAATTAAATATTTGCTTGAATTAAATAAATAAATACATACATCAAGCACTACAATCGACAAAATTAGTGACACAATCTTGTCTACAATCTGAATTGCAAATTACTCTGGAATTAGTGTTGGATAGAATTTGGAACATCACCACAAAGTCAGAGCAGAAGTAGGCCTTTCATCTCTCCAAGCTTGCTCTGCCATTCTGTACAGAATCGTGGATAATCTGATTGTTTTCTAAATTCCACAGTCCCATGCAGACCTGATAAACCTGAACACATTATCAAACAAGAATATATCTAACTTGGCCTTGCAAATATTCAATGATATGCCTCCTGAGGCAGAGTTCCAAAGTCACACAACTCGTTAAGTAAAAAGAAATCCTCTCATCTCTGTCCTAAAAGGGAAAACTCTAATCTTGAAACAAAGAATTGCGGATGCTGCAGATCTGAAACAAAAACAGAAAATGCTGGAGAAACTCAGCAGGTCTGGCAGTACCTGTGGAGGGAGAAACAGCGTTAATGTTTTGAGTCCAGATCTACCAGACCTAGTCCTGAAATGTGGACTCTGCTTTCAATCCACTGATGCTATCAGACCTGCTGAGTTTCTCCAACACTGTGTGTTTGCTTTAAAACAATATACCTTGGTTCTGGCCTCCCCACAACAGGAAACATCTTTTCCATGTCCACCTTGTCAAGACCACTCAGGAACTGAAACATCAAATAAATCACCCCTCGCTCTTCTAAAGTCTACTGCAAACAAACCCAGTCTATCTAAACTTCCTGATAAGCAGCCAGCTCACTTGAGGTATCATTGCAGTAAATCTCCACTGCACCTCGCCCAATACATTTTCATCCTCCCTCAATTAAGAAAATCAAAACTGAACACAGTATTGGAGATGTGATCTTATCAATGCCTCGTATAACTGAAGCATAACGTCTTTAATGTTCAATTCATCTCAGAATAAAGGATAATTAATCTCTTGCCTTACTTCCTAAAGTTTTGTGACTCGTGCACTGGAACACATATTCCACTGCACGTCAGAACAATGTTCACTCTCATTCTCTATTTAAATTTTTTTTTATTCCTCCTGTCAAATTGAATAAATTTGCATTTTCTCACATTATACTCCAATTGCCAGAGTTTGGCCCTACATTCAACCAATCTATATTGATCTCCATCTTCCAACAACATCTTCACAACATACTTTCCTACCTATCTCTGTATCGTCTGCAAATTTAGCCACAGTGCTTTCACGCTCCATCAAAGTTTGGTGTGGCACGGTGGCTCAGGGGTTAGCACTGCTGCCTCACAGCACCAGGGACCCAGGTTTGATTCCACCCTTGGGCAACTGCCTGAGTGCAGTTTGCATGTTCTCCCCATGTCTGCGTGGATCTCCTCCAGGTGCTCTGATTTCCATCCACAGTCCAGCAATGTGGGGGTTAGGTGGATTGGCCATGTTAAATTGCCCAGAGGGTCCAGGGATGTGCAGGCTAGGTGGATTAGCTTTGGGAAATGCAGGGATAGGGCAGAGGTGTAGGTCTGGTTGGCATGCTCTTTGGGCCAAATGTGATGAGCCAAATGGCCTGCTTCTACACTATAGAGATTTGACAAAAGTAATTGACTTAAATTGTAAAATGTTGACAGCCTTGCACAAACCCTTGCAAGACTCAACTTGTCACATCCTGCCAATATGAAGGAAAAACATTTATGTATACTCTGCCTGCCTGGCAGGCAGGCAATCTTCTATCCGTGATAATATGTTATTCTGTGTCTGGAACCAATGGAGTTTAAGTTATGGTGTGGATAAGGTAAGAATGCAAATAGAATCATGTAGCATTGGCAATGGTCCAAATTGTAGCTCTTGTATTTTAAGGTCTGCTTCTGATATCTTGAAAACACCATCGGATCCTTGAAGATGCAATTTGATAACAACCAATGTTGGATAAAGACATTTGATCAAACTACTTTTGAGTTGTGTCATAAAACAATAGCAATCATATACCTCTTCTATGCAATAAGACATCCCAAAATACTGAACAAGTGGACCTTTGGACTGAAATCCAGCAACATACAGCCATGCCAAGATTTGAACGTGGAATCTGGGTAGTCCATAATGAGCTAAGTGCTGCATATCTGAATACAGTCATTCAGGCAACTATTGAGGACGTAGAAACATCAATTATGATTTTTGCTTAACTTAACGCAAAAAGAAGTAATTTCAAGATGGGTTACATTGTTAAAAAAGCTTAATTGTGTGTTCAATATTTAGGTATATCTTTAAAAAGTAATGACTAAAATGCTTCTCACCATACCTTCAAATATCACAGGTCAGCAAAATTTTAAGACCAAGGAGAAATACACAGGATCAGTCACACCCACATTACAAATAATGGCAAGTTAAAACAGATGATTTCTCATTTAAAATCCTACGGCTCAGTGGATTATTCAAACTCCTCTTGTGTAGGTCAAGCTTCTATTTGTTTCTTTCTTATGTGCTTTTCTAACTTCCTTTCAAATGCATTTCTGTTATTTGCCTCAATTACAGGTCTTTTGGTAGCACATTATTTAGGGAATTAAGGTGTTTTCCCTGAATTCTCTATTTGATTTAGTAATGATTTTCTCTGTAATTATGACACAGTTTTGAGTTTTTTTTAAAGAGTAGAATGACTTTCTCGAAGTCTATTCTATTAAACACTTTCATTAAAATGATTAGGCCTCCCCTTGGAGTTCTCAAAGCGTGAGCCACAACTGTCAGTTTTCCTCATAGTTCCATCCTCTTAGAATCTTAAGGACAATATCAGAACTATTTTTGTGTCGTCTCCAATTCCTCCAAAACTTTTTCATAATATGGAGACGAGAAAGGTGCACAGTATTCCAAACATGTCCTAATCAATGATAGTAGGAACTGCCAATGCTGGAGTCTGAGATAACAAGGTGTCGAGCTGGATGAACACAGCAGGCCAATCAGCATCAGAGGAGCAGGAAAGCTGACATTTCGGGTCTGGACCCTTCTTTTTTTCTGAAGAATGGTCAAGAACCGAAACGTCAGCTTTCCTGCTCCTCTGATGCTGCCTGGCCTGCTGTGTCCATCCAGCTCCACACCTTGTTACGTCCTAATCAATGATGGACATGAGGTTAACATATCTTTTCTGCTCCTTAATTTTATCCCTCTAGAAATCAATCTCAATGCTCGCTTTTTAATTATGACTTTATCAACCAGTGGTGCTATTTTCTGTGATTTTTACACGTGTATCTCTGTTTCAGTTAGCTCCTCTACCCAATTTAGATTATTAATCAGCTGTAACAAAAACAAAGTTGCTGGAAGATCTCAGCAGGTCTGGCAGCATCTGTGAAGGAAAATCAGAGTTAATGTTTCGGGTCCGGTGACCCTTCCTCAGAACTGATGAAGGCTCTGAGGAACTTCAGTTCTGAGGAAGGGTCACCAGACCTGAAATGTTAACGCTGTTTTTCCCTTCACAGATGCTGCCAGACCTGCTGAGCTTCACCAGCAACTTTGTTTTTGTTCCTGATTTACAGCATCCGCAGATAACAAGGTGTGGAGCTGGATGAACACAGCAGGCCAAGCAGCATCATAGGAGCAGGAAAGCTTGACGTTTCGGGCCTCCCTAACCTGTTCTTCCGCTCACCTATCCCCTCCTCCTACCTCAAGCCCCACCCCTATCTCCTATCTACTAACCTCATCCCACCCCCTTGACCTTTCCGTCCACCCTGGACTGACCTATCTCCTCCCTATCCCCCCACCTACACTCACCTTTACTGGCTCCATCCCCACCTCTTTGACTTGTCTGCCTCCTCTCCTCTATCCATCTTCTATCCACCTCCCTCTCTCTCCCTATTTATTTCAGAACCCCCTTCCCCTCCCCCATTTCTGATGAAGGGTCTAGGCCCGAAACGTCAAGCTTTCCTGCTCCTATGATGCTGCTTGGCCTGCTGTGTTCATCCAGCTCCACACCTTGTTATCTCGGATTCTCCAGCATCTGCAGTACCTATTATCTCTGTTACAGCATCCGCAGTTCTTTTGGTTTTTATTATCCAGCTGTGTCTGGCCTCCTTGTTCTTGCTGACCAAATGCAACACCTCACACTTATCTACAATGAAATTCATTTGGCAGTCACACATCATGTTGCAGGTTTACTAATATCCTCCTATATTTTGTCAAACTCTTCCTTTGTATAGCTTTGTCTTCCAACTTATTGTTGCCTACAAATTTAGAAATTATACTTTCGATTCCAGAGTCCAAACTGCTTAGCTAAACAGTGAACACTGGTTCCAATGTCAATCCCTATGGAACACTGTTTCCCCCTTTTTGTAGCCCCATGCTGATTTTCTCTTTGGTAGCCATTTGCAACCCATTTTTCCATCTGACCCTTTACTCCACATATTTTTAATAAACCTACAGAGGAGTATCTCCGAAGAGGCCTTTTTGTAAATCCAAATATTTTACATTACATTATTCATGTTTGGTAAATTCTTCAAAAGAATTCAGTAACGTTGTTCCCTCAAGACTTTGTTTTGGAATCCATGATGACTGTTTCTAGATTTCTGACAGGACATTTTTGAGAAAAGATTACATCAGTTTTCATACCTAGTGATGCTGTAATTCCCTGGACTTGTTTTATCTTCCTTTTTACCAACAGGAATCAGATTGGCTGACTCCTAGTCCTTTTCTAGTAAATTTTTATATACATATGAAAGTGCCTCTTACGTCTTCCAATGGCACAAGAAGTTCTAATGTTTTCAAAGTTTGATTACTTTATTAGTTACTTCCTCCTTTCCAATTTAAAATATCTTTGTGTCCTTATTTGATTTCTTGCCCATCTTGCCAGTATCCCTGATGAATACTGAAGAATAGAAATTGAAGAGAAAGTGTTCTGGTTATATAGACATTTGCTGCAGCCAATCTAAAATCCATCAAACGAGATAAATGTCTAGTTTCAGTAGTGTTTATTAAGAGGAAAGTGTTAAACCATGACAACGGGGATGAACCAGGATAACTCCCTTCTGGTATGGGATCTTCACAGACGGAACAAACATTGGTTTCATGTTTCCATGCATCAAAGTCCATACCACATGTAGGAGGTTCATTTATGCAAATACAACTAATCTGCTATACAATGGCCAGAACAACTTGACAGACAAGATCCTGCAATTGAAAGGCATCGCAGCTCAGGACCGTGCTATTTTCATGGACTAAGGGCTTTCAGGCCATTATTGGGGTTACCTTTCATCAGTTTACATCTATTGGTATGGCTTCCTAACATGAACTGAAAACCGTATCAGAGATAACAAGTACTGCAGATGCTGGAGAATCCGAGATAACAAGGTGTGGAGCTGGATGAACACAGCAGGCCAAGCATTTTCTGATGAAGGGTCTAGGCCCAAACGACCCGAACGTCAAGCTCCACACCTTGTTATCTCATGAACTGAAAACCTAACGCTGACAATGTGATGTTATTTTCAAAATCACTTTATCACAATTTACTAAATGTTTCAAAAAGACATATACACATTATGTGTACTTATCTATAATTTAAAAATCAGCAATTTATAAACAATTAATTATAGTGCACTATGCAATTCTAAAAGGAGGTTTGGTTTATGTAGCAAAATCTAAACATTTAAATGCAGACAGATGGTAAAACAACTACATCGAAATAAACACAGTAATTCAACATCTGATGATGAATTTGAATTTCAGAAACTCGAAGTAGAATAAAACGCAATTGGTGAACAAACACAGCTGTTTCTGCCATGAAGTGCTTAAAATACTATAAATGGCAACTTTGTATTTGATGTCAGTGCAAATGGTTAAGAACCATCAATTTCGGGCTGATACAAATGATAAAGCATTTGTATTTCAAACGGGCTAAGTGGTGGCAACTGCACCACTAAAATTTCTCATGAATCTAATAGCTATAGATGACAGGCAATGTTTCTATTCTTGATTGTTATTCAGTGACCCTGTTTGAAAGTACATTAATCAGTACTGAAGGGAGACAAGAATAGAATTGGGTTTAACTGCAATGCAATTGGCATACAACTTGCCAAAACTGAACGACCACTTGGCAGGAAAGTTATTTACACCCAATTGTTAATATTTTGGAAGTAACATTACAAAAATTTAAGAACAACCGGACATCACTATTGTAAATCAGAGGGAACTCTTACATAAGGACTGAGCATTGTGCAATGCATGCTATAATTTACAGTAGCATAAAGCTAAGTTTAACATTACCACAATGTCTAATTGCTAAACATTTCAAAGGTCAGAATGAAGCTAATAGTTCCTACAAAAATCTCATGGTCAATTAGAGGACAGAGAATAAGGGGAAGTGACTCACTCTCTTTTCAAAGTGTGATATTTAAATCTGAAACGTGGTACCTGAATTATTAACACGTCTCAAAAATAATTTAAAAATTGACTCGACCACATTGAGAGTTGAAAGATACACAGCATAGTGCTGTCAATAGGAATTCATGCAACAAAGTTCAGTCCATTTTATATTCCATGCTGAAAAGTCATGGATATTCAATGCTTCTCTTAAGTCAGTAGCTATATGAAGATATGTATATAAAAGCCACTTTGTCAAGATTATTGTGAGGTTGTCGCCATCAGGAAAACAATTTTCTCCCCATGGTGCTGGAGTAACAGGAGAAAAAAAAAGTATTAAAGCTAGATAAGCCCTATAGTACAACCTTATATATGAAGGATCACTACATCAGTAAGGTACTAGAGAGATGCAAGTTCAATGGCTTACAAGAAAATAAATTAACAGGAATCACAAATATTTTGATGGTTCACCTATTTACTTTTATTATCGAATACTGTGTTATTGACTGTAGACAACGGTGATTTTACATAGCACGTTTTAAGTAAGTGCAAAGGCTATATCTCTAACTATTTCCAGTTCAGATGAAAGGCCATCATTCTGAAGCATTAAACGTTTCTCTGTCCACAGGTGCTGCCTCATTTGCTCAGTATTTCCAGTTTTTGTTTTGTTTTTATTTATTACTGTATGTCCAGCATCTGTTACAGTTTACCTTTTTAAAAGTTAAAACTGATGACTTAAACACCAATATCCAGACAATATATTGACAATATTTCCACCCCAGACAGAGTGGTTTGGCTAACGTTGTCTGCCATGCCTGAAACAGAGGCACACTTACAGCCACTAGTAGTAGGAGAAACAAATATGTTGCAAATGATGTGCACAAGGATATTGTTAACCATGCAAATTCATAGAACAATTTGAATTGACCACTGTACAAATATCATCTATTGCCTACTGGAGCCAACAATGATACTAATTTAAACGTCGGGGGCAGTTGAAGCAAAAACACTAGATACATTGCATACAAAGTAAAGAAACGAAGGAAAGAACTTTAAAAGGCCAAAATCTGTTTTACTTTTTGCTTCTGATATTTTAATCTATATTACACATGTATATTTATTTAATTTATATTACACCATTCTGAAAGCAATCCAAGGATGTGAGACAATGGATTACGTTAAAACTGAGAAATTTAGTTTAGCCCTACAGTAACAGAAGAAATAAATGACAGCAGACATAAAATATTTTGTATAAATCAACCTGCCAAATTTGCTACAAAAACAAAATTCCCGTGGATTCTGGAAATCTGAAATAAAAACAAAATGCCGGAAAAATTCAAAAACAAAAACAGGAACTGCTGGAAAAGGTCAGCAGATCTGGCAAAAAATAGTTAATGTTTTGAGCCCAATATGATTCTTCTTCAGCTCTGAAAGCTTAAGAAGAAGTAAAAAAGATCAGTACATCATTCTGACAGACTACCAGCATTAGATTCAGAAACAGTAACGTATTATGTAGAGTCAGAATATGAAGGAATGCAGCAAGATGTAAATTAAGCTGAATGCGCATGTCTGTATGTAAGCACTCAGAACCCAACAAATAGATTTGTGGAGCTGCAGGTACAGATAGCCAGGGACTATAGTGGTGTGATAACACAAACCGGGTTCAAAAAAGATTGCACCAGGCTCCGAATATGCCTGGACACTAGGTTTCCAGGTAAGGAAGTTGTATTGATTATGGAAAATAATACAGAGCTGGACAGAGCAACAGCATGTCCTAGATGGGTCAATGTCAGAATCTCTTTTGCTAGAGTTAAGAAACAATTAGACGTATTTGTATGCCACCAAATTTTGGGGAAGATACTAAGGGGTAAATTTGCAGAGAAATTGCAGAGACATGGAAATACTATAGAGTAGTGATAATGTGGGACTTTAACTGTCCTAATTTAGACTGGAAAATATTAATATAAAAGGCAGAGAGGATGAGGAGTCTTTACGGTATGTTCAAGAGAATTTTCTGAACCAATATGGTGCTGGCCCAATGAGGAAGGAAGCATTGCTGGATTGGTTCTTGGGAATGAGGTGAGTCAAGTGGATCAAATATCAGTAGGAGAGCACTTAGGAAATAACAACCAGTGCATCGTAACATTTGGGTTACATTTGAGTTAGATTTGAAAAAGACAAGCAGCAATCCAAAGCAAAAATACATAATGTCAATTTCAATAGGTCCAGGTAAATTGACTGGCAAGTAAAATTATAATAGATCAATGGTATGCCTTTGAAGAAATGGTGATTCTAGTCTAAGTATAAAATGGTGTCACAAGGGGGAACGTAGAGCAAGCAAAATCAACTCCCTGCATGATTAAAGAGATAAAGAGTAAGATGAAGCAAATAAGAGGCTGCTTGTAATAGATAATTCAAGTGGCAACCAGGCAAAACACAGGAAGGAAATAAGAGAAACAAAGGCAAAGAGACAGGGCAAGAGACTGACAGCTAACGCAGAAGGGAATATAAAATCCTGTTTGTGGCATATCAATATTTGTATCAGAAAGAATTGGGCCAATAGACAGCTTAGGGCAACCTACGCATGAAAGCAGAGGGCATAGCCGAGGCAGTAAGTGAGTACTCTGCACTTGCCTTTACTCAGGAAATCGATGCTGCCCAAGTTACAGTGAAAGAAGGGGTCATTTATGCACTGCACAGACTAAACATTAAAAGAAGAGAAATTCAAAAGGCTGAATAGGCCATCAGTCTGAATCAGATGCATCCAAGGATATGGACAGAAGGAAGGGAGGAAACTGTAAATTTATAAAAGGCACAAATTCAAAGAAATGAAGATCAAACCATCAGATGACATCACATAGAAATCATTATCGATGACCTGCTGAAAAATATCTTAAAACAGCAAATTGTAGAGTTTCAGTTAGGTGCAGCAGATGCCATTTTTAATAGCTTTCTGCTTCTTTCTTTTGCGTACAGTGAATAGTGAATTAAAAAGGGATCACTGTATTGAAAGGATTGCAAACTGGTTATCTTCCATCAGCATAGAGATATGCCAAATAGAATCGAAATGTACCAAAATTTGAGGGGATAGGAAAAATTTTAAATGTCTTTCTATTCATTTCAGGTTCTTCAAGATGTGATTGTAAAATGTTCTTCATCATGCATCACTCATAAGGTACTGAAACAGTATCTACTTCTGGGCTGACAACGGGCAAATAACATTTGTGTACAGAAATGCCAGGTAATGACAATACGTAACGAACAACAAACTAAGCATCTTCCCTTGACAGTCAATGGCATTACCATTGCCGAATCCAGCACTGTCAACAATCATAGGGGTTACCATTTACCAGAAACTGAACTAGACAAGCCAAATAAATACTGCAAAACTCTTGCAATGTCTAAGTGACCTCCTGACTCCCCAAAGCCAATCTACCACAAAGCACAAGTCAAGAGTATGAGGGAATACTCACCATTTGGCTGGATAAATGCAGCTCCAACATCACTCAAGAAGCCTGACACCATCCAAGATACTCCAAGTGCATTTGTTTGTCACCGCATTCACAAAACATTCACTCTGGCCACCACTGACACACAATGACAGTAGCGTTTACCAATTACAAAGTGCACTGCAGAAATCCACTGAGGCTCCTTAGCCATCAAATATATGGGAACACCACAACCTGCAAGTTCCCACTCCAAGCAGATTTGGAAATAAATCATCCTTCATTCACTGTCACTGGGTCAAAACCCTGGAACTCCCTCCCTAACAGCACTGTGGATCCACCTACGTCAAACAGACTGCAGCGGTTCAAAAAGGCTAGTCACCACCCCCCACCTTCTCAAGGTCAATTAGGAATGGGCAAAAAAATGGAGATATGAGAAAAGTTACAAATTACAAAATTTGGTAATTTGGTACTTCGGCAAATGATAATATGACACCGCATGTTAAAAGACCTGTGAGAGAGGGGTCACACAAAACTATTTTACTTCGAATTTCCAAGTAAAGAAACAGGAGAGAAGGCATCAACTTAGTCTGATTTCTGTAGTTCACAAATGATCCCCGTTCCAAAGGCCTTTTACTATAAGTACACTCCCCACAACGAAAACATTCCGGCTGTATTCCGAAGTAATCGGAAAGACAAAACACCAACAGTAAAAATATGAGCCAGTGAATAGTGTGAATTGTAGCTCGATACAATGTGACAGGATGGAAATAGCACTGGAAATCGTCCACAAACTAGTAATCCTACCGTAGCTGTTCCCCCGTGATTAAAACCTCGGCCATGTGCTCTAGATCAGCAGTTTTCTTCTGCACCGCGTTCCCGATCTCTTCCATTTCGAGGAATTTTCAAGGAATGCAGCGCCTTGTGGAGGAGAAGAAAACAAAAAAACTGGTTTGTGTGTTCCAGTTTAAAAGGAGCTTCCTTGCTCCAACGACAAAACTCTTCAAATCTCGCACTGCACAGTTAACAACGTTGTCGGAGAATTGCGGGCTGCTTTGTTACAGAATATCGATTTTGTTTTTTTAACTCGAACAAATGTTTACACAGACACCAACAAAGGAAACCATGCCACACGTTTCTCGACTGCACCGAGCCGCAATTTTCACGTAAAACACTCCTGAAAGGTCAATTAACCCTTCGCCTCCTAGGATCAACCCCTTCCCTTGAAACAACTGATCAGCTCAGAAAGAACTTTCCTCCACCACGGCCCATTAGTCACTGTAGTAGTTCCATCTGGGGTTAAAGGTTTTAATGCCTACCCTGAAGAGGCGTCTGCAGCGATGTTAATGACATTCCTGATTTCATGGCAGTATCCAGGGACAATGACAGCCACACAAATAAACAGAAACACAGCGCCCTACTGCAACTGATGCACGTTGGCTAATCTTCCGTAAAGTAACAACCCGTCACGCTGCAACGTTAAACCCACAGCCAAATATATTTTCCGAAGTCCAGTATTTACACGGGGGTGCCTTTCGGCACAAAGGTTGACGAGTGCACTTTGGCACATCAAATGCCAATTCTCACCCGTATCTGCATTCATTCCCTTGGCTGTCGTCCCTCGGACTAAAGCAGCCTGAAAACAAACACACCAGTCAGAACATTATCGCCTCAATGCCAATTCATTTCGAGTCCCGGCTCTCAGCTTCTTTACCTTCTGCTGGCGAGAAGGAAATGGGCTTGAGAGCTTTGGGTCAAGCGTGCTTTCTCTCACATGGAAGTTCTCGAGCTGCAGTAAAAAGCCAGATTCCCAGCCCTTCGCCTCTTCCTCTCTACGACCAAGGTCCACTCCAACAGCTCGATCCCAGCCATGAATTGGCAACAGCCTGGGAGCTGCGTCATCCGCCCCCAAGGGTGGGGTTGGGAGCTTTCTGAGCCTCGTGTTACCGCTTACCCCTTGAAATTGTTGGCTTTGTTGTCTTAGTTAACAGGACTTTTCGTCTTTAAAAAAGTCCAGATGGTTAGGTGTGAGTGCAGTGTCACCAGAAAAATAAATATCTGTGGCCAAGTCTTATGTCAGCCCAGATATCAGCCAGTGTTAATACAAATCGACGTACCGATTTACTCTCGTCTCTGCCCACTGATACGGCCAACACTATGTCCAGCACCATTATTTTTATTTATATTCCAGGACTTAAACATTGGCGGTATCTTAATATTATGAAAAAAATGTGTTGAGAAATCACTACAGTGTTAGGAACATTCAATAGGTGCTGCTTTTGCACAATTATTACAGATTGTGGGTATCATTGAGTTTGGAGGTTGCATATCTGTTATTTACTCGTGGGATGTGGGCATCGCTGGCTGGCCAGCATTTCTTGCCCATCCTTAGTTGCCCTAGAGAAGGTGGTAGTGAGCTTCCTCCTTGAACTGCTGCATTCCTCCTGCTGTGGGTTGACCCATGATGCCATTAGGGAGGGAATTCCAGGATTTTGACCCAGTGACAGTGAAGGAACGGCGACGTATTTCCAAGTCAGGAAAGTGAGTGGCCTGGAGAGGAACTTGAAGGTGGTGGTGTTCCCATATATCTGCTGCCCTTGTCCTTCTAGATGGAAGTGATCGCCAGTCTGGAACATGCTGTCTGAGGATGTTTGGTGAATTTCTTTGGTGTGTGTTAATTTTCTTCACTTCTTCACTGATGTGATTTGCTGACCTTGGTTGGAAGTACCAATTCCCTGTGTGGAATAACGTTCCTTGCCAAGTTATCAATTCCATAAACTTGAACTCATCCAAAAATTTTGCCCAACTTGTACCAAGTTTCCTTCACCCACCCACTCTATGCTTACTAACTTCCCTTGGTTCACAGTCAAATTCGTCTCATACTTGCAAACCCAATCTTGACAGACTTGCTCAATGAGGTTAACCCTAAAAGAATCTGCACATTGCTTTGAACATTGGCAGCCATACCTTCTATTCAACTGTCTGGATCCTAAACTCTGGAATTCCATCTCTGAAACTTTCCACGTCTCCATTTCTCTCTCTTCATTTAAAATGCTCTATAGACCCCTAGTTCTTTGATTAAGTTTTTTTGCCACCTGTTCATCACATTCTTTGAATTAGTGCTGCCTTTTACATAATGGCCTTGTAAAGCCATTTAGGACATTTTACCATATTAAAGACTTTATATAAATGGAAGTCGTTGATGTTATTTGCTCACCTGTGGAAAACATTACAAACCAAATCTGAATTTTGTCTCACATGCTGAACCACATCACTTTTCCGTGAATATAGACATCAGGAGCAGGAGAGCGCATTTGACCCATCAAACTGATGAGGTTATGGTTGATCCCATTGTGGCCTCAGTTGCACTCCCCTGCCTATCCTCTTAGCCTTCGACGTCCAATCAAGAATCCAACTCAGCCCAAAAAATATTCAATAACCCGGCAACCACTGATCTATTGGGCAGAGAATTCCACAGACCAAAGACCCTCTCAGAGAAAAAGATTTCTACTCATCTCTGCTTTCGATGGGAGCCCCTTATTTTTAAACCTGGCCACTGAGTTCCACTCGTTCCCATATGAAAAAAAGCCTCTCAGTATTCACCTTGTCAATTTCCTTCATTTAAAATTTAAATTTACAAAGATAGGGAATAGTGAGCAGCAGGAATTCCAGAGAATTCCTTTCCATCCTTCACCTCAGGATACTAAGATTAATGAGAACACGTTTTCTGTGACTCACAATAAGACTTAGCAGATATTTGGAGTCAAATCTTATGATCAGTTTGCTCAGGGAAGCTGTCTCATACTACACCTCCTCATTGACGCATTGTATGGGACCAGCAGGGAAGTTGACATTTCATTTTTATTTTGTTATATTCGCACAATTAAAGTATATCAATTGACTAATCTAATATTATATTATTCAGCTTAATTGTAACCGATGTAGATTTAGTACTTTAACATCATGTGACTCTGCTTAGTGTTACTTGACAAAGAAATGCACCGCAAGATTACAAATAGAATGAAGGTAATACAGAAACATTTTAGAATTACAGGACAATTGGTGGGAGACCCCTGTTCATCTAATTTCCATTATCAAATCCAAGTTGTGACAATGTCCACACTTCAAGGGTGAATAAGGACAGTTAACATCCTCTCAGCTCTTTCAATCCTTCATCCTTCTAGTTTTCATGAAGAATCACTGGACCCAAAATGCTAATTCTACTTTGTCTCTACAAATGTTGCCAGACCTCCTGAGTTTCTCCAGCAATTTATGTTTAGTTTACATTAGTAATTTGTGATCTTCTGTATTAGGTTTACTTAGTTTTGAAGCTACAGCAAACTTTCCCACTCTACAATTTAGAAGTTGAAAATAAAAGAAAGCTCATTCCAGACATCCATAACTACAGAAACAAATAAACAACACTGAACAAATGGCCCCTAAGAAAGAACAACTGATCAATGACATGTATAACACAGTGTGCAGCTGAAGGAACACAGCAGGCTGGGCAGCATCAGAGGAGCAGGAAAGCTGACGTTTCGGGTCGGGACACTTCTTCTGAGAGTTTTTGAGCAGCAGCTTTCATTGACCAGGGTGCATACTAAGTTTGAAGCTATCCTGCTATCGAATTGGAAGCAGAAGACCCAGAGGCATTGGAGAGAGTCCAAGGTGGTGTATCCATCCTTTGCCTTAAGCTGAACTGGAAAGCGAAGGTTGCAGTAAGCTTGTAAAATTGCTACACTGTTTTGATATGTATGATTCAAGTAAAGTTTTCTGAGTTAATACACCAGACTGTCTCCTGTTGCCTATTGGTTAAAGCCTCAAATGGACAAATAAATATTGAGATTTGAGTTTAAACTGTAACCCTTAATTTACAACTGGGGGAGCCAAGCATATGCAAGGAAAAAAAGAAGTTGAAGGTACAACAAAAGGAATATGAAACTGTACAAGAGAAAGACAAAGTTAATAAAATGAAGGATTCTTATCCCTCTTCTTGAGTATTGTGTGAATCCGATTAAAGAATTTCTAAGTTTCTAAAATCTTTTCTAAATCACAGAAGAAAGTCTAAGAACTGAAGCAAAAAATGACTCAATTTCCAAACTTTTCATTTCTACAATTAAGCAATCTTAGTAACAAGTTATTGGATTTCATACTAAACTAAATTCTGTACTACCTATTTAATCACAAAAAGTGCGTTGGTCACAGGTACAGAATAAATCCTCAAGAAGGATGTAGGTATTTCATTGGGATTTTAGGAGTTGACCCAATGACAACTGTTAGAAAAGTCTCACACAACAACAGAAGTTGCTGGAAAAACTCAGCAGGTCTGGCAGCGTCTGTGAAGAAAAAAATCAGTTAACGTTTTGGGTCCCGTGACTCTTCCTCAGAACTTAGAACAGTTTCAAATGGTTATCTACCAACATTAGTATGCATATGAACAAAATTGGCTTACACCTCAGTTTGATGAACAAATACTGCTTAACTTAAAAGTCAACAATATTGGAGGAGAAATGACATTGAATCATGAAAAGAGATTTTCCAATTTTTGCTGTTTTCCCAACAAGTACCAATTATGCCCAAGAATAACTTGGCAATCAATATGATCCCATGAATAATTAAAGAAGCTAGCTATGATATTAATAGATAAAACCCCTCTATATTTATCAAAATTATGATTTTCCTTGTACCTCCTCCCCCAACTAGCTTGAGCTCTTCATTAGATTTTAAGTTTTGTTAAGTTCTGACATTACCTTCTGCCTGTTTGGGCTGTGGGAGAATGTATTTGTGTTCTAAGAACAAGTTTCAAAGAAGTGAAGAACTGTTGCGTGTGTAAGGTAAGATGCAGAAGGTCTGCTGCAGATGTGTCTGAAGCAAAAGATGAAGTGGTGCAGTGCAGTGTTCTAAATGGAACCGCAGACATTAAGTGTTAAATTGGATAAGATCTGAAAATGCTGTACAGGTTGTATGTTAAATTCATATGCCTGTCATTTTACCTAATGCCTGTGTTCAATCAGAGCTATCTGCTTCTGGCTACATGCATCTGCACCAACCCTGATATTACAAACAAGTAGTGCAAAATGAAGATATCCTGCAACTCTTGAACAAGAGATGAACTGTTGCTGGAAGAAGTGGCAGGAGTTCTTCCTGAACTGAATCTGTGCTGCAAAAGACTGGAGAATGGCTGACTATGTAATAGTATGATATGCTGGTAGAACATTGAAGGCCATGGGAGAGGAGGAAAGGAAGAGAGGTGTTTTGTATTTGGAGAGGGGTAAGGTGTTGTTCAGACATGTGCTCAGGAGTAACATTCTCTGTAACGTTTTTCATGTTCTGCCACCACACTGACAGAGGAAGTTGGCACTACTGACATCATCATTGTGAGCCTAAAGCCAGACGTGGATGCCATCTCCACCCAAATTATGATGCATGATGCCACTGACCCCTAAGGAACCCTTACTACTGCTCACTCCACTTGGCCTCTTGCTCTGCAATTTCACATGATATCTCTGGCACCTGGCTGTCCTCGCTACTTCAACGACAGGCCTTTCCTCCTTTTTGGTGCCCCAATTGACACCTTGCTTGCTATCTCCCCGGTCACTCTGTGACCAATATCGTCACTTCCTCTCCCCTATTACTGCCTTGCTCCCTCATTCCTGAGTAAACAGCAAGGCAGTACAGCATTAAGTGGGAGGGAGCCAGAAAGCTATCAGCAATCGGATGCACATCTGTTTGGAGTGGAGCAGCAAGTAAATCACAATCCCAGGATTTGGATTCCTTTGAAATATTTGCAAAACATTCATGCTTTTGCTCTGATTCTTTAACGTAGGCAACTGACTGTTGTATCACTGGCCGTGACCTTATGGACACTTTGACCACATAGGTGGAGCATGCGACCCCTGCAGTTTGGTGGCAATAAATTAAACCGTTAAATCTAGGGTCCCCTTAAATTTAAATTAATATGTGCATAGTAAGTTAAGGGGCCAACTTGTGTGCAGCGTGCATGGGGATTTTCATGTTGTTGTGCAGCTGCCCAAACTTACAGGGAACATTACTCAGGAGGCATTGAAAAGATGTAGTGAACTTACATTGCTAAAAGAAGACAATAAGTTGTGGGTTTTCATCTTGCACTCATCAGAATCAGGACACAAGCAACAGATTTAAACTTAGGGACACCATTTTTTATAGCAAAGGGAGAGGCTGCTGATCGATTGGGCCATCTATAGCATGGAGAATGTATTGAAGACCAAGAGTGCTGTTCTGAGAAGGTGGTGCCATGCAGGTAGAACGTTAATAACCTCACATGAATTGTCAAGTAAATGATTTCATCTTCAAATGGAATATCCTTCTAATCACACCGTTAGCCTCATTCATTGCCCAGTTCACCTCACCCCATCACATCTATCAATCAATCAGGACGCAATCCTAACATTCAAACGTTTTACCTCTTCCCTAACATGCTTAGCCTGTTGCAAGCCTCATACCTCCAACTTAGCCTTACCCCTCCCACCTACCCCAACCCCCTGACACATCTAGCAGCTATTCTGCCATGACATCCACATCTGTCAAGTGTAATGCAGGACACTGATAGACACACTTGCCTCTTTCTTGCGGGAGCTAGTGCATAAAAATGAGCTGGAAGAGAATGCTTTTGAATTTTTGAATACTGAAAAAGGAGACTGCTCTGGCCAAGATGACTTTTGGCATATTTCCCTTCAGACTGTGTACGTTTATCACAAGACGGAAATTTTATGGTTTAGAAGACCTCACCCATGGACTCTAAATAATAAGTTGAACTACAGAGCCAATTTCTCACCCAGTGTTTGCAATTAAACACTTTATTGTTCCCAGAGTTACATTGGAAAAAGTTCAAAACCCCATTTATTTGTGTCTTTACATTAACTCTGCACACATGTTTCTTGTATATTTATGTTGATAATGTTCATTACACTTGTCATCTGCCTATCACATTCTAATTTTAATTCCTGCTTTGGAACTGTAAGAAACCAAATAATAAAGAATTATAGCATGATAGAAATGTTCAAAATGGAAAAAGACCATTCAGTGCATTTTAATTGCACCAGCTCTTTGGTAGAGCAATCCAATACTGATCCCACCTTGAATGATAGAATGATATATCAAAGAAACCTGTTGGCACATGGCGCTGTGGTAGCTCTTCAGTCAAGCCATTCAATTTATCTCACGCCCTGTTCTTTCCCTGTAGTCATGTTATTTTGTTCCGTTCAAGTATTCACCTTTTCCTTTGAAAATGAACTTGCTTTGATCATCCTTTCATACAGTGCACTCTAGATCAATATAACACATGGTAGAAAAAAAATTCTTTTTCATGGTACTGTAGTTCTTTTGCCCAGCCTTTATCACCTAGTTGTCAATCATCTGCCAATGAAAAATGTTTAACCTTAATTACGACACAAAACACTTCATGATTTTGAGCATCTCTATCAAATTTCCTTTTGACCTACTCTGCTCTATGAACAAATTGTTACTCCAATCTCTCCATGTAACTAAAATATCTCACCCCAGTAACATTTTCGCAAATTTCCTCTGTATCCTCTCTCAGATCTTGACATCATTCCCAGTGTGTGATGCCCAAAGTGGTAGACAATATTCTGGATGATGATGCTTTATAATGCTTTAGCATAACATTCGTGTTTTTGTATTCTGTGTCTCCAGTAATAAATCCAAATATCACCAATACTTTTTAAAAAGCTCTCAATGTGTCCTGCTACCTCCAAAAAAAATGTGTGCATAGGTTTTTAGATTTCTCTGTTTATGCATCCATGTTAACATTACATTGTTTTTAGTTTGTAACGCCTTCTCATTTTCCCTACCAAAATGTACAACTTCACACTTCTTTAAGTATGTTTAGTCTCCCTTATGTCATCCCATTCATCATTCTATGTCTTTCCGAAATCTATGACCATCCTCCTTATTGTCATCTGCAAAATTTGAAGTTATCCTCTGTAAATTCAAGCCCAAATCATTAATTTATCAGAGAACAATGGTCCCTACATGGATTCCTGGGGAAGTGTATTCTTTCCTCCCATTTGAGAACAACTGTTCATAATACTGAGATAACAAGGTGTACAGCTAGATGAACACAGCAGGCCAAGTAGCATCAGAGGAGCAGGAAAGCTGACGTTTCGGGTCTAGACCCTTCTGCAGAAATTTCTGAAGAGGGGTCTAGACCCGAAACGTCAGCTTTCCTGCTCCTCTGATGCTGCTTGGCCTGCTGTGTTCATCCAGCCGTACACCTTGTTATCTCAGAATCTCCAGAATCGGCAGTTCCTACTATCTCTGTTCATAATACTGTCTGTTTTCTGTCCTTTAAGTAGCTTCATATTCATCCTATCGCAGCTATTATAATCTTGTAGGCTTTAATTTTGCTAACAAGTTTAATCTGTGGCACTTTATCAAATGCATTCAGGAAAAACATAGACAAAAACCTTCTCTTTTACTTCTTCATAGAACCTCATCAGGTTAGTCAAACAGTAAAGCCAGTACAGATTGTTGAGGGCAAATGGTGTTTAATTAACTTTCTGGAGTTGTTTAATGAGATAATAGAGATGGTGAAGGTTGATGTGGTGTACAGGGACTTGCAAAAGGCATTTGATAAAGTGCCACACAACATGCTTAAGGACAAAATTGAAACCCATGGAATAAAAGGAACAGTAACAGAGTGATGGCAAATAAAGAATAGTGGTGGTGAACAGATTTTCAGACAGAAGGATGAAGATGCGCTTCCCCAAGGGTCAGTGTTAGGATCATTGCTTCTTGAACCATATTCAATCTATTGTATCTGTGCTGGTTTTCTGAAAAGCAATTTATCTAATCCCAATAGCCCGAATTTCCCCATGACCCTGAACATTTTGTTTCACTTCAGTTAATTTTCCAATTTTCTTTTGAAAGCCGTGATTGAATCTGCCTCCAGTACGCTCTCCAGCAGTGCGTTCCAGACCCTAACCATTCACTGTACAAAAATAAGCTTTTTATCATGTTGCCATTTCTTCTTTTGGTGTCCCTTGATTTTTGATTATTCCATCAATGGAAACAGTTTCCTACCAACTTAGAGATCTCTCATGATTTTGCAGATCTCTGTCAAATGTCCTCTCAACCTTTACTTCTCCAAGATCAGCTGCAGCTTCTCCCATCTATCAACACAGCTGAAGTTCCTCATACCTGCAATAATGCTTGCATTCTGCTTTCTGTGTAATACCTCTCCTTTCTTCCTGAAGGCTGGTGCCCAGGATCGGACGCGATTCTTCATTTGAGGCTGAATGAATACTATATAAAAGTTTGCCATAACATCATTGTTTTTGCACTCCACTCCTGTCTATATAAAGTCCAGGATCCTGTCACCCATTCCCAGAACCTTTGCTAAAGCAAGGGTTTGGGAGTGTGAAGAGGCAAGTGAGAGAGGTGGAAAGCTTGCGTTTCAGGGAGACGGAGGGTCGGGGAGCGTGAGGCCTTGAACATAGGGTCAGTAGTGAGAGGAAGATCAGGGATTGGCAAAGGCTGTGAGCAGAGAAGTTGACAAGAGGAAGGGTCCGTCACCACTGGGAGAAGCTAGCGAGAAGGAGCTGCCATGAGCTGGAGAGTCAGTGAGATAGATGGTTGAGGGTAGCCAAGGAGAAAGTTAGCATATTTCTTTTACATTTCAAACTTTATTCATTTTAAAAGTTATTACATTCACTATATGGGAATTCAGCAACAATGTGGCATTTTAACTTACAGTTGTAATGTTTTAAAGGTGAGAAAAATCTATCAGAACCTGCTGTTTCGCTGTCTTTAATGGGAAAAATCCGGTTTAATTTAGGTTGTTTTACTAAAATTTGCACTTTTCAGGAATGCAACCAGAACTTGAAGTGAAGATTTGCTGTACCCCTTTATATGCTTATTTTCAATCTTATATGTAAAAGACCAAGTAATTGACCATTTATTCCTCAGAGCTGATCTCTTTTACAAAAGTATTGAAAACTCTCTTGAAGGGATTGAGCGATATGCTATATTGAAATATCTTTTCAAGTCTGGCATCCAAGTTCATGTCCAGTCTCACTGAAATAAAATGGAACAAGGATTTTGTGATGGATGATAACCAAAAGTCCAGATTCAGGATGTAATAATTTTGAATAAAACTAATTAAAAATACTAAAGCTATGAATGAAGGACAATTTGATGATGGCCCCACATTCTACCATATACCATTATTCTTGCACCGTCCATGATATTGTTTTCCAACACTGAAGATGATTGCAACTGCTTTTGTTTTGCCTCCATAATATGTCACTGTACTTTGTTGCGATGTAGAAGTGTAAATCCAGTTCAAAGAATATGATCTAGTAGTTATCACTGAAAGTTATTTGCAATATGTGAGATAATTATTCCAAGTTATAAATTATGACATAGCAATGTTAATTTTGAACACTATTACAGCATTAGAATGGATATCAGTAAAGGTGATCAGGTAGTAGATACTCTATGGGTAGAACTGAGGAACAAAAACAATGTCATTCTTTGGAGCAAGTTGTTCACTGACATTTTGATTGTAATAATAGAACAACAGAGTATGGCAATACAAGGATGAGAGAAGATTATTACTGTGACAGTGTTGGTATAATGGGAGATTTTAATTTTCACATGGGCTGGGAGAAGCAACACAACTCAAGTACCAAAGGCAGTGAATTTCTTCAGTGTATTTGAAGTGTATTTTCTGGAATAGAATTCTCTGGGCCCACTAGCAAGCAGTCAATGTTTTGGGTATTACCCTTCGCCCGGACTGGATGTGGGGGTAGGGGGAGCTGCCGGGGGGGGGGTGGAGGTGGAATGGTGGTGATAGGTACTCCATACGCCAGTCAAGACTGATGTTAGGAAAGATTTCTATACACAAAGGGAATTTGAAACCTATTTACACACTCCCCCCAGAACATTATTGAGGCTAGATCAACAGAAAATCTTAAAACTAAGATTGATTTTTTTTTGTTAGAAAAGCATATTAAAGACTATGAAACTATGGCCATGTGTATGGTGATGTGGATTCAGGTTCAGATCAGCCATAATCTAATGAGTTTGAGGTTCTGAAGAAGGGTACTGGACTCGAAACATGAACAATGCTTTCACTCCACAGATAATGTCAGATCTGCTGAGTTTCTCCAGCAATTTCTGTTTTTGTTTCATAATCTAATGAGTAATTGAACAGGCTGGAGGATTGGCAGGCCCTCCTTTTCTTGTGTTCCAAACGAAGTCATAGTGCCAATCACTTTGGGATATTGTTGCAAAATGTGACATAAATGAAACTCTTGTCCTTCCTGCTCTTGTTTCAGTTCTTTTGGATATCATTGAATGTTAGATCTCTTTGCCTCTCCGCTGAGACCAGTACTCATTTAAAATTTTCGGCAGGTCATCTATTGCGTTGTTAGAGAAAAGACAACGTTATCGTAGCCTTGTGGAGGAATGCTTTGAGAGAGGTCAGGGAGGATCCATAATAAAAAAAACCGTAGGGGATAGGAAGCAGGATAGTAAAGGACAGGATAAAACCCACAAGCAGCAATAACAAAACAGCAGGAATATTAAAAGTTGCGATTCGGTCCCAGCAGCTTCTTCAAACTGCCCAAGTGCTGAAACTATTCTCATAAACCTTTGCTTCGCGCTCTTTTATTTCATTCTAACCGCAAGATGCAACTCATTATAAAAAACCGAAAGAGCTGAGGATGTTGGAAATCAGAATCAAAAACAGAAGTTGCTGGAAAAATAAAAGCTGAGCAGGCCTGGCAGCATCTGTGCAGAGAAAGCAGCGTTAAAGTTTCGGTTGCATTGGCCTGTTAATTTCTGTTTTTGTTTCACATTTACTGTGCGCGTATTTAAAACGGCCGCGAATTGACCAGGTCCCATTGACCACAGCGTCCCACAACTCAGTCCACACAACTGGCGCGATGTTTCCTTTTTGTTTGAGGAAATAGCCATTCTCCCGCCTTCTGCTCGGATTGGATACAGTATCTTATTGCCGAAAGTTTCCGGTGCCCGGCTCCTTTCTCTTGGTTCCCTTCTCTGTCAATCAGTCCGGCTCTTGGCAACATGGCTCAGAGATGGGCTGCCTGCGATAGGACTCTGCCGCAGATTCAAGCCACTTTACATGTGGCCAAACTAGACCCGTCCGAGTTACAACCAACAGTCCAATGCCTCTCATTCAGCGAGAGTTTCAGCTCCGAGGATTACTGCCTCATGGAAGTGGATGAAACGCTGTGCAAACACATCGAATCTGGGCAAAGGTAGGGTTCCCGTTCTAACACAGCTTGATGTGCACAAGTTTATGTCTTGTGGACCAGAAGGTGTCAGAGA
The DNA here is from genome assembly GCA_024137785.1 of Ginglymostoma cirratum. NCBI lineage: Eukaryota > Metazoa > Chordata > Chondrichthyes > Orectolobiformes > Ginglymostomatidae > Ginglymostoma > Ginglymostoma cirratum. Next base: position 15,352,777 of record JAHRHZ010000077.1, on the reverse strand, counting down.
AACTCAACTGGTCTGGCAGCGTCTATGGAGAAGAAGAGAGACTTTAACGTTTTCTTCACATCAGACTCGAAACGTTAAGTAAAAACCGAAATCAGGAATAAAAACAGAGAAAATGCCGGACAAGCTCAGCAGGTTAACCTTAACTCTGCTTCTCTCTACAGATGCTGCCAGACCTGTTGAACTTCTCCGGCACTTTGAGATTTCCAGCATCCGCAGAACTTTGCTTTTGTCTGTCTCTTGACCTTTTCACCGGCAGCAATCTCCAGCAGGAAAGTTCAAACTTTGTCTTCCTGGAACACGACGATGTGTGCGATATAACATTCAAACACATAGCACCAAATGAGGCGTTTCATTTTAAAACAGCATTAACAATTGGGGATAACAAGGTGTAGAGCTGGAGGAACGCAGCAGGTCAGGCAGCATCAGGGGACCAGGAAAGCTGACGTTTCGGGTCGAACCCTTCTTCAGAAATTGGTGTCATTAATAATTGGTGTCTTTTTCACACAATACGAAATAACCGTTAACGCTATCATCCAGGAAGTACATATTCTGCTGAAGAACAAAATCAAATTCAACCCCAGTGAGATGAGTGAAACTGTAATTGAGAGCCGTGTGCCTTGTAGATGATAGACAGGCTTTGGGAAGAATGAATCTACACGATTCTTATCCTCTGACCTGCTGCTGTATTTATATGGCCGGTTCACAGAGTCATACAGAAACAGACCCTTCATCCAATTCGTTCATTCCAACCAAGTCTCCCAAACTAAACCAGTCCCATTTGCCTGCGTTTTGCCTATGCCCCTTTCAATTTTTCCTGTTCATGTACCTACCCAAAAGTGTTTTAAAAGTTATGCTATGGACTAGGCCAGACCCATTCAAAATATTCCAAGAAGGTAGCCTAGACCCTAACTTTTTCTTATTTTAAAGGCAACTTATTTAAACACTACAGTTAAAACATGAACAAAAGAAAGAGGAATTTAGAATGGCACCTGTGTGGCAGAAATGTTACTTGGCAATTTATCAGCCAAAATCTGGATGTGGTTCAGATCATGCTGCACATGCACACATTTGGCTTCAGTGTCTTAGAAGTTGTGAGTGGTACTGAACAATGTATAATCATCAATGAACATCCCCATCTCTGACTGAATGATAGAGGGAAGTTCATTGAAGCAGTTGAAGATGTTTGGGCCAAGGATGCTATCTGGAGGAACACATGAAGTTAGGGACCGTCTTCCTTTGTGCCAGGTATTACTCTAACCAGCAGAGTGATTTCCCCCATTCCCACTGACTCCAGTTCTGCAATGGTTCCGTGATGCTACACTTGGTTGAATGTTGCCTTGATGTCAAGGGCAGTCAATCTCACAATATCTCTGGAGTTCACCTCTGCTGTCCATGTTTGATCCAATGTAATATGGTCAGGAGCTGAGTGATCTCGGTGGAACCCAAACCAAGTGTCGATAAGCAGCATATTTCTTTACTGGTGTAACGTGATAGCACTGTTGACAAGTTCTTCCATCAATTTGCTGATGTTGGAGAGCAAAATCTAAGTGATCCAAGGTAGTCTCCAAAAAAATGAAATAGGAAATTCTAAAGAAATCTCTTTGCCTAGAGAACAGTGGGCTGTCACAGGGAAGAATTGTGGCAAATAATATTGATACATTTAAAGGGAAGATAGACAATAACCTGCAGGAGAAGGAAGAACAGAATTATGCTGATAGTCATTTAGGGAAATTGGTTGAGTGGGTCATGAAAGCATGAACTGACAGAGCTGAATGGCTTGTTTGTGTGCTCTACATTCTGTGTAATTCTATATGGCCGTTCTGTTGCTGAGCAGCTGTACAATAGAGTCATTTGCAACACAGAATGAGGCCATTTGGGCCATGCCAGGTCCCTGGAGCAAACCAATTAGTTCCATTCTTTTGCTGTATCGCCACAGCCCCGGGAATGTGTTTCTGTCAAGAGCCCAATCCAGTTTCCTTCAGAAACCATTGGTCGTTGCTGCTCCCATCTTCCTTACAGCAGCAGGTTCCAGGTTATTACCACTTGTCACATAAAGAGTTCTTTCTCACATTCCCCCTGCATCTGTGCCCCAAGATCTTTAATCTATGTTCCCTGAGTTCTTGTATCGTTCACCACTGGGAACAGCTTTACCTTGTGAACCTTATTCAAACCTACCATAACCTTGTAAACCTCAACCAATTCCTGCTCCCCCCCTCCCCCCACCAACACCCCCACCATCACCATCACCAATATCCTTTGATTGTGTTTTTTTCCCGATGTAACCTTGTAGCGAAATTGATCTATCCAGGAGCCATTCTGGTAAGTTTAAAGTCCATCACCACTTTTCTGCTTTTGTACACAATATCTCTTTGAAGCCCGCAATCCCATATGGTTTGTCAACCACTTGCATTATTTCTTGCTATCTTCAAAGATTTGTGTTTTGCTCATGTCCACTCAGACACAATTTTGATAATCAATCTTTTATGTGAGCTCAGTTAGCTGAATGGTTGGTTTGCAATGCAGCGTGATGCCAACAGTGTGGATTCACTTCCCACCAGCTGAGGTAACCATTGAAGACTCCCCTGCTCAATGTCTGTCATTGCCTGAGGAATTGACCCTCGTGTTAAACCACCTCCAGTTGTCTGTCTCTAATGAGAGAGCAGCCCTATGGTCCAGTAGGACAATGATGACTTTACCTTTACGTTTCAACTTTTTCTTAAAACTTAAACAATGTCCGCTGCATTCTCTTCATCAATATTATTTAATCAAAAGTTAAAATGAGCTTTAGTTGGGTCCAATCTGCCTTTTACGACTTATGCTGGTTCTCCTTAATTAATTAATGCCCCCCACCCACCACTGGTTATTATTTCGAAAATCTTACTCATCACTGATGTGAAACTAATTGGCCTTTAGTTCTTAGGACCATTACGTATTTTCTAAAATCAGGTTGTCACACTACAATCCTCGAGCACTTTGTATGTAGGGAAGATTATGGCAAACACTTCAGCCATTTCCACCACTGCACAAGATACCTGTTAAATATCCTAGCCATGCCATTCTCCTTTAAGCATATGACACCATGTTGGCCCGCATTAGGACCTGCTCCATCTCTTAGATTAAATGATGGAAGAGGGATTTCGGGTTATCTTTTATGTTGTCTGTCATTCTATTCTTTAAAGTATTTGCCAGACCTATTTTCCTCTTCGCTTTCCCTCTCAATCCATTGTTGTTAACCTAATACTCACTTAAAGAATTCAATTGACATGCATCACATATTATCTTTTCCTCATAGAATCATAGAATCCCTACAGTGTGGAAGCAGGCCATGTGGCCCATCACGTCCGCACCAACCCTCCGAAGATCATCCCTCCCAGACACAGTCCCCAAACCCTATCCCCGTAACCCTGCATTTCCCATGGCTAACCCACCCAACCTGCACATCCCTGGACAATTTAGCATGGCCATTCCACCTAACCTGCACGTCTTTGGACTATGAGAGAAAACCGGAGCAACTGGAGGAAACCCACTCGGACCTTGCAGGCAGACAGTCTCCCGAGGCTGGAAGCAAACCCAGGTCCCTGGTGCTGTGAGGCAGCAGTACTAACCACTGACCTGCTGTGCCAACCCTGATCATCAAAGGGTCTTTGACATTGCTTGCCTACTGTTTGCCCTAATTAGAGTGTATCTAGCCAGATTCTGAAGCATCCCCTCAGAGATTACCCAATGGACAATTGCAGTTGATATTGTAAATCTTTTGTTCCATTTTATCCTGACCAATTCCCTGCTTATCATTAAAAGTGCATTGTCCCCCCTCCATCACTTTTAACCAAGTGTACTCCCATAGACCCTTGGCCCACCTGTTCCTCCAGCAATACCTCTTTTTGAGTTAGAAAGAGACATGGGGGAAGCGATGGCCTAGTGGTATTATCGCTGGATTGCTAATCGGATAATGTCCTGGGGATCTGGGTTTGAATCCCGCCATGGCAGATGGTGGACCCAATAAAAATCTGGAATTAACAGTCTAATGGTGACCATGAATCCATTGTCGATTGTCAGAAAAACTCACCTGGTTCACTAATGCCTTTTAGGGAAGGAAACTGCCACCCTTACCTGGTCTGGCTTACATGTGACTCCAGACTCACAGCAATGTGGTTGGCTCTTAACTGGCCACTGGGCAATTAGGGATGGGCAATAAATGCTGTCTAGCTAGTGACATGCTCATCCCATGAATGAATAAAGAAAACAAAATCGTCAAGGAAGTTCTTCTGAACATACTTCGCAACTTCCCTGCTTCCTTACCTATTTACTCTCACAGTATTCCAAACGATATATGGGTACAGTAAATGAGAGCCCATGTATCATCACTCAACTGTTCTGGCACATTGCTGTGACTTCTCTGCAGATTTGCTCCTCTATCTCTCTTTTGGTATTTGGATGCTGATGGAACCCTTCAGCAGCATGGTCCTACCAGTTTTTCTTAGCCTGAACCAGATTCTGTCTTTACCCCTTATAGGATATCTTCTCTTTCCAACACTACAATGTCTTCTCTAATCAGTACTCAACACCACTTCCCTTTTTCCTTCCCTGCTTTTTCTGAACACTTTATATTTTTGATAGTTAACTAGCTAGCCCTCAGCATTTTAACCCACTTTTCCACCATTGCTGCTACATAATATTTCTATGTGACGATTTAGTTCACCAGCCTCGTTCATCACATTTTGTGCTTTTTTATATATGCTGTAAACTTATTTTTGTATTCCACATGGTCATAGTGTCATAGTCATACAGATGTACAGCACGGAAACAGACCCTTCAGTCCAACTCATCCATACCGACCAGGTATCCTAAATTAATCTAGAGATAAAAGGTACTGCAGATGCTGGAGAATCCGAGATAACAAGCATGGGGCTGGATGAACACAGCAGGTCAAGCAGCATCATAGGAGCAGGAAAACTTGACGTTTCGGGCCTTTTTCTGATGAAGGGTTTAGGCCCGAAACGTCAAGTTTTCCTGCTCCTATGATGCTGCTTGACCTGCTGTGTTCATCCAGCCCCATGCTTGTTATCTTAAATTAATCTAGTCCCATTTGCCAGTATTTGTCCCATCTCCCTCCAAACACTCCCTACTTGTTTACCCAACTAGATACCTTTTAAATGTTGTAATTGTACCCTCCTTAACCATTTCCTCTGGCAGTTCATTCCACACACTCACCACGCTCTGTGTGAAGAAGTTGTTCCTTAGGTCGCTTTTAAATCTTTCCTCCTCTCACCTTAAACCTATGCCCTCGAGTTTGGACTCCCCTACCCTCGGGAAAATACCTTGACTATTCACCATATTCATGCCCCTCATGATTTTTTAAACTTCTATGAGGTCACCCCTCAGCATCTGACACATAGCCCCAACCTATTCATCCTCTCCCTACAGCTCAAACCTTCCAACCCTGGCAACACCCTTGTAAATCTTTTCTGAACCCTTTCAAGTTTTACAACATCCTTCCTATAGGAGGGAGACCAGAATTGCACACTTTATTCGGAAAGTGGCCTAACCAATGTCATGTACAGCCATAACATGCCTCCCAACTCCTATACTCAATGCACTGACCAATAAAGGCAAGCATACCAAATGCCTTCTTCACGACCTGTATAATATGGTATGCCTCCCTTATCCATTACTGGCTCACATTTTCACTTTACACATCCTGTTCTTCTTTTCTACTCTTGCATACACACACCTTTTGAATTGGTGTCGTCTGCCCCAGAAATGGCCCAAAGAACCTGAACCTCTCCCTCCTGCGCCATGCCTCAAGCTATGCTTTGGTCCTCTGTTTTTCTTATTTCTTCCCTCAATGGTTGCAAGTGACTATGAATAATGCGGAGATCATCTTGGAAGTGCTTTTTGTTAATTTGCTCCCTAAATCTTGAAAATCCAATCATAGGACCTCAATACCTATCTGCGTGTTAGCTTGCTCCCTTCCTTTGACAGAATAATCTACATTGATTTGTGTGATATTCTTTATCCTGGCACTAGGGAGGCAACACACCATGAAGGACTCATAGTGATTGTGATCCCAGCTGTTGGTAACACTGGACAAGTCAGATCCCAGAGTGAGAGCTGGCTGGATAGACCATATGTTTATTTTTGCTATCTGTTTACCATGGTGGTCAGTCACTGAACATATTCAAACGCTGCCAATGTAATTACAGCAGAACATCAAAGTTTATTACTCACAAAGGGGAAATAAAAATCCGTCACCATATTACACTATTTAAAATGAACTCATTACAATTCTTGGAAGATTCAACCCTCTCATTCTCAACAACAACATTATGGACATCCAAACCTCAGTGATGTGTCATCCCATCTTCACTTTAAAGTTCCTCTTAAGGGACCTGCCTGGTCTCACTCTGTCTTCATGCTTGGTGCTGCCATCCTGTGCTTTTTTTATCCTTCCACTGATCTCATTATCTGCTGCTACTGTCTCTCTTTGACCTCACATCGGTCTCTTTGTGCACTCACTCTGTTGCTGCTATCTCTGTTGTCTTCCTATTGTTTTTGTTGTGTTCTTGCTAATATGGTAGTTTAAGATTCTCAGACTTGTGTTGCCTTGGAGATTTGAATGTTTTTCTTAATGTTTTGACATACCAAATTGAGGAGGTATAATTTCATCCTTATTAACTGATGTTTATAAAGCATTCAGTGTGTTAAATTTTTGCTTTCAGCTTGATTATTCGAGGTGACGTGGATGAACACGCTGTGCTGTGTAGTGAAGATAAAACGTATGATCTGAAGGTTGCTGATACGTCAAACATGTTGCTCATCATACCTGACCTCAAAACCCCTGATCAACTTGGATCTGAGTCAAGCGCAGACAGTTTGATACACTGTCAGGTGAAGTATTTATGTTTACAAGGACTCCTTTAAGGGATAATTATCTTTCTGCACGTATTTATTGAGATACAAGTGGTTTAAAAATAAAATCTCCAAATGGGAGTACTGCTGGGGAGTAGTAGGGGAGGCGATGGCCTTGTGGTATTATCGCTGGACTGTTAATGCAGAGATCCAGATAATGTTCTGGGTACCCGGGTTCAAATCCCGCCAGAGCAGATGGTGAAATTTGTATTCAATAAATGTCTGGAATTAACAATCTAATGGTGACCATGAATCCATTGTCAATTGTCAGGGAAAAACCCATCTGGTTCACTAATGTCCTTTAGGAAAGGAAACTGCCATCCTTACATGGTCCGGCCTACATATGACTCCAGACCCACAGCAATGTGTCTGACTCTTAACTGCCCTGTGGGTATTTAGGGATGGGCAATAAATGCTGCCTAGCTAGCAACACCCTCATCCCATGAATGAATTAAAAAAATGACATGGCCATCATGTATCATCCATTCCTAGTTGTCATGGGAAGGTGGTGGGCTGACTTTTTGAACTTGTTTAAGTACTTTGCTGCAATTGAATGGCTTGCTGGACCTTTCAGAGCACAGATAAGAGCAAAGTATCTTAGTATGGGACTGGAATCATATATGAGCCAAGCTGATTTAAGATGGATGGATCCTCTTTCGTTTGATTAGTGTGAATTAGTGTGCCGTTGGAACTTAATGATGATCTGCCACGTTGCTTCCTTCCCTTGGCTTAGTGGGTAATTGCATTATAAAGTAACGTAAGTTAATTCCCTGATCTATGCTGAGATAGCAGCAGGAGCACCTTCACATAGGGAATTTCAGCATTGTGACCCAGCAACAATCCATCTTTAAGATTCTTCTTAAAATCTGCCTGCTTAAGCAAATTCTTAATCAGTATCTTAATATCTACTTCCTCGGCTATGTCAGTCTTTGACTGCATTTGTGTAAAAAGCAACTTCAACCACTTTTCCACATTAAGGGCACATATAAATAGAAGTTTTGTGTTATGGTGTTCCATGATATTGTTACTGATCCTCAGTGGTAAGAGTTGAAAGGCTTTGAGGTTGAGTTCTCATAAACCTGACGAGTTGCTGCAAGTGGATCCCATGGATAACACATTTATACTCACTGTGATAACAATGTGCCAATGTTGCAGGAGTCTACCTGGAATTTGGTGGCAGGGACAGCAATCTAGTGGATTGGTTATGTCTTGGATGGTTTTTTAAGTGGCACAATAGCATCCTTCTTCACAGTGAAAACTTGAGCATTGACTGAGAGGTATTTTGGTATTTACAGCAGCAGGTCAAATGGGCAACTGATAAAGAAAATAGATAGACTGTAGGACAAGTGGTATAGAATATTTAAGCCAAGATATATTGTAAATCTATAAAACCTTACTAAGCTCATGATTGGAGTATTATTTGCATTTCTGGGCTGTGCACTATAGGAAGGATGTAGGAGAGGACAAAAAAGTATAGTATAAATTCACTAGATTATTGCTTGAAACATAGGGTTATTTTCTTGGAACAGGGAAAATAATAGGATGGTTTAATGGTGATTTCAAATTGCGAAGGGACGGAACTGGTTAAGTTTAAAAACAATACTGATTTGTGGATGCTGGAAATCTGACATAAAAGAACATTGAAACAGTCAATGAGTGAGGTGGTATCTATGAAGGGGGAAAGAGATTTAACATTTAGGCTGCTGGCCTTTCATCAGAACTGGAAACTGTTAGATACGAACAGGTTTGAAGCAGGAAAAGGGACCGGAAAAAAAACCAAGGCGGAAATTTGTGATTGGATGGAGGGCAGGGATGGCTGGCAAACAGTGATAGCAGTGTAAGATTTAAAGGAGAGAGGGAAACAAAAGATCGGTTCAGACTAAGTCTAAGTGGTTGAATAGAATAGTTGGGGGGAAAAGAAGCATGGAAATTTGACGGAGAATAAAGTTCATGGGGCTCAGGAATAAGGCTGTGGAATCATTTTTGATTCAATAAAAGTTTAACGTGCAGGTTATGTACAAAGGATAAGATAATTATTTGGAATTGAATGACAAGTATCAGCAGATTCCTTGTTATCAATGTGAATATAAGTTGCAGAAATAATACACATCGTCCTCAAATCGAACTGAGATTGCATATCTTCATAATTCACCTTTTAGAACAGTTATTTAGATTTCCAATAATCTTGTAGTGTTGGTTTTAATTCAAAAATGCTTTGATTTGTACAGATTTATGGTTTTGCTAAAAGCTACTGGGAATTGAAAAGAACTCGACCCAAATTGACGAAGTTGAAGAAACTTCTTAAGGAAAACCAATACGAGGGGCCTTCCAGTGAGAAAGAAAGAAATTCAACTTATTCAAAGGTATTGTCGGTGTATATTTATCCTTTCAGCCTATTATATCCAAAATATAGAACAATGCGTCCCAAACGTTGCCCCGCAGAGACTCCATTTTGAGCTCTGAAAATTACCTTGACACTCAGTGAGAAAAATCAGCATTGGGATGGTGAGCTGTGGGTGCCAGTGGCATGGTGTTTATCCTTCGGAAATTTTTAACAACCTACTTTTCCAGTGCCCCTTTCGGAGCAGGACTCCAGTTTGAAAGATCAGTTGATAAGGTCACGCCCAACGCCTTTGGAAAAAGCACCTTACGGCAGTGAAACCTCAGTCGGAGCTCCATGGCACCCAATGCTGACCTGTACCGCCCACTGGGTTATGATCCACAGGTTGGGAAGTCCTGAGATAAAATATGTTTTAAATTTGAACTAGAACTTATTGCTGATTTTATGAATTCCTCAAACTAGTGATGCCGAGGATGATTGTAACAGCCACCAGCCTGTCTAGCTTGAAATCAGTTTTCTCAGCACAAACCATTGAATTAAGTTCCCGTCTTATGGTCAAATTTGCGAAACTAAGAAGAGTAACTTTTGGCTCAGCTGGTAGTATTCCTGTGCTTGGGTCTGAATGCTATGTGTTTACGCACACTCTAGAGACTTGAGCACCAGAATTTAGGCTGACACTACCATTGTAATACTGAAGGAACATTGTACTGCCTGAGGTTCTGTCGTCTATATTAGACATTTACATACAGCAATTGCTTTCTGAGGTGGATGGGTGGATATAAATGATCCCGTGACTTTATTTCAAAGAAATTCAGAGTAATTTTCCCAGGTATCTGGGCCAGTGGTTATCTCTTGATCAGTGTAATTAACACATAATAACTAGCCATCATCATATCACTGTTTTTGATTTCCGGCTCAAGTTGATTACAAGTTTGCTACATTGCAACAGTGATCACACATCAAAAGCACAGAATTGGCTATGTTTTGAGACATCGTGAGAGGCATTATACAAATACAATACAATCCAGCCCCATGCTTGTTATCTTGGATTCTCCAGCATCTGCAGTACCTTTTATCTCTGATACATTCTTCTTTCTGTCTTGTGTGCCAAGCTGCATGATTTGAAGAATAATTGGAAATTGGGAAAGAATATCTGCAATGCAGAAAATAGTAATTACGTTTCCAGATTTACAATAAAGTTCATATGATCTTATGAGGGACCATTTTATTGAAGATGTCAATCTTCATTCCAAACCCCTCATTCTTCAGGAAGTTCATCTGGGACCAACACCACAGTTGACTTGCTGGGGGGGCAGGTAATTAGCTGTCAGGATTTATACTGGAATTTTAGGTGACAACTGAGTGGAGAGCGAAAGCCAACAATAACATGATTCTTTCTTTGATTGTTAAGCTACACAGTGTCAGTTCACAGCTCCATTCCAACCCCTGAGATTATTAACCCTGCAACTTGCCACCTTGTGAAGCTTCATGATTCCAACACGCCTTTCCTTCCATCTGTTGCTTCGCCAAAATTTAGTAAATTTAATTTCTGATATGCTTGTCTTTTGACTGATATTGCTGTTGCATTGCAGTATACAAAGGAAGATTTAATGGAAAGGATTCAAGCCAGTGAACAGGAAATAATGCAGCAGTTACAGCAGATACATGCATGCAGGATTGAAGGTAAATTGTAAGAGTAGTGTATAACTCATAGCGTTAAATTTCCACAGCAGATTCTCTTAATCATTTGATGGCTCTTCGCTGTAGAATAACAAAAACAGCGCCTATGCTGTTTTTCTGTATTTACACAACCTTCCACTGAGATTATTGTGGATGAGTAGAAGAAACATCTTCAGAAATTCAATCTTGGTGCTTCAGTTCAGCAGATGAGATGTCATATCCTTTGCTAGACCAGTAGGTTAACACAGAATATTGCTAAGATATAAATAGCAGAAGGTTCCTGGTTCCCACGGCCAACAATTGTTTATTTCAGTCCAAGTGACATGAAGCAGCAGCTGATTGGGCTAATCACAGTAAAGACTGTGGGACTGGACAACATCCAAGCTGTAAGATCTTGTATCAAGAGCAGCACCAATGGATCCTTTAACAATTGCATTGCATCTTACAACACTGAGCCATTTAAATTGTAAAGGTCCCAGATACAAGCCAGTGTCATGTCAGCCTACAGTAAGGATGAGGGTGAAATGTTAACCAAGCCACCTCTTCTGCTCGTTGGCCAGTGATTCCATCTTGAAAATGTGGTGTGTAGTTGACAACCAGAACATGATGGACTCTGTTCTCTTTGTTCCCCACAGTAGAATAAACAGAAATTATTTACTACACAGTGTTCATCAGGGTAAGTGGCTGGAAAATGGACATATACCTATGGGTTGTTAATGTTTAGAATGGACCAATTCAGGCACCTAACAGAGAAACCAAAAGCATCTTCAAACCAGATATAGTAGGAACTGCCGATGCTGGAGAATCTGAGATAACAAGGTGTGGAGCTGGATGAACACAGCAGGCCAAGCAGCATCAGAAGAGCAGGAAGGCCGACGTTTCGGGTCTGGACTTCAGAAGGGTCCAGACCCGAAACGTCAGCTTTCCTGCTCCTTTGAAGCTGCTTGGCCTGCTATGTTCATCCAGCTGTACACCTTGTTATCTCCAAATCAGATGGTGTTGTCAGACTGAGCTTTGTGAATATAGTTTGATGTTACCTGACAATCTGTGGTACTGTGTATTCCATGATGAAACCTTTAGTTCTGCCTAACATAAATATTAATCTCAGGTTATTGGTAACAGTACGTATAATATTCAGTTGACCGTACACAGAATAATTATATTAGTGCATGGAAAAAAACCTAGTCAAGTACCTTGGTTAGTTAATTCTTCACTGTTGAAGGGTATCATAAAATCTTGACACATGAAGGGCTCATAATCTTCTTGTTGACTTAAATACCTCTTATAAAGTGATTTCTTCTTGAAAATGTTTAACTATCATTCTTTAATAAATCATTTGAAGGGATAATAAAATCATTGAGGAGAGTTGGGCTTTGCTTTGCTGAAATGTTGCTATTTTTTGTCTATGATACCTGAGCTGCCTGGTTCATGTGATTCTGTCTACAAATATTCATCACTTTTGCAGTAGCTCTGAGGATATGTTTCACTGGTGAGTTAATGCTTTCCGGAAAATACTGCACTCCTACTAATGTACCTCATCCCCTTTAAAACAAGCAGCTTGCACTGACTGAGGTGATGTCTGTTCCTGCTAGGAAGCCAGAATATTATTTATGAGGGTTGAATTAAGATAGCAAGCTGTGCATTTCTTTTCCATCTATACTGATATGACTCCCTGGAGTGGCATGCTGAAAATCAAGCCCAGCTATTTGCTGGAGTTGGCACAAAGTTAAGGATTTTATAAAGTACATAAAGATCCCTAATTTACCTGCCTTTCAAAGCCACATCAATAGAGAGAATGAACCCGGTTTCTGTTTTTAACACGAATTACAATTTATTACAAATAATTTGACTCTAGCCACAGGAAGCAGTCTCGGAGCAGTGATTGGTGCGGGTGGGGGGGTGGGGGGAGAGTGGGGTTGGTGGGAGCAGGGGTGGGTGGGGAGCAGGGGTCGGTGCAGGGGGCGCAGTCCCGGAACAGGGGTCGGTGCGGGGAAGGGAGCAGTCCTGGGTGGGTGCTGGTGCGGGGGGAGCAGCCCTGGGTGGGTGCTGGTGCGGGGGGAGCAGTCCTGGGTGGGTGCTGGTGCGGGGGCGAGCAGTCCTGGATGGGTGCTGGTGCTGGTGATACAGTCCTGGATCCTAGCTTAAAGCAGCTGCGAGCCTGTACGGAACGGACTGGAGGCTTGGAACCGAGCGGGCAAACAGACAGGGTTAAAGAGGTTATGGACAGAGGGCAAAGATTGTAAAGACAGTTCAGTTCCCAGGTTCTATTGTTGAAATGATCTTTATGACTCTTCTGCTGGCCAGCTCCTTGCTTCAGTCATCTTTCTCCAGCTGCTTCCACTAGAAAGTGAAAGACAGAAGGTGACCAGTTCACTTACAACAAGTCTGTCACATATTTGTTAAATGTCACAGCTTACAATGAGATTTGCAGGAGAGATGAGCAGGTTTTCTTGAGGTTTACAGTGAGTTTTGATGATAGAGAACACAGAGAGACTGCTCCTGAGATCGGGAATCACTGAACACTTCTGTGTATCTATAATTTGTTCTTAGCTCCAGTTACCTGACAACGAATCTGTAGTGACTGGAATAAGCTGGATCTTGTTGAATCTGAGATTCCTGATTGGGTTTATTCACCTGGGCCATGCAGGAAAGCCCTGACTGACCAATATAATGGGGAGATTTAGAATTAGCGAGCTGGCTGGCCGTAGTCATTGTACTGTGCACAAGCAAATAAGGGGTGACTTGGTGACAGGATACTGGCCTTAGTGCAGTTTTTTCACAATCATACAGTTGTTGGCAGGTGAAAAAAAGTCTGTCATTCATAACTGGTCACTAGTCCTCAGTAAAAGCTACATGAGTTTACCCTCTTGGTTCCAATTTGTCGCCAAAGTGTTCAAACAGTTAGTTGTCTCCATGATGCAATGGACGTCAGGTTACTTTCTTTCAAATACTGCCTTTTAATACCGCTCTTTCTCGGATGAGTCCCCAGTTTTTTTTTAAAGAAAGCACTAAATAAAAAGACATGGTCCTTAGAGATTTTACCATCCCCGTTTATTTTCCTTTTGCTAATTAGGGTATTGGAGAATTTTGGAATTTGATTATGAAATGAAGCTGCTGAGCCATGTGACCCAGTTGGTTGATTCCGAGTCGTGGTCTTTCAGTAAGATTCCTCTCACTATTTGCCTACAAGAACTGGAACTTCTTGAACCAAGGTGAGTGACACAGTGTAAATAAACCATTGGTGCTGATGACTGAAATGTGCTTTGCTACTTGCTGTAAGGTGATGTGCTTTTGTTTCTGGTGTGGTCAATAACTTTGGCACAGAATAAAGCTGTGCCTCACATCATGTTGTAAATTGCTTTGTATTTCACGTAACATTCTAAAAAATCCCTTGCCCTCCTGTTGGTCTTTGATTTTAATTAGACAGTGGCAAACTTGATAACGCCTAATTGATTGTTGGTAAGTGTTCATATTTTGTTCATATTTTTGACGATGTACAGAGGGGAGTTTTGATAGTTTAAAAACAGATAATTCTAACTTCTAGCAACATATCACAGTTCACAAGATAGTTTTCAAACTTTTCCAAAGCCAGTAACACAAATTTCAGTTTTAATTGCTCATTAAAGTCGTCTTTAATCTTGGAAGAGTTCACGGAATCATAGAATAGATACCGTACAGAGGGAGGCCAATTAACATACCTGAAAAACAATAAACCAGTCTGACTCCCTCCCCTTTCTGCAGAGACTTGGAAATTTCCTTCAACTGCTTATCTACTTCTCGTTCGAAATCCACAGTTGACTCTGCTTTCACTACACTCCCAGGAAGTCCATTCCAGATCCTAATCACTCACTCTATAAAAAGGTTTACTTCATGTCTCCAAAGATTTTTCATGCCAATCTTCTTAAATCTATGTCCTCTGGTTCTTGAACCTTCAGCCACTGGGAACAGCTTCTTTCTGTTTTCACTGTCTAGATCGTCATTATGTGAAACATCTCTGTAAAATCTCTCACCCTTCTCTAACCCCAGCTTCTCCAATCCATCCACGTTCTGAACTCACCACAGAACAATTCTCTTTATAGAATTACAGGTTTGTTAAGGTGCAGAAGGAATCTTTTCAGTGGATTATGTCAGCTTTGTAAGCATTTTGACTAAGAGTGAAACTCTTGCCTTTTCCCCATAACCCTGCATGTTTATATTTTGTTTAAATAATCATCCAGACCTTATCTGAATGCCTCAATGGAACCTGTCTCTACCTCACTTTCAGACAGTGCATTCCAAATGAACCACTTGTGTTAGAAAGATTTTTTCTTGCTTTGCATTTGTTTCTTTTGCAAAACACTTTTAAAACTGTGCCCTCTGGTTCTTGATCCTTTCATGAGTGGGAACAGTTTCTCTCTGTCTACTCTGCCCAGACTCCTCATGATTTTGAAAATTTCCATCAGATTTCCTGCTTCTCTCCAAATCTCAACTTCACCGATCTATCCTAATAATTGAAGTTTCTCTAGATCCCCGGATCCGTTCTCATAAATCTCTTCTGCAGTCTCTCGCTGATGATTCACATCCATCCTAAAGTGTGGCACCAAGTACTGTACGCCATACATTAGTTGAGATTTAACAAGTATCCAATGTATGTTCAACATCTCTTTCCTGCCCTTGTATTCTATGCCCCCGTTAATGAAGCCGAGAATACTGTATGCCTTTTTACCAGCTCTTTCCACCTTTAGTGACTTATGGACCAAAGCACCCAGGTGTCTCTGCTCCTGTACAGCCTTTATAATAGTATCCTTTATTTTATACTGTCTCTACATGTTCTTTGTACCAAAGTGCATTTTATTTTGCACTTCTCTACGTTGAACTTCCTCTGCGACCTAGCTACCAATTCCACCAGATTGTCAGTGTTCCAAAGGAGCTCCGCACTATCCTGCATACAATTCTTCCAAGATTTGCGTTGTAGAAACATAGGACAAAGAGTGAGCCATTCAGCCCCTCAAGCCTGTTCCACCATCCAATGAGATCATGGCTGATCTGTGGCCAAACTCTGTATTGAACTTTAGCTCTGGCCCATATCCCTTCTAACCTTTGCTTAACAAAAATTTATCTGTCTCGGATTTAACATTAACAACTGATCCAGCATCCACTGCAGTTTGCATAAGAGAGTTCCAAACATCTACCACCCTTTGTGTGTAGAAGTGCTTCCTAACATCTCTCCTGAATGATCTGGCCCTAACTCTCAGGCTATGCCCCTTGTTCTAGAATCCCCAACCAGTGGAAATAGTTTATCTTTATCTACACAGCCTTTTCCTGTTAATATCTTGAAGACTTTGATCAGATCATCCCTTAACCTTCCAAGTGCGAAAGAAAACAGGCCTAATTTGTATACCACTCCTCATAACTCCACACCTGAAATCCAGGTAGCATTCTTGTCAACTCGAAGACCAATCTATCCTTCCCAAATGGTGATGTGCAGATCGGTCCACAGTACTCCAAGTGGGGTCTAACCAGGGTTTTGTATAACTGCAGTATAACGTTTGCACCTTGTACTCCAGTCCTCTGGATATCAAGGCCAGGATTCCACTAGCTTTCTCGACTATTTTCTGCAACGTTTCATGACATTTTAAAGATCTGTGTCTAAGGATCAAGTCTGTTTGGGCATCCACTGTATTTAACTTCATACCATCTACAAAGTATCATGAACAATCCTTTTTCTTGTACAAAGTGGAGAACTTCACATTTGCTTATGTTGAATTCCATCTGCCACAGTATTGCCCATTCACCTCGTGTATCAATATCCCTTTGTAATTCTATGCTATCATCTATATTGTCTACAGTGCTGCCAAACTTTGTGCCATCAGCAAACTTGGATATCTGACTTTCTATGTAATTACTCAAGTCGTTAATAAATATTGTGAATAATTAAGGCTTTAACACAGATCCATGTGGGACGTCGCTGGTCACATTCTGCCAATTTGAGGACGCATCCATTATCTTTACTTTCTGTCACCTGCTCCTCGACAAATTTCCCAGCCATGTCAGTAATTCACCCTCAATGGGCATGTAGCTTAGTTGACAGTCTCTTATGTGGGACTTTATCAATGCTTTCTGGGAATCCAAATGAACAACAAGCATAGATATTCTTCTGCCCACTACCTTAGTCACCTCTTCAAAAGACATAAGGGAGGAGCTGGCCAGAGTTCATTGCAAGGGAAGCCGAGCAGGGAAGACGGCGGAGCAGCAACGGAAGGAGTTTCTGTTGGTAATTCAGGAGGCACAGCAGAAATTCATTCCAATGAAGAAGAAAAATACTAAAGGGAGGATAAGCCAATCTTGGCTGACAAGGCAAGTCAGGGACAGCATAAAAGCAAAAGAAAGAAACATATAACGTGTTGAAGATTAGTGGGAAGCCAGAGGATTGGGAAGCCTTTAAAAACCAGCAGTGGGAAAGAGGCAAAGGATAGGAAATTATCAGCCGGTTAGCCTGACCTTGGTCGTTGGTAAGATTTTAGAGTCCATTATTAAGGATGACATCGAGGAGTACTTGGAAGTGCATGGTAAAATAGGGCTGAGTCAGCAATGGCTTCAGCAAAGGGAGGCTAAGGCTGATAAATCTGTTAGAATT
Organism: Ginglymostoma cirratum; assembly: GCA_024137785.1. Taxonomy (NCBI): domain Eukaryota; kingdom Metazoa; phylum Chordata; class Chondrichthyes; order Orectolobiformes; family Ginglymostomatidae; genus Ginglymostoma; species Ginglymostoma cirratum. The sequence continues at coordinate 15,335,231 of JAHRHZ010000077.1, read as the reverse complement.
CTTTGAGGAGGTAACATGCAAGTTAGACAAAAGAAAGCCAGTGGATATGATCTTTTTGGATATCTAGAAGACCGATGACAAGGCTGCCACACAGGAGGATACTAAATAAAATAAGAGCCCATCGTATTAGGGGCAGGGTACTGATATGGATAGACGATTAGCTGAGTGGCAGAAAGTAGAGAATAGCGATAAAATGGTCTTTTTCACGATGCTAGCCTGTGACTGATGGAGTTCTGCAGGATTCAGTGTTGGGACCACAACATTTCACGGTAGGTATTAACGATCTGGATGAAGAAATTGACAGTTTTATTGCCAGGCTTACAGATGACACAGAAAGGTGGAGGGGCAGGTAGTGTTGAGGAAGTGGGGAGTCTGCCAAAGGACTTGTAGAGGCTAGGAGAGTGTGCTGAGAAGTGGCAGGTGGAGTACAATGTGGGAAAATGTGAGGTTATGCACATTGGTAGGAAATATAGAGGTATAGACTATTTTCTAAATGGGGAAAGGCTCGTAAATCTGAATCAGAGGAATTTGGGAGCCCTACTTCAGGATTCTCTTAAAGTTAACATACAAGTTCAGTTGGTAGTTAAGAAGGCAAACGCAATGTTAGCATTCATTTCGAGCAGGTTATAATACAAGAGCAGAGATGTACTGCTGAGGCTCTGGTCAGATCGCATTTAGAATATTGTGAGTAATTTTGGGCGCTGTATCTAAGGAACAATGTGCTGGCATTGGAGGAGATTGATGAGAATGAATCCTGGGAATGAACGGCTTGATGTATGAGCAGTGGTTGGGGACTCTGGGTCTGTACTCGATGGAATTTAGAAGGATGACAGGGGAATCTCATTTGAATGAACAGAATACTGAGAGGCCTGGATAGAGTGGACGTGGTGAAGATGCATCCACTAGTAGAAGAGACTAGGGCCCGAAGGTGCAACATCAGAATAAAGGAACGACTCTTTAGAATTGAGATAAGGAGGAATTTCTTCAGGTAGAAGGAGGTGAATCTGTGGAACTCATTACAAAAGGTTGCGGAGGCCAAGTCATTGACTTTGTTGAAGATAAATAGGTTCTTGATTAACAATGGGATCAAGGGTTACAGGGAGAAGGCAGGAGGATGGGGTTGAGAAACATAGCCATGATTAAAAGGTGGAGGAAACTTGATGGTCCAAATGGCCTAATTCTGCTCCTTAATCTTATTGGCTTGTAGTTTTCCTCTCAGCCTCCTTAAAAAGCAGGGTGATTTGCAATGTTCTAATCCAGAGGGATGACTCCTGTATCTTGGGAACTTGGACAGATTGTAGTTTGGGAAACTACTATGTGCTCGCCTATATCCTTTAACACCCTGGGATGGAAACCAGTGGGTCCCGGGGATTTGTCACTCCTTAATTCAGTTTCATGCTTAATTTCTGATTGTTGTTTCATCAAAGACCTGAACAATATTGAAACTTCTCATCTCAAAAACAAAACTCGCCTAATTTAAGTACGGTTGGATCTTTCTTACTGTTTTCTTCGCAGAGACTTTAACAGAATCATGACCCTGAGTCTGAAAAAGGCTAGCGATATTCCCATCCTCCCATGCCATTCCTCTCATACCATTCCCATCCCATTGCATTTCACAGAGTGACTCTGTCAAACTATACCCCCTTCCCACTGCCACATGTAGCAGTTGCTGAGCTGACATTTTAAAACCCATCGAATTAACGTTCAATGGGATTGGTTGTGCGCAATGTAAACGTAATGAGGCTGCCCACAAGGTTGAAGCAAATTCTAGCTCTTCTGAGCACAGTGTGCTGGGCACCTTTCTACGAACATCCTGATTGCTGACCATAGCCAGTGCATGGTTGCTGGGGGCGACAGTAAGTAGCACTTATATACGCTCATCTCCAGCTCTAGCGTGTTTACACGACTGGAAGAAGGTGAGATGAAGGAATAAATCCTGGCACTTCAACACTCATTTGTCTCCCACCTTTTTTTTTAAGAAAAGCTGACTTTCATAAAAGTCAGCGAGACGCTACACTGTTTCTCCCTCTCTTAACCACTGTCAATTCTGCTTCAAGAGGATTGAAATGTTCCTCATCGATAATACGAATGGAATATATTTCCACCAGTCCTGTAAAATCTGTGGCACCCTTCCTTTGACCGTATGAACCTATTGTCTCAGGGCAATATAGGTAATCATGGTAGATTCTTTATTGTTTAGGTTCCGTCACGAGTCTAGGAAGCCCAGTGAAATCTTCTATTGATTGCTGTTTGCTAGTTGGTCAGCAACAGTTTGTATCAGGACCAGTTTCTTTTGGGAATTAATTTAACTCCTACTATCTTAAGGGTGTTAAGGACAAGATGAGCAGGCTCTAAAGTGCGGAGTATTTATTGTGAGTTGTCTAAACATTTCCAACTCTCTAATGCTTTATGTGTTGCCATGCTACTTATAAGATACCGGTGGTCTTAAGAGTTATTCCATCTCCACCATATCACCTCATTTATGTTAACTGTGACTACTATTTTTTATGCTATGGTGTTTAGTCTAATAGGACATTGGCACTTACTCTGTATCAAGCTTAAGTTTAGTGGGATGTCCATTAACAAAACTAAGTTTTGTGAAATCCTAATCAATTGGATCACCAGTTTCCCTTATGAATGCTTTGGGTAACTTGTCTAATGGTAGTATATTGTCTAATATAGGCACCTTTTCCAATGAATGTAGTCCGATAGCATTAATGGTACGAGCAAGCATCTGGCTTTTTTGCTGCTATGAAACTGTTACCTACGTCACATCTTTTACAAGTGACTGGCAGTCCTTGCCTTGTTTATAGTAACCATGTCTCGTTGAACTTGCTCGCGATGGTGGTGATGCTTGTTTTGAAGTGTAAATGCTATCTTCTCATTGTATTACTTGTAGCCTTATCTTTTATGCTGTTAGTACAAAGGTGTTTCCCTTGCTTTCAAACTTTAGTCTTGGCACTGAGCAATTGCTCCCACAGAGCTGCCTTCTCCAAAACTTTTGTCTCTTCCCAGTGTGGCTGCTCTTCACTGTCTTACTAACCCCATTGTTTATCCTGTACCTCTTACCAGCTCCAAGATGAAGGTTTCCTTTTGGAGTGCTGCTTCTGCTCTGTGCACCTATCTGCTCATCAATTTCTGCATTTTGGCTACAGACTGACTTTCTTTGTGTTCTTAAAGTGATAATATATTTAAAGGGGTAAATTCACTGCATTCAGAAATTTTTTAACCTTTCTTGAATAGATTCAATCCACTATTGTTACCTTGAGAATTTTCAGTAATATTGTCCACTGCTGATCACCATGTTGTATAGGACAGGGTGTTTGAGATCGTCTTCACTTTCTATTCTCATTAAATCAACAGTAAATATCCCCTGGAAGGGGGTGAGAGGAAAATAAAACCCCCTATCTAGATATTTTCTAATCAACCTGTTCTGAGACACTGTTTCACACTCTGGAGCGAGTAGGTCTTGAACTCAAGCCTCCTGCTTCTGATGTAGGGACACTACCAGTGCACCAGGAGGGCCCTTAGAAATTGAGTTCTTTGACATCCTCGTGAGACGAACAGAAGTTCTTTTTCCCCTCGAATTAACTTCTTTAAAGATGTTGTTACATACCTCGGGAAGCAGGTGAGACTGGAACCTAGGTACCTGGTCTCAAAGGTGGGGACCCTGCCACTATGCCGCCAGAGCCCTTGCATTCCCCCACTGTGTTGAGTCTAATGGCCTGTCTTAGTTTTTAGTGGCAGTGGACAGACCACCAAGTCTTAACAAGAGGCCCTCCTGCTGCAGAAGCAAACCTAGATTATTGCATGACAGCAATATGTACAAGTTATATTGACAAGTTATGCATAATTACAAAGATAATTGGGAGCTAAAGATAGTATGTTTCTCTTTATCATATCGTGATGCTAGACTGGTGATTCTGCACCCAAAGACTCTGACATCATCAAATTGGGTGGAGCTTAATGCAACTTCAACATTAACTCTTTCTGAACGATTACATTATGTAATAATGCTATGGGGGACAGGGACAGGCAGGAGAGTGAAGTTAAGGACTCTTTCAGATCAGCCATTATCTTATTTCAATGTGCAGCACGAGAGGCCAGATAGCTTTACTCCTGCTTTTGAATCTTGCATTCCTAATTTAAAATACCAGCTGGTTGAGTCACCAAAATATGCTGACATTGCAAGTTTTAAACTTTTCGATAACTAATAAATATGAAATGTTTTTGTTTTCAACAACAAAAACTTAATGAATAATCAAAGAGTATACACAAAGGGTTAAGCCTAATTATTGTGAGCTGCTTCTGTAATTTGTATGTCATTTACATTGCAGTTTTGCCAATATTTGAAAGACAGAATAAATATTTTTCAGGGAGATTTTTTTCAGTTGTTCATCTACCACTACAGGAATTAGCAATTCAATGCATTTGGCACAGCTAACCAAACAATTAGGTTCCAAACATCCTGTGTGCTGGATGTTCCAGGGTAGATGCTGCATTTTCAATGAAATTGCAGCAGTGCCACTGATTCCTTGGATTGCCTTTCAGTTTTATCAGTGATAGGCCACTTGGGTACAGCTGATCAATCGGTCTTAATGTAATAGGGAATTGAACTAAATTGTTGACTCTTTAAATTTTTTATCATATACTAAGTTTTGAAAGTTATCATAAAATGTCAGTGGCTCTGATTCTTCAAGGAGAATAGTGCAGATTTTAGCTGCTGTCAATAAATTGTGTGCTGAATGCTGTAATTTGCCTAATTAAGCTAGTTATAGAGTCATAGAGTAATACAGCATGGAAACAGGCCCTTCAGCACAAACTGGTCCATGTGGACCATGGTGCCCACTCAGCTAGTTCCAATTGCCTACATTTGGTCTATATCCCTCTAAACCCTTCCCACCCACGTACCTATCCAAATGTCTTCTAAATGTGGCCTTAACCACTTTCTCTGGCAGCCCATTCCATATACACACCACTCTCTGCATGAAGAAGTTGCCCCGCAAGTCCTTCTTAAATCTTTGCCCTCTCACCTTAAACCTATGCCATCTGGTTTCCAACTCCCCATCCCTGGGAAAAAGACTACACGCATTCATCCAATCTATGCCCCTCATGATTTTCAACACCTCAATAAGGTCACCCCTCATTCTCCTACGTTCCAAGGAATAAAGTCCTACCCTGGCCAACATCTCCCTGTTACTCAGGCCTACAATTCCGAACAACATCCTCGTAAGTCTTCTTTGCACACTTTCCAGTTTAACTATGTCTTTCCAATAACAAGGTGACTGAAACTGTACACAATACTCCAAGTGCGGCCTCACCAACGACTTATACAACTGTAACATAACGTCCCAACTCCCATACTCAATGCCTCGACCGATGAAAGCCAGCACGTCAAATGCCTTCTTCACCACCCTACCTGCCTGTGACGCCGCTTTCAACAAACTATATACTTGTACTCCTAGGTCCCTCTGTTCCACAACACTCCTCAGGACCTTACCATTTACTGTACAGGTCCTACCTTGGTTTGACTTTCCAAAATGCAACGCTTCGCACTTTTCTGTATTGAATTGCATTTGCCAATTCTCAGCCCACTTTCCCATCTGATCAAGATCCCTCTGTAATTTTTGAAAACCTTTTTCATTATCAACGATACCGCCTAATGTTGTATTGTCAGCAAACTTACTAATAATGCCTTGTACGTTCACATCCAGATCATTTATGTAAATAACAAATAACAAAGGTCCCAGCACCGACCCCTGTGGCTCACCACTAGTCACAGGTCTCCTGTCCGAGAAACAACCTTCAACCATCACCCCCTGCTTTCTACCAACAAGCTAATTTTGAATCCAATTAGCTAACTTTCCCTGGATCCCATGCGACCTAAGTTTGATGGCTAGCCTGCCATGCTAGTTGGTCAGAATTGACAGACATGTAAACATACACTATCAAAGACAACGAATCATGTATGTGAGTCAGTGACAGAATTCTCCGACCTAAGAACTGGCACATAAAGGAACTGTGGTACATAGCAGTTATGAAGTTAATTGTGCGAGTGGCCATAATACTGAATCCACTTTCTAAGTCATAATTATCTAGGTTTGTAGCAAGGAAGAGTGGTCTCATCAGGCTTCTGTGAGATAACTTCTAGCTTCAGGATCATCCCTTTTCTTGATCCTTAGATTTTAGCCAAACGACTATCTATCCATGCAATGATGTCTTTGTCAGATGCCCGGTATATGATATCTTATAAAATGCCTTTAAAATTATATGCGCCATATACGAGGTGTGATGATACTATGGCTTAAAGGAGATATATTTTCTCCTGGCTTTTGTTATGAAGAGAAGTTGAGATAAGAGGTGAGGAGCAGTCTGCTCAAGGCCTGTAAACAGCTTGTGAGGCTTTGGGATATTTTTAAATATAAGTTTATTTATAAGTTTTATGTATATATATTTTCAAATATAATTAAAAATAATAAAACTGGCTGACACTTAGAAGAGAAAGGGTGGTAGTGGACAGAAAATATTCAACATGGTCTCAGTTACGAGTGGTGTACCACAAGGATCTGTTCTCGGTCCTCTTCTATTTGTGATTTTTGTAAATGATTTGGATGAAGGAGCGGACGGGTGGATTAGCAAGTTCGCGGACAATACAAAGGTGGGTGGCATTGTGGACAGTGCGGAGGGTTGTTCTAGGTTACAAAGGGACATTGATAGGATGCAGAACTGGGCTGAGAAGTGGCAGATGGAATTTAACCCTGAAAAGTGTGAGGTGATTCATTTTAGAAGGACAAATTTGAAAGCAGAATACAGGGTTGATGGAAAGATTCTTGGCGGTGTGGAGGAGCAGAGGGATCTTGGGTTCATGTTCACAGTTCCCTGAAAGCTGCCACCCAGGTGGATAGAGTTGTTAAGAAGGCATATCATGTGTTAGCTTTCATTAATGGAGGGATCGAGTTCAAGAGCCGTGAAGTTATGCTCCAGCTATACAAAATCCTGGTTCGGCCACATCTGGAGAATTGTGTCCAGTTCTGGTCGCCTCATTACAGGAAAGATGTGGAGGCGTTGGAAAAGGTGCAGAGGAGATTTACCAGGATGTTGCCTGGAATGGAGGGAAAGTATTACGAGGAAAGGTTGAGGGAGCTAGGGCTTTTCTCTTTAGAAAGACGAAGGATGAGAGGTGACTTGATAAGAGGTGAACAAAATGATCAGAGGTATAGATAGAGTGGACAGCCAGTGAGTTTTTCCTAGGGTGGAGGTAGCTATTACGAGGGGACATAGTGTTCGAGTGAGTGGAGGTAGGTACAGGGGAGATGTCAGAGGTAGATTCTTTACTCAGAGAGTGGTAGGGGCGTGGAATGCATTGCCGGAGAAGGTAGTGGAGTTGGCCTCATTAGGGACATTTAAATGGCTATTAGATAGGCATATGGATGATGGTATAAGGTAGGGGTGGAGGTTAGATCGACCTTCGGATTAGGGTAGAAGTTCGGCACGACGTCGTGGGCCGAAGGGTCTGTACTGTGCTATACCGTTCTATGTTCTATACTGTGCATTGTCTTTATCAACCATTTTGTTAATTCCTCAGGGAATTCTATAAATTTTGACAACATAGTCTGTCTTTCAGAGGTGCATGCTTACTGGCCATGAATAACTTGTATTTCTCCAAGTGCTCAGTGGTGTCTTCCTGTAACATTGAACAACAGCTGACCAATAAACTCATGGCTTTTTTGTTTCAGAAGAGTGGTGCTACAATTTCCACCCTCCTGTCTTCTTGAACACATCTAAAAAGATTTTGGAAAATTACAATTACACTATCTGTTATTTCTTCCATAACTTCCCTTATAGGTCCCTAGGGTAGAATTCACATTATAACCACCTTTATCCACCTTTAAGTTTGAGTAATTATTTTCGCTGGAAAGAATAAGCTGCATTCACCTCACAATTTTTTTTATGCTGCATAATCCCACTTAACCAGCCCAGATTTCTTTTGTGCAGCTTTCCTGTATTCTTTACGCTTGTGCTGGTTTTCTCTTTTATGATTCGACCTGAAACCATCAAGTACTGCTTTACTTCAAGTTTGATCTCAACTCCCTCATCAACTTTGAAAACCCTAAATTTAGTCCCTTTCTTCCTTAACTTGATTTATTCCATTTTATTTCCTTTTAAATATTTCCCAACTGTTGATACACAGTTCTTTAGTCAGTTTGCTTCACATATTAAACTATGTGCTTGTGCCTTTTGCCTTTAGGGAGATGATAGAACATTGCCTTAATTGTTATGGCAAAAGATACACAAATGAAGGTAAGTGAGATATACAAGTTATTGATTAATTCATTGAATTTCAACTATTAAAATGGAAATTTACAGTTGGGTATATGTTCGCCATGTTGTATGCATTATTGATTGCTATGGCAGAGTTGTGGAGCAGTGATGTGATCCATTGATTGTAGGATCATTGATCTTTATTTACAGCACGTCGCTTTTGCTGTTTAGCACATACATTGTCAGTGTTCTAGCTTTGGCAGGTAAGCACCTGAATTTCAGGTACATTTGGTGCTGTTGCTGGCATGATATTTGCTTCTCATTGAATTATATTTTGCCATTTGGCTCGATGTTGGTGGAGTATTGAAGAAAATGGTCGGGTAATGAGGGTGCAGATTGCTGGTGATTTACAGTTCTGCCATTGCTGGCAGCCTGCAGGATTTCAATTTTGAGGTGCTGAACCTGTTCTTAATCCACCCCATTTACTATGGTATTAATGTCACAAAATGATGGAAGGTGGCATCAGTGTGAGATTGGGAATTGGTCTCCAAAATGATTGTGGGGTGGACACTCCTCCTAATGCTGTCATGGACAGACACACCATCAGGAAGTTTGATAATTATCGGGGCAAGCAGGTTCTCTTAATGTTAGGTGATAATCTGTTAATATTAGATTATGTACAGGTTAGGTGGATTGGCACATACTTCAGGTACATACTTCAGAGCTCTGTCGACAGTGGTGCTTCTTGGTGGTGGTTACTGAAGGCAGTCGGTTAGAGTGCATTCTGTGTCCTCGTTCCCCTCAGTGCTTCCTCTGAATTTTGTTTGTAGTGGAATAGCATTGATTCACCAGTTGAAGGATGGCGATAGGGAGTATTTTCTCGCCCAACTTTCTTTGACCTTGGACCATAAGAATACATGGAATCCAGAATCAATGTTGTAAACTTCCAAGACCATTCCATCCTGACTGTGCATCATTATACCACCACTTCTGGTGGGGACAGAAATTCTCAGGCAAGTGTCCTAAATAGCGTTTAACATTATGGCATCATCAGCAAGCATGCCCACTTCTAACCTAATGATGGAGGGAAGGTCATTGATGAAGCGGTTCAAAATGTTTGGAATGAGGATGGTATCCTGAGGAATGCCTACAATATTGTCCCAGTCTGGGCTGGTTGATCCCCAACAACCATAACCACCTTCCCATCTGCTAGATAGGGCTTTAAAGAGCAGACAGTCCTCCCCTAATTCCCATTGAATCCTGTTTTGCGAGGGCTGCCTTTTGCCAAACTTGGTGAAACGTGACATTGTTGTCAAGGACAATCACTCTCTCCTCATCTGTGGGGTTGAGCTCTGTTTTGTGGCTAAAGTGAGGAAAGCGAACATTTCATGGAGACGAAATTGGTCTTGAGGGAGGAGACGGGCAGAAGCAACTGACGGAATTGTTCCCATTTTCAAGCAAGAACGTAATTTAAAATCTCCTGAGTTAGATTGAAATCAGTTAGATGCTGTGCTAAGAACTGTATGTTTCTACAAAGAACAAACTAGGGCCAAATGACAACAGCTTTGTCGCTTGGGTCCTTTGATAGTTTGGGTTCCAACTGCGAGACTTGGCCGTTCCAATGTATAAGATTGAAAAACAAATTCCCATTCTAGATGAATATTGGATTTGTTTTGGTTTATTTGCCATTATGTCATCTAAACCATTACATTTTATGGATCGTCATGATTGTGAACCCACCTGTCTGTTCTGTATGTAGCTGTGGACTCTGTCTGAGCATATGTTTATAACTTATCAAAGTGCTGCACTCCATTTTCAGCAGGAGAAGTGTTTTATGCATTAAATGAGGATGAAGTTTGTAAGTCCATCGCACTGATGCTGTTAAGGAATGCTGTAAAATTCAATCTGTCTGAGTTTGAAGAGGTGTGGCAGCAGAGCGTACCTGAGGGCATGACATCAAGGCTCGATCAACTCAAGGTACACATTTCTTGAATAGTTGGCATTCTGCTTGTGTTCTGATAGTTTCTTTGTGCTTCCCAGTACTAATACCGAATAAGACAATCTTCTGTCTTATTTATTATACTTTAAGGCACCTTACCCCCATACCACTTTCTCTCCCCTCTCACCTCCACCCACCATATTATTCACCTACACCCGAGTACATAATGAGAACACCACCTTCTCCCATGTTATTGTTAGTACCATTTGGTGATTGTGCTAAAAGATTGAGGAATTGAATTATTCATTCCTTATTACCTCTCTGAAGCTGTGCCTACTTCCTGCTCTGTACTTCCTCTGATGAACAGGCCCACATCAATATCAGACAACAGGTATATTTTAAAAAAAAACCTTAGGCCAAAATGATGATATTTTTTAAATTGACCCAAGAATTTGTGTCAATGCCTATAAAATTCACTGGCATTTGATAATCACCCTGATTATTCTGTTTTGAAGGGAAAGGAGTTATAGATTTAATTAGCAGAAATTACAATCAAATATTTAAAAGACAAAAAAAGAGAATCACCAACATTTTGGAAAAACAACCATGCCCCATTCCTCTGGCCTATACTTCACTCCTTGTCAGAGCTGCTGTCTTCATTCTCAGCACATATTCTTTATTGGGATTCAAAATCTTTGTTCTCATATATTTCACGGTAGTTCTATCTGCTTTTTTCGATTCCTGGTTTCTGCCAACAGCTGATACAAACCACCACAATACTGTATATATTTCTGTCTCAGTCGTTTGTTCCCTGTGTCTCCTTATTATCAGAAATTAGACATTCTTTCACAAAATTAAAATACTGCAGATGCTGGAAATCTGAAGTATCAACAAAGTGTTGGAGAAACTTGGCAGGTCTGACAGCATCTGTGGAGAGAGAGAGAGAGAAAAACCGATGCTGTCAGACCTGCTAAGTTTTTCCAGTACATACCGTTTTTATTTCACTTTTTCCTTTGACTACCCCATCCCCTTTCACATCTTCTTCCCAGACTCTGTGTCCAATCTTGCTCCTTAACTCTGTAGCAAATTTCTGTACCAGTGAAAGCACAATTGTGAAGATTGATTCATATATGGAACATTTCCAGGAACTGATGAGAATTTACTCAGTTCTTTTTATGCCAAAGTTAGTTGCATATAGCTGAGTAGTTGCCTCATTCTTCTCTCACAATGTTATGTGGTACGTCAGCCAGTAAACATTTGAAGTTGCTATTGAACTACCACGTAACAAAAGCATTAGGTCCACCCAGAATAAAATTATGGTTCATGACTTAAATCCCTTTTTAAGGTGATTTGGAAAGTAACAGATATAAACTAACTCTGGGTAATCCTTGATTCCATGATAATTTGGCATGAATGTTTTAAATGGCCTTGAATTTCTGGACCCAGAAAGATGCTTTGCTTCAGTTATAGTAAGTTCCCTGCCCACCTTCAATGCTGCTTCATTTTCCTCATTTGTTGCTGCTCCATTTAGGGAATATTATTTGTGGCACGTTCATCAGTCAAATGCACTGTCAAATTATTCCTTCTACCATTCAAAGTAAAAAGTAAAGTCACCATAGTGTTGCTCGATCATGAGAGAAAGATGGCTGGTGGTGTTAAACCACAGGATCACCATGCCTCAGGTGAGGGCAGAGGTTGAGAAGGCAGGATCTTCATGGTAACCTCAGCCGGTGCAGGACTTGAACCCACACTGTTGGCATCACTCTGCATCACATACCAACCCTCCAGCCAACTGAACTAACCAATCCCCTGTGACTTGCAGCACTAAGTTTGCAGAATGGATCTGTGTATATGTGTAGCTCTCAGACAAAGTAAGAAATAACTAAGCAAAGGGAGAAGAAGGTGCTTTGAACCTTAGCAAGCACAACGCTAGCTATCTTCCCAGACATCAGAGAAATTACTGGATCACAGCAAAACCAGTAACTCCTCGCCAGAGACCGTACCTGCTCCTGTTCCAGATTGAGTCCTCTGGGTTGACATATTTGTTTGTTTGCGACCGCTATGTATACTCTATAAAGCTGGCATTTTTTGTCCAATTAATTTACTAGTGAACAGTAAATAGAAAATGGCTACGCAGTTGTATTAAGATAACAAGGTGTAGAGCTGGATGAACACAGCAAACCAAGCAGCATCAGAGGAGCAGGAAAGCTGACGTTTTGCGTCTGGAGCCTTCTTCTGCTGTGTGCATCCAGCTCTACACCGTGTTATCTCAGATTCTCCAGCATCGGCAGTTCCTACTATCTCTATGCAGTTGTATTACTATTTTTGTAGCAGTGTTTCTTGTACCACAGTGTATAAAATGTTCAAAGCAAGATTTTGGTAAAAATCAGGAATTTGGAGCACTTGTAAAACAACTTTTGCATCAAATAAAAATAGAAAGAAGTCAACAAAAAAAGCAAAGGGACTTTTCATGCCTACTTTATGTTGCTTTTTCCCTTCTTCTTCTCTACTGATGTCTTGATTGCGTACTGAAATAGTGTGCAGTGGCACGGCATACTCAACAGAAGTTCACTCAAACCTAATTCTTCAAATGTACCCAGAATTCACGCTGCTGTGGTATAACAATTGAGCGCATGCACTTCGAGCAAGATGATCATTAGAGCGGAAACCTTGGCTTATTTCATCACCCTGGCCAAGTATGGGAGTGTAGTGAATTGGTTTCATTCGAGCCAGTGAACTTAAACCGAAGTTATTTGTGAAGGAGAAAACAGAGTTAACATTTCGGGTCCGGTGACCCTTCTTCAGAACTGGTGGTGGCTGGGAAAATGTCAGTTTATATGCAGAAAAAAGGAAGGTGGGTGGGGTAGGGAGTAAACGATAAGATAGAGCCCAAAGAGAGAGAAAGACAGTCGGACAGACAAAGGAGTTGCTAACGATCAGGCTGGGAGGGTGAATAGTTGTCAATGGAGACTGTTAGTGACTAACAACAGGGGGTGTGTAGTGGCAGGCTTTGTGGTAACAAGGCCTGGTGTGTGAGGTGGGGGTCTGGGACATGGGAGAGTTTAGGCCCTAAAATTATTGGACTCAATATTGAGTCCGGAGGGCTGTAGGGTCCCCAGGCAGAAAATGAGGCGTTGTTCCTCCAGCTTGTGTTGGGCTTCACTGGAACACTGCAGCAAGCTGGAGACAGAGATGTTGGCCAAGGAGCAGGGTGGTGCATTGAAGTGGCAGGCAACAGGTAGTTCAGGGTCTTTTCTGCGAGTAGAATGTAGACGTTCTGCAAAGCAGTCGCCAAGTCTACGCTTTGTTTCCCCAATGTAGAGGAGACCGCATTGTGAGCAGCGAATGCAGTAGACTAGATTCTGGGAAGTGCAGGTGAAGTGTTGCTTCACCTGGAAGGTATTTTTGGGCCCTTGGATAGTGGGGAGGGAGGAGGTAAATGGGCAGGTGTTGCCCTTCACCGGTTGCAGGGGAAGATGCCGTAGGGCTGTGTGGGGTTATTGGGAGTGAAGGCCGGTGTCCCAGAGGGAACGGTCCCTGTGGAAGGCGGACAAGGGAGGGGAGGGGAATATGTGTCTGGTGCTGGCATCCTGCTGGAGGTGGCGGAAATGGCGTCTGATGATCTTCTGGATGTGGATGCTGGTGGGTTGGTAGGTGAGGATAAGGGGAACCCTATCATTGTTGCGGGACGGAAGAGAAGGGGTGAGGGCGGAAGATTGGGAGATGGGTTGGACCTGGTTGAGGGCCCTGTTGACAACAGAGCTGGGGAAACTTCGATTGAGGAAGAAGCTAGACATTTCGGAGGGTCCCTTGTCGAAGTTGGCCTCATCTGAACATATCTGATGGAGACGGAGGAACTGAGAGAATGGGATGGAGTCTTTACAGGAAGTGGGGTGTGAGGATGTATAGTCCAGGTAGCTGTGGGAGTCAGTGGGTTTGTAATAGATATTAGTGGCCAGTCTATCCCCAGAAATGGAAACAGAAATGTCAAGGAAGGGAAGGGAGGAGTCAGAAATAGACCAGGTGAATGTGATGGCAGGGTGGAAATTGGAGGCGAAATTGATGAACTTTTCCAATTCCAGACGAGAGACGGAAGCAGCACCGACGATATCATGGATGTATCCAAGAAAGAGTTGTGGGTGGGGGCCGGTAGAGGATTGGAACAAGGAATGTTCCACATACCCCACGAAGAGACAGGCATAACTAAGGTCCATGCGGGTACCCATGGCAACCCCTCTTACCTGAAGAAAATGAGAGGAGTTGAAAGAGAAGTTGTTGAGGAGGAGGAGGGTGGTGGTGGGTGGAGATGGTTCAGGTCTTCATTGTTTTCATTGAAAGTTTTCATTGAGAACTGTCGATGTGACATTAGTCGCCTCAATTTCTCTGCCCCTCTCAACAAATCCAATCTGTCTCCCTCCGAACTGACTGCATTCCATGCACTCAGATCTAACCCTGACTTTGTCATCAAGCCTGCCGATAAGGGTGGTGCTGTTGTTGTCTGGCGTACTGACCTCTACTTTGCAGAGGCTGAGCGCCAGCTCTCAGATACCTCCTCCGACCTTTCCCTGGACCATGACCCCACCATGGCACATCAGGCCATTGTATCCACTACAGTTACGGATCTCATTTCATCTGGATCGTGGGGAGGGAGGAGGTAAATGGGCAGGTGTTGCACCTTCGCCGGTTACAGGGGAAGGTGCCGTAGGGCTGTGGGGAGATGTTGGGGGTGAAGGAAGTGTGGACCAGGGTAGGGACATGGGAGTTTCATCCTCTGCTTCCAAGCTAATAGTTCGCCAATCCCGCACAGCCTGTTTCTACCTCCTGCCAAAAATCCACACACAGGACTGTCCAGGTGGACCCATTGTTTCAGCATGTTCCTGCCCCACAGAACTCATCTCTTCCTACCTTGACTCAGTCTTGTCCCCCCGGTCCAATCCCTACCCACATACATCCATGATTCATCTGACGCCTTACACCGGTTTCAAAACTTCCAGTTTACTGGTTCCAGCCACCTCCTCTTTACAATGGACGTGCAATCCCTTTACACATCCATTCCCCACCAGGAGGGTCGTAGGGCCCTCCACTTATTCCTGGAGCAAAGACCTGAACCATCCCCACCCACCACCACCCTCCTCCGCTTGGCCGAACTTATCCTCATCCTTCCCCACTATCCAGGGGCCCAAAGATACCTTCCAGGTGAAGCAACACTTCACCTGCGTTTCCCAGAATTTAGTCTACTGCATTTGCTGCTCACAATATGGTCTCCTCTACATTGGGGAAACAAAGCGTAGACTTGGCGACTGCTTTGCAGAAAGTCTACGTTCTACTCGCAGAAAAGACCCTGAACTACCTGTTGCCTGCCACTTCAACGCACCACCCTGCTCCTTGGCCAACATCTCTGTCTCCAGCTTGCTACAGTGTTCCAGTGAAGCCCAACGCAAGCTGGAGGAACAACGCCTCATTTTCCGCTTGGTGACCCTACAGCCCTCCGGACTCAATATTGAGTTCAATAATTTTAGGCCTAAACTCTCCCATGTCCCAGCCCCCTACCCCACACACCAGGCCTTGTTACCACATAGCCTGCCAATACACACCCCCTGTTGTTAGTCACTAACAGTCTCCATTGACAACTATTCACCCTCCCAGCCTGATTGTTAGCAACTCCTTTGTCTGTCCGACTGCCTTTCTCTCTCTTTGGGCTCTATCCTATCGTTTACTCCCTACTCCACCCACCTTCCTATTTTCTGCATATAAACTGACATTTTCCCAGCCACCGACAGTTCTGAGGAAGGGTCACCGGACCCGAAACGTTAACTCTGTTTTCTCCTCCACAGATGCTGAGACCTGCTGAGCTTTTCCAGCAACTTTGTCTTTGTTCCTGATTTGCAGCGTCCGCAGTCCTTTCGGTTTTTATTCTGAAGTTATGTGTGCTTTATTACTGTTCACTCGATAATTAAAAGTTGTTTTTTCCTGATTTCCTTTCAAAATTTTGTTCTTTAATCCGTGTTTTCTGTAATTTTCTATTGTACAGGGTGTTGCTCTTGTCGATAGAAATTCAAGACCACAAGTGATTTTTCAATTAAATGTCGAGGATCTGCCAGAGAACACACAGGAACGTTTCAACAGCCTATTTAACATCAGAGCAAAATGGACTGAGGAAGATATTGCTCCATACATCCAGTGGGTATCTTTAGAATTGAGTTTGTGCAGCCTGTTGCTGTTTGCTGTGAGTTGCTGAATTCTGTGTATTAAAGACATAAAAAAGGTGGACGCAACAAACTTATCTGTCACAGTCTTAGTGTCATAGAGGTTTAAAGCATGGAAGCAGCCCCTTTGGCCCAACTTGTACATGCTGCCAAGTTCTAAAAAGCGAAGAACAATACAGTGCAGGAACAGGCCCTTCGGCCCTCCAAGCCTGCCCCGACACATTTTGCCCTTCCATACTAAAACAGTCTTCGCTTTCAGGATCCATATCCCTCTATTCCCTTCCTATTCGTGTATTTGCCTAAATGTTTCTTGAATGCTGCTATTGTGCCTGCTTCCACCACCTCCTCAGGCAACATGTTCCAGGCTCTCACCACCCAAAACTTGACTTAAGATCTCTCTTAAACTTTGTCCCTCGCACCTTGAACCTGTGTCTCCTAGTAATTTACCCCTCTACCGTGGGAAAAAGCCTCATACTTTCCACTCTACCCATGCCATTCACAATCTGATAAACTTCTATTAGGTCGTCCCTTAACCTCCTGCATTCCGGTGAAAACAAACCCATTCTATCTGACATTTCTTCATTGCTAAAATTCCCCCATACCTGGCAACATCCTGGTAAACCTTTTCTATACCCTCTGCGAAGCATCCACTTCCTCTTGGTAGTGTGGTGACCAGAACTGTATGCAATGTTCCAAGTGTGGCCTAACTTATGTTCTATATACCTACAGCATAACTTGCCTATCCTTATATTCAGTGTTCCTTCCAATGAAGGCGAGCATGCTATAAGCCGTTCTTACTACCTTAGCTATCTGCACTGCCACCTTCAGTGATCTGTGGACCTGCATACCCAGATCCCTCTGCATTTCAATATTCCTAAGGATACTGCCATTCACCGTATAATTGTCACCCGTACTTGACCTTGCAAAATGCGTCACCTCACATTTGTCTAGATTAAACACCGTCTGCCATTTTTCTGCCCATGTCTCCAACAGATCTATATCCTGCTGTGTCCTCTGACAGTCCTCCTCAGTATCCACAACTCCACCAATCTTTGTATCCTCCACAAACCTACTAATTAGACCAGCTATGTTTTCCTCCAAATCATTTACGTAGATCACAAACAGTAGAAGTTCCAGCACTGATCCTTGTGGAACACCATTAGTCACAGCCCTCCATTCCAAAAAGCATCCATCTACCACTACCCTCTGTCTCCTACGACTAAGCCAGTTCTGTGACCATATTGCCAGCTGACCCCAATACCATGTGACCTTCATTTTTTGTACCAGTTTGCCATTCACAATTAATCTGTCTGCATCTGGTCCATATCCGTCCATACCTATCCCATCCATGTACCTGTCCAAATGTTTCTTAAATGACAAAATTGTACACTCCTCCATCACTACTTCTGGCAGCCTGCTCCAGATACTCACCACCCTCTGGGTGAAAAAAATTGCTCCACTGGACCTTTTTGTATCTCTCCTCTCTTATCTTAAACCTATGCCCTCTTGTTTTAGACTCCCCAGTCATGGGAAAAGCTCTCAGTTATTTGCCTTAGCAATGCCTGTCTTGATTTTGTAAACCTCTATAAGGTCACCCTTCAGTTTCCTATGGTCCAGGGAAGGAAGTCCATAGAACATAGAACAATACAGCGCAGAACAGGCCTTTTGGCCCTCAATGTTGCGCCGACCTGTGAACTAATCTAAGCCCATCCCCCACACTATCCCATCATCATCCATATGCTTACCCAAGTTTAAATGCCCCTAATGTGGCTGAGTTAACTACATTGGCAGGCAGGGCATTCCACGCCCTTACCACTCTCTGAGTAAAGAACCTGCCTCTGACATCTGTCTTAAATCTATCACCCCTCAATTTGCTGCTATGCCCCCTCGTACTAGCCGACATCATCATCCTAGGAAAAAGACTCTCACTGTCCACCCTATCTAATCCTCTGATCATTTTGTATGTCTCTATTAAATCCCCTCTTAGCCTTCTTCTCTCCAATGAGAACAGATCCAAGTCCCTCAGCCTTTCCTCATAAGACCTTCGCTCCGGACCAGGCAACATCCTGGTAAATCTCCTCTGCACCTTTTCCAATGCTTCCACATCCTTCCTGTAATGGGGCGACCAGAACTGTACTCAATATTCCAAGTGAGGCCGCACTAGCGTTTTGTACAGTTGCAGCATGACATCACGGCTCCGGAACTCAATCCCTCTACCAATGAAACCTAACACACCGTATGCCTTCTTAACAGCACTATCAACCTGGGTGGCAACTTTCAGGGATCGATGTACCTGGACACCAAGATCCCTCTGCACATCCACACTACCAAGAATCTTTCCATTGACCCAGTATTCTGCCTTCCTATTATTCTTCCCAAAGTGCATCACCTCACATTTATCTGCATTGAACTCCATTTGCCACCTTTCAGCCCAATTCTGCAGTTTATCCAAGTCTCCCTGTAACCTGCAACATTCTTCCACACTGTCCACCACTCCACCGACTTTAGTGTCATCTGCAAACTTACTAACCCATCCACCTATGTCTGCGTCCAAGTCATTTATAAAAATGACAAACAGCAGTGGTCCCAAAACGGATCCTTGTGGCCCACCACTCGTAACCGGACTCCAGGCTGAATATTTTCCATCAACCACCACTCTTTGCCCTCTTTCAGAAAGCCAGTTTCTAATGCAAACTGCTAAATCTCCCTCAATCCCATGCCTTCGCATTTTCTCCAATAGCCTACCATGTGGAACCTTATCAAAGGCTCAATAGTCCCAGCCTATCCAACTCTCCTTATAACTCAAACCTTCCAGTCCATTCTAGTAAATATTTTCTGCACTTTTTCTATGTTGGGATGACCAGAAATGCACACAGAACTCCAAATGTGGCCTTACCAACATCTTGTATAGCTGCAACAAGACATCCCAACTCCTGTGCTCAATGACTTGGAGACAGTAAGGACTGCAAATGCTGGAAGCCGGAGTCAGTAGATGTGAAGCTGGAAAAGCACAGCAGGTCAGACAGCATCCGAGGAGCAGGAAAGTCAACGTTTTGGGCCGAAACCCTTTGTCAGAAGTAAATAGAGGGAGGGGTTGGGGCTGGGGAATGGTAGGTGGAACGGTCTGCTTTCCACAGGGACCATTCATTCCATGACTCCCTCATCAGTTCTATGCTCCCTACCACCTTCTCCCCCACACCTGGTACCTTTCCCTGCAACCATAGGAGGTGCTACACCTGCCCCTACACCTTCCCTCTCACCTCCATCTAAGGCCCCCATCAATTCTTCCAGATCCAGCAGAGATTCACCTGCACTTTATCCAACCTGATCTATAGCATCCATTGCTCCTGATGTGGTCTCCTCTATATCAGGGAAACCAAACGCAGACTCGGGGACTGGCTCACAGAGCATCTGTCTGCACGCACCAACCAACCCGACTTTCCGGTTGCCATCCATTTTAATTCCCCCTCCCACTCCCCTGGTGACATGTCCATCCTTGGTCTCCTCCAACGCCAGAGTGAGGCCAAATGTAAACTGGAGGAACAACACCTGGTAATTCACCTTGGGAGCTTACAGCCCAACAGCCTTAATATTGACTTCATCAGCTTCAAAATCCCTCCACCCCCACCCTTATCCCATGTCCATCCCCCCCCTCCTCCTCTCCTCCCTGACCTGAACTAACCTGTCCATCTTCATACTCACTCTATCTGCACCACCCTTCCCACTGACCAATCACATTAACCCCCTACCTGCATCCACCTATCACCATCTCACCCACCCTTTCCCCAGCACCACCCCACCCCTCCCTGCCTCTAATTACATCTAGGCTCCCCTCTCCAGTCCTCACAAAAGGTTTCAGCCCGAAATGTTGACTTTCCTGCTCCTGAGATGTTGTCTGACCTGCTGTGCTTTTCCAGCTTCACTCCTATAC
Organism: Ginglymostoma cirratum; assembly: GCA_024137785.1. Classification (NCBI taxonomy): domain Eukaryota; kingdom Metazoa; phylum Chordata; class Chondrichthyes; order Orectolobiformes; family Ginglymostomatidae; genus Ginglymostoma; species Ginglymostoma cirratum. The sequence continues at coordinate 15,314,893 of JAHRHZ010000077.1, read as the reverse complement.
TCAATGCTCTGACCGACGATAGCAAGCATGCTGAAAGCTTTCTTCACCATCGTGTCTATCTTAACTCCACTTTCAAGGATCTATAAACCTGTACCCCTAGATCTCTTTGTTCTATAACACTCCGTAGTCATTGACTCTGTAAGTCCTGCCCTGGTTTGACCCACTGAAATGCAACACCTTGCATTTACCTAAATTAAACTCCATCTGTCAATTCTCAGCCCACTGACCCCGGTGATCAAGATCTTGCTGTATTCCCAGATAACTTCCTTCACTGTCTACTCTACCACCAATCTTTGTGTCATCTGCAAAAGTTATTGGAACAATTTGATGAGTGATCTGATTTCACAGATTTCTTCTAATAATAATTGCTTCACACCTGGCCTATTTTCGCTGCTCCTGTCTCGGGTTACCGCTATTTCCCTGGGAATTGTGATCTGCTAATTTTGGATCATTTTTGCCTTTGCTGCCCTCTAACATCTTTTAAATTAAAGTGTAACTCTTTGCTCCAATGTTCTGAGGTCCAGTGGAAGGGAAACTTGGCCCATCTGTTATTCACTTCTCAACATTTGACTCTAAGCCCAGCTTCTCACTTTAACACTCCATGCCAACAGTAACTTCAGACCCAAAGTACTGTTCTTCTGCCCTGCCAACACCAATTTGCACACCCAGGAGCAGCACCAGCTATACCGGCATATGAGTTGCCAACCTGAAAGCTCAACACAGGATTACATGCATGTTACAAATCAGTTGAATCAGTGCCTATGGACAGAGCTAAGCAATTCTATCAGAGATCAAAGCTCTGCAACCCTGCTATATTCAGTCATAAATGGTCATGGCCAATTCAATAATTAATAAGAAGGTGTGAATTTAATTCACTCTGTAGGATCTCAATAAACTGCTGACATCACTCAATACAGCATTGACATATCACCAAGCTCTCACTCCCAGTCGCCCTAATCTTACTGTATTCTTGCTGGACTGACAATTGATTGAGGTCAAGCCTGGAATGAGTAGTAAATGAACCAGAAACTCTGAAACCATGTAAATTGTGAGATGAAATTACTTCAATATGTTTTGAATATGCCTAATACTAGAAAGCAGGCTTTACTGTTGTAGATATGTAGTCTGTAGTTTACCTGTAGGTCTCGTGGTGAAGTGGCAGTGTTCCTATCTCTGTGCCAGAAACTCTGGGTTCAGGATTTGATGGCCACGGAAGGAGTTTTGTAACATGGCCAAAATGTTGAATATCAATCTGTGCAGCCTTGTGACATGCCTGTGGCAGATAGTAAGAGTGGAAGTTTCCTGCTCAACCAGAATCAAGTGGTAACTGCAGTGCAATAGTCCCCTACATTAAAACACTTCACATGCATGTTGTTGTCTCACAAGCAACAACCTCATTCCAAGGGACTGCCAAACATGTTTATATGCTTTAGAATATAACCTTTTCTTTGGAAATAAAGTTTCAGTTGTAGAAAATAGGCTGGTTGAGAAACTAGTAAATGCAGAACTCGAATTAGTGCAAGTTTTAAAAAGGCTTGGAGTTAATTACACTTGAAAGGGTGGAGCCATGTTGACTTAAGAAGTTAACAGCTAGAAAAGCAAGATCATAAAACTTGTTTCGCATAAAAAGTGGGCTTACTTAGATAAAGAACTAGGAACCAGCTAATTGCCTAGACCCTAGGTCTAGGCTCGAAATGTCAGCTTTCCTGCTCCTCTGATGCTGCTTGGCCTGCTGTGTTCATCCAGCTCTACACCTTGTTATCTCAGATTCTCCAGCATCTGCAGTTCCTGCTATCTCTGAGGAAATTACAGCTTGGGCATGGCGTTTGCAGGTAGCAACTCACTGGGAGGAGGTAGCCAAAGTAACTGACAATTAGTAGGCCTGTGCTGTAAGTGGGGGGAAATAAAGCAACCTTCATAATTTGCTGTGTGGAATGCAATTTGTGCCTATTCTCCGTTTGGGTCACTTGAGGAAGAGAAGCCGAAAGATTGCCTAGACCGAAGCTAGTGGAAAAATCTGCAGTGAACTTCACTGAGTCTAGTAGCAAAACAAAGCTTCCACAGATGAGCTTGGAACCATTGAGTTGAACAACTAGAACAAGGGACTGAGGCATCCACAGTCATGGGGGTTTGGGGGAGGGGGTGGTTGGTGGATCATGAAAGTCTCACCTTAGAATAGCGGGAACTGAGGGGAATCAACATAGTTTCCAGGGGATTCTGGCACACATTTGGATGGTTCTGATAGAAATAAATCTTAAGATTTGAGAAGGCATTAAAGAATTCTTTGGGGAAGTAAGAAATAAGTCTTAATGCAAAGCATCCACAGTTACAGACCACATTGTGAGTTAATTATACTTATTTTGTTTAAGACTTTATTAAGTTTGATTTTATTTAGAAATGTGAAATATTGTGTAGTTCCGTTGATTAATATAAGGTGTTTGGATTTTTCTTTAGGTGTTAATGATGCCTAACAGGGTTGTAATAATATATACTTGAAATGTGAAGGAAGTAAGCTGAGGGAGATAAGCAATACTGTTTGAGATCTATGAGATGTTACTTGATATATACAAAGCTGATGGTTTTGTTCTTGCTACAAAAACACAATGGACACTGCCCTCCTCAGGCTGAGAATTAGAGAATTCCACTGAAATTTTAGTTCTGGAATGAAGAAGTTATTCAAGGTAGAATTAAACTGTTGTTAGTTCTTGGCATATACTTTAGTTCCCTTTAAGGAACAATGGGGAAGCATTGAAAGGATTAGCCTACTGGTTATCAACCTACTAAACTGCAGTCATAATACTTCTCCCAAGGCCAACATATTCTGGAGTAGGATTTGAACCTTCGGTCTCAGATCTGGGGACGCTGCCCGCTGAGTCACAAAACCTCTTGGAATTAAATATTTTGCCTACAGAAAGAGGCACTTACCATATCTTTTCTTGAAAAGATTTTACATCCCCTGGCAATTAATTGAATATAAACAATATACACTTAAAGCTAAGTTCCTGGGGAATGTTACTGATCAAAGACGGCTTGGAGTGAAGGTTCATGGTTCCTTGAAAGTGGAATCGCAAGTAGATAGGTTAGTGAAGAAGGGGTTTGGTTTGCTTGCCTTTATTGGTCAGTGCATTGAGTATAGGAGCTGGGAGGTCATGTTGCAGTTGTTCAGGATGTTGGTTAGGCCACTTTTGGAATACTGTGTGCAGTTCTGGTCTATAGGACCCCCCTATAGGAAGGATGTTATGAAACTTGAAAGTGTTCAGAAGAGATTAACCAGGATGTTGCCAGGGTTGGAGGGTTTGAGCTATAGGGAGAGGCTGACTAGGCTGGGGCTATTTCCTCTGGAGTGTTGGAGGCTGAGGGTTGACCTTATAGAGGTTTGTTAAATCATGAGGGACATGGATAGGGTAAATAGGCGAGGTCTTTTCCCTGGGGTGGGGGCGTCCAAAACTAGAGGGCATAGGTCTAAGGTGAGAGGGGAAAGACTTAAAAGGGACCTAAGGGGTAACTTTTTCACACAGAGGGTGGTGTGTGTATGGAACAAGCTGTTAGAGGAAATGGTGGAGGCTGATATAATTACAACATTTAAAAGGCATTTGGATGGGTATATGAATGGGAAGGGTTTAGAGGGATATGGGCCAAATGCTGGCAAATTGGACTAGATTAATTGAGGATATCTAGTGAGCATGGATGAGTTGGACCGAAGGGTCTGTTTCCATGTTGTATATCTCTATGACTCTTAATCACTAAACCTTATCAACACCTTCCGTTTAGCTAGTATTTTTAACATAGACATTCTGAAGTGCTTTATCAAACTTTTTTGGAGAGTTGAGATGTGACTGAAGACTTCATTGGAGAGATGTGTTTCAAGATGGTTCAAGAAGGTTTACAGGGATGGAGAAGTGGTGAGGTTTAAATGGGAAATTGAGACAGGTACAATCAGGGTGATTGGAAGATGGTGCCACCAATGGAGAAGCAGAGAGAATCAGAATTACAGAGGGAGCATGGGAAGTGTTGTGAGGCTGGAGGAGAAATGGTGAAATAACAGCAGTTGAGAATTTTAAAAAGGTTTGGGTGAGAAGTATCTTAATTGACATTGTGGTTTCAACTTAACATTTTTTGTTAATCACCGGGCTTGCTTGTGATTTCGTATTTTCACATCCTGTCAGCCATTTCAAGAGGTGGTTGGTTAGTCACCTTGACACTTGTTTTCTATGTTATTCAACCTCATCCAAGGTACTCCTTGAAAAGCTTTCAAAGATTTTTTTCCAGTGCCGGGTAAAAATTCTGGAAGAATGGAGTTCACTGCTTGCTCTCTTATGCTGTAATTGTTTTTTTCAAATATTATATAGCAGCGTCCTGACTCTGTCTTAATATAAGAAATAGTTTTTGTTGTACGTTTAAGACGGAGTTCTCTCAGTTGGCTGAGTTCACAGGGCTAAATGAGCCAACATAATTACCTTGCCACTGTCGATCACAACAATGTGAGTTTTCTGAGTGTATGATTTGGAGGTGAGGCCTACACAGCAGTGTCTATCTGCCTGGCAGCTGTGGGTAAGTCTGTTAAGGTCAACTGAACCTTAATTAAGCTTATGGTTACATCTTGGACTCTGTTGCCTTGGACTGACCTTTGGAAGTTTCTTTGACATGGTTCCCCAGTTGGCTGGATGGTTGGTTTGCGATACAGAGTGATGCCAACAGGATGAGTTCAATTTTCCACACAGGCTGAGGTTAACACGAAGGACTTTCATTCTCAACCACTCCTGTCACATGAGGCATGGCGACCCTGACGTTAAACCACCACCAGTCATCTCCCTAACAAGACCAGACAGGCTTAAACCTGTAAGATATGCTTGACATCACAACATGATGTTCTGGTATAAAGATACATGTTTCACCTTCAGTCACTTGCTCTCTTATGCTTTCATTATATTCAATCAACTATGTGTTGATCAGTAAGCAGATAATCCAGTTGACATGTCTAAGTCTGTGATTTTGTAGCCTTGTGTGTAGTCAATGTTGTCAATAAATGTCAGGATATCAGTATCTCAAGGACCCAACTCTTTGTGGTATATGTTGCACAGGTAATGAATAGAATACCACAAATGGCGTCAGTTGATGTTTAAACATACGAATAGCTCCTTTTAGATATCTAAGTTGCTATTTTAATGTACAAATTGTTTCTGCTTGTTTACTTGTGAACAACAGTAATTATACGTCAAAAGTAACTAAGTGATAGTGAAGCACATGAGGACCTCGAAAAGACTAGGAAGATACCATACAAATACAAATTATCACTTAATAATTGGACAGAAAAATTCTGTTTTAAATTCGTTACTTCAGTTGCAGCTTACCCGACTTCCCTTTAAGTTGCAAAGTTTCAAACAGCCTTTTCGCTCTGATTGACATAGCTCTGGATATTAAGAAAATTGCAAAAAGTTCCACATCTTTATTTGATAGTAACTGTTACACTAAACAACTCCTGAGTCTGTTCATTCAGGCAGAAATAATCTTTTCACAAAACCTTCCTGGAGGGAGGCTTCCACTTAATGACTTCAGATAGTTACCTATTTTCTATGTTGTGTTTCTGCATACCATCAGTCATCAGTAACACCTTTGAATTATTGTTGATGTTCATTGTAGGCAGCATTTCATGTATCCACTTACCCAGAAAGTCCCATTCTCAAAAGACTTCTCTTTCCACATTGAGATTTGCACTGACTGAAACAAATTAAGAATGAATCACCCTCTTCAATTCAGTTAGAAGGAAAGATACAAACAACAAATTAATCACTCATGAGATGAATATAATCACTCCATAGCATCAAATTTTGGTTATGATTGAAGTGAAGTCATGCCGAGAACGTTGACCAAACCCTGACCACTCTCATGGCTTTATTTAACAATAAGAATCGCTTCACTATTGTTGAACAAACTTCCCACTGATGCCATCAGACTTCCTATCAATGAAGCTGACTCTTAAGAACCAAATTTGCCAATTGCACAGAATACCAAAAACATGAAAAATTAGCAATTTCTCTTTGGTAGATTTGTAAACTGTATTTTATTCAGAGAAGAAATGTTGGAATGAACATTACACCTAAATTTGCCTTCCATTTTTGGATTTTTTTAAAGCTCCACGTGAATTTGTCCCCATCCCCGGAAGGATAAATAGAGTTCTTTTTAGTTTTACTTTATCAGAAAAAGCTTGCTATTGAGAAACCTGTTAATATTATTTCACATATCTGACCTTGTATTTAAACAACTTACAAGCTATTTGATTAATCTCCCATTTTAACAGGGGTTTATGTGGAGAAAAGCAGACTATTGGAACTTTACTGACAAAATATGCTCGTTCATCGATGCAGAATGGTACGAAAGTGTTTAGCTCCAGAAGACCAATCTAATGATGGATTTGAAAACTTGAAATTCATCAGAAGAATGTTTGCCTAAAAAATGTACAATGCATGTTTGCCTCTCATTCCATCTCCCATTTTTGTGGATTTGAAATTGTCATGAAAGTATTTTTCAGAATGCAAGTGGTATGTTTTTGGTTTGTTAATAAAAATAAAGGATATATTTTCTGGAATGACACTGCTGTTAATTCTGTCAAAGAGTAGGCTGTTACTTTAAACTTTTGTAATAAAATGTTGTATCTAGATGCATTAGCTCTACTTTTCCTTTTAAAGTCTCAATGCATTTGTAGTCATGTTATTTGTGATGAAAAGAATCTCAGCCTTTCTTGCACAATCATGTGCATTCACTCTGTATAGACTTCATGTTGATTGTGAAGTGAATACAATACTTGACATGAGCTGATCACGTATGCTGTTGCATTGTGCTGAATGGTGATTTGAGAGTGGAGCACTGATTACACCAGACCTTGGACTTATGATTTAAAAGTAATGTAACTCTAGTTATGTAACTGCTCTGGTGTGGTTCGACTGATTTGATGTTTTTTGATGTGACTGAGTCTTTTCAAAAAGTGATGGTCAGCCAAATTATTGTTGGATTTAGGCTTGGGAAAACTGAAAAATGTGCAGTAAGTTGAGGTCTCCCTGGTAAATGCACATGTATTTTTCTAGTTCACATGTGCACGTATTATGCAGCTATTTTTCTCAAATTGTAACGGCATCAAGGTCATTTGAAGCAAAAAAGCAGTGACAGTGAATCAGAAAAGATGACCAGTTCAATGGTTTTGTGAGTGAATTCACCAACAGCCCTCACTGTATAGTTACCATTTGTGTGCCATGTGACTGCAAGAGAAAGACAGTTGGAAAAGGAAAGTCCTCCCATCCCTGAATCTGATATTGATAAGAAGCTTAACTGGACCAACTACTATCAACACTGTCAGTACAATAACATAGCAAGGGTCAGGTATTCTACGAAAAAAAATTGCCACCTCACTGAGAAGGCTCAAGTTAGCAGTGTTATGTAATACCTGTCATTCACTGCATATCAACGCTTGAGCTTAACACCATACCAATGAAACATTAGATGGGCACGCCTGTATTGGACTACATCTACCACTGTAGAATGGTGGCTTCAGTTTGCACAATTTAACTTTTGCTACCATTCCTTCTTTGTGTTGATGCCCTGGAAAACTCTACCTAACATCATTTGTGAGAGATTCGTCATTACAGGAAATGCAGTAGGCCTGCACCCCTGGAGTTTAGAAGAGTTGGAGGTGATGTAACTGAAACACAAGATTCTGAGGAGACTTAACCAGATGGATGTTGAAAGGATGTCTCCTGTTGTGGGAGAATCTAGACCCAAAGGTCATAGATTAAAAATAAAGGTGTGCTCATTTAAAAAAGAGATGTGGAAACCTCTTTTTCTCTCAGCGACTTGAATGTCCTTGGAATTCCTTTCCTCAAAAGGCAATGGATGCAAAATCTTTAAATATTATTGATGCAGAGGTGGATAGATTCTTGATTGCCAAGGAGATGAAAGATTATTGGGGATTTGCAGGAGTGTAGTGTTGAGGCTGAAATCAGATCAGCCATGAAACTGCGGAGTAGGCTCAAAGGGCTGAATAGCCTACTCTTGTTCTTTGTTTGTAGTTTGGATAGAAGGCCTACTTTGTTAGGCCAACAAAGTGTGGGCATTAAATGCTGATCCTGAGAACAATTCTGTTTTAACAATCGTTGGGTGAATTATCACATGGTTACATGTAAAGATTCTTCTTGAACAATATGCTCCATTCTTTTTCTCAGTTCATCACCATTACATCAATATAAAACCTTTCCACCACTTACAATAGTTATTATATCCTCTCAAGTTTCACCAAATGACTGAATTTTATAGCATAGAACCAAGTATTTTTTAAATGCAGTTTCAGACCGTTCATTTGATATAGTTTCTTCAGGCAGAAAGCGGAGAAGTGGGACGGCACAGTGGCTCAGTGGTTAGCACTGCTGCCTCACAGCGCCAGGGATCCGGGTTTGATTCCACCCTGGGTGACTGTGTGGAGTTTGCACATTCTCCCTGTGTCTGTGTGCGTTTCTTCCAGGTGCTCTAGTTTTCTCCCACAGTCCAAAGATGTGCAAGTTGGGTGGATTGGCCATGCTAAATTGCCCCGTAGTGTTCAGGGATGTGTAGATTAGGTGGGTTATAGAGGGATGGGTCTTGGTGGGATGCTCCTAGGGTCAGTGTAGACTTGTTGGGCCGAAGGGCCTGTTTCCACACTGTAGGGATTCTATGATTCAAGTTCTATCCATTGGAACTTTAAGCCCCAAGAGTGAGTAGTAGTATATTCAGAAACCACAGGGACAACCCATATATTCAAAGGACATTCTTTCCCTTCATCTTTCTTTTCTCCCATTTCAAATTCTCTCCTATGGCTCGAGCGGGAATCCTATTCCTTGGTGCCTTGCACAAATTCTTGTGCATTAGTGAAATTTTATGGTGCATGAAGGCAGGTTATTTGAATCTGGGAAAGAGCCACAATAAGACTTGATCCTGTTCTGGTTCAGAGCCAATATGTTTACCTACTCACAAGTTGGATGCATAGTGATTAGGAATATGAATACCTGCGGGTTCCCCTCCCGATAGTAAGGGTTATTGTCGGGCAACTAACTGAGAATGGTCCAGAAATTGTATCAGGAACCTTCCTGTTCAATCATTAGCTATTTAATGCATTCTAGTTGTTTTTTGACAATAAAATTGATACGTCTTCAGTGTAAGATGAACTGAAGCTTTTGTTTAATAGGTTGTATTTTAAAATTTGTATTATTCTCATTATTACATAGCAATGTTAAGCCCTCATATCTCTAACCAGCTCTCACATTGGTAATCAATGGAGCTCCAACATAAAACTTTTACTATAAATGATGGCTTTTAAAGTCTTTCAAATGAATACTTTTCGTAAATAGATGGAAACTTAGCTAATGGCTGCCAGACATCTCCTAAAAAAGAAGCTGGCAAATTGTGTGCAGAATTCAGATGGCTCAAAATAGAACAGTAATTTATAGATTGGTGAAGCATCCACTTTTTTTCTCCTGTGAGTCAGGGCTGACTGACATCTGACTAAAGAAGGCACATTTCCCGTAGATTAAAGTAGGATGTAAATTGCTGAATCATATTAGGTGCTGACATTTTCCAAACCTAACCAAATGATTTCTCGCTAAATCTTCTTGTGTAAGCATGGGTGGCTCGGTGGTTAGCACTGCTGCCTTACAGCACCAAGGACCCAGGTTCAAATTCCACTCTTGGAAAACTGTCTTTGTGGAGTTTGCACGTTGTCCATGTGGATTTGCTGTAAATTCTGCCCACAGTGCAAAGATGTACGGGTTACATGGGTTGGCCATGCTAAATGGCCCTGTAGTGTCTGGGGATGTGTAGGTTGGGTGCGTTAGACATTGGGAAATGCAGGGTTATGAGGTGGGTCTGGGTGACATGTTCTTCAAAGGGTCAGTATGGCCTGCTTCCACACTGTGGGGATTCTATTACCTTATTACAAAGAGACTCTGAGCACCAAGCGAGTTAAGTAGAATGACGCATTGCATGAACTTTTGTCTTTTGATAGGTTAGTTGAATTGCATTAGTATCATCAGCATGTTATGTTTATTAATCATTCGTCATCATACGTCATTGTTTTCATCAATGAAATTTCATTAAGGAACATGGTGTCCAAAATTTAAAAATACTGCCCACAAGCTAACTGTAAAACAGTATTTAAAGAGATGAGCACTAAATTTGGGACAGGCAGAGAGAAGCACTAGGATCACATCAGGCAGCAAGAAGAATAAGAGTCGAAATAAGCATACAGAAGGTTAATAATCAATACGGCATATGAACAAGAAGAAGAATAGAAGGAAAATGAAAAGATTAATTTCTCCCCCGGATTCAGTTACATTCATTTTCTGATGCCTCATTTTGAACATATGACTGTGATGTGAACACCCTTAAAATCTGTTAACTTGGTTTTGATTTTCAGCAGATATTAGACATTCAGTTGGTGATTAACAGGCCATGTCATCTGCTACTTTAATAGTTGTGCCCCAGTTACAACCTGTTTGGAAAGTTAGAAATCTGATGGCTCCTTTGTAGAGTTCAGCTGGCAGTTGCCACTTGAAGGAGAGAGGATCACGAAAAGAGAGCCAATGTCACTTTTCTTAGGCTATGAGAAATAAATTATCATGACTATTTCTAAAATAGCCTACAGTGGTCTTTTTACGCGCCACTCGTCGTTACCTCAGTATCTCATCCTGATGGATGGAGGATGTGTGGAACGCATTGTGCACTATGGAATCTGAAGTTGTATTAGGATCTTATATACGTCATAGCCTGATGTGCATGCTGGAATGACATATCCTCCTGTTTCAATTGATGCTGTGGAGTTCCATTTCCAGAACCAGTCGGTAATGACAGCAGGCAGATTTGAAACTAAGCATTAAGTTCCAAATGTATTTTTCACCAGACTTATGCATATGAGCTTTGAATTTATTAATATCTGATTTAGTAGCATAATGAACAATAATCCAGAGGCTTGATCTAATGATCTAGACACAATTAGTAGCAAAGCAGTTGAGGAATATAAATTCAATTAAATAAATAAACCTGGAAGTGAAAAGCTAATGTCTTTGATGTTGATCATGAAACTATATTGTTACTGCAAAAGACATAGTTTGTCCTTATCCAGTCTGTCATATGTGACTCCAGACTTGCCACAATGTGTCATAGAGTCATAGATTCATACAACACGGAAACAGACCCTTTGGTCCAACCAGTCCATGCTGAACATAATCGCAAGGTAAACTAGTCCCACCTGCCTGCTCCTGGCCCATATCCCTCCAAACCGTTCCTATTCATATATCTTTCCAAATGTCTTTTAAACGTTGTAATTGTACCCGCATCCATCACTTCCTCAGGAAGTTCATTCCACACGTGAACTACCCTCTGTGTAAAAAAATTGCCTCTTACGTCTTTTTTAAATTGTTCTCCTCTCACCTTAAAAATCTGACTCCTAGTGTTGAAATTTCCCCATCTTAGGGGGAAAAAAACCAACTACCGTTAATTCTATCTATATCTCTCATGATTTTATAAACTTCTATCAGGTCAACTTTCAACCTCCTATGCTCCAGTGAAATAAGTCCCAGCCTATCCAGCCTTTCTTTATAACTCAAACCTTCCATACCCGGCAACATCCTGGTAAATCTCTTCTGAACATCCTCCACCTTGATAATATCCTTCCTATAACTGGGCGACCAGAACTGGACATAGTATCCCAGAAGAGGCCTCACCAATGTCCTGTAGAATCACAACATGACTTCCCAACTCCTGTACTCAAAGGACTAAGCAATAAAGGCAAGCGTGCCAAATGCTTTTTTAACCATCCTGTCTATACGTGATGCAAACTTCAAAGAATTATGTACCTGCACCTCTAGGTCCCTCTGTTCTACAACACTACCCAAGTCCCTACCATTAATTGTATAAGCCCTAAGCCCTACCCCTTGTTTGTTGTATCAAAATGCAATACCTCGCATTTATCCAGATTGAATTCCATCTGCTATTTTTCAGCCGATTTACCCATTTGATCAAGATTGCTTTGCAATCTTAGAAAACCTTCTTCACTGTCTACCATGCCACCAATTTTGATGTCGTCCACAAACTTACTAACTATGCCTTCTGTATTCTCATCCAAATCATTTATATAAATGCCCACAATGTCCACTTTGGTTATGGGAGCACAGTGGCTCAGTGGTTAGCACTGCTGTCTCACAGCACTAGGGACCTGGGTTTGATTCCAGCCTCGGGCAACAGTCTGTGTGGAGTTTGCACGTTCTCCCTGTGTCTGCGTGGGTTTCCTTGGGGTGCTCCAGTTTCTTCCCACAGTCCAAAAATGTGCAGGCTAGGTGGATTGGCCATGGGAAATTGCCCATAGTGCTCAGGGATGTGTAGATTAGCTGGGTCATAGGGGAAGGGTCTGGGTGGGATGCTCTGAGGGTCAGTGTGGACTTGTTGGGCCGAAGGGCCTGTTTCCAAACTGTAGGGATTCTATGATAAATGACAAACAAAAGAGGACCCAGAACCGATCCCTGTGGAACACCACTGATGACAAGCCTCCATTTCAAAAAGCAACCCTCCACCATTACTCTCTGTCTCCTGCTATTAAGCTAATTCTGTATCCAATTGGCAAGCACACCCTGAATCCAACGTGAATAGTTCACCCTAACTCTTAGCTGTATTAAACTGAAATAGAAAAATATAAAAAGAGGACAGACTGACTTAGGCACCGCACATGACACAGACAGTCTGAGCCCAGTCAAGCATTGAAAACCCTCCTCACTAACATCTGATGACTTGTGTGAGATTCATATATATTTTAACATTATTTATTTTCTGAATTTAGATGTTTGACTTTTGAATTAGTGACACGTGGAGTTTTGGGGCTCTGCAAATGTTTCTCTAGCCATGATCATATCTTTGAAAACAACTTAATTGAGAGGTAGCTTTCAGAATTAATTTTTTTCACGTACATCAGGATAATGTACAACCAAGCAAGAGAAACAATTATGTATCAGGGCTTCTGTCAGAAATTTGTGTATTTTTTAAAAGTTTAGCAGAAACACCCATAACTTGTTTTGTTTAGATTCAGTTAGGGACAGTTCTGCAGAAGTCCATGGATGTTCACAGCAATGGTCTTGAAAAAAGGGGAAGATAGAAAATAGGTTACCTTGGAGTAAGGGGCTTAGTATTAATCCTAGACTAGAAATGTTTGGATAAAACCCTGAAGAGGTTATTTGCAGCTGAGTATGTTTAAATTGGGTGTATGAAAGCTCTCAAAAGAGGCCAGCAGATTTTCCAGCCTGTGAGTTGAAACCACAGTTAAATTAATCCGATTGAGGTGTTAGAGAAAGAGGTTAATTCCTGTACTGTGTGTAATGTATAAGAGTTACTTTTGGGTATTGTTTATGGGATAGTGTTTTGGGCATCTGTAAAGGAGTGTTTTTGGGGTTAATGGGATTATATTTTACTGTGCCTTCAACATCTCTAAAGTTGTGTTATAAGTAAATAATCTGATTTATTCTATTTGATCTTCATTTCTTTTGCTTTACAAACTTCTGGTTTGTTGTTCAAACCAAATATGCAACATTGCGTGCTTGTGTTTCAGAGTTGTTTTGACTGTTGTACCTTTAGATGCTTTAAAAGAAATAGGGAAGGTGGAAAAAGAGGCGGGGGAGTGGCATTGCTAGTCAGGGCTAGTATAGCAGCTACTGAAAGGCAGTTTGAGAATGATATGTCTACAGAGTCAGTTTGGGTTGAGGTCAGGAACAAGAAAGGAGCAGTCACTTTGTTGAGGTTTTTTTTACAGACCCCCTAATAGTTGCAGAGAAGTAGAGGAGCGGATTGGGAGGCAGATACTGGAAAGGTGCAGAAGTCACAGGGCTGCAGTCGTGGGTGACTTCAACTTTCCAAATATTGATTGGAAACATTTTAGTTGTAATAGTTTAGATGGAGCAGATTTTTTCCAGTGCATTCAGGAAGGATTCCTGACACCGTATGTAGATAGACCAAAATGAGGAGAGGCCACTTTGGATTTGGTGCTTGGCAACGAACCGGGCGAGTGTTAGACCTGTTGGCAGGAGAGCATTTTGGCAGTAGTGATCATGACTCTGTTTCTTTCACGATAGTCATGGATAAGGATAGGTACATACGGCAGGGTAGAGTTTACAATTGGGGGAAGGGTAATTACAATTCAGTGAGGCAAGAACTGGGTAACATAAATTGGGAACAGATGCTGTCAGGGAAGAGCACCACAGAAATGTGGACATTGTTTAAGGAATGCATACTGCATGTGCTTGATATGTTTGTCCCTACCAGGCAGAGAAGATGCGCTCGAGTGAGGGAGCCATGGTTCTCGAGAGAGGTCGAATGACTGGTTAAGAGGAAGAAGGAGGCTTACGTAAGGTTTAGGAAAAGAGGAATGGAAAAGTTAGCCAGGAAGGAGCTGAAGAAAGGGCTTAGGAGAGCTATAAGGGGGCATGAGAGAACCTTGGCGGATAGGATCAAGGAAAACTCCAGGGCTTTTTCCACGTATGTGCAGAACAAGAGAATGACCAGAGAAAGGGTAGGGCTGATCAAGGATTGTAAAGGAAATTTGTGCACAGAGCCTAAAGAGATAGGAGAGGTCCTTAATGAATACTTTTCTTCAGTATTCACAACTGAGAGGGACCTAGTTGTAGAGAAGGACATTGTGAAACAGGCAGGTAGGCTAGAGGAGGTTGATGTTAGTAAAGAAGATGTGCTAGGAATTTTGAGGAAGTTGAAGATAGATAAGTCCCCCGGGCCTGATGGGATTTATCCAAGGATTCTATGGGAAGCGAGAGACGAGATCTTAGGGCCTTTGGCGATGATCTTTTCGTCCTCACCGTCCATGGGTATAGTGCCGGAAGATTGGAAAGAGGCAAACGTCATTCCCTTCTTCAAAAAAGGGAACAGGGATAACCCTGGAAATTACAGACTAGTTAGTCTTAGGTCAGTGGTGGGCAAATTATTGGAAAGGGCTCTGAGAGACAGGATTTGTGATCACTTGGAAAGGCACAGTTGGATTTGTGATAGTCAGCATGGATATGTGAGGGGTAGATCATGCGTCACAAACCTTATTGAATTCTTTGAAGAGGTGACCAAACGCGTGCATGAAGGTGGAGCAGTGGATGTGGTATACATGGATTTAAGTAAGGTGTTTGATAAGGTTCCCCATGGTAGGCTCATGCAGAAGGTAAGGAGGCATGGGATAGGGGGAAATGTGGCAGATTGGATTCAGAAGTGGCTGACCCTTAGAAGACAAAGGGTGGTAGTGAACAGGAAATATTCAACATGGTGTTCAGTTACGAGTGGTGTACCACAAGGATCTGTTCTCGGTCCTCTTCTATTTGTGACTTTTGTAAATGATTTGGATGAAGGAGCGGACGGGTGGATTAGCGAGTTCACGGATGATATGAAGGTGGGTCACGTTGTGGACAGTGCAGAGGGCTGTTCTAGGTTACAAAGGGACATTGACAGAATGCAGAGCTGGGCTGAGAAGTGGCAGATGGAGTTTAACCCTGAAAAGTGTGAGGTGATTCATTTTGGAAGGACAAACGTGAAAGCAGAATACAAGGTTAACGGAAAGATTCTTGGCAGTGTGGAGGAGCAGAGGGATCTTGGGGTTCATGTTCACAGTTCCCTGAAAGCTGCCACCCAGGTGGATAGAGTTGTTAAGAAGGCATATGGTGTGTTAGCTTTCATTAATAGAGGGATTGAGTTCAAGAGCCGTGAAGTTATGCTCCAGCTATATAAAAGCCTGGTTCGGCCACATCTGGAGTATTGTGTCCAGTTCTGGTCACCTCATTACAGGAAAGATGCAGAAGCATTGGAAAAGGTGCAGAGGAGATTTACCAGGATGTTGCCTGGAATGGAGGGAAGGTCTTACGAGGAAATGTTGAGAGAGCTAGGGCTTTTCTGTTTAAAATGACGAAGGATGAGAGGTGACTTGGTAGAGGTGTACAAAATGATCAGAGGTATAGATAGAGGAGACAGTCAGAGACTTTTTCCTAGGGTGCAGGTAGCTTTTATGAGGGGACATAGTTTTAAAGTGAAAGGAGGTAGATATTGGGGAGATGTCAGAGGTAGGTTCTTTACTCAGAGAGTGGTAGGGGCGTGGAATGCATTGCCGGAGAGGGTAGTGGAGTCAGCCTCATTAGGGGCATTTAAGCGGCTAGTAGATAGGCATATGGATGATAGTATAAGTTCGTGGTGGAGGTTAGATAGACCTTAGGTTTTGGGTAAAAGTTTGGCACAACATCGTGGGCTGAAGGGCCTGTACTGTTCTATGTTCTATGTACTCAGTGCCTGGTCAATCAGTTTCATTGCCCTTGTTTCTCATAATGGTTTGACTAGATTATTTCACAGGGAAGTTGAGTCAATTAAATTTCTGTTGGTTTGGAGTCACATCTAGGCTAGTAAGGTTGGCAGATTTCCTTCCATGAAAGACATCAGTGAACTGAATGGGTTGTTTTTATGACAATCCATTAGTTTGGTCAGTATTACTGATATTTGTTCACAACAATCATTGCCTACCCCTTGTGTACTGTGATTGTTATTTTCCACCTATCTGCAAATGTTTGCCTATTATCCAAATCTTGTTGTAAATGGCAATGGACTATTTCATTATCTACGGAATTGTGAATACTGATGAACATGATGTTGTCATTACTGAACAGCCTTATTTCCAACACTACCCTTGAAGGAAAGTTCATTGAATCCCTCGTGTGGGAACAGGCCATTCAGCTCTTTGAAGAACACACCTGGACTCACACTCCTACCCAATCCCTGTAACCCTACATTTCCCATGAATAATCCACCTAATCCACACATCCCTGGACACTACAGGCAATTTAGGCTGGTCAATCCACCTAACCTGCACATCTTTGGACTATGGGAAGAAACTGGAGCACCTGGAGGAAACCCACGCAGACACAGGGAGAATTTGCAGACTCCACACAGACGGTCACCCGAGGCTGGAATTGAACTTGGGCCTCTGGGGCTGTGAGGCAGCAGTGCTAACCACTGAGCCACTGAGCCACTGTGCCACTACCAAGCAAATAACTGATGGAGCACCTGAACATGATTGTTCTTAAGATGTGCCCTGAGGAACTTCTTCAACAATGTTCTGAGTTCTGACAATGATTCGTATGCAAAAGCCACAATGATCTTCCTTAGCACTAAGTATGACTCCAATCAATGGAGAGTTTTCACCTAATCCCCATTGGCGTCGTGTTTGACTAGGACTGTTCAATAATACACTCAGACTTCACTTTCAGAATTGAGCTCCTGTCTATGTTTGGACTGATGGTATTACATAGGAATGGCTTGGCTAGAACCTCTGAGGAAGGGTCACCAGACCCAAAACGTTAACTCTGATTTTTTCTCCATAGATGCTTCCAGACCTGCTGGGCTTTTGCAGCAACTTCTGCTTTTGTGCCTGATTTACAGCAGCCGCAGTTCCTTCAGTTTTTATTGTGTTTATAAGAGTTCAGTAGCTTTAAGGTCATTTGATAATAGCAGTAATTTATTCTAAACCTTTGGTGTATTTTTGAAACAGAATTAAAATGCAAATTTTTAATCTGATATGTCCTCACAGAACTTAATTGAGAATTTAATAATACAATTTCAAGGAGGCCATATAAACGTGACCGGTAAATTATTTGAAGTCTGATTCAGGATTCAATTGGAACGCTGTGGGAGTGTTACTCCCTCTGGTGGCAGATATTAAGTAATGACTGTGTATGCAACTTGGTGGATCTCATTTTTGAAAATGTTTTAATTGTATTTTAAGGTCAGGAAACAGTTTTGTGCCAAGACATTGTTATTGTGACCAAAACGATCAACGCCAAAATCGAAGCCTGCCAAGATAGTTTAGTTGTTTAATGGTTAAATACAATAGCCTGTGCGTTACTGAATGGTACAGACAAAACATTGTCCATGTGTGATATGAGCTGGCCTTGGCTAGGTTAAAGTTGTGACAACGGGCCTCATCATCACCACCATCATTATCATTGTCATCATCGTCATCATCAGGCTGAAGGAATGCTGCTATAAATTCTCTGGAGTTCCCTTCGTAACTCCTTTGCCTTTTTATCACCTTATCTGTCTTTAAGAACGTCATTAAAATTTATACGTCCAATTAAGAGTTTTGCTCACTCTTCCAAATAGGGTCATGGAGTCACAGGGATATACAGCACGGAAACAAAGCCTTCAGTCCAACTCATCCATGCCAACCTGATATCCTAGATAATCTAGTCCCATCTGTCAGTTTTTAGTTCATTTTCCTTGAAACCCCTCCTAATCATATACCCATACAGATGCCTTTTAAATGTTGTAATCATACCAGCCTCCACCCCATCCTCTGGCAGCTCATTCCATATGTGCACCACCCTAGAGAGGGACTAGTAGATTTGCCAGGATGCTGCCTGGACTGGAAGATGTGAGATACAAGGAAATATTTGGACAGGCTGTGGTTATTTTCTTTGGAGCAGCAAATGTTGGGGGGAGAGATGACAAAGGTGTATATTATGATAAGGGACATAGATAAGGTCTATGGGAGCACAAAGAAAGGTAATATAAAGCAAAGGGTATAATTCTAAAGTGGTACAGAAACAGAGATTGGGGATATCTGTATATAAAGTTTTGATAGTGGCAGTACATGATAGGCCAGTGGTTATAAAAGAATAAGACTTTATAAACAGAGGGACAGAGTACATAATTAAGGAAATTGTAATGAACCTCTGAAACACTGATTTGACTGGAGGAGTATGTCCAATTCTACGCACCATTATTTCAGGGAGTATGTGGAGGCTTTAGGGACAGTGCGGTAAAGATTTACAAGAATGGTTCCAGGGATGAGGGACTGTCGTTATCTGGATACATTGGAGAGACTTTGATTGCTCTTTTTAGAAGAAATTTAATAAAGGCTTTCAAGATCACGACAATTCTGGACTGATTAGATAGACAGAAACAGTTCCCATTCTCATCCCTTCAATGATTTCTATTTGATTATATTCTGGGGAGAGTTCAAGAGCAAAACCTGTGGGGAACTGCAGAATCACTGAGTGACACTTCTGAATTTCTGTATTTAACTGTACATGTGCACTCCAGAGATGGCTTCTGGTTTCAGAGATGTATAAACAGTGAATGCTACCAGTTTTGCTGCTGGCACAACAGCCAGATCGATAAGGATTAATAAAAAAAACTTGCCGGAAGCAAAGGAGTCTGGTAGTCCCTCCCTAAAGTTTTTGCTCCTTTTTTCTTCTATAAGTTGACCCTTAAAATCTCCTTTAACCCCCCCCTTCCCATCTCTATGTGGGTTGGATTCAAATTTTGTTTGATAACTTTCCTATGAAATGCTTTAGGACTTTTCCTACATTAAAGGTGTCATAAAATGCAGATGGGTATTGTCACCTGCCAGATCCATGCCCATCTTTCCCACATCTCCATTCTTGAATCTCTCCAAAAAGTCACAAAAGACATTTTCCACAACTTTAAACACTGTGCATTATCTTTCCTTGTTCTTCACCTCTGTATTTTTGATACAGTTGGCAACACTAATCTGCTTCTAAACTTCTTCACGGTTACACTCAAGAGAACTGCATTGTTTGGTTGTATTTGTCAGCAGACCATCTCCATCAATGGTTACTCTTTCTGAGTTGCAATTTTGTTAACTCTAGAGTTTCCTGAAGATTTAATTTTGGACCTTTTCCTAACTCTAACTAAATGAAATCTGACCAGTGTTATTGAACATTCTAGAACATCGTTTTCTGTTTCCAGCACTGTAATATTCTCCTCAATCAATACTGCTCCTCAACCTTTCTTTCCTTCCCCATCTTTCCCGAACAACTCGTATCAAGAGTATTTGATACCCGGCTATGTACTCCTTTAGCTAGGTCTTCATCTGCAGCACATCATATTCCATGTGGTTACCTGTGCCTGAAGCTCACCAACCATATTTATCATGCTTCAAGCATACCTGCATTACGAACATAATTTAGACCTTATTGTGTAGACCTTATTGCAATCCGTCTTACTCTTATCGCATCTAATACCTTACTATTTCTTACTCTGGTGCCATCTGTCTCTCTAAATACTTTGTGCACCTTATTTCTCCTTTTTAATTCTACACCCTGTCAATTTAGTTTAAACTGTCACCAACGGCACTGGCAAAACATTTCACTAGGACATTAATCTCAGTTCTGCTTAGGTACAACCTGTCTGGCCTATATGCGTACCACCTCCACCAGAACAAGTCAGAATACCAGGAATCTAATGCCTTCTCCTCGTGCAGCATCTCTCCAGTCATGCATTTGACTGCTGTATCATTGTAATTATTTCCTCACTAGTCTGTGTTGATACTAAGTAATCTGGGGATGACTACCCTTAAGGATCTGCATGCTAGTCTCATTTCTGACTCCCTTTCATCTCCCCATTCCTGCCACTATGTACGTTGATCTCTTACTGTTCACTGTTGTGTAATTGTTCCCTCCTTGACTTTGACATCATGGACATAACATAGCATACTGTAGTCAAACCCATGGCTGCAGAAATGGCTGTCTATTTCCCTTACCAGAGAATCCCTACTGCTTTGCTTATTGCAGTTAGTGTATGAGTCTTTCTCAATTTAATTTGTTTTTGGCTGTTAGCTTTTTTTGGGTCTGTATCCAGGTTTGCAAGTTTTGTCCATTGGCTGTGCGTACCAAATCCAAAGTTAGAATGATATTTACTGTTTCTGTGAAATTCGAAGTTTCTTGCTACTAAGCTTTAACTAGAACTTAATATTTCTTTTATATTTCAGGAGTGTTCAATTTCTGGATATGAGTAAGTCTGGAAGTATATCAAATTACTTTTTAAATAACATGACAGGTTTCTGTTTTTCTATCGTCCACTATAGAGGAGGACAATGTAGCTGTAAAAATTGGTGGGGTGGGGTGAGGTGTAATGTACTTTTAACAAATTAGCATTGAAAGGAAGGAGGTATTAGCAGTTTTAGCAGGCTTGAAAGTGGATAAACTCAGATGAGGTGAATCCCAGGCTGCTGTGAGAAACTCGGCAGGAGAATGCAGTGACTTTTCAAATCCAGATGACTGGAGAACAGCTAATATTGAAAATAGGTGGTAGGGATAACCTTGGAAACTACAGACCAGTGAATCTAACATCAGTTGGGAAACTATTGTAAATAATTCTGAGGAACAGAATTAATCTCGACTTGGACTGGCAAGGATTTATGAAGAATCAAACAAAAACAGAGATAACAAGCATGGGGCTGGATGAACACAGCAGGTCAAGCAGCATCATAGGAGCAGGAAAACTTGACGTTTCGGGCCTAAACCCTTCATCAGA
>JAHRHZ010000077.1:15277097-15293121 GCA_024137785.1 Ginglymostoma cirratum | reverse complement strand
CCCTTCATCAGATTTTCTGATGAAGGGTTTAGGCCCGAAACGTCAAGTTTTCCTGCTCCTATGATGCTGCTTGACCTGCTGTGTTCATCCAGCCCCATGCTTGTTATCTCGGATTCTCCAGCATCTGCAGTACCTTTTATCTCTGAAACAAAAACAGAAACTGGTGGAAAAGCTCAGCAGGTCTGGTAGTACTTGTGAAGAAAAAACTGAGCTAACATTTCAAAACCAGTGATCCTTCTTCAGAACACATTCTGGAGGAAAGAGTTCTAATGTCGGGTCAACGAATCGAAATGTTAACTGTTTTCTCTTCACAGATGTTGCCAGGCTTACTGAGTTTCTCCAACATTTTGTTTTTAAGAATGAGTAAGTATGAAGAGTGAGTTTTTGCGCCGGGAGCCTGCCAATTACCATCTGTGGTTGGGCATTTCCTTAGAAGCTACATCAGAGGATCTCTCCACTTTAACTAAGCCTGCTTAGCTAAACAGACCCCATTCCCACGTCCAGCAGGATAACCCTCAAAAAGAAACTTGCTTGAAATCCAGGATAACAAGCATGGGGCTGGATGAACACAGCATCATAGGAGCAGAAAAACTTGACGTTTTGGGCCTAAACCCAGTTCATACGGGACTCAAAATGTTAACTGTGCTTCTCTACCCACAGGTGCTACCTGACCCTCTGAGTTTCTCCAGCACCTTTTAGTTTTATTTCAAACACCCTGCGTTGGCTTTTAGCTTCTATGAATCACCTTCTCACAGAATCACAGTAAAAGGAGACCATTCGGCCCATCCTGCCCGCGCCGGCTGATTGAAGCCCGCAGCCAGCCGACCGACTTTCAGCTCAGCCTTTGGGATCGGTGACAATCCATCCAATCACCGAACTCGCCCTGTCACCCGTAGCAACGGCCACACTCTCCCCTGACGTGCGCGCGCAGCTTCGCGCCCCATCTCCGGGCTCGCGTGCGATTTCTTCGTTGAGTTTTCGCGGAGCGAGCGCGCGTCGGGAAATCTGTAATGTTCGAATAAAAAAAAAAGTGCCGTTGTGTTTTCCGCGTGGGGAGGGGAGGCGGGTCGGTATTGGAAACTTCCGTTTCCCTTTCTAATTTTGGCAAAAGAAGAAATAATGAAAGTTTTGGTAGACTTTTGAACTCGGGCGGGGAGGTCAAAGGTCGGAATCAAAATGGCCGCCCTGGCGGACAGCGGTTTGAGACGGCGCGAGAGGGGAGCGGAGGGGTGGTGACGATAGAGCGCGAGAGCTGGCCCAGGCGCGAGCTCTAACAACCGCCGCCTCCCCCCCACCGCCCCCCCCCCCCAACCTTCGAGACTCGGAGCAATGAGGAGTAACGGCGGCGACGGCGAGCCTTGTCTCGTTTAACCCAGAGTGAGAGCGGTGAGCGCGGCCCAGCTAGACATGAACAGGAAGAAGGGAGACAAGGGGTTCGAGAGCCCGAGGCCCTATAAATTATAAGTATCTTCCATGTCTTCTCGCTCGGTGTATTAGTGCGTTTTTCTCTTACCTCAGCGTGACTTTATTTCTTCCAACATCACACCCCCTCCCCCCGCCACCTCACACACACACTCCGGCTCCCCCATAATCTTCATTTCTCACTAACGCTTTGGCCGAAGTTGGAGTTCGAAATGAAGGTTGCAAGAAGTGTCTTAAGTCAACCCGCAGGCACAAGATATTCATCTGGACCTGAAGATGTGAGCTGTTGGGTAGAACAGAGGTTGGGGATGTAACTGAGCCAAAGGGATAATCTTGCCCTTTAGACCATTGCCCAGAGGGGTCTCGAAGGAATTTGAGTAATAACTGCAGTTGGCCATTATGCATATAGCGCCTTTTAATTTAGTAACGTGTCCCAAATCGTTTTATTAAAATAAAAATTGGCACCAAGAGACACGAGCTACTAAGAAACATAATGCTTGGGTTTTTTTTAAAAAGTGTCTTGAAAGTAGGCAGAGAAAGAGGCTTAGGAAGACAGAGCTTTGAGTGAGTTCAACTTTACAGGATGCTGCCAGTTATGAAGCCTTCGTTATGTTTGGAGATTAAAGCAAGGATAAGGGTGAGAACTGGTTGTATAGAGGTGGAAGTCATTACTTGAGTGTGGATCTTGATTCAGGTATTCATGATGTAATACCTTGTACTGTGCAATTCTAGAAGTAGCGCAAGTTGTTGAATGACTGGCGAGGTGACTTGCTTAAATTGATACCTCAGGTAGTGAAGATGTTATGAATATTCATCTGTGCCAGTGGAAAAATTAAAATAATTTTTTTAAAAAAGTGGGCATTATAGTTGTGCACCCTCAGATTCAACCTGAGTGAAAAACTAGGATATACCCATATTTGATAGCTTAATTGTTTGGGGCAGAATGTTGCACCAGAACATTGATAGATTGAGTGACAGAACTTTGGCAGATGGAATTTTAATGCAGAGGATTGAGACTTTGGGTTTAATAAAGAAGATCAGAGTATTTTCTGGATCACAAGAAGCTAGGATCTGAAGAAGCAGGGAAAGTTTCATGAGGAATGATGGGAGATGGTTTTTGAGTGGAACGTAAATGTTGGCGTGGATTGGTTGAACTGAATGACTTGCTTCTTTTATGTATTCTGAGTGATGTTGATGCCATGTATAGAAATCAAAAAAGCTAATGGTGAGATATGAGAAGTGTAAACAGTTAAAGTAGAATAGTAACCTTTATCTTAAGGAGTTACATAGGTGAAAGGTCACATTCAGCTACATCTGAAGTACTATGCCTGTTAACGTATGGTATATTAAAATTGCTTATATTGCTTCAAATTCAGAAGAACAGACATGTTTTTTGAGGTGTGTAGGATGTAACATGGAGGTAACAATCTCAATTAAATCTGAATCCTTCAGGGGAGGTGTTCTGACCACAAGGGTGGTGAAAAATTGAGGCTGAATGGTCTGCCTTTGCTCTTATGTAATGGGATAACTAGTTTCTAAAAGGTTGCTGCTTTGAAATTTGATTGTTCTACAAATGCCACAGAGAGCATGCAACCTTATACAAGTAAAATTGATTTGTTTAACTGATTAAACTTATTTATTGAATTATTTTGTAGTGGATTCTTGCTGGGAGTAAAGCTGGTGATAAGTTCATTGTAGTTTATCTAGATTGAGAGTTTTCCCCAACGTATGCAGGCCACTGATATGTAACCAACAATTACCATGTTCATTCCAACTAACATACGAGCGTAAGAAACAATTTAAAACTCCAGCTTGATCGAGTGTAAGCTGCTTTACTCATCTGTTTGTCACATTCTGTTGGGGAAATAACACAAAATGTCACATTTTCCTTGTATGTAATGCAACTTAATCAGTTTCTGTTAAACAATTGCATATCTAAAGTGTCATTTCAAAACTCTGCTAAACATTCAAATATCCAAATTTTAGTTGGGGATGGACTTTGGATCTGGTCAATCAGAAAGGTTGTAAGTGCCCAGATATCCACTTGCTCTTCAAGCAGTGTGTGGTCAAATGTAATTATTGATTCACAGTAAGAAAATGATTCAATTCTCAGAACTTATGCAAGATACAGCAAATTATGAGCCATTATGCAGCTTCCATTTGTGGGCGAGGATTGGAGGGTAAAATCTGGCTCGAGTTAGGTAACCCTGATTTTTGAAAAGGACAATTGGAACTATTTTCAACAAGTATTTTCAAAATGTCATATAAATTTAATCCCCAGTTTCGTTTCTATTTTTATTGCTTTCTGGTAAATTACTAGTTACCACACACTGGCAAATTCATTCATCTTTTGAAAAGAACAATACTTGGAATATCTGTCGATTCTTGGA
The DNA here is from genome assembly GCA_024137785.1 of Ginglymostoma cirratum. NCBI lineage: Eukaryota > Metazoa > Chordata > Chondrichthyes > Orectolobiformes > Ginglymostomatidae > Ginglymostoma > Ginglymostoma cirratum. The sequence goes on along the minus strand of JAHRHZ010000077.1, from coordinate 15,289,309 downwards.
ATTTTTTTCAGTGTGTAGGGCTTAATCTGACGAACATTTTAGCAGGTGTAAGCCATTTAACCCATTGGGCCCGCTCTGCCATTCATTAAATTATGATTGATCATTCAGTTCATCACTTTTCATGCTATTCTCATATCCCTTGATGTGATTTAAGACTCAGAAATCTATTGATCTAAAAGATAAATGATTGACCTACAACAGCCTTCTGAGGGAGAGAATTACAAATGTTCACCACTTGAAAAAAATTCTCAGTTCAGTCTTCAGCAGGTTGAAGGCTGATTATTCCCCAGGGCCCGATAAGCTGCATTTCAGAAACAGCACCAGAAATATTGGATATATTGGTGGTCATCTTCCAAAATTGTATAGACCCTGAAGCAGTTCCTGCCGATTGGACGATTGCAAATATAAGGGAGGGAGATTAAACAGAATTTCAGATCAATCAGTCTCACGTCAAAAGCTGGGAATGCTTCTTCCGAAAACTTCAGGACCAACTGGTGTCTTGTTTAAAGGATATTTCTAATTTTTGGGATACCCTATAGTCTCTTTGCATCCTTTGGAGGGGAAAAAGCTTTGCTTTACCTGAATGAATCTAAAAAGTGAAGCGTTTTTATTTTCAAAGACTCCAAAGGGGCCTGTAGACATGCTGAGTTTGACCTTTTAGGACAAAAAAAAAACTTTGCTTTTGGTTAGTTCAAGTTAAAGTTTCTTGTTGCCCCAAAAGGGCCAGAACTCAAGTGTGTCTACAAGTCCATGCTTCCGAAAAGACCTTCAGTTTTGAGGTTGCATCAGTTTTCAGACCTGCGGATAATGGCTGTCTGACCTGTAGTGGGCAAAGTGCTAGAATTTATTATAAAAGATTTGATAACACAACATATGGAAAGCATTAACCAGTTTGGATAAACCTAAAACGCACAAAAATAGAAAATGCTGGAGAAACTCACCATTGCTATTGGTTCTAAGGAAAGGTCACTGGATTCGAAATGTTATCTCTGCTTCTTTTCCACATGTGCTGCCATACCTGCTGAGTTTGTACAGTAGTTTCTGTCTTTGTGAGTTTCAGATTTGCAGCATCTGCAGTTCTTTGTTTTATTTTAGTGGATAAAGCCATTAAGAGTTTATGTATGGCAAACCATGTTTAACTAATTTACTGGAGTTTTTTGAGGTTGTAACGAGTAGAATAGACGAGCGCAAACCAGTGGATGTGCTGTATTTGGATTTCAAGAAGGCTTTTGATAACGTCTCACATAAGATTATTGTGGGAAAAATTAAAGCAAATGGGTTTGGGGATAATATAGTGACATTGAAAATTGGTTGACAGACCAGAAGCAGAAAGTGGGAATAAATGGGTCTTTTTTCCTTGGTGACAGGAGGTAACTAGTGATGCACTGCTGTAATAGATCCCAGCTAATCACAACAATTGAGAGGACGATGCAAGGAGGTTTCATGACGTTTAGCGACAAATTGAATGAGTAGATAAATATATGGCAGGTACAGTACATCATGGCTATTACTTAAATGATATATTGTTAAATGTGGATGTGGCCTTGTAAATCATTCAATGGAAGTAAAGAGGCAGGGGCAGCAATCATTTAAGAAGGCAGATGGTATGTCGGCCTTGCAAGATTATTTGAGTTTAGAAGTAAGGTGTCTCACTGCAGTTAGTTGTATGGGCCTTGATGAGATCGTACCTGGAATATTGTGTGCAGTTTTGGTCTCCCCACATAAGAAATGACATACTTGCCATTGTGGGACTGCAGCAAAGGTTCACTTGGTTGATACTGGGATTGCAGAAAGTGGCGAATGAGGAGAGATTGTTTTGACTGGAGTTGTATTCACTATATTTTTGAAGAATCAGTGGGGATGTGATTGAAACATATAAAATTCTAATAGGACAAGACTAGATGCTTAGTAGGCCCTTTAGGACTGAGACGAGGAAACATTCATCATTCAGAAGATGGTCAGCCTGTGAAATTTACTACCATAGAAGGCTGTGGGGTCAGAGTATGTTTAGAAAGGTAATTGGTAATGTTTTAGACAGTAAAGAAGAGAAAGCAGGAATGTGGCATTGAGATAAAGGATCAGCCGTGATCTTGAATGGCAGAGCAAGGACAAAGGGCCGAATTGCCTACTCCTTCTAGCTTCTGTATTTCCAAGTGGCCAACCGCTTCACTGTAATCACAAGGTATGTCCATTCACAGAACAGCCAAATCTCTGTAATACATTGAGATGTAGGGCAGAGTTTGAACTAAAGGAATGAAGGTGTATTCTGTGTTGCTTTATAGATATTTATAATCAATGTGTTCAGATATTTTATGTCATGCCTCTGGACCAGGTGGGGCTTGAACCTGAGCTTTTGGGCCTTGAGGTATGGACGTTCCATTGCATCACAAGGCATTAGTGCTGCTGTTATAACCCCCAACCCCATAAATCTAACTATTTGAACTGTGCCAAATAATTATTTAATTTAGTTTAGTTGTCTGAGCACTCGCTACGCTGAACTGTGATTTACTTTTGATTTATGTCTTTATACAACTCACCAGGTGGTCTGCATAAATAATATAAACTTCCAGAGGAAGTCTGTTATAGTAAGTACCCAATATATTTTTCAAACTTTTAACTAAAGATGATTTCAGATATGCTAAACAAGAATTTTGTATAATCATGTTTGCAGGGATTTGTGGAGTTGACCATATTCCCATCACTTGCTAACCTGAATAGAATAAAACTGAACAGCAAGCAATGCCGGATTTACAGAGTAAGAGTAAATGATTTGGAAGCTGCATTTATTTATAATGATCCAACTTTAGAAGTCTGCCACCATGAATCAAAGCAGTAAGTATGACAGCAGCAATTGTTTAAGTGCTGAAACTAAATGATGGAATGAAAGGATACATCTGAAAGAAAAGGGAGAAATCTCAAGAGCTTAGTCAAAAGTGATTTGCTGTTGGTCAGATTTAGACCACAGAGTTTTTGCACCTTTGAATGTTAACAATATTGAATTTGCTGTTTTCTTTTAAAAATACCCCAAAAATATTAACTGCTATAATTTCAAAACGGCACTAAGACATGGCACTTTAAAATACCAATTCACCGGGTGCTTATTAAATATAAAATGCATTATTATTTTGTTTCTCAATAGTAATTTGTACTGGAATATAGTTGCTCAGAGCTGGCAGCTCAAGTGGCTTCCTTCATGTGAGTCAAGATAGTAATTTGTTGGCGGGCTGTTTTGCTTCAGATGTCAGGCCATCATAGCCAACTAATATCCTGTTGTCATCAAGAGGCCATGGATGTATGCTTCCAGCAAGGACCTGACTAATTATGCCAAAAGTAGAACAACTGCAAAGTAGAGTACTATGGTGAAGTACTGCTGATTTAGATTGAGATCAAACAGCTAAGCTTTCTTGGATGTGAAATAGCCTTAGTTTGCTTTATAATATGATCTTGACCTCAATACGGCACCATACCATCGATCCATCTCAGGTGGTAAAGTAACTTTTGTGAATGGGATCAGGAATTTACTAAGGGACTTTGACAGCCTAAGGGGACAGGCATAATTATGGTATGCCAGAATATATGCAAGTTTGGATTTGATAAAATAATTCAGATATTTACGAGGATGTGCAATGCAGGGACCAAGATACTGATGTACACAACTTAGTGAAAGTTAGTATTTATATACAAAAAGGTGCACACAGTATTCATTTTTATATCTTGGGGTTTGGAATTCAAAAGTGACACAAGGTTCTGCAGAGTCTTGTACGGATTCCATCTAAAGTATTGGGTTCAGACTTGGGCATTAAACATGAGGCTATATATTGGGTTTCAGCATGGGTACTTGTAGATTCAGCAGAACTATGTTAGCCCTAAGGGATTAATTGAAATCAATTATAATAAACATGACTTGTTTAGATTAAGACAAATTATTTTCGCCGGTGAATGAATTTAGAACAAGGAGATGTGACCTTAAAATTTGCTTAAGGTTATTTAGAAGTTAAATCTGCTTGTGCATTTTCTCTCTCAGATGGAAGTCCAGAAACTGTTTCGACAGTTTCTCCATGCAGCACTGGCTATCAGATAAACTAAAAGTTGAGGAGTAAGATTGATACGAGTTAAGTTAGAGTATTGGAACATAGAGTCGGCGTGGAGATCTACCATAAGCTAACAAAATATTGGCACATGTTTGATGGGCAAACAATATATTGGTTTATCTTTTTGAGAGAAATAATTTAGATAGAAAAGGTGCCCTGATAAAATGACTTGTGGTAAAACTATCAATGAGTGTAATGTTTTTTCTGTCATTTGTGTTTTTCTTGTACTGTGAATAGATAAGAATAAAACTTGCATTTATGTCATTTTTCATAACCATTCGATATTTCAAAGTGCTCTACTGTCAATGAAATAGTTTTGAAAGTACTGTTACAGATACAGCATAGGAAGACACAGCAGCTAACGTGTACTTGACGAAGTCCCGTAAATAGCAATGCGATAATTTTAGGATAATCATTTTTGTGATGTTGAGTGGGGGACACAAGGGGTGACTCCCTTGCTCTTTTTCAAAATAGTGCAATGGGACATTTTACATCTATCAAAATAGTCAGATGGACTTTGGGTTAATGTCTTGTCTGAAAGATGCCACCGCTGAGAGTGCGCTGCTTCCTTAATATAGTACTTGAATGTCATTCTTGATTTTTGTACTCAAAATAATTAGAATGGGGCTTGAACCTGGAATCTGTGACTCAGAAGCAGCAATGTCATAACTAAACAGCACTGACTCTAAAAATACAAGTGTGCCCTTTGCTTCCCAAAATCAGCAAAACATGATTAATAGAGATTAATTAGTAATTGCTGTAAATAAAATTGATGCTCCATCATTTGATCATAAGATAGGAGCAGAAGTAGACAATTTAGCCGATTGGGACTGTTGAAAATTGATGTATTCCATATTTTTTTCTTCCCTTGGATTTTAGGCGGAATCTTAATTATTTTTCCAATGCCTACGCGGCAGCAGTCAGCGCAGTTGACCCAGACACCGGAAATGGAGAGCTGTGCATCAAAGTCCCATCTGAACTATGGAAACATGTTGATGGTAATTATAAACGCACGCTGCAGAGCATAAGTGTTCAGGATACAGTCACCTAATGTTTCAGGCAATCAGTTAGAACCTCTGCGATTGCCACACTAGGATTTGAATTCAAAGTTATGAAATTGATTTTAGTGAAACTACCAACTTATGGACTAGTAAACAAGTCATGCAGCACGGAAACAGACCCTTTGGCCCAACTTGTCTGTGTCAACCAGGCATACCGATCTGACGTAGTCCCATTTGCCGATGTTACGCCCATATCCCCCTAAACCCTTCCTATTCATACACCCATCCATTTGTCTCCACCACTTCCTCTGACAGCTCATCCATACACGCACCACCCTCTGTGTGAAAAAATTGTTCCTCGGGTCTCTTTTAAATCTTTCCCCTCTCACCTTAAACCCATGACCTCTAGGTTTGGATTCTACCACCCTAGGAAAAAGACCCTGGCTATTCACCCTATCGATGTCCCTCATGATTTTATAAACCTCTATAAAGTCACCCTTCAGCCTCCAATGCCTTAGGGAAAAAGCCTCTGCCTATTCATCCCCTCTCTGTAGCTTAAACCTTCCAGTGCTGGCAACATCCTTGTAAATCTTTTCTGAACCCTTTCAAGTTTCACAGCAGAGGAGTAGGCGATAGCCTAGTGGTATTATCACTGACCTATTAATCCAGAGACCCAGGTAATGTTCCGGGGACCCTGGTTCAAATCCCGCCACATTTGAATTCACTAAAAGTCTGGAATTAGTGATGGTCATGAATCGATTGTCGAGAAAAACCCATCCGGTTCATTAATGTCCTTTCGGAAAGGAAATGTGCCATCCTTACCTGGTCTGGCTTATATGTGAATTCAGACCCACAGTAATGTGGTTGACTCTGAACTGCTCTCTGGGCAGTTAGGGGTGGGCAATAAATGCTGCCTAGCTGGTGATACTCTCATCCCAGGAATGAATTAAAAAAAAAACTCACTAAAGAAGAGCGACCAGAATTGAACACAGTATTCTACTCTGAGAGTGGTAGGGTGTGGAATGCATTGCCGGAGAGGGTAGTGGAGTCGGCCTCGTTAGGGGCATTTAAGCGGCTACTAGATAGGCATATGGATGATAGTATAAGATTGCGGTGGAGTTTAGATAGACCTTAGGTTTAGGGTAAAAGTTCGGCACAACATCATGGGCCGAAGGGCCTGTACTGTGCTGTGCAGTTCTATGTTCTATTCCAGAAGTGGCCTCACCAATGTTCTATACAGCCGCAACATGACATCGCAATCCTATACTTAATGTTCTGACCAGTGAAGGGGAGCATGCCAAATTCTGCCTTCACCACCCTGTCTACCTGTGACTCCAGTTTCAAGGAACTATGCACCTGAACCCTTCGGCCTCTTTGCACGGCAACACTCCTCAGGACTCTACCATTAACTATATAAATCCTGCCCATGTTTGCCTTACAAAAATGCAGCACCTCACACTTATCTAAATTAAACTCTGTCATTCCTCAGCCCATTGGCATATCTGATCAAGGTCCTGTTGTACTCTGAGGTAACCTTCTTCACTGTTGACTACACCACTTATTTTGATGCCATCTGCAAGCTTACTAACCATGCCTCTTTTACTTGCATCCAAATCATTTATGTAAATGATGAAAAACAGTGGACCCAGCACCTGCCCTTGTCGCACTCTGCTGGTCACGGGTCTCCAGTCTGAAAAGTAACCCTTCACCACCACCCTCTGTCTCCTACCTTCAAGCCAGTTTTGTACTATTAAAAATAAAACAACTTTTCTGAGAAGAACCTGCCACTTCATCCAGTCTACCCTATTCGTGGCTGCAACCCAAACTGTACAGTTGACTCCTAATTCCTTCAGAGCAACTAGGGATGTGCACTGTACTTTGCCTTACCAGTATTGTCCAAGTATCAGGAAAAAGTACTTTTAAAATTAATCCAAGAGCAAAATTGTTAATTTTTCTGTATGTATTCGCATGAATCATTGGTGAAAATTGTTTGTGTAGTATTAATTCTGACATTTTAAAGTGGCAGACCAGAAAATGTTGTCTTTTTTTGTTCCCGGTGTGGTCCCAATGCTCATTCACGTTATATGATTATATGCCCCTCTTAATCTGTGAAGTGAGAAACCGCATTGCTATAATGCATATTAATGAAGAAAAAAGCATGGTGTTAAGTGGGTGCATGTTGACATAGCCATCTTAATTTTGTGTCATCCACAAACTTGGCTATAATGCACTTCCCTCATCTCAGTGCCCCCCACCCCGACGTCTTATCCTAATTCTCATAGAAGTTATACAGCATAGAAGTTATACAGCATAGAAGTAGGCTCTTCAGCGCATCATGTTGACCAACAGGCACCAAACTATACGAATCTTATTTAGGTGGTCTTCGTCCATAGCCTACTATGCCCAATTCTAAGTGGATGGCCAGATGCTTCTTAAATGTTGCAAGAGTACTTTCCTCAACCACTACCTCAAGTTGCACGCCCCATTATTTCTACCATCCTCTAGGCAAAATTTCTTTTCTCCAATCTTCTCTAAACCACTTAAACTTATGCCCTCTGACTCCAGACATGTCTACTACGGGGAAAGATTCTCACAATATCCCCTATCTATGCCTCTCATAATTTGGTATGTCTCAGTCAGATCCCCCGCCCCACCTCAGCCTTTCCTGCTCCAAGGAAAACAAGCCCAGCCTCCCCAGTCTCTCTTCATAACCGAGACTTTCCACTGCAGGCAACATTCTGCTGAATCTCCAATGCACAGTCTCCAGCGCAATCATGTCCTTCCGATAGTTTAGCAACTAGAACTGCTCACACTATTCCATCTGTGGCCTAACCAATGCTCTATAATGTTGCAAAGGACTTCCCTACTATTTTTATTACGTCCGGGTTAATTAAGGCAAGTCACCTTCACCATCCTGTCTGCCTGTGCTGACATCTTTAGAGATATATGGACTTATACACCAAAGCCCATGTGTTCCTCAGTACTCTCTCAGGACCTACCATTCATTGTATAAATCCTCTTACTGGACCTCCCAAAATGCATCACCACTCACTTATCAGGATTAAATTCCATCTGCTATTGTTGTGCCCAGTTCACGAGCTAATCAATATCCGACTGTAGCAAGAGACCATCCTCCTCACTGTCAACAATACCACCAATGTTCATGTCATATCCAAGTGGTTAAAGTACGAAACAAGCAGCAAGGGTCCCAGCAGTAATCCCTGTGGTGCACTGCTGGTCCAATCTCAAAAACAAACTGCATCATCAATCATCACTCTCTTCTCCTATGTGCAGTCCAGATTTGAATCCAGTTTGCCAACTTGGCTCCCATGGGGCCTTATCTTTTTGGACCAGCCTTCCATGTGAGACCTTGTCAAAGGCCTTACTGAAGCCCATATATATCACGTGAACTGTAGGACTGCCAATCTTCTAACGATGCTAATATACTACCTCCAACATCATGGGCTCTTATTAAGTAGCCTAACGCATATCAAATGTCCTCTGGAAATCCAAATATATTGCATCAGTTGCTTCCCCTTTAAATATCCTGTTTATTACTTCATCAAAGAATTCTAATACATTTACCAGGCATGATTTCCATTTCATGAAGCCTTGCTGACCCTACTGGATTGTATTATATTGTTAAAGACTGTGCTATTAGAACCTTTGTAATTGGCTCCAACAATTGCCCAGTAGCTGATGTTTAGTTAACTGCCCTGAAGTTACCTTTGTTTTGTCCTTTACTTTTTGAATAAAGATGTTAATTAGCACATCCGATCCTGTAGCATTTTTCTAAGATGTAAATAATTGACAAAATATACAGTGGGGGTGGACTGAAACTGGAGGAAAATGTTTCAACTGAGTTATTTTGATCTGGACTACATTGCCTGAATATACATTAGAATGAAACTTGATAGTGACTATGAAAGAGGTCATGGAATGGAGAACTTTGTAGTACTGTACTGTAGTAGCAGGAGATTGGAGTTGAAAAGCATTCTCAGTGGGTTGACATTAACATGTTTGGTAGAATGCCATCTGTCCATGCGGTATGATTCTGTCAGCTTGGCTCAAATAGTGCAACCCACAGATTTGAGTGAAACACTTCTGGCTTTGATGCCACTCACAAGAATTGATTTCCTAATTGATGGCACGTTATTGAAAGTGCCATCTTTCAGAAGATATGTTAAACTCAGGGCTAGAGTGCTTAAATTGGTTAATGTGAAAGAAAATGTGGTGCTGCCACCTTGGCTACTATGTCTCCCACGAACAGCATTATCATGTGAAGATGAGCAGAGGATTTATCTAATTTACGGGACCTTGTGTGCACATTGATTGTTACATTGCCTGTATAACTTCATGGTTGAACTTCAAAAATAATCGATTGGCTGTGAAAGCAAAGGATCAGTCAGAATGTTTGCAGTCACCTAATTGATCTTGCCAAATATAAAATAAAAACACGGCCAGCGTTCTTGCGTCTCGGCTGAAAAGCATTTTACTTTGAATTTAATCCATGTTTGCTTATTAGCAGTTGAAATGATCTTTCAGTAAAGGGGCACAATTTCACTAAGAATAGATTAATATATATTGCTCCCATATACGATGGTCTGATGTCACAGTGGTTAGCACTGTAGCCTCACAGTGCCAGGAACCCAGGTTCGATTCTAGCCCCATGCCTGTGTGGGTTCCAATCTTTGCTGCAGCCACCCCCCGCCACACAGTCCAAAGATCTCAAGTGGATTGGCCATGTTAAATTGCCCCGTAGTGTGCAGGGTTATGTAGTGAGGCAGACTTACAATGGTAAATGTGGGGTTATGGGGATAGGATGCTATTCAGTGGGTTGGTACAGACTCAATGGGCCAAATGGCCTCTATCTGCACTGTAGGGATTCTGTGATTCTATAATTATAAAAAAGAATTTTCATTTCATCTACTGTGACCAGTGCCATTAGACTTAGTTTTATATTCAAAGTAGTAGCTTTAGCATGCATTTCTTATCAATTACCTTTTGCACTTTAAAGGCAGCCCAGTTGTATTGCATGCAGCCCGATATCCAATTAATCTTTTAAAAACAAAAACAAGGTTTTTGACTTGGTCGCTACTAATGGAAATGGTGAGCAATTGCTTTTTATTTTGTTCTTTTGACTCGATTGATGGCCTTTTCCTCGAGAAAAGGAGTCACAGTACAATGAATGTAGAATATCGTCCAAATAATAATTGTTTTCTGTTTGATCCTGGGCATATATTATTCTGATTATCATGCTACATGAAGTATCTAAACTGTGATGTGAAGGCAAGTTCAGGTGGACAGTGCTTTAGCACAGTTACCACTTAAGGTGCAATCTTTTGTCATTGTGTATTAATATGTTATGTAAAAATGTTTGTTTATTATACTGAATGTTGTAATCCACAGTTGTTTAGTCATGCACTGTCCACTTTGTGTTTGGCATTATTAGAGATGAAAGTTTTGAAGGTGTATATCGAATTCTCCTTGGACCAGCCAAAAGGAGGGCTTCATTTTGTTGTGCCCAATATGGAAGGTAGCATGGCTGAGCGAGGTGCACATGTCTTCTCCTTTGGTTATGAAAACTCTACAAGGTGAGTAAGTAAATTTTTCAGAATAAATTATTCTAATACTTTTATGCAAGGGTGTTTTTTAAAGCTTGTCTAATATATAGAATTACAGATTAATACAGTATAGAAGGATGTTGTTTGGCTCATCATGCCTGTGCAGTCTCTTTGAAAGAGCTAAATAGTTAGTCCCACTCCTTTGCACTTTTATCATACCTCTCCAAGGTTTTCCAGCTCAAGTATTTAGGCAACTCATTTCAGAAGGCTATTTAATCTGTCTCTACCGCCCTTTTGGACCATAATGCATTCTCCTCATCTTGTCTTGCAAATAGATCAAATTTATGTCTTCTGGTTGCTGACCTTTCTATCACTGATAATGGATATGCTTATTTCATTATTATCAATGACCTTTAGAAATTTTAATGCCTGTATTAAATCTACCTTTTTTTATTTAAAGTGACAAATGGTTATACTTCAGTAAATTGCAAAATATAGTTTTAAGATATGAAAAATCTTTTGCTGTTGTGGGGAGTAGATTACGATACTTGGGGGAAGGCGATGTGGAACTACTTGATTTGCAGGGTTGAGACTTTTGAGCTTGTGATCCACCAATATTGGGTTGCAATCCACAATTTGGGGTTTCCTGGAAAAGATGCTACAGTTTGGGAAAGGAGAGCATTGCAGTTGATGCAGTGAATTCTGCGTTGAGTAAATTTTAGACTTTGAACTACTTGAAGGGAAGAGGATCTTGACTTTTGACAGCTTATGCTTTTTGTTTGTCATTTGTAGATTTTGGTTTCCTTGTGTTGATTCTTATTCTGAGCTTTGCACTTGGAAATTGGAGTTCACGGTTGATGCTGCCATGGTGGCAGTTTCCAATGGAGATTTGGTGGAATCTGTTTATACCAATGACATGAGAAAAAAAACTTTTCATTACATGTTGACTATTCCAACGGCAGCACCAAACATTTCTCTTGCTGTTGGTCCTTTTGAAATACTGGTTGATCCTTACATGCATGAGGTAAGTTGGACAAAACTGTATTTGGTTTGACTGTTTTGTTATCTGTTTTTATTCCTGTATTTTATACTCAAAAGCACAGCAATTGCTTGCATTTTAATTATATTTACTACTAAATGTTTTCAGTGTTAGTAATTGGAATTTAATGAATAATTTAAATTGCTTTATTTAACACATATAATGTACACAAATAATGTATTAGTTAAGCTTGTGCAAATGTTTTAATTCACTCCTAAAAGTTACTGACTGGGCAAACATGAACTTTTGTAAATCAATCAAATCAACAGGAAATAAATTAGCAGGAAAATTTAAACAAAAACTAATTACTTTCCCAGCTCAGTGATTTCATCTCCAATTGATATGATTGATTGATTGTATCGGTGACTTCAGAGAGTTAGGTGGATAACATCATATAAGAAATTTTCTATGCAATGCCCAGGCCTGGCAGATTGAAGTGGTATTTTGTAAATTTGTCTTTGAAATAAAGAGCACTTAAAGGCTACTATCATTCTTCAAGGACCGCAACTTCCCCCCC
>JAHRHZ010000077.1:15241185-15276311 GCA_024137785.1 Ginglymostoma cirratum | reverse complement strand
CCTCCCTGGACTGACCTATCTCCTCCCTACCCCCCTACCTACACTCAACTTTACTGGCTCCATCCCCGCCTGTTTGACTTGTCTGCCTCCTCTCCACCTATCCTCTCCTCTATCCATCCTCTATCCGCCTCCCCCTCTCTCCCTATTTATTTCAGAACCCTCTTCCCCTCCCCCATTTCTGATGAAGGGTCTAGGCCCGAAACGTCAAGTTTTCCTCCTCCTATGATGCTGCTTGACCTGCTGTGTTCATCTAGCCCCAAGCTTGTTATCTCGGATTCTCCAGCATCTGCAGTACCTTTTATCTCTGACACCTTAATCCTACTTCATGATCCCCATGAACTCCTAAGAGTGTGTAATCAAGGTCACCATTTATGAAATAAGCTCTAAGTGTTGTGTTTTTGGATATTTGTCATATGACAATAAATTGAATTATTATAGCTAAGAGTAACTCTGAAATTTTAACTCAAAAATAATGTACATGTAATGATGAAGAAAAACACTCAGATTTTCAGACAGCACAGTATGAAACACATTTTCACAGTCTGGTAGAAAAATGTGTCCGAATTATAATGACACTTATGTTTTTTTTGGACAGTAAACTTTATCTGCATGACTGCTGAAGTTTCTGTCAGTTTAGTGGTATGGGTGGTTATGGCTGTTTTTGTGGTGACTGCTGTTGTATTGATCTAAAGTCGCCATTGGATGAGTTTATATGATGCTGTTTGTTTAATTCAAAAATACTGTCACATGCTGCTGTGTAATTTGTTTTTTCTTACTAGGGTGTATTATGTTTGAAGTGCTGCTGTAAGATAATGGTTTCCTTCAGGTTCTTGTCATTGATTGTCTGTAAAGTACAGAATAGTGAAATACTGACTTAATGTGAAAGATTTGGATCTCCTGCAGGAACTTTGTGAAGACTGTTTTTATGAGCTTTGATTTATGCAGCCTTTCCTATTAAGGAAATCATTATTAGTTTCAAGTTTTTATGAACTAATCGTTGCTCCAGTCCTCTATCATTCTAGGATTAAATCGTTATGTTTAAAGAAAACATTCATGTTATGCCATCTATAGAACAAACAGTTTTAGCCTCCCGTTCAAGAAAGACAAACTTAACGTTTTAAAATTCTGGTGATGAATGTGTATGATAATTAGCATGCTGCATTGTAGTACAGTGTGTTCATTTTCTTTATTAATGTTTTTATTCAATAAACTTATGTTGAGTTTGTTTGATTTTTTTAAATGCTATTTGCCTATTAAAAGCTACAAGTTGCCTTCCTTCATAAAACTTTATCTACTGTTATTTTAGTTCATATGTTTTTAAGGCTTAAAATGTTGCTACTCATGACTTTGAAACTGGTCTAGACATTAAGTTGTTTAGCAAAAACATTTTAATTCAAAGAATTCTTTGCAATAACTTAACTGTGCAACGTGAAACGTCATCTGTTTTTACCACTGTTAGATCAGGATGTGTTGATTGTAGTGTCCGTATTAGAACAATGTGTGTGCTTCTATTGAGTTTGAATTGGTTACTTGCTGAGAGCAGATTAGTTTCTAGACAGGCCAAGAAATGTCCTGTCTCTTGTGTTCTGATGCTCCCAAATAGAAATGTCTTAGTTTTTGCATGTTGCAAATTGCATCTTTAGAAGTGCTATAATTGAAAAAATACACATGGGGGCAGCAACGTGTGATATGGATGGTTTAAACTGAACAACGCTGTTCTGCAAGCACTTTAGAGCAATGCGTGCTAGATGATCATGATATGACATGAAAACTTAATACGTTTGTGTTTCAAAAGTAGCCATTTATCATGTGATCTGTTTTGTTAAGACTGAACAGAAATATTTGGAAATAATTGCCCAGATTACAGACATCCAGAATATTTAGAAATGACACTCGTGCGTATTTCTTCATCAAACATTTTAAGTTCTGCAAAATCTTATAAATACTAATGTTCAAAAAGACTTGGGTGTCCTTAGCTAGAGATGTCCACATCCCATGAGTGAATATTAAAAAAAACAGACACCAAGAAAGCTAGCATGCAAGTACATCAAGCAATTAGGACGACACATGGCATATTGACCTTTGTTGCAAAGGGATCAGAGTACAAGAATAAGTCCTTGTACAGTTGTACAGGGCTTTGATAAGGCCACATCTAGATACTGTGGTCTCCATATTCAGGAAATGTTATACCTGACAATGAAGAGAGTAGTCTGAAGGTTCTCTAGACTGCTCTCTCTGTAATGTCAGAGTTGTCACTTGTTGAGAAGTTGAGTAAACTGGGTCTTTATTCTCTAGAGTTTAGAAGAATGAGTGGTTATCGAATTGATTCTGAACAGGCTTGGGAGGGCAGATGCTAAAATGTTGTTTTGGCTGGCTGGCTGGCGAGCAAATTTACTACACTCGGATATGGGAGGGGAGCGAGCTGAAATGAGGGTGATCAATTAGGGTCGAGATGAGAAATTTCTTCACTTGAAAGGTTGTAATACTTCAACTTGGAAGGTTTAGGATGCCCCCGTATATTTAAGACTGAGATTTTGGTCTTTCTGGGCATCAAGGAATATGAAGACTGGATGGTATTCTACTGATGGTGCTGTACTGACCTAAATGGGGGAGCTGGCTTGAATGGTCTACTCTGATCACTTGTGCACCCAAACATAAACGACTTGTTTTACAATGCTGTATTTTAACCTCACTGTAAATTGAATATTGTTTACCAGAAATCCACACAAAATTTCTTATACGTTAAACAAAGTGAAATCTAATGCCGTTTCTGGCTAAGTACAAAATTTGTTTAACTAAAATTGAGTCATATGGAATTAATTCCTTGCAATAGAAGTTATATGCAGGACAAAACTTGATATATTAATGATTTTAACCTAAAATGTTGATTTATTGAAATGAGGTAATGTTTCATATTCTGATGTCTCCTTTTCCAGGTGACACATTTCTGCTTACCTCAACTATTGCCTCTCCTAAAACACACCACCTCCTTTCTGCATGAAATTTTTGAATTTTATGAAGAGATTCTAACCTGCCGATACCCCTATGCCTATTACAAAACTGTATTTGTTGATGAAGCTTATGTAGAAGTAGCTTCATATGCATCTATGAGTATTTTAAGGTGAGTCTCCATTTGGAAAATCCTTTTGTGCAGAGGTGTTAAATGATCTTTTCCCACAGTAGGCTGTTTGAATCACATAGAAAAGCCAGAAGCTTATGAGCAAAGTGTTTGCCTACTTTAAACTAGGTTTTGATGCAGGTGGCTGGGAGAACTGTAAAAGAAAAAGGCATAAATATTTTAAAACTACCATTCTACAGTTCAAGAAGCAGTTTAAATTTTTAAGTGGAGCACCCAAGTCACCTTGTGCATTTATTGGTGAAGAGACATTTCCACCAAAAGAAATGCCATTTGTGACCAAGGATCACTGGCTTAAGCCACGTCTTACTGAATAAGCTGATCTTTAATAGTGCGGTAATAGACGGCTCAAAAGCCCAGGTTAAAACTTTAGATTGAGAGCTGGAAAAATTGGCAGAGGGCGAGGGGCATCAGAATATGTCCACGTCCTTTCCTGATGACTACAGAGATAGAGTACTTATCAGATACACTGAGTAGTAATTAGGAACAGAAATCCTGGATTTTCCTAACTGAGGTATACTGAAACAATTGCAGTCCTATACCACTGTCTCAATTATGATCAGCTAACTGGGCACCTCTCACAGACTGAACTAATGATTTTTCTTCTCTGTGGAGCGGGAGAGGGTGTTTAATGAATTGGGCCATCAGTGTAAGTCTGCTTGTAAAGCTTTGAGAGAGTTAAATTTGAATGAGACCCAAGTTTCGGATTAGTTTTTTAGGCCCTTTGAATGGAAGTCAAACACTACTGTTCTACCTCCCAATCAACAATTAAGTTATGCTGAAATTTATTAAAGTAGAAACTTATATTCAAGCCATCTAAGTAAACGTACAAAGATGAAGAGAAAATGTAGTCTGACTACGGGTGAATCTGTCCCTGGAGAGGACTGAAGTCATGGTTAGTATTTAGATGTTATCAAACTAAAGTTTCAAGTTTTCTTAGTAATCTCAGGGGAAAAAAAACAAGATAAATGCTGAGCTTCAATTTGATTTTCAGTTTAAGAAGTTAATTCCTCAATTTGTAACTCAGCCAAATGGGTGACAGTTATCAGTTAAAAATAATGGCTTAATTTTATTTGTTTTTAAACAAAATCTGAATGTTATGCCAATTCACTTGATAGCTGAGGTCGGATATGCCTGGGGCACTTACCGTGCAGCAAAACGTATTGTAAGCCCTGTTTCAGAGAGTTTTTTTAAAAAAACCATTTGTTTCTTGACTGTTGAGGGGGACGTTTTCCATTAGTGCTTCTTGCCTTGCTACCTCATCCAAGTGGTCACTATTCCACAAGCATAGGTCTTAACTTCAGTCATGTCACACATCAATCCAAAGGTTGAGCTGTGGATGATTTTTCCTTGTTTTTCCATTTGACACTGGCTAGATGCACTGAAATCGGTAAACTTATCACAAGCTAAAGACAGAAATAGAGGCCGTTATGTCCTCAATGACTCACTGCCACAATCTAAGGTTTTGCAGTAGATCTGTAGCTCGGATTGTGGGTGTTGAGGTTGGTGGGCTTGCCGAGTTGGTTTGTTGTTCCACAGACATTTCGTTACCGTGCTTGGTAATGTCCTCAGTGCAGCCTCTGATGAAGCGTCGGTGTGTTTTCCCACCTGGTTTTTAAACTCTGGGGTCCGTTGCGATGGATTGCCTCACTTCCTGGTTTCCTCCATAGTGGAATGTATATGGGGTCGAATTCTATGTGTTTATTAATAGCATCCTTCGTGGAGTGCCACGCTTCCAGGAATTCTCGTGCTTGTCTCTGCCTAGCCTGCCCCAGGATCTTGGTGTTGTCCCAGTCGAAGTCGTGGTTCTCCTTGTCCACGTGGATTGAGATGAGTGAGTATTGGTTATGTCTTTTTGTAGCCAGTTGGCGTTCACGTACTCTTGTTGTTAGTTTCCTTTCTGTTTGTCCGATGTAGCGTTTCTCGCAGTCTCTGCAGGGGATCTTGTAGACGACATTGGTCCTGTCCATGGCGGAGAGTGGGTCTTCAGTTCATGTGAGCACTTGTTGTAGGGTTGATGTGGGCTTGTGTGCCACTCTGATGCCCAGCGGTAGTAGAAGTCTTGTGAGTTCTGACGTGTTCCTGATGTACGAGTACGCCAAGAGGAGGAGGAATACGTCTTCCGAGTGTTCAAGGGTAATGGATATCCAAAGAACTGGGTCAGGAGATGCCTACAGGAACAGCATCAGAAAGATTCTACACGCCCCAACGCACTCATCACACTACCCTACATCAGGAATACGTCAGAACTCACCACAAGACTTCTACGACCGCTGGGCATCAGAGTGGCACACAAGCCCACATCAACCCTACGACAAGTGCTCACCTGAGCTGAAGACCCACTCTCTGCCATGGACAGGACCGATGTCGTCTACAAGATCCCCTGCAGAGACTGCGAGAAACGCTACATCGGACAAACAGGAAGGAAACTAACAACAAGAGTGCGTGAACGCCAACTGGCTACAAAAAGACAATACTCACTCATCTCAATCCACATGAACAAGGAGAACCACGACTTTGACTGGAACAACACCAAGATCCTGGGACAGGCTAGGTGGAAACAAGCACGAGAATTCCTGGAAGCATGGCACTCCACGAAGCATGCTATTAATAAACACATTGAACTCGACCCCATAATACATTCTACTATGGAGGAAACCTGGAAGTGAGGCAATCCATCGCAACGGACCCCAGAGTTTAAAAACCAGGTGGGAAAACACACCGACGCTTCATCAGAGGCTGCACTAAGGATGTTATCAAACACGGTAACGAAACATCTGCGGAACAACAAACCAGCTCGGTGAATCAACCAACCTTATCACTGCCACAATCACTGAATAACCTCAGCGAAGATGCAAAAATAGGTGGAGGGACAGGTAGTGTTGAGGAAGCGGGGAAGCTGCAGAAGGACTTTAGACTGAGTGGGAAAGTAGGAAAAGAAGTGGTAGATGGAATACAGTGTGGGAACATGTGAAATTATGCACTTTGGTAGGAAGAATAGAGCTGCAGACTATTTTCTAAATGGGGAAAGGCTTGTGAAATCTTAAACACAAAGATGCTTGGGCGTTGTACTTTAGTATTCTCTTAAGGGTAACATGCAGGTTCACTTGGTAGTTTGGAAGGGAAATGCAATGTTAGCATTTGTTTCAAGAGGACTAGAACAGAAAGTGGAGATGTACAGGGTCAGCAGTACAAGGCTGTGGTCAGACTGCATTTAGAGTATTGTGAGTGGTTTTGGGCCCTGTGTCAAGGCAAGGATGTGCTGCTGTTGGAGGGGGTCCAGAGGAACTTTACAAAAATGATCCTAGGGATGAAGGGCTTGTCATTTGAAGCAATTGAGGATTCTGGGTCTGCACTCAGTGGAGTTTTGACAGATGAAAGGTGATCTCATTGAAACTTACAGAATACTGAAAGACCTGGATGAGTGGATGTGGAGAAGATGTTTCCACTAGTAGGAGAGACTAGGGCACAGCATCAGAGTGAGGGGACACCATTTAGAACTGAAATGAGGAATTTCTTGAGCCAGAGGATGGTTAATCTGTAGAACTATATGCTGCAGAAAGCTATGGAGGCCAAGTCGTTGAATGTATTTAAGACAGACATAGATATGTTCTTGAATAATAAGACGATCGAGGGCTCTGGGGAGAAGGCTGGAATTGGAGTTGAGAAAATATCAGCCATGATCGAATAGCAGAGCAGACTTGATGGGCTAAATGGCCTAATTCTGCATCTATATCACATGGTTTTCTGGACTTGGCTCAAATCTTTGTGCAGTTGTATGATGTACTAGTCTCCAGCATTTTACTATGAAGGAAATTGAGCCATGAAATAGAGTTACGCTGGGCTCTCTTGTTTTGGAAAAAGCAGTTTATATAGAATGAACAAATGCAATCGACCAATTTGATAAGTAGGTTGTAGTGTACTGGGAGAATATGAATTTGTTTTACTTTTTGCCTCGGGAATGATGTATGCAATTAATTAAACACAGAGCAGAAAATGATTATTACAGTTCAGCTGACTAACGACATCACTGCATAATGAAGCATCAAACATATTATTTGTGCTGTTTCATCTGTAACTCGCAAAAAGATCATTTTGACAACTGATTAGTTGTCCAAATGACAAGCCCTTCATTCCCTAGGGTCATTTCCCTTATAAATTCATGGTAGTTGATGTACTGATTCCAGACTTTTGAGTGCTTTTGAAATAGTTTGTGCTCATTGCCAGTCCTTGTTGTTTGTGGTCTCTAATAGCTGAAAAGCCCTCGTGCATTTGTTCTTGACTAACACACAGTTGATTAATGAATTTTTCAAAACATTGAATTTGCAACAGCTAAACAACTGCCAATTATTATGTGATTATTGTATAGTGTAAGTTTAAAGAATGAATATGAAAGGGCTGGCAGGCTTCACGCTTTCAGTTGACAAAGTACAGAGTCAGCCTTGTTAACATTTGAACTGAATTTCTGTCACCTTTTAAAACACTATTTGTTTTGACTAAATAAAATCTAGTGCTTGCCTGAAAATGTGGTCTATTTTCTCGTCTTTCATTTAGCACAAACCTTCTGCACAGTGCCATGATTATAGATCAGACGCCACTTACCAGACGATGTTTAGCACAAGCTTTGGCTCAGCAATTCTTTGGCTGTTTCATTTCCAGAATGTCATGGTGAGTATATAAAATGGTGAGAGACAAGGGCATGCACCTTCATAAGTATACTGTACTGAAAATTTTATATAGACTTTTCTAGCACAACAAAAACTTTAGAAGGAAAACTTTCCATTCTGAGGAAGGGTCACTGGACCTGAAAAGTTAACTCTGATTCTTTCTTCACAGATGCTGCCAGACCTGTTGAGCTTTTCCAACAACTTCTGTTTTTGTTCTTAAAAGCTTTAGAACGTTTATTATAAAAATCATAATGGATAAGGTGTCTGAAATTAGGATCAATATCAGCTTGATTGAGTTGAAGATATACCTGCCTCAGAGACCAAATGTTGTTATTTGTAGCCCTTCTCCCATCTCACCCACTCCCCCAATCCTGTGCATCACAGTAGCAGCGAGGAGGTACTAGAATTAAAGTTTTGCCTGCCTGCTCAAGTGAACGTAACAATGGCAAAGCAATTTTCAAAGTAGTTCTGTAAATACTCCTGTTCTAGTGTTATGAGCCCCTTGGAAACTAATAATGTTTGAAAAGGGATATGAAATTTCCAGGGACTGATGCAAAGACTTTTATGACAAAATTTCATGTTGTAAGACTTTTACTGTAACAAAAAAACTAAAATCAACACTGACTAAATATTATTTAATGGGTAACGAAGATGCTAAACTACAGAAAGGATGTTTGTCCTTACAATGAATGTTGTACTTTAATACATGTAAAAACATGCCACGTTTCAATAATACATCAAAATTTGGTCTTCTGTTTTATGTCTCAAGGCCCTCCTGGTTCAACATGATCTCTTCTCCATGTTAACCAGGGCATTATGTTACCAATCAATCCAAAGGATGAGCTGTAGATGTACATCAAAAATAATTGGATGTTGTGCACTTTGGGATATTTTAGAATTGTGAAAGGCACTTTATGGTTATAAGTTCCTTTTTAATTAAATATTAAGATTGAGCTTTGAATAAACAACATTTGAAGGTAGTAATGAGCACGTATTCAAAGCGTTGCTCTAAATTCTACAGTACTTGAGGTGACTGTATTTAGTATGGTATAATATTACACTGGTACTGAGTGTAAGCCCAATTTTAAAATAACGGTGGAAAATACTGAAAATATTTGAGATTGGACAGTGCCTGCACTGTGAGAAAGAGATAATATATTGGGTTAATGACCTGAAGGTTCTGAAGCTTTACTTGTGACAAATTATTGCAAATGCTTTCAGATGATTTTGCATCTCACACTTCAACAGTCTTTGAAGTCTCTGAACTGGGTTTAAACACTTAGATGCATGGTGATATCTCTCATATACCGCTTGTTGGCCTATCCTTTTTTCCTGTATAATTTGTTTTATTATCTTTTCCAATATTGACTGCCATTGCTAACAAAAATTGACAACTCAACCATTTTCAGGCAACTGCCAGCAGTGCAGTTTAGCTGGATGAGAGTGCCTTGGTGATTTACCCTGCTTTTATTCATTATTGGAAAACCTTGTTTCTGCATTGTGCCTTCCTATAGCAATGACTAAAATGAAAAACTTGCCATTTGTGGTTCACAGGAGCATGTTTGGATCCCTATTCTGTGGTGGTACGTATGTTCAAGTTTTAGTACGTAGAATGGCTGTCATCCCTGCAAGTACTAAAGCTGTGCGTTGACCTTGTCCATGACTGGGCAAAGTGGTGAACTCACTGCTGCAGTTGAGTTGTTTGATAGCAGCCCTGTTTGTATCTACTGAATGTTTATACAGTTTACTGATGTAACACAGTAAATACTCATTCTGAATGTACGAAATCACCCAAAACTGACAAAAATATTTTCATCCAAGCCTATATAAGGAAAGAGTATAGGATACAAGGACTACTAGTATTTCCCTTAAGTTTACAATAATTTGTATCTTCAACAAAGAGGGATTCTGTTGAAACAGGCTGTGCTTTGTCACCAGGCATATTAAAGAAAATTTAGATGGATTATATGTTCAGTCGATAATTGAAGAAATTAGGACTTTTATTCTAAGATGATTGCCTATGATTAATTTTGGTTGAATGTTTGCATGGAGGATAAGGGAAGAATTTTCCAGTAAGCATGTGTCTAAATACAGATGCGCTCAGGCAGGAAGCATACATTTGGGAAACTGCAAAGGAAATTGAATACTGAATGGGTTAATTAACATGAAACAAAGGCTATTTGTGATAGAGCGTGTGTTATGTATTGAGGATAAAAATGATGTGGAGAAATAATTTACAGATTATAATTATGTAGCCAATCTTGGCTAGGAATAATTTGTGGTTCACAGGACTCCAACTAAAATCAAGTATTACAGCAAATGAGTTTTGTCTTTAAAGTCTGTTATCTTTTCAGTCTTATGCCACCTGGAATCTACATGTGCTAAATCTATAATACGTCATGTAAAATGGTTATTTAATAGCTTCGCCTTGTATATGATGCAAGGGCTGCATGGGAAAGTGAGCTTCCACTAATCATTGCATTTGATACATTTGTAAATCTGGCCTCTGATAGTTTTCTTCTCAAATTCATGTTAAGTATTCAATTGAAACCTTTTTTATCAGTTTTTTTTTAACACCGCATCTGAAGGTTGGGGAAAGCAGCAGTATTTTTGAAAATTTGTGTCTTTTGTTGGACTAATTTTAAATTTCTTCATCTGTTAGTGTACTATCTTTCCAACTTTGTTTCTGCAGGTCTGATGAATGGGTGTTGAAAGGGATCTCTGGATACATTTATGGCCTTTGGATGAAAAAGACATTTGGTGTTAATGAATACAGACACTGGATTAAAGAGGTAGTATGAACAAAGCTGGTAATCCAATTTAAGAGAACTAGTTTTACTGTAAAAATAGTGCCAGTTTTATTGTGAGCAAAGTGAATATTGACACGACGGTGAGTTAAGGACTTAGAAGTCAAGTAACATTTGTGGCAGAACGTAGAAGTTCTGAGGGTAATCGTGAAGTCATAAGGAATGTTGGCCTTTATTTTAAAGGGAATGGAATATAAAAATAGACAAATCTTGCTAAAACTGTACAAGGCACGAGTCAGACCGCATCCAGAATATTGTCTTTTGGACCCTTTATCTCAAAGGTATTGGAGGCAATCCAGGAAAGATTTACTTGGCTGATAACAGGTATGGAAGAACTACCTTATGAGGAGAGGTTGAGTAGGTTGAGCTTGTACTCATTGGAATTTAGATGATGAGAGGAGGCCTTATTGAAATACAGATTCTTAGGTAGCTTGACTTGGCAGTTGTGGAAAATTGTTTTCATCTTGTGTGACAGTCGGGGACCCGAGGACATATAATCTGAGTAAGGAGTCATCCATTTAAGATCAAAATGCGGTTTGTTTTTTTTTTTGAGGATGCTGAAACTGAAATTCTTTACTGCAGAAGGCTGTCGAGGCTGCATCGCTAAATATATTAAAAGCTGAGATAGGCAAATTTTTAACCCCTCAGGGAATCAAGGGTGTGAGGATAAGTCACAAAATTGGAGTTGAAAATGATCAGATCAGTCATGATCTCATTGAGTGGTAGAATAGTCTGAATGGGCCAAATCATTACCTTCTGCTTCTATGCCTTATGGATAAGGGGCGAAGCAAACGTGGATGTTTTAAATTTTCATCAAATGACAAATTCCAATGTTCCTCAGACATCCTGCTCCCCTCAGAATCCCCCACCCGTGACCCTCCTCCATCACCTCCCATAATCCTGCCGCCTCTCTTCTTCTCTCCTGACACTTCTAGTGCACCACCTGTTCTCCTGCAACATACATCATTCCTAACTGCCCAATGTTGAAAGATCTAATAAATAAATATGTTTGTAATTTATAGGAACTAGACAAAATAGTGGAATATGAATTAAGAACTGGTGGAGTTCTGCTGCATCCTATATTTACAGGGGTGAAAGAGAAAGAAACGTGAGTGGTGTCTTATTTGTAATTGCCTCGTTTTACTGTAAAAATAGTGCCAATTTTATTGTGAGCAAAGTGAATATTGACACGATGGTGAGTTTAATGACTTAGAAGTCAAGTAACATTTGTGGCAGAACGTAGAAGTTAATTTTAAAGCAAACCTGGTCAATTTGAAGTGTTTGTATGAATTACAGCAAATACTTAATGTCTAAATCTACAGCAGACTTTCATGACATGAGTATTTTGCCACAAAATGCAGTGTATAAAGGATAGCCGCATAATAAAAATCTTGTATGCAGAATTAATCTCTGTCTTTCATGGGGTGGTTTCCAGGTAGGCAATATATCCAATTAGTTCCTTTCTGATCAGGTCTTCTGGTATATATGTGTGCGGCCAATTATGCATGAGAATCAGATTATTTAACTCAACAAGAAGGGATGAGGCCAGGATGAGGTTTGAAAAGGATGAAAATTTCAAAGCTGAGGACAAAGAGTCAGTGTAGCCCAGTGAGCACAGGGGTGCTGGATGGATGACTTAGTTTTAATGACTGATGGCGGAGTTTTGGATGGAACAATATTTTAAGAGGGTGGAAAATGAGGTAACAGCCAAGAGATCATTGTTACCGCCAGACTTAATTACTCCAACGGAAAGAGCTGAATATGATTTAAGTGGAGAAAGATTGCAGAAAACTGCAGCACAATGTGATTTGTGGGTCCCAGTGCATGAATGATGAAAAGCTAGCATCCAAGTTCTTGTTGAGTTGATGAGTTGCCGGTCACCGAGGGGAGGGAGTGTTATGGGACAGTGGGGTCATGGTGTTGTAGGTTGCAGGTGGGAGACAGCGGAAAGAAGGTGCATCACAAGGCATAAAGAAGACAAAGTAGGAAAGCGTCATGGAAGTGATTGTCATGGTAAGAGACTTTGGATGTTAACAGTCAGAGGGATGATGAGGGTGACAAGGAGCAACAACAGTCACTTGATATCGGGTGGTGGGGTAGAGAAAGTCTCTGGGAGGATGGCTGTCAAGGGTCTCTGTGTTGCGCAGGGTAGAAGTTTGAGGGAAGATCGTCCTGGCAGGAGAGAAGCAACTTGATGAGGCTTCTTAAAGTCTCTGAGGGTTGAGAAGTAGGGGAGAGATGATGACATTCATAAGGTTCACTACGGTTGCAAGAGGTTCAGGGAGCAGAAGAGGGACAGCAAGGGTCATGGGGGTGGGGATGGGCAGTTAGGAATGATGTATGTTGCAGGAGAACAGGTGGTGCACTAGAAGTGTCAGGAGAGAAGAAGAGAGGCGGCAGGATTATGGGAGGTGATGGAGGAGGGTCACGGGTGGGGGATTCTGAGGGGAGCAGGATGTCTGAGGAACATTGGAGAAGGGTGGCAAGAGTAGCGAGGTGGGTTGAAGAACAGCAAGGGTTGTCTGAGAGAAGTGGTTGGTCGTGATCCTTGCTGAAGAAGGG
Source organism: Ginglymostoma cirratum (assembly GCA_024137785.1). Lineage (NCBI taxonomy): Eukaryota > Metazoa > Chordata > Chondrichthyes > Orectolobiformes > Ginglymostomatidae > Ginglymostoma > Ginglymostoma cirratum. The sequence continues at coordinate 15,263,139 of JAHRHZ010000077.1, read as the reverse complement.
ATGGCATCGAGGGTTGGTAGGGAGAGAAGGGTGGAGAGGATGGGGTGGGAGGCAGATATTATGGGTTGCAGAGAACGAGAATGGCGCTGTGTTGCAGATGGGAGGGGAAGGATTGTTGTCCGGGGAGAGGACGTTATGGCGTGATGGAGAGACTGTTGCAGGTTGTTTGGTGTGTAAGGGCATTGTGGAAGAAATTGAGGAATAGAGTTTGGAAGAGACAGTTTACTTCAGTTTAAAAGTTCAGTTTGTAAAATGTCTACCCCAGGATTGTTTCATTAGAAATATATGAAGGCTATTAGAAGCTGTGAAAATACAAGCTGTCAGTATTGAGAGCATTCATCCAAAAAGATTCCAGAGTGCACAGGAAAGGAACTGGAGAGAATCTGTTAAGTCAGATCTTTGAGTTTGATATTAAGAGAATTTCTCTAGCCTAGAATCTTAGTAGCAGATGATGTCAGAAAATGGGATGAGACTTTTCCAGTTGTATTCTGTATTTAGGTAGAGTTAGAATGGAGTTAGAATCCCTACAGTGTGGAAACAGGCCCTTCGGCCCAACAAGTCCACACCGACCCTTGGAGCATTCCACCCAGTCCCATCCCCTTATAACGCACACACCCCTGAACACTATGGGCAATTTAGCATAGCCAATCCACCTAGCTTGCACATCTTTGGACTGTGGGAGGAAACCCACGCAGACACGGGGAGAATGTGCAAACTCCACACAGACAGTCGCCCGAGGCTGGAATCGAACCTGGGTCGCTGGCGCTGTGAGGCTGCAGTGCTAACCTCTGAGCCACCGTGCTGGCCCTAAGTTTGTAGCTGAGTTTGTTTCATACAATTCACTTTGTGCGTTAAAAAAAGAAGTCCGTACCCATGTGACTATGCTTCAGTTACTGAACTACTGTAATTAAAATGAGAAAATCATTGAACCGGCCAGGTTTCATTCTACTCACCTAGTAATAACATAAGCAGGGATCATAATGGTCTGGTACAATGTGATTGGTTGCTAATTTTGGGGCCACAAGACCAGAATGTTGGATACATTCTGATTCAACCTCTCGTTGAGGAACAATAGAGGGAACAGGTAATTGGGGACTGATGGCAAAAGCTTTGGTCTTCCGAATGTTCAACTGGTGGAAATTTCTGCTCAAATACTGGATGTCATGACTTATCAGTGGAGCAATCAAAAGTAGCAGAAGTACTGATGGGCTTCAACAATGTATATGTGATTTCTGCAAATGCCTCCAAGGAATGACCTAGATGAAAAGTAGCGAGCCAAGGATAAGCCTCTGGGTGGTACTAGAGTTAATGATATAAGAGGGAGAAATTAATTCATTACAAGTGATAAAAACCGAAAGAACTGCAGATGCTAAATCAGAAACAAGAACAGAAATTGTTGGAAAAGCTCAGCAGATCTGGCAGCATTGTGCAGAGAAATCAGAGTTAACGTTTCGGGTTGAGTGACCCTTCCTCAGAACTGATGGATTCCAAATCAGGTTTACCCCTTACCCCTTGCCCCTCTTCCTCCCACCCTATCTTCTGCATACAAACTAACGTTTTCCTAGCTACCACCAGTTCTGTGGAAGAGTCACTGGACCTGAAACATTAACTCTGATTTTGCTCCACAAATGCTGACAGACCTGCTGAGATTTTCCATCGGTTTCAGTTTTTGTTTCATTACAACTGATACTCTGTGGCTCCTAAACTCAGTTAGATACATAAAGGTGCAATGAAGTGTAAACTGCAACCCAATCCACCAACCCGACAAAATAGAAAAGCTTTGGCATCGAGGATGTAGTCAACCATGCATATGACTGCAGCTACGAAGGAAAAAGAGAATTTGCCTGTGTCACACAGGAGCTATTGAAAGTTGTGCTCTTTATTGATTAGACCTGAGCTGTATCTCTTGCAATTTCTCCCAGCTGTCTTCCTATCCACCCTGCCTTCCTTTTCACTTATTGATTTTGCTCACAAATGAATTGTGACTTGGATGACTGTCCCTTCTGTTCTTCACTTGTCCTTTCTTGCTTGAGCATGCTGATTTTGGTCTTTTTTATCATTGTTTCTCATTTGGTTCTTTTTTCCAAATTTGTTATGACTACAGTACATGGGTTTATCAGAAAAACAATGACTTCATTACAATACTGCCATTAGGCACAGGTGGCATAATTATTGTTGAGCATAGTGTTGCATTTAATTATTATATTTTCTTGTGTTCATTTATGAATGCATCATTTGTTTTTAGTCTCAATATTTTATTCAGTTTGTCACTAATTTTGCATCTCCACCATTCAAGTGACAATTCATGTGTGAGCTAAATCAATGAGTATTTTGGGAGTGCGGAGTAGGGTATCAGTTTTGTTCTCACCTGATGTCTGCATTTAAGCATTTTCCAACCAGATCATTTTCTTCATATTCAGGAATGTGGGCTCATCATATTTCAACATAAGGCTCTTGTGGCCATCGTGCTTCTAACCACTTCACTGCCTGAGATTTCACTTCATATGCAAAGTCTAGAAATTGAATTTGGATTTTTACCTTTACACCACAGCTACATGATACCACGTCAGATACTCACATTGTTTATATATTTAGACAAATTAATTTTAATGTAATATAGACAATGTTAAATGTAATGTGTAGTTGAATTTGAGTTGGAATAAGCAATGAATACTTTAGTTCTCGTAACTTGTATGGAAGTGGAACTGTTGCTGAAAACAGTAAGAGTGCTTTTTTATGTCTTTTTTTTTAAAAAAACTTTACAGACCTGCTCCACACTTGCACTTTTCCATTCGTCATCCTCACACATTGTCCTGGAAGTATTACAAGATGTTTCAATGTAAAGCCCATCTGGTGATGCGACTCATTGAAAACAGGATCAGCATGGAGTTCATGCTTCAGGTTTGCAGTAAATGTATTCTTTGAAAAGTTGTTTCCTTACGTTTGAACTAGTTCACACTGATTTTTGATTTCAATTTTTGTTGCCTTCAGTTGTTTAGTTGGGATCATGGAAATTAGGCCCACAGCAGGACACGATCCACCTCATTTTGTTTGTGCTGAGTGAAAAATGCCTGTCCAACATAGTATTTTCCAGCTTTCAGGTTATGGCACTTCAAATACGTTTCCATGTACTTCTTCAGTATGAAGAGGTTTTCTGCTGTACCATCCATTCAGCTGGTGAATTCTAGAGCCCTATGAGCAACTGGGTAAAAACGTTTCTCAACTATCCCTATTTCTTCTACCAATGACCGTAAATCTGGTCCCTGATTATTGGCACCTTAGCTCAGGGAAATAGGTCCTTCTTATCTACACCAGGCCATTCATAATTCGTACATCTAGTTCTTTCCTCAGTCTCCTTTGTTTGAATGAAAACTGCCACAAACTATACTGATAACTAAAATTCTCCATTCTGTAGTGAAGACTCCCTGCTGTTGTACTGTTTGATGCTGCAAATGAAGGAAAGTTTTCACTTAATTTATTTTTCTACCTAAATCTTAAAGGATATATGGATATTCAGTCTAGGGTGTCTCTGTTCCTCTACTCTTCTCAGTATCCCACCGTTTAGTATGTATTCCTTGTCTTTCTCTACTTCCCAAATGCATTACTCCACACTTCTCTGGATTGAATTCCATTTGCCACTTCTCTGCCCACCTGATCAGTCCATCTGCAGTCTGACTTTCTTCTTCACTATCAACCAAATAGCCAATTTTTGTATTGTCTAGAAATTTTGTACAGATACCCAAAATTTGTGGTCTACATCTTGGATATAAATCACAAAAAACAACGGACCTAGTATGGAGCTCTGTGGACCCTCACTGGAAATGGACACACAACCACCTGTAAACAGTTGCCTTTTTCTTCCTGCCAATGAACTGATTTTGCATTCAACTTGCCATTTTTCTTTCTATCCCATGAGTTTTCTTACTAAAAAGCTGTAGGGACCTTGTCAAAAAGGCTATATCAGACGTGCTGTCCTTATTGACTTGTTAGTTGAAATATTTTTGAATGTCGTTATTTGAAATATTAGTAACAAGGCAACTAATTTTTACACAAAAAGGTTTCTAATTAGCAACATGGTAGTGATCAGATCATGTATTTTTGTGATGTTGATTTGAGAGATTAATGGTGAACCAGGTGTAAGGGATAGCTCATTGGTGGTGTGTTTGAGACAGAGTCATAAGCATTTTTTTTGTCTCCATTGGAAAGCAAGTTTTAAGGTCTCACCTAAAATACAGCACCTCTGATAGTGCAGCGGCAACATAGGTTTTGTCAGCAAGTCACCAGAGTAGAAGTTGACCCGCAGCCTTTGACTCAAGTCTGAGTGCAGCCAACAGAACCACAACTTGCAGCTGAATAGTTCATTGTCTGAACTTCCTTCTCCACTGTGAAAGTTAACCCCTCCCCTAATCAGCGGAACAGCAGAACAGCGTATTAAGCATTTATCTGCTGATATTTCTTTGGGGTCATTGAGGGTCAGCTTTTTTTTAGGGTAATTATAGAAATGCATTGAGGTAGTGGTAGACATTCAAAAACTAAAACTTAAAGTTAACAAATTTGTGAATGTTGTATTTGCAATGCAATGTAATGCTGTCCAAAAACATTTGTCCACTGCTTTAGGTCTTCAACAAACTTTTGAGTTTAGCCAGTACTGCTTCATCACAAAAGTTTCAATCGCACATGTGGAGCCAGATGCTACTTTCAACAACTGGATTTTTAAAATCAATATCTAATGTGTCTGGAAAAGATATTCAACCTTTGATAAAACAGTGGGTGTATCCTTTGAGTTTTTGTATTACTTCTGCAAAATTTGAAATTAGTTTATAATCAGAACTTTTGTTCTGTGCAGCATGATTGCCCTTTAATGTTGCCCTTTAGCATACAAATTATTTCAGTTACTCCAGATACTTCTACAAACTTCTGCAAACCCACAGCTCTCCCCACAACTTTACTGAATTTTTTAAGTTATGAAACTTGTGCCATCAGTTCAGAAATAGGTACTGTACAAACTTGTGTAGATTTTCTTGTTTTCACTAAATTGTCAAATTGAATTGAAATTGCTTAATTCATGAAAAGAACCTTAATTATATGCACTAGTGATCAAAGTGGTGTAGTGAAGTTCTTTGGCAGCTTTGCATTTAATAGGAAACGAAACATCTTGGAGTTGGAACTGAAGCAAGATTGTACTTCTTTGGGAACACAGAAATATGTGGTAAGGATCGTTTAAACTCAGTTTTATGAATGTAATGCTGATCTTTAAATTTATGTGGAGACCAGCTTAGGTTGCAGAGTATTAATAATGTGTGTTTTCAATTAAAACTACCAGAGCTATAGACTGTTGGATCTATCATATGTGTGAAATTTGTTGGATGATTGTGAGTGAACCAATCATTGTGGATCTGGCAAGGCCTCTTACAAAACTGCATTATTGGATCATCTTCATAAATGAGGGAAATGTTAGAACAACTCCTTCATTTAATCTAATTAGGCTTTTTTTCATGTTTAAAGTCTTATCTATTCATCTATCTTCTAGAATTGTTTAATTGTTTATTCTTAAATAAAATACAATTTGTTCTACTAAAGACCTTCATTTTTTTTGCAGGGACCACTGAAAGTGACAGTCCAGGAGTTAGATGGATCATTTAACCACACACTACAAATTGAAGAAAACAGCCTCAAGCATGATATTCCGTGCCATTCCAAGAGCAGACGGTAGGTGAATGTATCATGGGAAATAAGATTTCAAGGAGTTTACCCCTTGAATAGAGGTTAAAATAGAGGTTAAATTGTTTGACATCTCCTAAACCATCTCTTGTTTTCATTTGAAGGGAAGAGGTCAATAGGATTTGGTCCCTCTGTTAGAAGTTGCATGTTTGCATGGGAAATGCATTATGAAAGTTCTTTGATGTGTGAGAATATTCATAACTAGAAAGACTAGGGCAGACTTTTACTTAAGTACAGAATATCATCAAATTGGTCAGTGTCGTTATTTCTGATTATTCCACAAATCAGTTATTTTTAAAGAAAATCTTGAATCAGACTAATTCATATCCAGATTTTCTCCAGTTAATATAGAATGCCTGGAAAATTATGCACTGAAGGTTACTGGTTGACGTAAGCAGGTGATAAAGGAGCAAGGAAGGATGAAAGGCATATGGCGTGTGGGTTGGAAAATGGGTTTGTACGGGAATGAAGGGGTGGTGGATCGGAGCATGGGAGGAATTTTGCGATTGTGGGAGGTATTGAATGGAAGATTGAATGGCCCAGGAGGGATGGAATTGAAATAATATGAGAGGGATGAAAGAAATGGGATGGAATGGCATTTAACATAGACTTGAAAGAAGTTTTTATTGCAATAAAGATACTAATTCCACTGTAAGTGTTTGTAAGTCTACTTACAGATTTTAGAATTATTTGTAAAATATTTTGGTTCTAATACCCCATTGTTGTAAGGTTGTTACAGATACAATAAAGATGCAAAGTTTTCTAAAGTAGGCTGGTGATCAGGATACTTAATAGTCACAGAGGTCTGAAGACTATACTCTTGCATGTATCTCCTTACCATTCCATTACTGTACAGCCGTGTTGGATTCAAGTGTATTCCTTTGCTTCCTTTTGTTGATACACGAAATGGGTCATTTAAAAAATGCATACCAATTGTATTTAAAACTTAATGAAATTAAAATTAAAAGTTTTAAAGATTTTGTTCAAGTTACAACTTGGTGAGATCAGTGTCCAAGTTTTATTTTCTCAGTTGATGAATCCTATTTTGTTTGGAACAACTCTTCCTCAATTCATTTAGAAATGGTGTTTCGTTTCAAAATTTCATGTTTTGCTGAAAATTCTTTGTAATGGCAAGTGAACACACAGGTATTTGCATTTTCTGTAAATGTTGCACATGAGAGCAATTCTAGTCTGCTGATCTGTTCCTTAAATCCATTTACCCACCATGGCTCCACAGACCTTATTTAGTGAGTTATTAATTTGAACCCAAAAGAACTGTAGATGCTGTAAATCAGAAACAAAAACGGAAGTTGCTGAAAAACCTCTACGTCTGGCAGTATCTGTAAAGCGAAATCAGAGTTAACATTTCTGGTCCGGTGACCCTTCCTCAGAACTGATGATAGCTAGGAAAATGCCGGTTTATGTGCAGAAGATAGGGCAGGGAGAAGGAGCAAGGAGTAAATGATAAGTGGGGATAGAGCCTAAAAAGAGAGATAAGAACAGCTGGACAGACAAAGGTATGAGTAATGATTTGGCTGCGAGTGTGAATAGCTGTTAATGGATACCGTTAGAGGCTAATGGTAGGTAGTATGTAGTGACAGATGATGTGATAACAAGGCCTGGTTTGTGGCGTTGGGGGCTCACACATAGGAGAGTTCAAGCCCTAAAATTATTGAACTCGATAATGAGTCCAGAGAGCTGCCCGGTCCCCAACTGGAAAATGAGGTGTTCTTCCAGCTTGTGCTGAGCTTCGCTGGAACACTGCGGCAAGCCTGAGTTAGAGATGTTGGCCAGGGAACCGGGTGGTGTGTTAGAGTGGCAGGCAACTGAAAACACAGGATCTTTTTTGCAGGCAGAATATAAATGTTCTGCGAAGCGATCTCCCAGTCTGCACTTGGTTTCCCCAGTGTAGAGGAGACCACATTGAGAGCAGCAAATGCAATACAGTAGATTGTAAGAAGTGCAGGTAAAGCGCTGCTTTGGAAGCGCTAGGATACTGAGGAGGGAGAAGGTGAATGGGTAGGTGTTACAACTTGTGCAGTTGTAGGTGAATGTGCTGGGTGGGAGTAGGGAGTGGGATGTTGGGAGTGAAGGAAGAGTGAACCAGGGTGTCCCAGAGGAAACGGTTCGTGTGGAAGGTGGACAATGGAGGGGAGGGCAATATGTGTTTGGTGGTGACATCTCGCTGGAGGTTGTGGAAATAGCAGCTGATGGTCTTCTGGATGTGGATACTGGTGAAGTGGTAGATAGGGACAAGGGGAACCCTGTTGCTGCTGCAGGAGGGAAGAGAGGGGGTGAGGGCAGAAATGTGGAAGATGGGTCGGACTTGGTTGAGGGCCCTGTTGACAGTTGTGTTGGGGAATCCTCGGTTGAGGAAGAAGGTGGACATTTCGGAGGGTCCCTTGTCGAAGTTGGCCGCATCATCACTTAAGTGATGAATATAGGAGAATGGGATGAAGCCTTTACAGGAAGCAGGGTGCACGGATTTATAGTCCAGGTAGCTGTGGGAGTCTGTGGATTTATAGTGGATATTAGTGGCCAGTCTATCCCCAGAAGTGGAAACAGATGTTGAGGAAGGCAGGAGTCAGAGATAGACCAGATGAAAGTGAGGACAGGGTGGAAATTGGATGCGAAATTGATGAACTTTTTCAATTCTGGATAAGAGAGGGAACCAGCATTGATGTATCGGAGAATGAGTTGTGGATGGGTGTGCTGGAATAGGACTGGAATAAGGAATGTTCCACGTACCCAACAAAGAGACAGGGCATAACTGGGCCCACATGGATACCCGTGGCCATCCTGTGACTTGAAGACAATAAAAAGAGTTGAATGAAAAGTTGTTGAGGGTGAGGACGAGCTCGGCCAAATGGAAGTGGGTGGTAGTATGTGGGGACGGTTCAGGCCTATGGTCCAGAAAGAAGTGGATAGCCTTGAGACCATCCTGATGGGGGATGGACGTGTCCAAGGATCGATTTGAAAGCTTGCATTAACCAGGAACCCAGATCATTTAGGGACAGAGTTACAGTTTCAATCCTAATCGTAACCCAAAATAAACCGTGTGTGTGGCCAAACTCCCTGCAGGACAGCATCCAATATTTGTCCTTGTTGTGGAATAGCAAATACAATATAAAATGTTATTTGAATTAGTTAAATGGTGAATATAAGAAATTGCAAACTTCAGTTATTTTACGTAAGTTAATTGCCATCAAGAAGTCCGCTGCAACTGCAGTTCTGATTGAATGTTAAAATATCATTGATAGATTTTGGCAACTAAAAATAATGGGATTTTTATGTTTGGGAATTGTCTGAAGGTAGATTTTTAAAACAAAAAAAGAAGGCTTATTTACATTGACCTGTTCGTAATTTTGATTTGATGTCATTATTCTTCCAATTTAGGAATAAGAAAAAGAAGATTCCACTATTGAATGGAGAAGAAGTGGATATGGATCTTTCTGCTATGGAGTAGGCCATTTTCATTCCTCTAAAGTAATTTTTAACCAGTGAAATTACTAACTTAAGACATATTGTGTTATTTAGGGAAATCATAGTTATTTATTAAATTGTTTTTTGTAGTGCTGATTCCCCTTTGCTGTGGATAAGAATAGATCCAGACATGTCTGTTTTGAGAAAAGTGGAATTTGAGCAGGCTGATTTCATGTGGCAGTACCAGCTCCGCTTTGAGAGGGATGTGGTTGCACAGGAGGAATCAATTCATGCTTTAGAAAAATTTCCTACTCCAGCATCACGGCTAGCACTAACAGATATCCTGGAACAAGAGCAGTGCTTTTACAAAGTCAGAATGCATGCTTGCTTCCGGCTGGCAAAGGTGAGCTGCAATGAAATTCTGTAACTGATTAAGCAGTATGACTTATTGAGAGGCTGGGAAAGAAGCTTGTATGGTGGGGCTTCCTAGGAAACTGTAACTATATTTCAAAAGTACTACTTTCCCTGTGATACCTTTTAATATATCCTCAGGCTGTGAAAAGCATTATATACATGCAAGCTCCTTTTTTTTGTGCGAAGGATTCTGTGGTAGCACACGTATTTAATGCTATGATTCTTCCTGGTGATATTTCTGAAAACAGTATTGTTGAATTCTCTGTGTTAATTTTGAAATCTCATAAGCAAATCCCAAAACAAAAAGTAATCAAATTAAATTCATTTTTGCAAATTTCTAAAGAAAACAGAATATTTCTATCATCTATAGATATAAGGAAACGAATATATTTTGGGAGAGTGATGTTACATGCACCTCTTTTGACGATTCATTTATTACGATCAGCTGCTTGACCACTACCTGTTCTAAAATGTCAGTTGGCTGCATGTTGACATGGTTTTATTCTGCATTGATTTTGTCTGGTTGTTTCACAGTCAAGTATTTTTTGACCTTTGCTGCACTGGTCTCTCTTCCAGTTCCTGTACTGTTTCATCTGGAGAGCCCCGAAGATCTTGCCCTTCAGAGATACATTTAAAAGCAGTTTCCATAAATACACAATGCTTAACTCTACTTGACGACTAATCATGACTACCCTATTGCTGCTGCTTATTCAAAATCCAGTACTGCATGAGCAAGAATTTCCTCTAACTAATCATTGGAAGAACTTGAAGCCATTATCTTTGATAATTGCCATGAACGTCATTCCCTCCCAATGACTCCGTATCTCTCCCTGACGATAAAGGTTAAATCGCAGTATTTGCAACGTTGATGTCGTAACTAAACTTGATTTGAGTTTATGACCACATATCTAGCTTAGATCACCTCTGTTATGTCAGCTATCTCATTCTGTATCAAAGTTTATCTTTTATACCTTAAATAGGCCTTTGTTAACTCTGCTTCAAGTAATCCAATGCACAGTCTCGAAAGTTCCGTGCCCCTCATTGCTTCCTGTTTCCAAACTCGGTGCAAGTCCTGCTCATCCATAACCCTGTGCTTTCTACCCAACATGGACCCCTTATTAAACAATGCCTTGGTTTTAAATTCTCATTATTTTCTAATCTCTCCATTCGCTTGTCCCCTTCAATCTTTGGAATTTCCTCCAGCCCCAGAACACTCTGAGGTATATATACTTGTCCTCTTGTGCAATCTGACTTTAATTGCTTCATGCTTCACGACTATATAATCTCCCATCCGCTGCCAAGTCCCTAAGTTCTACAGTTTTCTCGCTGCAACTCTGCACCTCTCTTCCTCTTTCCTCCTCCAAGGTGCTCCTTAAAACCATACTCTTTGAACAAGCATTTTGCTTTTGCCCAATTTCTCCTTATGTGATTTGCTTTGAAATTTTGTTTGATAATGCATCTGCAATATATTATTTTATTGCATTTAGTTGCTTTATGGAGAGAGGTTTATATTAGTCTGATTTTTTTTTTTCAGTATTTTACTGATCCTGTTAGGACGAATTTACCTACCTTGTGAGAATTTCTCCCTGATGAGAAGTAGACCACACTGTACTTCACTATCCAGCCCCTTTTATGATATTTGGGAAGTTGTCTGAATCAGGCATCAACCAATATATCGGTAACTTTATTCTTTGAAGGCATAGGTGGCAACACAGCTTAATATGTGATTAATCTCTGATTTTGATCTTTAGTATCTTGCAGAACTGGAATGGTTAGATTAATCCACAGGTCTGCTCAACTAGTACGTCAAAGTAGTGGCCGTCTAAAACATAGAATTCAGCTTCAAACAGATACTGTGTTTGGTCAGTCGGTCTGGTGTCCAGCAGTGGAAATCATTATTCATTTAGATATTGAAATGTGGGCATTCTCATTAGGCAGTAGTTTAACTCTTTGTGTGTTGTCTGAAATTCTTCCTTCAGATTGCAAATGCCATGGTGAATACTTGGACAGGTCCTCCAGCCATGAAATCACTCTTTACACGAATGTTCTGCTGCAAGAGTTGTTCAAATATTGTTAAGACCAACAATTTTATGAATTTTCAAAGTTATTTTCTACAGAAGGTAACATTTTCATGATCCTGCTGCTATCGTAGAAGAAATTAGTCTACTTGTATTAACGAAATGTTAGCGGAGATAATTTTCATTACATAAAACACAACTATTAACTTTCATTGGTGAAATCATTCTTTCTGTCTGCAAAATTCTATCTTGAATTCGCAGTTATAATACCTTTTACAATGATGCTTGTTTCATTTTGAATGCAACACCGATCCAGAAACTGAACTCAACCAGTTGTATAAAATATTGTAGCTTCAAAAGTCAGAAATTCTGAACCAAGTATCGCAACTCCTGTTTTCCCAATGCCCGACCACCATCTACAATGCACAAGTCAGCAATATGATGGAAAACTCCACTTGCCTGGATGAGTGTAGCTCCAACAATGCTCAAAAAGCTTGACATCATCCAGGAAAAAGCTGCCTGCTTGATGGGCACCTCAACCCCACCTTCACCCTTCACTTCCTTCACTGCCAATGCACAATGGCAGCAGGGTGTACCATCTACAAATAATACACTAAGAGTCTCCTCTTAGAACCTTTGTAGGTAGGAGGGGGTCACAGGTTTTGAAGAACGAAGGATGCAGATGCATGGAAACGCCACCACCTACAAGTTCTCCTCCAAGCCACACTTCTTCACTATCACTGGGCCAAAATCCCAGAACACCCTTTCTAATAGTTCTGTGGTATTCCCTACTCTCCAAGGACTCCAGCGGTTCAAGAAGGTAGCTCACCGCAATCAAGAATTGACAATAAATGATAGCCTAGCCAGTGATGCCTGAACAAATAATAAAAAAGAACTTTGTATTGTGCTTGGAAACTGCACTTTTGAAATAATTTACTTCTTTGTCTGTCATGTATCATTCTGACTGACAATCGTCTATTCTGCAAAATCTGGTCAAAATCAGCTCCAGGAGGAGTAGTATAATGATTTTCATAAAATAGAAAGTTTGCAATGCCAAAAAGAGTACATGATCTACCATGTTTGTCCTTGATGAAAAACAAGCCTCTGAGCCGAATCCCACCTTCCAACCCTTGGTCCGGAGCCTGCAGGTTCCAACACTTGTGCAAATGACTTGAGGGTTTCTACCTCTATAGCCCTCTCACCTTTTGGATGAAAACCTTTTCCTTCATCTCTTTAATCTTCCTAGCAATCACTTTTTACACCTAAGCTCACTGGCCACTGCTAAGGAAGTAGAGCCTTCTCATCCCACCTTATTCATATCCTTCGTAATATTGTAAATCTCAATAAACCCACCGCCTCCCACCACCTGCTGTTCCAAGCAGAACAATCCAGAGTATCCAGTCTATTTGCCATGGTTCCACTTTCTTGGCTACATCTTCATAAATCTCTGCACCCTCTATAGTGCTTTCTGTAATCCTTTCTGTATTGAGGTGACCAGAACTCCACACAGTCTTCGGATTGTAGTCTAATGATTTATACAGTTCCATCATAACCTCCCTACTCTTACAATCTCTACTTCAGCTGACTTCATACAACTTCCTTAACACCTCATTGACCTATTCTGCTGTATTTTCAGGGATCTGCAGTCATTCACTTCATTTCCTCTGCACCACTCAGCATTCTGTCATTAATTATGTATTTCTTTTGCCTTTCGTGACCACCCCAAATGGATTTCCCCCTCACTTTCCTGGGTTGATTTCCATTTGTCCCTTAGCTGCCCATCTGATCTGTCCGTTTGATATTTTCCTGCAGTTTGCGGTCTCCCTCCTCAATAACAACCATGCAGCCAACTTTTCCATCTTCTGCAAGCTTCTTAATTATGCATCCCACATATACTTTCAAATCGTCAGCACATACCATAAATATAGGTGATATAATGCATCCAATGTGGACCATATAAACTACATAACCCTCTTCAATCCTCTTTGTTGCATCCTGAAAAATATTTAAAACAAGTTAGTCAGACAGGATCCTTCCTGAATAAATCTATGCTGACTACATTTGTTTAATCTCTGTTTTTTTGACAGTTAATCCTGTCTTCCAGAATTGCTTCCAATAATTTGCGGACAGTGAAGTTAGCCTAACTGGCCTGTAATTATTCAATCTATTTTTTGCACCCTTTTTAAACAGAGGGGCAGCATTAGTAATCCTTCAATTTCCAGCATCACACCTGTGTACAGTGAGGTTCGGGAACTGATAATCAGACTTTACAGCATTTACCCCCAGGTTCTTTTAGCTTATTTTGATCAATTTGGTCCTGCTTTGTGATTTATCCATTTTTAAGGATGCTAATCCCAGTAATACTTCCTCTCTCCTTTCATGCATCTCACCCATTATTCCTCACTCCTCCTTAACTGCAACATCTGCGCATCCATCCTTGTGAAACCATGCAAAGTTTTCGTTAAGAACTATATCAACGTCTTTATCCTCTACATATCGGTTACGCCTATCGTCTGTTATTGGCATTGCTGTCCTTGGTTATCCTCATTCCTAAAGTAGCGATAAGACTTCTTTAGGTTCACCTTGATTTTGCTTGCTAATATTTTTGCTTTCTCTCTTTGCTTTCCTAATTTCCTTTTCAAATTCTGGCCTCCACTTTTTACATTCTTGCTTTTTGTAGTGTTGATTTCTTGATGTTGGACTTGAGCTTTTACTTTCTACCTTGGCTTGTCAGGTCCTTGACATCTAAGGGGCGCTAGATTTGATTATTACACCATTTTCCTTTGTGGAAACATGCTTACTCTGAACCTGCCCTGTGAATGCCTCCCACTGCTGTGTCACTGCTCTGTGTTCAAAGTCGCTGTTCATGGTCCAATTTTGCTAAATCACTCTTCAGCATAGTTTAATTAGCCTTCCCCCAGCTTAACACACTGAACACTCTATAATTGTTAAAATTATGCTATGATCATGACCACCAAAATACCTTTCCTTCCACCCTTTATGTTCATTACCGTAATCCATCTGTCCGGATTTAATGAACTTTATAATATTATTATCATCCCTCCTCAGAGTTGTGATTGTTTCTTTGAAATTGCCACCCACTTATTATTTTTAAAATTCCCTCGCCACGTAATATGAAAATTGAATTACCAGGCCTTTTGTGCCTCCATTCACGGCCTTCCGCTGTTTCAGCAATAGCATGATATCATACTAGCTCGTTTGTATCTGCGCCTTCAACTTGTCTGCTTTATTTAGTCTTTGTCTTGAAGTAGATGGGTAGGCGATGGCCGAGTGGTATTATCGCTAGACTATTAATCCAGAAACCCAGCTGATGTTCTGGGGACCGGGTTCAGCAGATGGAGGAATTGGAATTCAAAAAAAAAAGTCTGGAATTAAGAATCTACTGATCACCATGCAATCATTGCCAATTGTCAGGAAAGCCCATCTAGTTCACTAATGTCCTTCAGGGGAGGAAATCTGCCACCCTCACCTGGTTTGGTCTACATGTGACTCCAGACACACAGCAATGTGGTTGACTCTCAACTGCCCTGTGAAATGGCCTAGCAAGCCACTCAGATGTACTAATCACTACAAAGACTCAAAAAAATGAAACTGAACGGATAGCCTGGCATCGACCTAGGGACCAGAAACAACCCTGTCGACTGTGCAAAGTCCTCCTCACTAACAGCTGGGGGCTATTGCCAAAATTGGGCGAGCTGTCTCTCAGACTAGTCCAAGCAACAGCCTGACATAGTCATACTCACAGAATCATACCTTACAGACAATGTCCCAGACATCACCATCACCATCCCTGCATCTGTCCTGTCTCACTGGCAGGACAGACCCAGCAGAGGAGGTGGCACAGTGGTATACAGTTGGGAGGGTGTTGCTCTGGGAGTCCTCAACATTGACTCTGGACCCCATGAAGTCTCATGGCTTCAGGTTAAACATGGGCAAGGAAACCTCCTGCTGATTACCACATACTGTCCTCCCTCAGCTGGTGAATCAGTATTTCTCAATGTTGAACAACACTGAGGAAGCATTGAGGATGGCAAGGGCACAAAATGTACTCTGGGTGGGGGATTTCAATGTCCGCCACCAAGAGTGGCTCAGCAGCAGTACCACTGATCGAGCTGGTTGGGTCCTGAAGGACATAGCTGCTAGGCTGGGCAGGTGGTGAGGGAGCCAACAAGAGTGAAAAACATACTTGACCTCATCCTTACTAATCTGCCAGTTGCAGTTGCATCTGTCAGTGACAGTATCGGTAAGAGTGACTGTTGCACAGTCCTTGTGGAGACGAAGTCCTGCCTTCACATTGAGAGGAACCTTCGTGTTGTGTGGCATTATCACTGTGCTAAATGGGACAGACTTTGCACGGATCTAGCAACCCAAGACTGGGCATTCATGAGGCACTATGGGCCATCAACAGCAGAATTGTATTCCAGCGCAATGTGTAACCTCGTGGCCTGATAAGTCCCCACTTAGCCATTACCATCAAGCCAGGGTAAGTCCCCACTTAGCCATTACCATCAAGCCAGGGGATCAACCCTGGTTCAATGTCTTGTGCAGGAGGGCATGCCAGGAGCAGCACCAGGCATACCTGAAGATGAAGCAACAACCTGGTGAAGCCACCAAACAGGACTACTTGCGCACCAAACAGCGAAGGCAGCAAGTGATAGACTGAGCTAAGCGATCCCACAACCAACGGATCAGACTTAAGCTGTGCCGTCCTGCCACACCCAGTCGTGAATGGTGATGAAACAACTCACTGGAGGAGGAGGCTCCACAAATATCCCCATCTTCAAAGATGGAAGAGCCCAGCACATCAGTGCAAAAGATAAGGCTGAAGCATTCGCAGCAATCTTCAGCCAGA
The DNA here is from genome assembly GCA_024137785.1 of Ginglymostoma cirratum. Taxonomy (NCBI): domain Eukaryota; kingdom Metazoa; phylum Chordata; class Chondrichthyes; order Orectolobiformes; family Ginglymostomatidae; genus Ginglymostoma; species Ginglymostoma cirratum. Next base: position 15,246,690 of record JAHRHZ010000077.1, on the reverse strand, counting down.
CGTGCAGAGTGGATGATCCATTTCATCCTCCTCCATTGGTCCCCAGCATTACAGATACCAGTCTTCAGCCAATTCAATTCACTCCATGTGATACCAAGAAACGGTTGGAGACACTGGATACTGCAAAGGCTATGGGCCCTGACAACATTCTGGCAATAGTACTGAAGACTTGTGCTCCAGAACTTGCTGCTCCCCTAGCCAAGCTGCTCCCCTAGCCAAGCTGTTCCAGTACAGTTACAACACTGGTACCTACCCAAGAATGTGGAAAATTTCCTGTACACTCAAAGCAGGCCAAATCCAACCTGGCCAATTACTGCCCCATCAGTCTACTCTTGATCATCAGTAAAGTGATGGAAGGTGTCATAAACAGTGCTATCAAGCAGCACCTGCTCGGAAATAACCTGCTTAGTGGTGCCCAGTTTGGATTCTGCCAGGGCCACTCAGCTCCTGATCTCATTACAGCTTTGGTTCAAACATGGACAAAAGAGCTGAATTCCAGAGATGAGGTGAGAGTGACAGCCCTTGATATCAAGGCTGCATTTGACCGAGTGTGGCATCAAGAAGCCCTAGCAAAACTGGAATCAATGGGTATCGGGGGCAAATGCTCCGGAGGTTGGAGTCATACCTGACACATAGGAAGATGGTCGTGGTTGTGGGAGGTCATTCATCTCAGCTCCAGGACATCGCTACAGGAGTTCCTCAGTGTAGTGTCCTAGGCCCAGTCATCTTCAGCTGCTTCATCAATGACCTTCCCTCCATCATAAAGTCAGAAGTGGGGGTGTTTGCCGATGATTGTGCAATGTTCAGCACCAATCGTGACTCCTCGGATACTGAAAAAGCCCATGTTCACATACAACAAGATCTGGACAATATCCAGGCTTGGGCTGACAAGTGGCAAGTGACATTTGCGACCCACAAATGTCAGGCTATGACCATTATCAATAAGAGACAATCTAACCACCGTCCCTTGACGTTCAATGGTGTTACCATCACTGAATCCCCCACTATCAACACCCTGGGGTTACTATTGACCTGAAATTCAACTGGACTTGCCACATAAACTCTGGCTGCAAGTGTAGGCCAGAAGCTGGGAATACTGCGGCGAGTAACTCACCCCCTGACTCCTCAAAGCCTGATCACCATCTACAAGGCACAAGTCAGGAGTGTGATGGAATACTCCCCACATGCCTGGATGAGTGCAGCTCCAACAACACTTGAGCAGCTTGACACCATCCAGGACAAAGCAGCCCGCTTGACTGGCATTACATCCACAAGCATTCACTCCCTCCACCACCGACGCTCAGTAGCAGCAATGTGTACTATCTACAAGATGCACTGCAGAAATTCACCAAAGATCCTCAGACGTATGGGAACACCGCCACTTCCAAGTCACTCACCATCCTGACTTGGAAATATATTGCCATTCCTTCACTGTTGCTGGGTCAAAACCCTGGAATTCCCTCCCTAATAGCATTGTGGGTCAACCACAGCACGAGGACTGCAGTGGTTCAAGAAGACAGCTCACTACCACCTTTTCAAGGGCAGCTAGGGAGGGGCAAAAAATGCTGACTGGCCGGCCAGCGACGCCCACATCCCACAAATGAATAGGAAAAAGAAGATATACTTCAGCACTGCCAAATTTTCTTATTCTCAAGCACTTATTTTATTTGCCTTTCAGACTTGTCCACTAATTTTCTGCCTTGCATTTTTATTTGTCCCAATTGAATTTACTCTTATTACACACCACCCTGCCAAACTAGGAAAAAAAAAGGTCATATGATTAGCACTTATCACATCCTCAGCTCTGCAGCCATATAATTACTTTGGAAGTGTAGTTGCTCTTTTCAAGGCAAATAGGCATCCAAGTTGCACGATCAGATTTCTTTCAAGTCAAGGTAACTTGCTTCGATGTTGCATAAAGAATTAGTGGTGGTCAAAATCTAGAGCGACCTGACACTTCAAATAGTGTCTTGGGATCTTCACCCTATTTGAATAGCAAAGTTGTGTTTTGATTTATCACATTATCCATAAACCAGCTTCCCTTTGATTAGAGAGAGACAACTGGTAGTGAGTTTAATCTGGGGCTTACCACACGTCAGGTAAGGGGTCAAGTTGAGAAGGCAGGCTTTCAAGGTGATCTCAGCCATTATGGGAATTGAACCCAGGCAGTTGGAATCACTCGGTATGTGATGAACATTTTTTTTTTTTGTAATTGTTTGTGCTGTGTAGCCCGGCAGCATGTGAACATTGCAACACAGGATATTTGAATAGTCGTGACATTTGATTCTGCTTAGGTTGAGTAAGTCACTTGATGATTCAAGGGTCACTGAACAGTTGGCTTTTAGTCAATTAGTTAGAAGTAATTGAAGCAGCAGATGACTGTTCAGTAGTCTGAAGCAGTTAGGTGGAGAGGAGTACAGGAAGAGGTTCCATACTGTAAAGATGCTGCTGTAGCAGGTTCCCTGCAAAAAGAGTTCTCAGAAGCCCTGAGAGTCAGGAGGTGCAACTTGGGGTGATGGTAAGAGTCAAGAAAAGCTATGTCAGCAGTCCAGAACATTGAGACACAAAGCCCCTGGGATCCATTGATAGTCCAGTGTGTGTGAGGGTGAAAGGAGCTCATAAGCAGTGTTGTTCAGTGCAGCTGAAAAGTATTGGAGCTTGAAGAAACCCAGCAATAGTGTCAATTAGTGAAGTTAGCTGCTTGTGAAAGGGTTAGAATTATGCCCATGAATGATGGCTGGAGTACAGTTTTAGAAATCCAGTTTGAGGGAAGGTGTTGGAAGAACTAGGATCTCAGCAGTCATTGAGGCAGTCTGTGATGTAGTGATTTTTGAGTGAATTTTAAAGTTAGATCTTTGGAAATGAAGAATTGCAATTTCAGACGAAGGAGACAATATCTCGATAAATTTTGGTGACCCATAGTTTTACTGTTGTCTAAATGAGTTGCTAACAAATCTGTGGGATCTGGCCTGAGTGCATTTACTATTCTCTGGGGTGTTTGATCACTGTTAAACATATTTACTTTGTATTAATTCTGGATGTTAGAGTACAAGTTGTGTGTCTGTTACAGATTATTTTACTGTTCTAAATTTGTATAGTAGCTTAATTTGTTGGTTCAAACCCATGGAATCTTGAGACTTTCTTCTTTTCGTTAAGTATCCAGCATGTCAAACTTTGACTTTAAGCAAAAAGGAAATTTACTGGTCCCCATCCAGACTGTAATGTAAATTTAGCAGTCTTGGAACAAATGTTATATATGTTTTTCTAAGCATGCTAATTGTTCACTGTATTAAAGTATGAAATTGCTGTGAATTATTCATTACTAGAGCATTAAGGTGTTTCCAAAAACTTCTTGTTTGTCACATTTTAGAAAAATATACACTTAAGGAAATTAACCAACGCATATCACATGTTCACAGACAATGCCTGTTGCTATGGCTTTGCTGCGGGATATCCATAACCAGTGTCCCAAGGAAGTATTGGCCTTTATTTTGGACCTCATTAAATACAATGACAACAGAAAGAATAAGGTAATACATGTTTTGAGCTTCCATTTTGTATTCATTCATGACAAGTAGGTGCTCCTGACAAGGCTGGCCCAGCCTGAATTACTTTTTCCAGAGGTGGTGATATTCTTGAAACTCTGTCGTCCTTGTGGTTCAGGCACATTCAAATTGCTGTTTGGTGGAGATTTTCAGAATTTTGATCAAATAACGGTGAAGGATTGGTAATATAGCTCCAAGTTGAGATGGTGTGTGACATGGGAAACTTTTGAGTTGTGGTGTTTAAATATGCTCACCGCTGTTGTTCATGTAGGTGGCAAAAGTGATGAGTTTGGAAGGTATTGTTGACAAACCTTTCCCAAATAGCTGTAATGCATCTTGTAAATGGTAAGTAATGTAGCCATGGAGTGGCATTGGTCAAAGTGTGACCAAGTTAGTGGATGGGATGCCAATCAAGTGGGTTTCTTTACCCAGGGCAGTGTCAGACTTCTTGAGTGTTGATGTAACTGCACTTATCCAGACAAGTGGAAATTATTCCGTCATATGACTGACCTGTACCTTGCTTTGAGGTACTCAGTTAAGTTCTTTGCAGAATATTAGCTTCTGGCCTGTTTTTGAAGCTACAGAATTTATACAATTAGTTTGGTTCAGGTTCTGATCAATATTGATTGGGATAATATGTAGAATTTGATGTTGGTAATTTTTAATGTTAAGGAAGTGGTTAGACTGTCATTTGGAAATTGTTATTGTCTGATACCCGTGTGATGAAAATCTTACTCACCACTTACCAGCTCGTGAGAATATTGTGCATATCTTGGCAAGGACTGCTTCATTATTATGGAGTGGCAAAAGAAATCCAGCGCTGCAATAATCAACTCATCCATACTTCTGAGCTTTTGGTGGAAGGAAGTTCATTGATGAGGAAGTTTAAGATGGTTGTATCTCGGGCGCAGTCCTGAAGAACAACGAGCAATGTACTGGGCAGAAATGATTTGTCTCCCACAACCATAACTGTTTTACGTTGTGCTATGTATGAGTACAGTGAGTATCATGTTTCCCTCTGATTCTTATTGACTTCAATTTTGCTGGGGTACTTTGATCCCATGCTCAGTCAAATGCTTTGATGTCTACTCATGTCAACCACAGAATTCTAATCTTTTGATAAGTAAAATTATTATTAGGACCAGAGCTGAGTGGTTCTGGCTGAAGCAAAACTCGGTACCAATGCGCAGGTTATTAAGTACCAGAGTGTAGCTCTGTCAGTAGTACTTTCCATAACTTTGGTGATTGAGAGTGGAATGATAATTGACTGAAGAAAGATACTCCTACATTTTGTGGACAATACGTACCTGGGCAAGTTTCCACATTTAGTTTGATGTTAATGTTGCACCTGTACAGGAACAACTTGGTTAGACTTATCTAGCTTTATTGTGCAAGTCTTCAACCCTACATCTGGGACATTATCAGTTTCTTTACTGAATGCAGTACTGCCAGGCAGTTTGTGACAGCACTTGGAATGAACTGAATTGGTCAAGATTAGCAATTGTGAAACTGAGGATCTTTGTACATGGCCAACATAGGCTCAACAATTGACATTTCTGCTGAGGACAGTTGCAAATGCTTGAGCTATATCTTTGCACTTCGGATCCTAGAACTGAAAGATTTAGAAAGGAACGGTGCATGTATGTTAATTCAGAGACTTGATTTCAAAGCCCACCATGGCAGGTCTGGAATTTAAATGCAATTATTTAAATAAATCTGGAATTAAAGAAAATAACAACACTAACAGTGATCAACTGCCAAATATTGCTGAAAATCCTCTAAGTTATATCATTTGGTGAAGGAAATCTGGCACCATTATCCAAACTCAACTTATGGGTAACTCCACATTCTTAGTAATATGGCTGACTTTTAACCATCCTCTGAGACTCTAAAGGCTAAAGCCAGCAAAAAATACAGAGGTCTGCATTCATGATGAATGGGTGTGTTTAATGTCCTTTTC